>CM077160.1:46364651-47097693 GCA_039583875.1 Platanthera guangdongensis | reverse complement strand
GAAGGAAGAGGGGCTAACAAAATCAATTCCCCAGAGGTCGAAAATTTCGCACTCAAGGAAATAATTTTGTTTCATTTCATTTTTATTGGAAATGTTGCCCGACCATTGGCAACTATCACACCTACTCACAAAGTCTTGCGTGTCTTAAACAGGCTAGGCCAGTAAAAAGCCGCGCAAAGCACCTTGTGGGCGGTGTGTGAGCAGCTTGATAGTGCCCACCAGTCGGACCTTCATGTAAGTGTTTTAAAATATCTAATCCTTCTTTATAAGAAACACATCTCCTTATCACTTGCTCTGCACAGACTATGAAAAGATGCGGGTCCTCCCAAAAATAGTTTTCAACTCAGAAAAGAATTTCTTCTTTTGTGGAGAGGAGAACTCTTTTGGAGCACACGAGCCACTAAGTAGTTGGCAATGCGTGCAAACCAAGGAGAAGGAGTAGTGCTAATGGAAAGCATATGCTCATCAGGAAAATAATCATTAAAAAATTTTCATCTAGATTTTCAATAAAAGGATTATCTAGGCGCGAGAGGTGGTTGACGGCCAAATTCTCGGCTCCTTGCTTATCACGGATTTCTAAGTCAAACTACTGGAGGAGTAAGACCCAGCGAATGAGGCGTGGTTTGGCATCTCTTTTGGCAAGAAGATATTTAAGGGCCGAGTGGTCCGTTAAAAATGATTAATTTGAAAGTTTAATATAAGGGAGGAATTTATCAAAAGCGAATACTACAGCTAGGAGCTCCTTCTTGTTTATGGTGTAATTTTCCGGTGCAAATGTGAGCGTCTTACTTGCAAAATAGATGGGGTGGAAGTTTTAGAGATGCGTGACCTAATATGGCTCCCACGCAAAACTACTCACATCGCACATTATCTCAAAGGGAAGGTCCCACACCGGAGCTATCATAATCGGGGCATTAATTAATTTTTCTTTTATTAAATTAAAAGCAGCTAGGCAAAAGTCATCAAAATGAATGTGGCGTCTTTTTATAAGAGATGGGTAAGGGGTATGGTGATCTTGGAGAAGTCCTTTATGAAACGACGGTAAAAAACCAGCATGCCCTTGGAAACTTCTTATAACTTTGATGTTTGTAGGCGGCGGTAGTTTCTCGAAAACTTCTATCTTAGCAACGTCTACTTCAATACCTCTAGAAGAAATTTTATGACCCAAAACTACCTTCCCTCACCATAAAATGATGCTTTTCCCAATTTTAGGGCAAGGTTAGTTTCTTCGCATCTTTCTAAGACTTTTTCGAGGTTATCTAAACAACTATTCAAAGGCGTCACCAAACATGGAGAAATCATCCATGAATACCTCCATATTTTTATACGTACTTGTCAAAGATAGCGAGCATACATCGCTGGAATGTAGCTCGCGCATTGCACAATCCAAATGACATTCTTCGGTAGCGAAGGTGCTGAAGGGACAAGTAAACGTAGTTTTCTCTTGGTCCTCGAGAGAGATGGGGATTTGAAAATACCCAGAGGCCGTGAAGAAAACAATAAAAACTATGGTCGGATAATCATTCTAAAATCTGATCGATGAATGGTAGGGTATAAAATGATCCTTGCGGGTGGCGTCATTTTAACTTACGATAATCTATACACATTCGCCACCCGGTCACCGTCCGTGTCGGGATTCATTCATTATTCTCTTTACTAACTACCATTATCCATCCCTTCTTTGGTACTACCTGGACTGGGCTAACCCACTTACTATCAGATATATTATAGATAATTCCTGAGTCTAATTTTTCATAACCTCGCCCTTAACTACTTCTTTTATGTTGGGGTTTATATGGCATTGAGGTTGTATAGAGTTACGTGAATTATCTTCCATTAAGATTTTGTGAGTGCAGAAAGATGGGTTGTGCCCTTGATATCAGATATATTCCAAGCAATAGCTCGGCGATGCTTACGGTAAAACTAAAGGAGTGAGTTTATCATTTTGCACATCCGTGCGGTAGGACGAAACTATGACGGGCATCTGGAGTCCTTTTATAAGAAAGCGCATCTAAGATTCTCGGGTAGTTCTTTCAATTCCAGGGTTGGGGGATCTTCATACGAGGTTTTAGAAATTATTTCTTTTTCAAAAACTCTGTCCTCGTAGATGTTTTATGTGTAAAATTAAAAGGGGTGCGCTAGCGGCCATGGCGCTTCTTACAGCGATACAGTTGGAAGAGAAGAAGAGGAACAAAAATCAGAAATACTTTTCAAATTCAAAGAGGTGATAGGAGGATTCTTCACTTAGTGTAGCGATTCAGTAGGAGGAGTAGAGGAGGAAAAAAAATCAGAAAATTTTTTCAAAATCGAAGAGGCGATAGGAGGATTCTTCACTTAGGGCATCTATGAAAAAACAAGAGTCATCATTTGCTAGGGTGTTTTCATCGAGGGGATGATAGAGAAAGTTAGTTCATCGTCACCTACGCGAAGTAAGAGCTTCCATTGCTTACATCAATGATGGCTCGGGAGGTTGCAAGGAAGGGTCGACCAAGGATCAGGGGAACCTCGACGTCTTTTTTATGTCTAATATGACAAAGTCCACGAGAAGATGAACTTGTCGACTTTAACTAGGACATCCTCCACGATTCCTAACGGGTACTTGACAGATCTATCGGCTACCTGGATACTCTTGCGGTGGGGTCGAGGTTACCAATTCCTAACTTCTAAACAACGAGGGGGGCATCATGTTAATACTTGCACCTAAGTCGGCTAATGCGTGCTTGACAAAAAGATCACCAAAGACACATGGGAATAGAAAAACTACCCGGGTCACTGATTTTTTGGTAAACCGTTGTCAAGAACGCCGAGCACTTGGCATTTAGCGTGACATGCGAAAGGTTCTCTAACTTCTTCTTATTGGTCAAGAGGTCCTAAGATACTTAGCGTACTTCAACATCTAGGATATCGCTTCGTGAAAGGGCAGATTTATGTGGATTTGTTTAAACATTTCTAAGAAATGGGTGTATTGATCGTCCTGACATTTTTTATTAAGTTTAGAAGGGTATGGCGGGGTTGGATTTTTTTTAAAGGTGGGTGGTGGAGTGAGTTCTTTTTCTAAAACAGGGGTGATAACTTCTTCGGCAGAGGGTGGAATTTTTAAAATGGGAGCGGAGCTTTGTTGATCTTTTAAAGCATGAGCGGAGCTTGCCTCGGCTCTTCACTTATGACACCGGGAAATGCTTCCCACTCCGAAGAGTTATAGCTTTCTCTTTGTCACTCAAGTTGGGCTCGATATTGGAAGAAGAGACCCTGCGGGTCGCTCAGAAATTAATTTAGCGAGCTGTCCTACTTGATTCTCTAATTTTAATGCTTCCAGTTAAGGTTCTTATCGTCGTCATTTATGGTGATATTTAGAAAGTAACTCCTCCAAGCTTGGAGGTTTTGGAAAGTTCTGAAGAGGGGGAGGCGGTGCAGAAAAATCATTTTGAGGTGGTGGGCGTATTACATTCGAAGGATTACTCCACGAAAAATTCGGGTGATTTCTTAAAGCAGGATTATAACTATTCGGAAAATTAGAACCAGGAAGATGAAAATTCGCAGTAGAAAAATTATTAAAAGCATTTCTAGGCATATTATTATTAACAAAATCTAATTGTTCTAGATGGAGTTATAGATCCCATACCTGAGGGGCTGGAGGCAGGCAGCAGTCATCTCCGTAAATTTTTGCTTATTATTTCAACTTGCAAAGCGAGCTGGGAGACATTGTCCACTTCAAAGATACCTGCAGGGTTTGTGTGGAGGACCTAGGCACATTCCACTGGTAAGTGTTCATGGCCATGTCCTCAAAAAGCTCAAGAGCTGCTTCCGGGTCTTATGGTTTTAAAGTACCGGCAGAAGTGCGTCTATCATTTGCTTTGTACTTGATTTAGCCCGTTATAAAAACATTTGCACTTGTAACCATACAGGCAGAGCGTGGGTGTGGGCATCATCTTAATAATTCTTTAAATCTTTCCCAAGTTTCATAAAGGGTTTCAGAGTCTATTTGTACAAAGACAGAAATGTCGTTCCTAAGTTTACGTTAGCTGGCGGAAAATACTTCGCCAAAAATTTTTCAGTAATTGAGTCCAGGTTGTGATGCTATTCTTAGGTAGATTGCTCAGCCACTACTTAGCCTTAGATCTAAGGGAGAAAGGAAATAATCTTAGCCTAATAGCATCATTTATATGTGCGTTCAGATCTTCATCTTGAAGTCCGTCAAATTGCACATACTGCTGCACCATTTGAATTATCCTATGCTTCAGTTCAAAATTATTATTTGCTAGCAGGGCGAACTATGTTAGATTCTGTACCCTGAGATTCAGCTGTGCATAATAAGACATAGTCCTTTGCACGGCTTGCTCCACGTGGGTTTCTCTTCCATTCTTTAAAGTAGAAAAAGACTCGGAATCCTCAACCGGTATTTGGAAAGTAGGCCTTGAAACCACGATCTTCTCAAAGAGTACGCTTAATTTCATGGTCCAGGTCCAAAATAACCGACGGACTCCCGCGGGTCATACACTAGAAGAAGAGATGAGAAGAAAGAGAAAAAAAAACTAAAAAAAGAGAGTTACTATTTTTTGAAATCAAATTTTTTAAGTTATGTTTTAACTCCCAGACTTCCCAAGGGTATCCGGTGAAGGGTTCGCAAGGTACTAGACAAGAGCCGCTTCAAACCGTTGCCCTTTTTGAGAGATTTAGGTGGTGTAGAAAAATTGTGAAGCGGGTTTCTATAAGAGCGGTAATAAATTTTTTTGATTTTAAAATTTTTTAGAAGGAGGATTAGAAAGAGAAATGACAAAATTAATAGGTTCGTGTTTTCAATTTATCAACGAAAGTGGTCCCCAGCAACGCCGCCAAAAACTTAATGGCCTACTATTCACTTAAGAAAAGAGTGCAACCGAACTAGCAATCCAACTTGGCAAGTATACCTATCAAACTGTAGTAGGACACAAGTGTCGTATTAAATTCGGGAACGTTGATTAAGCTTACTCACATGAAAACTATTATTTTATCGACGGAAAACTTGGGGTTAAAGAAAGATAAAATACACTAAATGAAATTTTACATAATAAAGAGGGATTTGCATAAAAAGGTAAAGAGTGCATATAAAGAGAAACGATTACACTAGAAGGTTAGAATGATGAGATGGAAATGCACTCGATCAAGAATCACCTCGGCAAGAGTCGATGAAAACAACGATAAATAAACCTAAGCTTAATAGGGTAAAGGTCCTTTACCGTGGAGGTTCCATAAACATGAACACGCTTCTCTCAAAGACATGACAACCTGAGTTTAGGAAGGTCCGACCGACTCTCGCCTATATCGGAGGCCTAAAATTCGTCTTACGCGGGAACCCCACTATTTGGATTTTGCTCCAATCCAGGAGATTTGGACGTCTGTCTGCCTCTCTCGAGGGGTACGTACAACTCTCTTTACTCTTGAGTGCTCATTTCAAACTATCGACCTCTCGGCTAGGCAAGAATGAAAGTAAAGGTGGAGAATATATATCGATGATATATCTCCAACCCGTGATGAATCAAGAGTATTCAAGACCTAAACCATAAAAAAGAAAAGGTAATCAAAGCATCATAACTTAATCACTCGAACCTAGGATCATCAAGATCGAGTACACGGAGGATTAGTTAATCATAATGAAGTGGAGGAGGGGGGATGTGTAGAAAAGCATAAAGACACAAAGTAAGAAAGGTAAGAGAAAAGTGCACTTTTATTAATCTTAAAGAGAGCTACACTTGGAAATTGAAGAGTACAATTGCATGAAAATGAAATCCTATTCTGGCCCTACAATAAGAAACTAAAGCATTTGCAAGAAAAGCTAATACAAAAGCTTTATACTAAACTTGAATTGAACTAAACTAAAAGGAGAGAGAGAGAGAGAGAGGAGAGAGAGGAGAAACATGAAAAACTTTAGAAAATAAAAGGGCAGCACTTCCTTACAGACTCCAGAAAACTATATCGACTCAAGGGGGGGGGTATGCATTTATTGAAATTCTAGAGGAGGTGACACGGCTGTCGACACGGCCGTGTTGGTGGCCGTGTCCCGTGCTGGTTGACTTCGGGCTCTGTTTTTGGCGGGAAATGATCATTGCAACGCCGACTGCCAGGCACACCCATGCTGACACGACCACGACACGGTCTTGTTGTGCCCGTGTCCTTGCGGTTGATGGGCTTTGACGGGGGGAGCATTAATGGAGGGCTGCATGCGCTGAGGAGGGTGGCGACACGCTGGTGACACGGCCGTGTGGGTGGCCATGTACTGCTCTGGAAATTCATCAACTCCTGGTGACACGACCTGCGTTGACACCGGCCAGCTTGACACGACCGGGAAACGGCCAGCGACGCAGCCGTGTGTTGGAGTCGTGTCCTGTCGGGATGAACTTTATTCTTTCCTCTGGGTTTGATTCTTTGGGAACAGGTGATACGCCCGATGACACTGTTAAATTTTCTCAACGTGGTCAGCAAGATAGCCCAAACGCCAAATAATATCTTCGGAACTACCCAGTTCTACGTTGAACCAGCGGAAACCAAGGAACAGGGGTTAATACCAACAAAACACATGGAAGCACAAGCAAGTCTATTATACATTCACTTTTTTACAACACGAGGCATACATAGCGAGACATGATTTCGCTAGTATAACAGCTTGTAAACAGAAAGAACCAAAAAACAAGCGGGCGGACAGCACGGAGTCTGCGAGACCGCGAGGTCGCCGAGGTCGCCGAGTCGCTGAGCTCGCCCAAGCTAAGCTGCAATCCACCGAATAGCCACGGAGTCCGCCGAAGCGCGAGGCCGCGCGGGACACACCGTTATCGCTGAAAGATATGGTACCTAAACACCTTAGAGGGGGGGGTGGGGGTGAATAGGTGACCTAATCCTTTTCTTAATTCTTTGTTGGCAGTCACAGTTTATAACACAGATTTCTGAATAAGTAATCACAGCACACAGCAATTCTCAACATAGTACAATCAAGCACAGAATACACAAGATTTTATAGTGGTTCCCCAATCTTTGGGTACATCCACTTTCCCCCTTCGCCTATCTAGCAGTGTACTAGATTCGGCCAAACTTCTCCACTAGCTCAGAACCCAACAAGGTTCCTACCTCAGGCCAAAGCCTTACACTCAGCCAAAAGGCCTACACTCAGCACCAGGCTACACTCAGCCAATCAAGGCTTACACTCAGCCAATTAAAGGCCTACACTCAGTTCTTTCAAACTCCTACACTCAGGCACCAAGCCCTACCCTCAGCCTTTATAAAATAGGCTTACAATCACTCAGATCCTAATGGATCTTACAAGTTTAAAATAGAAATTACAAATGCTAACTCTACAACTCAGAAAGGATGAGAGGAGTTGAGAGTTTCTTGAAGAGTTCTTGGAAGACTCAGCTTGATCCAAACTGACTTAGCTTTCTTCAAAGCTTCTTGAGTAGAACTGAATTAGTCTGAATCTTCTGCAGTTGATCCTTGATCTCTGCTTCTTGAAATCCAGATGACTCTGAATTGTTCTTCTCAGCCTTAGTTCCAAAGACTGAATCCTTAGTTGGAGCTCTCTCTCTCCAACTAACTTAGATCTGCAGTTGGACTGCCTGATCTTCTTGTGTTGATCCTCTATGTATCACTTCTTGATTTAATCTGATCAACTACTTCAATTATTCTCACAACAAGTAATGATTGTGAACAACTTGACCACTTAACAACTTCACTTAACTTTTCATTCTGTAAACTGTGGGTGCCTATTATAGGCTTCCTTATGGTAACCGGCTGATCCGGTTTATAACAGACTTTTGACTTCTTTGACAGTTGCTGTAGACCGGCTGGATTGGCAGCGGCTGTCATGTCAACCAGTCACTTCTTGAAATCTCACTAACTGTCAGATAGTGTCGAGACTTTCTGTTCTTAAGTGTCGACACTTATAGACCAAGTGTCGACACATGTTGTGTAAGTGTCGACACAAGTCTACAAGGTGTCGACACAATTCCTTGTATGTCTCGACACAGTTTCTTCTGCATGTGTCGACACTGAAATTGAGTGTCGACACAAGTACTTATACTTCATTCTTTATCTGTATTCTTCTAAGTGTCGACACATCTCCTTTGTGTCGACACATCTTCATGTGTTGAAACTGTCAAGTGTCGACACTGCTTCTTGGTGTCGACACAAGTCTTCATTCTTGATTCTTCAGCTGAGTGTCGACACATTCCCTTAGTGTCGACACTTATACTTAGAATATTTTACAACTTTTCTGCTTCTTTGCTAAGTGTCGACACAGCTCCTTGTGTCGACACTTTCTTCAAGTGTGAGTCTTCTGGTTACGTGTCGACACATTGTGCTGAGTGTCGACACATTCTTAAGTGTTGACTTCTTGAGTGTGTGTCGACACATTGTGCTGAGTGTCGACACAAACTCAAGTGTTGACTCCTTTGAGTTGTGTCGACACATTGTGCTGATAGTGTCGACACATTCTTCAAATTTGACTCTGCTGATTGAGTGTCGACACATTGTGTTGAGTGTCGACACTTGTACTTAGTCTTTGCAGAATTTTGCTGAGTGTCGACACAACTCCAAGTGTCGACACTTTCTGATGTTGACTCAGCTCTTCTAGGTGTCGACACTTCTGCTAAGTGTCGACACAGCTTTTCTGCATCCTTCTACACTGAGTGTCGACACAGCTCCAAGTGTCGACACTTTCTGACTGGTGTCGACACTTCTTCCCAGGTGTCGACACAATGACTCCAAGTGTCGACACTGCATGTCTGGGTGTCGACACAAGCTTTCTCAAGTGTCGACACTTTGCCTCTGGGTGTCGACACATGGACTTAGAAATTTTCAGCTTCTCAGTCCAGTGTATATCTAACCTGCACAAGTAACTCAAACAAACATCAAATACATTCTGATGTATATCATTGAGTTAGGTGAGGCTTCTTCAAATCAGGTACATTTGACCAATGTACCCAACAATCTCCCCCTATTTGGAGAAGTCATAACCCTTAGTCAATGATATACACCACTCATAATTAAAAATTACAAAATGATGTAAAGCATATAAATGACAACAGGGTAAACTTGAACATGTAATAAAGCACACATGTATACTTATTAAACATTGCAGAACAATTAAGAAACACACATATTTCAGAACATTCATACTATATTTATCATATACTGTTTCAATAATGTTCCTTATACATTTTCAATGAAGTATTACAATGTTTTCACTAAAGATTACAACAAGCATCAAGTTAATTCCTAATCTAGTGCTGATCAGGTTCTTTAATAACAATGCCTTTTCCAGCTTTAACTTGAGCTTTCACAGCAGCAGCAGCAGCAGGCTCAGCTTCAGCAGTCTTCTTCCCTTTAGAGTCCTTCTTCTTCTGTTCTTCAGCCTTGATCTTTTGTCTTTCAAAATAATGATAGGGCTTAGGAAAGTACTTGCTAGGCTCCACAGCTGTTGGAGGTAGCTTTCCTAACTTAGCCTTCCTTCTAAATTGGACAATTGCTTCCTGCCTACTCTCATGCTTTCTCCATTCAGCCTCTGAGAACCACTTGTTCCTCTCATGGGCATTGTCCTTGGCAGCTTTCCAGGCTGTGAGAATTATGTTCCTAGAAGTAGGGCTCCATTGTTCAAAATCTGGCTTTTGCTCAGCAATTTCCCTAAACTTCTTTTTGACAACCTAGTTTCTTCTTCCTTGTCCAAAGCCTCTTGCATTGCAGCTGTGATAGGGTTGAACACCTTTCCAGAATAATATTAGGCTTGCCAGCAGGTGGACTATACATTGTGCTTATATCTGCATGAATCATTTCAAAGTCTGGAGGTGGATAGATTACATCAGCCACTGCTTGTTGCTCACCTCCAAGATATGCATTTTGAATACCAGATTCAGCACTTCATTGTCATCACACAGGGGAGGATATCCAAGTGTAGCCCTGATAGAATTGGAATCATTTTGCATGCTCAGAACTGGCCTTGACTACACACTCTCTCCCCCTTTATGACTTCTTGGGCACATGATCTCTCACATCATCTTTGGAATCGGATTTGGCTATCCAAATACCTTATGCCCTCTTTAAAGAAAGGTCTAAGCTTTGTAAGCTGTTCTGAAATGACCTTCTGTGAGTCTTTTATGCAGTCTGTACAGCAGCAATCTCTGCTTGAAATAGCTTATCAAATCAGCCTTGGCAGCAGCAGTGGAGGTTGATGGTTCATCAGATTTTTCTTGAGTTCAGTGACTATGGCATTGTGAGATGCAGTCAAATTATCATTCATCCTGAGTTGATTCTCCAGCACATAACCTTGTTTTAGTGCTATATCATCAACTTTCTCTTTATTTTCTCTTGATGGTTTGCCAAATAGACTACTGCATGAGCACCCTTTGTAAAACAAATCAGTCATTCTGTTTTATTAAGGTTCATTTCAAACCTTATTGACTTGATTTCCTGGCCCAGATCAGATTGTAGTGCTTTGTGCCCTTCATCAACATAAGTTTCTAAAGCTTTCTTTGTTCATCCATCTGATTTGCATGGCAAGCAATAGAGCACTGTAATCAGTGATGGAGCTTGTTGAACTAAGGAATGTTGAGCAACTGTTTGTAGAGCCTTCTTATAGCTCTGGCTCCTTCTTTGAAAACAAAGAACTTCTTTTTCTGAGCTTGCTCAGCTTCATCATCTTCAGAGTCTGATGTACTGGCTATATCCACCCTATCCTTAGGGCTGGATTGTTTTTCAGTATGCACATCTTGTGCCTTCTCAGTATCTAGCCTTATAGGCTCTTCCACAACTTCAATGTCTCCCCTCAGCAGCAGCATTCTTTACTGTATCAGCATCATCTTTTCCATATCAAAATCTTCTTGATCTAAGTTCAAAAGAGATCTTCCATTGTATATTCTGCTGGAGACTGTGCAGGAGATGTTCGTTTCATCAGCTATAACAGATGTGTCTTGGTGAACAACATCTGGTTCTTGAGGTTGCTGGCTGATTTTGCTGATGGTCATCAGACAAATCAGAATTTATTATATAAAATTCTAATGTATTAAGGTCAGTAAGTACCTCTGAATGAGGAGGGTGGCTTGTTCACTCTCCAGTGTAGATGGTTCTGCTACTCCTGGAAGCTCCCCCTGGATGTCAGCTGCCTCCTGAGGAGCAGGTGTCTTCTCTTGCAGGCACATCAACTGACTTTCAGGAGTGAAGACCACATGTTCTTCACTGCCTGAGCTGCTGGAGGACTCTTGAGGCACAGCAGCAGTCTTCCTCTTCTTCCTGGAGGAGAGTCTCTCTTAGAAGCTTGTTTCTCAGGGGTGGTCAATTCCTTTGACACCAGCACCCTTTCCCATCTAGAGAATATCCTGGAGTCCATTCTCCTCATATGATTGATCTTAGATCCTGCAGCAGTGCTCATTACCTCTGGAATTGATCCAGCCAGGTAGAGACTTAGTATCCTGCCCAGATTGGGCTTCTTCAGGCTTTCTTTTACTTTCTCATAAACCACCATTGACCAATCTTTTCAGATTGAGAGATTGATTCTGGTCATGACTTCATACATGGAGGCAGACACCCTGTCATGCCTCCTGGCTTGCTCAGTATTACCTTGCCCACTACTTCAGACAAGAACTTGCCTTGAATATCATACCTTTCCTGTTAAAGACTGATCCCACCTTCATCTTTGGATCCAGTCCACACCAAGTAAGAGCTTCCCTGGTCTTAGAAGCAGTACGTTCCTCTTCATCTTGTAACTTTAGGTAGCTGAAGTACCTTTCTTAAAGACTGGGTGAAATTTTGGACTTTGGTGCCATGCACCCTGGACTTAATCCTGAAGCCTGAGTCATCTAGACGCGCCAGAAAGGAATTCAATGACTTCCTTCTTCCATATTTCGTTGGTTCTGAAACCAAGAATTCCAAGCCTGAATTGACAATTAGGGTTAGCACTGATTTGATTTCTTGGTCGCTGTCGTCAAATGCGCCTCGCACAAGCTCATAGCCTTCGTTTACGTTCTCTTCCAGCTTGGGAGCCATTAGGGTTTTGAGAATTAGTCTTGAGATGAGAGAAATGTCGACACAAGAGTTTAGGTCTCGAAACTTTGAAAGCGTGTCGACAATCAAAGACAGAACCCTATTTATACCTTTCTTGTTTGAAGACGAACAGGCGGGATGAATTTCTAATGATGTGTCGACACTGTCAATAAGTGTCGACACTGACTTATAATGTCTCGACACTCATGTGTCGACACAAATTTAGTCAACAGATTTTATGTGTCGACACTTGGTTTAAGTGTCGACACCACTATACTCGACATGTGTCGAGACTTTACTTAGAAAAATTCTGAGTAAAACTTAAGTGTCGACACTTTATTGGATGTGTCGACACCTATTCGACATGTGTCGACACTAACATTCTGAAGTGTCGACACTAACTTCCTATGTGTCCACCATAAGTCGACACTAGTGTCGACATTTGTCTATGTGTCGACACCTTTTTACTTAGCCAATTTTTTGTTCTGTATACTTAGTCTAAATTTATCATACCTAGTTCAATTTTGAACCTATTAAACTTAGCTTCTTCTAAGGGCTTAGTAAACATATCAGCTATCTGATTATCTGTTTTAACATATTCAAGTGCAATATCATTTCTTTCTACATGCTCCCTAAGAAAGTGATATTTAATCTCAATATGTTTAGTTCTACTATGTGATACAGGATTATTAGCTATGGAAATAGCACTAGTAGAATCACAATAAAGTGGAGTTCTACTTACCTGACATCCATAGTCTTCTAGCTGATGTTGAATCCACAGAAGTTGAGCACAGCAACTTCCTGCAGCTACATATTCTGACTCAGCTGTGGAGATGGCCACACTGGTTTGCTTCTTACTACTCCATGAAATGAGTCTTCCACCTAGGAATTTGACAGGATCCAGTAGTGCTCTTTCTATCTTCTTTGCATCCTGCAAAGTCCTGCATCTGAATAACCTGTTAGATCAAAATCTCCATTCCTAGGGTACCAGAGGCCTAGATAAGGTGGTGCCCTTTAGATATCTCAAGATTCTCTTGACTGCAGTCAAGTGAGACTCTTTAGGGCAGGATTGATACCTGGCACAAACACATGTAGCATACATAATGTCAGGTCTACTTGCAGTCAAGTAAAGTAGGGAGCCAACTATCCCTCTATACAAGGTTTCATCCACAGGTTTCCCTGCATCATCCTTGCTTAGAGACATACTTGACCCCATAGGAGTCTTCATGGTACTGGAGGAATCCATACCATATTTCCTTATGAGTTCTAGGGTGAACTTTGACTGACATATGGACAAGCCACTTTCAGTCTGTTTAACTTGGAGACCCAAGAAAAACTTCAGTTCTCCCATACTACTCATTTCAAATTGACTTTGCATAAGCTTTGCAAACTTTTTGCAAAGGCTACTTTCAGTAGACCCAAATATAATGTCATCTACATATATTTGGACAAGTATTACTTTGCCTCTAGATTCCCTAAGGAATAGAGTCTTATCTATTTTCCCCCTTGTGAACTTGTTCTCAATGAGGAAACTAGATAGGGTTTCATACCAAGCTCTAGGAGCTTGCTTTAACCCATACAATGCTTTCCTAAGTCTATAGACATAATGAGGAAGAGTAGGATCAACAAAACCTGAAGGCTGCTCCACATATACTTCTTCTTTTAAATTACCATTAAGGAATGCTGACTTCACATCCATTTGGTATACTTTGAATCCTTGGTAGGTTGCATAGGCCAAGAACATCCTGATGGCTTCCAGTCTGGCTACTGGAGCAAAGGTTTGATCAAAATCAATACCTTCTTCTTGCCTATATCCTTTTGCAACCAGTCTTGCCTTATTCTTAATGATGACTCCTTGTTCATCTAACTTGTTTCTGTAGATCCACTTTGTTCCTATCACATTGTGATCTTTAGGCTTAGGAACTAAGTCCCAAACCTTGCACCTCTTGAACTGGTTTAGCTCTTCCTGCATAGCTTCAGTCCACTGTGGATCTTGTATTGCTTCTTCAAATTTCTTTGGTTCTATTTGAGACAGAAAACTTGAATATACTGCAGCATTCTGATTTCTGCTCCTTGTCTGAACACCTTGTCTTGGATCTCCAATGATCAGCTCCACTGGATGATCTCTTAGATGCCTGTTGGCTGGAGGCATCCTTACTTCTGGTTGTACTTCTTCAGCATCTTCATCATGCTGAGTTCCTTGAACTTCTTCAGCTCCTGGTACATGTAGTTCTCCCCCTGGACATAAGCCATCTTCTTCTACTTGCTGTCTTGCAGCAGGTACATCTTCCATGGTTAGCTTGTCCATCTTCTTAGAAAGACCTGTGGGGCTGCACACACTACCAGACAACTCATTGTTAATAAGAAGTGTCTCATCAAAAACTACATGCACAGACTCCTCAACAACTTGTGTAGTCAAGTTGTAGACTCTATAAGCCTTACTATTACTGCTGTACCCAACAAACACTCCCTCTTGGGATTTGGCAGCAAACTTAGTTAAGTAAGACTTCCCATTGTTAAGTATGAAGCATTTACAACCAAAAATCCTGAAATAGGATAGATTTGGTTTCCTGCCTTTCACTACTTCATAGGGGGTCTTGTTTAACCTTTTAGTGATGGTAGCCCTATTTATCACATGGCATGCAGTGTTTACTGCTTCAGCCCAGAATATATTCTGGCAGTGATGAATCACTTAATAGGGTTCTACCAGCCTCTATCAAGGTTCTATTTTTCCTTTCAGCAATGCCATTTTGCTGAGGTGTTCTAGGTGAAGAGAATTCTTGAAATATCCCATAGTCTTCACATAGTTTTGTCATGCTTTCAGATTGAAACTCTGTACCATGGTCACTTCTAATTTTGACCACTGTACAGTTCAATTCATTCTGAATTTGCTTAACAAAACTGTGGAAGACACTGGGTGTTTCAGATTTCTGCTTTAAGAAGAACACCAGGAAAACCTTGAGTAGTCATCAACAACTACAAAGGTGTAGACCTTCCTACCTAAGCTGTGAACTGGCATTGGACCAAATAGATCCATATGCAAGAGGTATAAACACCTCACAGCATCCTTGTTGTCAATGCTTCTAAAGGTGGATTTAGTCTGCTTGCCCTTTTGACAAGCTGAGCAAATGCCATCTTTGACACACTTAACTTGAGGACCATTCCTCACTAACTCTTTACTAAAGAGTTTGCCAATAGTCTTGTAATTAAGATGAGCAAGCCTCTTGTGCCACTTGACACATTGAGAGAGACTGTCTCATCAGCTACAAGACAAACTGGAGAACTATTGTTCTCAACCATAATGTCTAAACAATAGACATTTCTCTTCCTATAACCTGTCAAAATGATCTTTTGATCACTTGACCTCTTGATATGACAACCATTTTTAACAAATGAGATGTCATACCCTACATCACTTAATTGACTTATACTAATGAGGTTATGTTTCAAACCTTTAACATAAGCCACTTGAGTAATGGTAACAAGGTTAGAAGAAATGTTACCAAACCCCTTTGATGATTCCTTTTTCAGAACCACCAAAGGTCACCTTTGGACCATTTTTGATTGGGATGTAGTCCTTCAGTAGTCCCCTAGTTCCAGTCATGTGTCTGGAACATCCACTATCCAAGTACCATGTAGGGGTATGGCCACTTGGATTTTCCTGCAAAACAAATTAATGAACCTTAGAACCCAAAGTAAACTTGGGTCCTTGGTGATTGTTAGTTTGCAATTTGACATAGCTACCTGCTGTCTTTCCAACAGGTAACTTGCTACACAACTTGGCACTGGCATTGTGCCAACAATCCAAAGCAAAGTGGCCAACCTTGCCACAGCACCAACATTCAAATTTGTTGTACCTTTGCTTAGGTTCTGACTTAGCTGTCTTAACTACAGCAGTCTTGTTGAATGTTGGGGCTTTGCCCTTGGACTTGGACTGATCCTGAACAGTCCTAGCTGGATTAACAAAACCCAGTCCAGTCTTTCCTTTATGATGAACAAAATCATCAATCAAGGGTAGCACTGATTTAGGTTTTGAATACCTAGCTGCTAGCTCTTTCTCCTTCTGAAGATTAATCTCCAGTTTCTTAAATTTGATCATTCTTAAATGTAATAGTACCCATCTGAATCACAATAATGTGTTTCAGCCTAGCACACTTCATTCAGTTTTTGATCATAATTCTTCTCATAATCTATTGCAGCTGCCTTGAGATCAGCAATTTCCTTGGCCAAATTTTTGGCTAGGGTCTTGCTTTTCTTATAGGCTTGCAATAGTACTTGATATTCATCTAGGAGTTGATGAATATCTCCCTCAGACTCAGATATATTCTCATCACTTGATGAAGAATAATCTGACTCTGAACTAGAACTGGAATCAGAACTTTGAGTTAAACCTTGTACCTGACTAGGGTCCTGGCTGCTCCAGGTTTTTAGTACTTTCAGTCAAAGCCATCAGTCCTTGGCTTTGACAGTCTTCTTGCTCATAGATAGATTCCATGATCTGCATAAACTCTTCTTCTTCTTCAGCAAATAGCCCAATATAGGCTTCAGCATCTGTCTCAGTGTCTGAAGAAGACATATCTGAAAGAGTCTTCTCATTCTTTGCAACAAAGGACTTCTCCTTCTTTCCTTTGAAAGTGTGTTTTCTTTTTGTCACTGGATTCTTTCCTTCTTTCAGGACAGTCTGCAATAACATGGCCCTGTCTATTGCAGCAGTAACAAATTATCTTGGATCCAGTTGCCTTACTAGTCTTGGTCCTTATCTTGTCCTTCTTTGAAGGCTTCTTTTCCTGATACTGAACCTCTTTCCCTTTGGAAGATGAAGGTCTAGACCTCCACTGTTTCTTCTTAAGGAACTTCTGAAAATGTCTGGTGAATGCAGCAAAGTCTTCATCACTTTCACTGCTTGTAGATTTTGTACTTTCTGACTCTTCAGATTCTGATTCAACTACCTCAGGAGGAGGAGTTGATGACTTGGTCCTGCTCTTTCTGGGTACATCTGACTTAAAGGCAACAGTCTTTTCTCTGTATTCAGTCCTTGTTGACTTTTCTTCTTCTTTTCTCACTGACAATTGCATCTCATAAGATAACAACTTGCCAAAAAGTGTGGGAGGAGGAATTTCTCCCAACTTTGCCATTTCTCTGATGGCACAGATCTTGGTGTCCCAGTCTTTGGTGAGGGACCTCAAGAATTTATCATTCAACTCATAGTTTGTGAACTCTCTTCCATATGACATGAGTTCATTTACAATTCTATAAAATTTCTTGTAGCATTCAGTGATGCTATCCCCTCTTCCTTGCCTAAAGCTTTCATATTCTTGATTAAGCAAGGACTTCCTATCTTGCCTTACTTCTTCAGAACCTTCCATATAGACAATGAGGGTGTCCCACATTTCTTTTGCAGTTTTACAGTGAATAAGGTTCTGGAAGGTGGCATCATCAATTGCACTAACTATTATATTCTGTGCTCTTTTGTCCATGGTTGCTAGGACAATCTCATCCTTGGTCATTTCAGAGAAATCCTTTGGAGTCCTCTGATTTGCATCCAATACTGAAATCTTCATGGGAACATATGGCCCTTCTTTGACTGTGATGTATATCCTAGGGTCAGAGGCTTCCATAAAAAGCCTAACCCTCTCTTTCCAGATCCCAAAGATCTCTTTTCTGCATATAGGTAGTTTCATTGAACCCAACTCCTTATGATTCTCTGAAGAACCCATGTTCTTGATTTTCTTGAAACTGTTTCCTGTTTCCTGACTTATACTGAATCTGCCAAACTGGATCTCCTCAGACAGTTAGTCCTGATTTTGAGTAACCTCGCTCTGATACCACTTGAAAGATATGGTACCTAAACACCTAGAGGGGGGGGGGGGGGGGGTGAATAGGTGACCTAATCCTTTTCTTAATTCTTTGTTGGCAGTCAACAGTTTATAACACAGATTTCTGAATAAGTAATCACAGCACACAGCAATTCTCAACACAGTACAATCACAGCACAGAATACACAAGATTTTATAGTGGTTCCCCAATCTTTGGGTACATCCACTTTCCCCCTTCGCCTATCTAGCAGTGTACTAGATTCGGGCCAAACTTCTCCACTAGCTCAGAACCCAACAAGGTTCCTACCTCAGGCCTAAAGCCTTACACTCAGCCAAAAGGCCTACACTCAGCCACCCAGGCCTACACTCAGCCAATCAAGGCTTACACTCAGCCAATTAAAGGCCTACACTCAGAGTTTTTCAACTCCTACACTCAGGCACCAAGCCCTACCCTCAGCCTTTATAAAATAGGCTTACAATCACTCAGATCCTATGGATCTTACAAGTTTAAAATAGAAATTACAAATGCTAACTCTACAACTCAGAAAGGATGAGAGGAGTTGAGAGTTTCTTGAAGAGTTCTTGGAAGAACTCAGCTTGATCCAAACTGACTTAGCTTTCTTCAAAGCTTCTTGAGTAGAACTGAATTAGTCTGAATCTTCTGCAGTTGATCCTTGATCTCTGCTTCTTGAAATCCAGATGACTCTGAATTGTTCTTCTCAGCCTTAGTTCCAAAGACTGAATCCTTAGTTGGAGCTCTCTCTCTCCAACTACTTAGATCTGCAGTTGGACTGCCTGATCTTCTTGTGTTGATCCTCTATGTATCACTTCTTGATTTAATCTGATCAACTACTTCAATTATTCTCACAACAAGTAATGATTGTGAACAACTTGACCACTTAACAACTTCACTTAACTTTTTCATTCTGTAAACTGTGGGTGCCTATATATAGGCTTCCTTTATGGTAACCGGCTGATCCGGTTTATAACAGAATTTTGAATTCTTTGACAGTTGCTGTAGACCGGCTGGATTGGCGGCTGTCATGTCAACCAGTCACTTCTTGAAATCTCACTAACTGTCAGATAGTGTCGAGACTTTCTGTTCTTAAGTGTCGACACTTATAGACCAAGTGTCGACACATGTTGTGTAAGTGTCGACACAAGTCTACAAGGTGTCGACACAATTCCTTGTATGTCTCGACACAGTTTCTTCTGCATGTGTCGACACTGAAATTGAGTGTCGACACAAGTACTTATACTTCATTCTTTATCTGTATTCTTCTAAGTGTCGACACATCTCCTTTGTGTCGACACATCTTCATGTGTTGAAACTGTCAAGTGTCGATACTGCTTCTTGGTGTCGACACAAGTCTTCATTCTTGATTCTTCAGCTGAGTGTCGACACATTCCCTTAGTGTCGACACTTATACTTAGAATATTTTACAACTTTTCTGCTTCTTTGCTAAGTGTCGACACAGCTCCTTGTGTCGACACTTTCTTCAAGTGTTGAGTCTTCTGGTTACGTGTCGACACATTGTGCTGAGTGTCGACACATTCTTTAAGTGTTGACTTCTTTGAGTGTGTGTCGACACATTGTGCTGAGTGTCGACACAAACTTCAAGTGTTGACTCCTTTTGAGTGTGTGTGTCGACACATTGTGCTGAGTGTCGACACATTCTTCAAGTTTTGACTCTGCTGATTGAGTGTCGACACATTGTGTTTGAGTGTCGACACTTGTACTTAGTCTTTGCAGAATTATGCTGAGTGTCGACACAACTCCAAGTGTCGACACTTTCTGATGTTGACTCAGCTCTTCTAGGTGTCGACACTTCTGCTAAGTGTCGACACAGCTTTTCTGCATCCTTCTATACTGAGTGTCGACACAGCTCCAAGTGTCGACACTTTCTGACTGGTGTCGACACTTCTTCCCAGGTGTCGACACAATGACTCCAAGTGTCGACACTGCATGTCTGGGTGTCGACACAAGCTTTCTCAAGTGTCGACACTTTGCCTCTGGGTGTCGACACATGGACTTAGAAATTTTCAGCTTCAGTCCAGTGTATATCTAACCTGCACAAGTAACTCAAACAAACATCAAATACATTCTGATGTATATCATTGAGTTAGGTGAGGCTTCTTCAAATCAGGTACATTTGACCAATGTACCCAACATTCGCCTCCTGCTGAACCTGAACCGAGGAACACCCCTACCCGCCTGAAGCCGGCGGACAGGTTATTGAAGCTGGCAAAGATGAAGCAAAACTGACAAGCCGCAGAGCGACCTCCTGCTAAGTCCGCAGAGACCGCACACTTCCAAGTACTTGACCGAAGTCACAGCCAAACTCCTGGCTCCTTGAAGCTACCTGCGCGACCTGCACACAGCAAACCGTCAGCCTGAAACAATCCGCGCGGACTGACAAACAGAGACTACAGCACTTCGCTCAACCCAACTTACTGTTCACTCAAGTTACTTAGGTTACTGTAGATGTGCCAGGGGGTCCTATTTATAGGCAAGGTGAGGAGTGTGGTCACCGTCCAAGAAATAGCGACACTGCCCCAGCCCGCGCGATAGCAAAACTCCGTCCGCCGAGTCCGCAAGGACTTAGCCGGATACCAAGGAAAACCGCAAGGAGCAAGACAACCATTGACGAACCCTCTCCAGTCCGCCCAAGCTATGCGGACAAGGCATCAGCCTGCAAAGCTCCAACCACTACAGGACAGCAATCCCCCTTCAATGGCTGTCCACACCAACCCGAGGCAGTCCGCAAGACTCACACCTCAATCCGCCACAAGTCCACAACCAAAGGCAGATAGCAACAGTCCGCCCGGTCACAGCGGACTTGGCGGATACCGCAGACACTATGGTCTTGGCACAAAGTGTGACCAAGTCCAAAACCATCAAAGGCCAATGCGAGCATGGCGGACACAAACTCCCGTCCGCCAAACACCAAAGCACAGACCGCCTGCAGTCCGCGAGCTCCTCGCACTCCTGTCCAACGCAGCAGCCTTCTCCCGGACTCCACAACCAGTCCGCCAAAACGATCTCCACAGCAGAGCACCTGCTGTACCACCAGAGCTCGACAAGGCCTCAGCCAAGCTCTAAGCTCAGTCCGCAATAGCTCAAACCGCGGACACACAAGTCCGCAAGCTTCCCGCGAACAAGAGCCAAACCGCATATCAGCACAAGCCTGCACCGCGGCCACTGAGCAATGCACCAGTCTGCAAGCCTTTATCCGCTCAGGCCGCTCCTTGGCAAAGCCAATCAGCAAATGCCCTATCCGCAGAAACCAGGCCGCATAGACCGCGGACTCCATGCAACAACCCGCTCAGAAGACAGCCGGCTTTCCAATGGACTTCGCACTAGGTCGCACATCACAGTCCGCCCAGTCCGCCCAGTCTGCCACAGCTATCCGCCCAGGCCGCCCGGCCTGTCCCGTCAACCACTTCCACTTCACAAAATTCAACACTCCCCCTTGAAGTGGGAAGTGGTGACCAAGCCCAGCAAGCTGCGCAAGCGTTCAAAGGGCCCCTTCGACAGTGGCTTGGTGAAGATGTCAGCAAGATTATCTTCACTCCGAACATGCCCGACCAGCAGAGACCCCTCCAACACCTTCTCCCTGATGAAGTGCTGATCAATCTCTATATGCTTGGTCCTGGCGTGACACGTTGGATTGTTTACCAGTTTGAGAGCACTCTCATTGTCACCCCGGAGTAAAGTAGGACCTTGCACTTCTTCATGAACATCCTCTATAAGCCTCCTCAACCAAACGGCTTCCCGAGCAGCCAAGGTCGAAGCCTTATACTCCGCCTCCGTGGTTGAAACCGACACCGAGTCCCGCTTCTTGCTACACCACGAGATGCTAGCTGAACCGCAAGTGAACACATAACCTGAAGTAGACCTCCGATCATCCGAATCACCGCCATAGTCAGCATCCGTGTACCCGAGCAATGCAAACTCCGAGTCCCTTCTATAGATGAGTCCCATGTCAGAAGAAGCCTTGACATACTTCAGAATACCCTTCGCCGCCACTAGATGAGATTGCCTTGGTTCAGCCATATACCGACTTACTCGGCCAACAACATAAGCAATATCTGGCCTTGTAATCGTCAGATAAATCAAGCTCCCAACAAGAGCCCTGAACACCAAGGGATCATGAAGAACCCTTCCCTCATCTCGTCGAAGCTTTAGCCCAGATTCCAGTGGAGTAGAGCACTTCTTCCCTTTGCCCATACCAAACCGCTTTACAATGCGATCATCATACCCTTTCTGGCAAATGAGAACCCCGCACTCCTTCCTCTCCACTTCCAGACCGAGAAAGTGATGCAACTCTCCCAAGTCTTTCATCTCGAAGCGTAGAGCAAGCTCTGCTCTGAGCCTTGCTACTTCCCCCTCCGAATTCCCTGTGATGATCATGTCATCCACATACAGCAGGACCAAGACTCGTAGCTCCCCCTTCTTCTTGACGAACAAGCTTGAATTCGAGTTAGAAGCATGGTATCCACAGAATTGCAAGTACTCTGCAATCTTCCCATACCAAGCTCTAGGAGCTTGCTTCAACCCATAGAGAGCCTTCCTGAGTTTGCAGACATAGTCCGGATGCTTTTCAGAGACAAAACCAAGCGACTGATCCATGAAGATATCCTTGTCAATCTCTCCGTAAAGAAAGGCATTCTTCACATCGAGTTGCCACAACCTCCATCCCTTGCTAGCAGCCAAGGCGATCACCACTCTTACTGAAGTCATCTTCGCAACTGGACTGAATGTCTCCTCATAGTCTTCTCCATACTACTGTGACAATCCTCTAGCGACCAGGCGATCCTTGAAACGATCAATGCTCCCATCAGCCTTCTTCTTCAACATATACACCCACTTGCAAGTAACCGGAGTAATGCCATCAACCTTGGGCACAAGGTCCCAGGTTTCATTCTTCTTCAGAGCATCAATCTCTTCCTTCATGACACCTTCCCACTCCTTCACTCCAGTGGCCTCGTTGAAGCTTGCAGGCTCACGCTCATCCAGAGGACCTGCAAAGAAGCAGGAGACAAAGCTCACTGCATTCCCATCATAGTATCGAGCCGCTGGCTTAACCACCCTCTTAGATCTCCGAAGACTCGGCTCCTTGCTCACTTCTTCCATTGCTTCTTCGGGCTCCACTCCTACCTAGGGCAAGCATTGAGCAGTGATCCCCCTGCTTCCTGAGCCAGAAGGCTCAGCCTCGAGTTCGAAGCAACAGGAGCTGCTAGTAAACAGCAAGCTCCTCTTCCAAGCCTTCAGCAGCCACCACCGGTGCTTCATTAACCTTGCTACTTCCGGTTAGCTCCACCGAGCCACCTCCATATGACGTCAGCTCGTCAAAGACAACGTCTCTTGACACCACGAACTTCTTCGTCATAGGGTCCATGCATTTCCATCCCTTCTTCCGCTCATCATAGCCAACAAAGACAAGTTTCCTTGCCTTCGCATCTAGCTTTGTCCGTGAAGCATCCGGGACATGCACGTAGAAAGTTGAACCGAACACCCGAAGGTGTCCCACACTCGGCTTCTCCTTCAGCAACAGCTCAATAGGAGTGTTCATGTTGATAGGGCTGAGTGGCATCCGGTTGATAACATAAGCAGCACAAGACATTCCCTCCGCCCAAAAGGACCTTGGGATATCTTTCGCATGAAGCCAGCATTTGCAGGTCTCTGTCAGATGACGGATCTTCCGCTCCGCTATCCCATTTTGTTGTGGAGTGTGAGCACAAGTAAGCTCTCGTTGGATCCCGTGCTTCCTGCAGAAGATAGAAAACTCGGAGGAGACAAACTCACCCCCGTTATCAGTTCTAAACTTCTTAATCTGCAAGCCAAGCCGGCCTTCTACCAACTCCTTGAACTCCACGAACAAATGGAAGGCTTCCGACTTCTCCTTTAAGAAGTACACCCAAGTATACCTTGAGTAGTCATTAACCAAGACAAGAATGGATCTGCTTCCACCAAGGCTGGCAGTAACCGTCGGTCCCATCAGATCGCCATGAATACACTCCAATGGTTTCTTGCTCTTTGTTTGTGACTTATCAAACGGAAGACGATGTGCCTTACCGTATTGACAGCCCGCACAAACATGCCCATCATCAAAGGAGGACAACTTCGGCAACCCCCTCACCAACCTTCTACTAGCCATCGCCTTCAGCTTGTCCATGCCAACATGCCCCAGCCTCTCATGCCAGATAGCAGCGCTATCATTAGCCCTCATCCTATCAACATAGGCATTGGTGGAAAGAAAAAACAAGTTCTTCACCCTCCTCCCAACATGAGCAACATCAGCCTTCACCGCTGATACGTTGCGAAGGAATCTCACATCTGTTGGCCCAAACAGAACATGATAACCAGCGTCCACCGCATTGGTCACCGAGAAGAGGTTCTTCTTCATGCCCGACACGTGATACACACTCCTTAACGTGAGTGGCCCCTGATCACTACCCAAAGACACGACCCCCTCTTTCTCTACCGTATAAACAGTATTATCAGCAGTGATAATAGCTTCATTACCTAAGTAAGCCTGCATGGAGGTGAACTTCGATTTGTCTCCGGTGAGGTGATGACCACACCCGGAGTCCACGATCCACTCGCTGTTGATGTCCTCATCAGACAAGGCCTGGACACAAGTGCCCGTCATGAAAGCTCCGCCCCATTCTGCTTCTTTACTTCTCGAGCAAGCTTCCTCCTTTCCCGCAGCATGCCCAGGCTGCAGTTTGACCTTGCAGTCCCGCTTGAAGTGCCCTCGCTGATGACACCAGTAGCACTTCAAATTCTTCTTCCAGTCCTTAGGAGCATTACTCCTCTCCGGTGGATATGAAGTTGAAGTCTCCTTCTCACCAGCGGCCTGCACCTTCTTCTTCTTCTTCCCTTCCCATCCTTTCTTCTTGCCTGAGAAGAGAGCTTCACTGCCTTCCTGATTCAGGTTCACTCCAGCCATCTGCCTTGCTAAGCTCTCCTGCGAGGCAAGCAGATTCTCCAGCTCCAGCAAAGATGGCTGAGTAGCCCACCCTTGAATATATGTAACAAAGGCCACATATTCCTTCCGCAAGCCGCAGATAATGTGCCTTTTCATCTTAGCCTCAGAGATAGACTCATCAGGATGCAGTGCCGACAGCTCAGCACACAAGCTCTTCATATTTAAGAAGTACTTGGAGATGGAAAGGTCTCCCTGAGTTGCCCTGGCCAACTCATTTTCCAGGAACTGAAGCCGCGCCACATTCTTCCTATTGAACAACTCATCAATGGCTGTCCAAATATCAGCAGCCGACTCACACCCAACGATGTGATCAAACAGTTCCAGAGACACAGCTCTCTTCAGAATGAACTCCGCCTTAGCATTTATTCTTCTCCAGAGCCTAACCTGCTCAGCAGTACCGAACGCAGCAGTAACTTCCTGTCTGTCATCACCACCGAACGACTTCCCACAGCTCCTCGCCAAGAAGATAACTCTTCATGCACGACTTCCACTTCTTGAAGTTAGTCGCCGTTAAGAGTTCAATGCCCAGACCTCTTGCAAAGCTCCCTTCCATTGCAACACCTGTTGGCAACCTTTCAGCAGCTCCGAGCAACAACACAGGTTGATCACCACTCAATCACTGAGTAACAATACTGGCTGACTTCTGCTCACGCAACTGAACCTCAGCAACCTGGCTCTGATACCATGTTAAATTTTCTCAACGTGGTCAGCAAGATAGCCCAAACGCCAAATTAATATCTTCGGAACTACCCAATTCTCACGTTGAACCAGCGGAAACCAAGGAACAGAGGTTAATCCCAACAAACAATGGAAGCACAAGCAAGTCTATTATACATTCACTTTTTTACAACACGAGGCATACATAGCGAGACATGATTTCGCTAGTATAACAGCTGTAAATAGAAAGCACCAAAAAACAAGCCGGGCGGACAGCACCGGAGTCCGCCGAGACCGCGAGGTCGCCGTGTCCGCTGAGCTCGCCCAAGCTAAGCTGCAATCCGCCGAATAGCCACGGAGTCCGCCGAAGCCGCGAGGCCGCGCGGACACACCGTTATTCGCCTCCTGCTGAACCTGAACCGAGGAACACCACTACCCGCCTGAAGCCGGCGGACAGGTTATTGAAGCTGGCAAAGATGAAGCAGAACTGACAAGCCGCAGAGCGACCTCCTGCTGAGTCCGCAGAGACCGCACACTTCCAAGTACTTGACCGAAGTCACAGCCAAACTCCTGGCTCCTTGAAGCTACCCGCGCGACCTGCACATAGCAAACCGTCAGCCTGAAATAATCCGCGCGGACTGACAAACAGAGACCGCAACACTTCGCTCAACCCACCTTACTGTTCACTCAAGTTACTTAGGTTACTGTAGATGTGCCAGGGGGGTCCTATTTATAGGCAAGGTGAGGAGTGTGGTCACCGCCCAAGAGATAGCGACACCGCCCCAGCCCGCGCGATAGCAAAACTCCGTCCGCCGAGTCCGCAATGACTTAGCCGGATACCAAGGAAAACCGCCAGGAGCAAGGCAACCATTGACGAACCCTCTCCAGTCCGCCCAAGCTATGCGGACAAGGGATCAGCCCACAAAGCTCCAACCACTACAGGACAGCAATCCCCCTTCAATGGCTGTCCGCACAAACCCGAGGCAGTCCGCAAGACTCAAACCTCAATCCGCCACAAGTCCACAACCAAAGGCAGATAGCAATAGTCCGCCGGTCACATCGGACTTGGCGGATACCGCGGACACTATGGTCTTGGCACAAAGTGTGACCAAGTCCAAAACCATCAAAGGCCAATGCGAGCATGGCGGACACAAACTCCCATCCGCCAAACACCAAAAAATAGACCGCCTGCAGTCCGCGAGCTCCTCGCACTCCTGTCCAATGCAGCAGCCTTCTACCGGACTCCACAACCAGTCCGCCAAAACGATCTCCACAGTAGAGCACCTGCTGTACCACCAGAGCTCGACAAGGCCTCAGCCAAGCTCTAATCCCAGTCCGCAACACCTCAAGCCGCGGACACACAAGTCCGCAAGCTTCCCGCGAACAAGAGCCAAACCGCCTATCAACACAAGCCTGCACCGCGGCCACTGAGCAATGCACCAGTCCGCAAGCCTTTATCCGCTCAGGTCGCTCCTTGGAAAAGCCAATCAGCAAACGCCCTATCCGCAGAAACCAGGCCGCATAGACCGCGGACTCCATGCAACAACCCGCTCAGAAGACAGCCGGCTTTCCACTGGACTTCTCACTAGGTCGCACATCACAGTCCGCCCAGTCCGCCACAGCTGTCCGCCCAGGCCGCCCGACCTGTCCCGTCAACCACTTCCACTTCACAAAATTCAATAGACACGGCCATGTTGGTGGCCGTGTTAGGTCATCTTGGGTGAAATTTGAGAAAACATACAAAAGAGCACAAAAACATTAGTGGCATAAATACATACAAGAAGAAGGGACATATAAGCTAATAAGATAATATTTGCACAATAAAAGACCTAAACAAAACTGTAATAGCTTAAATAAAAAACACACAATCAATCCCTAACTAAGGAATGAGATAACAAGGTCTGTGCCATCAGGGAGTTTGGAAAAATAGCCGAGACAAACCCATAGAATCTTTTTGGGAAGCTTATGTCATATGAGCTTCAACTCAATACCAGAAAGACTGAAGAAGAGAAGAGCAGGTCTGCATTCAAAGAGTAGTCTATTGCTCTAAAGGCAGAAACCTCAAAGAAGTCAAATGCTGCTCCTCCTGCTCCAGCACAAGAAGTGAGTGAAGAAGAATTTTCGAAGCCAAGTACCTCAGGTCCTGAGCTATCTGAAGGAGAGTTCTCACTACTCTCATGACAGTTCAAGAAATTCTTGAACAAAAAGAAGGAGTGGAAAGGCAAGAATGCCTCTTATAAAAGATCACGATATGATGGTGATCGTCAAAGAAAAATCTCAAGCAGCCACGACAGGTATACTCCTAAACAGAACAAACACATTTCTACTGACATTGTTTGTTACTGTTGTAATAAGCCAGGTCACGTCATTGCTGATTGCCCCCATAAGAAGGAGGGTGGAAGAAGAGAAGAAAAGAAGTCCTCATACAACAAGAGGAGGACAGAGAAGAGCCTAATAGCCAAAAATGGCAAGATTCTTAGCGACTCTGACTCATCAGAGTCGAGTGAAGAAGAAGAAGAAGCCTACTTTGGGCTTATGGCTCAGACAAATGACGAACAAGAGCCCAAGTTCACTGGAAGGTAAACTCGCATACTCCTCTTTCAGAATCTAAATCTTCAGAGCATGATCGTGAGGATAGCTCTTCTGACGATGAGTCTCAACTCATGACCCAGTACAAGGAGTTGATTATGGCTTACGACAAATGTCGCTGAGTCGTGAAAATCAGGCTAAAGAGATAAAGTCTCTAAAAGCTGAAGAGAGCATCTTGAGAGAGGAAGTCACTAAGACTGACTCACTCAAAGAGAACTTCAATAATTCTATTGAAGAATACAACAGGCTCTTGAGCACCTTGACCTAAAAGAGAACATCATCAAAGAGTTGGAAGAACAACTCGCCGCAGAAAAGAAACTTGTTGAAAGTTTCTCAAAGCCTAAGACTGTTCTTCCATTCATTGTTGAATTCTCAGCTAAGGCCAAAGGTGCTGGATTAGGTCATGAAGAAGCTCCTAGCAAATCTTCTAGGAGGAACAAGGCTCAAAGAAAGAATAAGGCCGCCAAGAAGGCCTCGGCCAAAGAGAAGTGGAAAGCCCCTCAAGATCATACTTCGTTCAAGAAAGTCATATTGCCAACTAATGAGTTTGATCTTGACTCATCCTACGGACACTTTGCTAGGCCTACCTATATAGAGCCAAAGTCTTGTTACCAAGGATGGACTATCCCCAGAAACTTTAGTGAGAGTGCCTTTAAGGCACCTTATGAATAAGTCATTCTTTAGAGCTATGGCCCTTTCAATCATGGTCATAACTTCAAGAAAGCACCAAAGGTAAAACCCGTTGTGGAAAAGCCACAGAAGGAGAAGAAATCATGTGATTGCCATCATCATGAAGCTTCTTCCTCCAAGAATGCTGCCCCTGCTAGACAACAATTGTAAAAGGTCAAGCAGGAGAACATTAAGCAAAGATACAATAGGTTTGACTATTGGTGCTGTGGCAGAATTGGTCACTTTGTCATCGATTGCTGGTTTAATCCCATTAATGCTATAACTCCTCATGTTGGCAATATGAGAAAGACCGCTCATACTGCTAATACTCATAGGGGGAGTGTTCTAACCCGAGACCAAGGACCCAAACGTATTTGGGTTCCTGAGGCAAACTGATTATGATTGCATGTATGTCTAAAGGCCACCAAAATGCCAATCAGGTATTTGGACAGTGCCTGCTCTCAGCATATGACCTGGACAAGAAGCCTACTTCAGATTTACTCTCCAGTCGTGAATGGACCAAAGGTCATCTTTGGAGGTTCAGACCGAGGAATCACTAAAGGCTATGGTATGATCACTAACAATAGTGTATCCTTCTCAGATGTAGCTTATGTTGAAGGATTGGAACACAATCTTATAACCGTAAGCCAACTTTGTGATAAAGGATACATAGTTGAGTTTCATGCTAATAAGTGCTTGATAAAATCCGTTGACAATATGGAAACAATTCTATCAGGCACTCGAAGTAGAAACATCTTTTGTTTGAATTTATTTGTATAGACTATTCTACACCAGTGTGCTTTTTAGAATAAGATAGTGCATCTCTTGGTGACCATTGGCACAAGAGATTAGCACATATAAATTCCAAAACTATTAATAAATTAATTTCAATGAACTTAGTGCATGATGGCCCAAATGTCAAGTACGTCAAAGATAGACCTTGTCATGCATGTGTAAAAGGTAAGCAAATAAGGGCCACCTTTAAAAGCGTTATTGGCAAGGATTCTAATAGATGTCTCCATCTACTTTATATGGACTTGTTTGGTCCACTGCAAATTAGAAGTTTGGGAGGTAAGGATTATACGCTAGTAATTGTTGATGTCTACTCGCGCTTTGCATGAGTGTTCTTTTTGAAATACATGTCAGATACCTTCGACATCTTTACTAATTTTGTCAGGCAAGTCCAGAATGAGTACAACTGCTCCATAGTCAATATCAAAAGTGACAATGGAACGGAGTTCAAGTCTGGGGCCATGATAGAATTCTGTGAAAACTTAGGTATCTTTCATGAGTTTTCCTCTACTCGTACTCCACAATAGAACTGAGTGGCCGAGAGAAGGAATAGGACACTCATAGATGCCTGCAGGACTATGTTGAGTGATGCTTCACTTCCAGAATACTTTTGGGCTGAAGCCGTCAACACTGCATGCCACGTGCAAAATCGAGCACTCAAAAACAAAAACCACGATAAGACACCTTAACAACTTCTAAAGGGCATGAAACCAACCATCTCATATTTTAGAATATTTGGTTGTAAGTGCTTCGTGCTCAACAATGATAAGCATCATACTACCAAGTTTAGTGAAAAACATTTTGAAGGTATTTTTGTAGGATACAGTAGCCATAGTAAGGCATACAAGATATTTAATAGAAAAACCCTGGTTGTAGAAAAATCAATACACGTTGTATTTGATGAGACAAGCTTGTTTCAAGACAACTCTTCTAGTGTGCTCATTGAAGATACAGGTACAAAATTGGAAGAAGTTAGCTTGGATGAACCGTCTGAAGATAAAGGTGAAAAGTTCATCAAGATCACCACTCCAACACCTATTGGAGAGGTTGATGATCACGATGAAGAAGATGTCCAAGTGAATGAAGTCACTCCGGTGATTGAAGATAATCCAGATGCAAGGAATCTAGAGCTCCGTCATCTGAAGGATCACCCCGTGGACCAGATCATAGGAGATCCCCGAGAAGGTGTCAGAACTCATAGCGGTACAACTAATGAAAATTTATATTTAAGTTTTCTCTCAAAGGTTGAACCAAAGAAGTTTGAGGAAGAGAACTCCGACACATCTTGGATTATGACGATGGAAGAAGAACTAAATCAGTTCAAACGTTGCCAAGTATGGAAACTTGTTCTAAGATCCAAAGGTAAGAACGTCATTGGGACAAAATGGTTCTACATGAACAAGATGGACGAGGATGGAACGATTATAAAGAACAAGGCCAGACTCATCTCCAAAGGATATCGTCAAGAAGAAGGAATCGACTTCGACCAGACGTACGCTCCAGTGGCAAGGATGGAGGCCATCGGGTTATTCTTAGCATATGCTGCACTCAAAGGCTTCACTGTCTGTCAGATGGATGTGAAGTCTGCCTTCCTTAATGCTGACAAAAAGGAAGAAGTGTATGTGGAACAACCTCCAGGTTTCGTTGATTCTAACTTTCCTGATTATGTTTACTTATTTCATAAAGCCTTGTATAGTCTAAAACAAGCTCCTCGAGCTTGGTATGAGATACTGTCTAGCTTTCTACTTGAGAGCAAGTTCATAAGGGGAAAGATAGATAAGATGAAAGTGCAGCTAGATCTGATATACTCTAGAGGGGGGATGAATAGAGTATATGGTGTTTGAAAACTTTTTACAACAATTGTTGTAATCTGAGTGAGCAGGGAAGCAGTTAATAAATCTAATCACAGAACTAAACTAATCATAAGCTAATCACAGAACAATCACAGCCAGAAACAAAAATAAAGACAAGCAATATAGATGACACAAGGAACTATAGTGGTTCCCCTAAACTTGGGTAAATCCACTCTTCTACCACCCTAGGTAGGAATCCACTGCAGGATGAGTTGATCAGGTGTCCTGGGCACCAATAAGCTTTTGATAAGGTGCTCAAAAACCAAATCAGATTTTTTGATCAGGTGTCTTGCCACCAATGAGCTTTTGACAAGGTGCTCAAAAACCAAGTTCAAACTTTTGAAGGGAGTTTGAGAAACCCTTTACAGAGATGGGGGTGAGAGAGTGAGGGAAGTATTCTCTTTCTCAAAGCAGCTGAGAAGACTATGTGGATTTGATGGTGTCAAAGCTCCCCCTGAGTCCTTGAGATGTTCAGGAAAAGAAGCTTTGCTGTAGGGTGATAGGACTTCAGAAGTTGATCTCCAGCAAAAGATAATTTCAGCAACAGCTGAAATGTTGGGTGTCTGGAGTCTTGAAAGATGTTGGCCTTGAACACTTGAGACAAGAGAGATCTGAGGATTTCAGAAAATTTGATCTCCTTGAATGTGTGTTCTTCAGAGAATTCTTTGAGACAGAGAATATTTTGTGCTTGTTCTTCTTGTCTGTGTTCTGAGGATTGTTGATATCTGTCTTAGAGAGATTCAAAAATTCTTAGCTTTTATTCTCTGGTACTGAATAGAAAAACATCCTCTGTCAAGAATAGCCGTTGGTCTGCATTAATTGCATCCTTAATTGCAAAATGTCTTCTGGAGGAAAATCCACAGAAATATTCCTTGAAAATCCCTTGAAACTTGGTCCAGAAATAAACGAAAACGGCTAGAAAATCTTCTGAATTAATTGCAGAATAACTCCTTAACTGATCTGAATTTGAATCTTGAAAAACCATGAAGATATCAGAAAACATCGAACTGAGCTCTGCTATAGACGAACTGAGCTCAGCGATATGAACTTGTACAGTAACACAATATCATCTATCTGAGCTCAAAGATCGTCGAGCTGAGCTCAGAGATAGAGATCCAATACTGAGTCAAAAATCGTCGAACTGAGCTCGCAGATCGTTGAATGGAGTTCGACGATTTGATGAAGTTGAGCTCAGCGATTGTCGAATGGAGTTCGACGATCTGTCGAAGTTGAGCTAGACGATTGTCGATCGGAGTTCGACGAATCGTCGTGCTGAGCTCGATGACATGACTTAGTCTCAAATTGAAAAAGTCTTGGTCTTGAGGGCAGCTTCCAAACTTAGACTTCTAACACTTAGACTCAATTCTAATTGACCTTTTGAGCTATACAGGAGGTCAAACACTGGTTTCCTAGAGACATAGTGATCCTGACCCAAATTAGTAATAGGGTGTTCCAACAATCTCCCCCTATTTGGGTTAGGATTACTATTTACAGAGTTTGGAAAAATTAAATAACAACATACAAGCAGCAATACAGAAAAACAAAAAGCTGGACATTGCAGAACTATATATATATATATATATATATATATATATATATATATATATATATATATATATATATATATATATATATATATATATATATATATATATATATATATATATATATATATCATCCCAGATAATAATCAGAAATCAAGATGATTGTCACCTTACATTGTCATTTCTTTTCCTTGCTCTTAATGAGTTTGATTTCTCTGTTGGGGTTCAGAGCTTCTTTCTTTGATCTTGTATCATCTGCTGCACCTAAAGTGGTTTGCTATTTAGGCCTGGGGACTACAGCTTCAGGATGCAGTTCCATGTATCTGTCAGAATCAAAAAATTTGCTTGACCCATATCTTTCCAACTCTTTCTTTCTCTGTTCAGACATTGTAGTGATGTTGGAAGAGTCTTTGCCTTGCTCTTTAGCTTTCTTGATCTGATCCAGTGCAGCAAGCTCTTTCATCCTTGCAGTCCAAACAGCTGGATTGTTCTCAGGGTCTTCAAATGGCACTGGTGGCTCATATCTATTAGAAGGATTGTCCTGAGGATGCCTGGATGAAACTGTTTCCTTTAATTTATAGGGAAAAGGACCAGAGGTTGTGTCAGATGAAATTTGTCCTTCCCTGGAGTAGGGATGTTGCCTTGAGTATCCTTTAGAATAAACTTGGAATTCTCTTTGATTGCCTTTATATCCTCCTCTTCTGGATTGAGAACCCCTGGACTGGCTTCCCCTATGATAAGTTCTGGCATGAGGCTGATAGGGGGTTTGACTTCTAGCAGGGGGTTGAGCAGCTGAACTTCCACCTACACCTGCATCAGGAGGAGGTGGTGGAGGAGGATGAGAATGTTGGAATTGAGAAGAGCCCATTTCATATTTCCTTTTCTTCTCCATTGCTTTGAGTTGATTCTTTGAGTACTGCATCCAGTGCTCAGTTATGGGACAATCATGAAGAATATAGTATGGTATATCATTGTTATCCTTGACCTTGGTAGGAGGTACTCTCTTCATGGCTTTGCTCCTTGCCTTTCTGTTCCTGGCAATGGTAGAAGAAGAATCATCAGAATCTGTTCTGAACTCATCACTTTCAGAACTTTGATCATCATAAAGGGCATCAATCTTTTTCATCAAATCTTGCTTGAGCTGGATTGAAGCAGATACAGAACTGTTAGCAGGAGTTGAAGCAGCAGCAACAGCAGCAGGTTCTGAAGGTGTGGCAGTTGAAGTTGAGGCAGAAGCAGAGGTTGAAGCAGTAACAACAGCAGCAGATACTAAAGGTCCTGGAGCAGTAATGACAGTAGTTGGGACAGCAGCAGTTTCACTGACAGAACCAGCATTATCAGTAGCAGAAATAATATCATCAGACAATATAGAGGGCTCAACATCATGTGCCTCTATCATAAGGATCTCCTTAGAAATTGGCTCATCAGCAGTATCAACAATAGTATCAACAAAATTGTCAGCAGGAAGGACAGCAATATCAGAAACAACAACACTGCTTTCAGCAGGAGCAGCAACAACATAAACTGAGCTAACAAAGGAAGAGATGATGCTGGGGTCACAGCAAGAGAAGGGCACAAGGGCCTTGGACAAATCCTCTGGGGGCTGGATAGCAACTATCTCTGGAAGACATCTGAAATTAATAGAATCAAATTCTGAGAGCAAAGACCTGAGGTCTATTGCAAAGACTACAACAGGAGGTGGAACAGCAGCAGCAGGCAGGCTCACTGAAACAGCAAGAGCAGCAGCAGGCAGGCTCACTTCATAGGGCATCTCCCCCTGCCTAGATTCAGACATGGCTGGATCAAGGCACACTGCTGAAGGGGCTGCCTGAGGGAATAAAGAGGAGAGCCTGGCAGAAAGGGCTGCCACTGATAGGAGTAATGGAGCCAAGGAGGTCTCCAAGAGAAGAGATAGCCTGGGGGATAGCAATTCATAAAGCCTGTCAGCAAGGGCTGGAATATCTACTTGCTCAGTAGTGACTGGAGCAGAGGTAGAGGATGGAGGTGTAGCTGTTGATGATGGTAGTGGAGAGCTAGTGTAGTGGGGAAGGGATGGTTGAGGTGTGGGTAAAGTGGATATGGAGGACAGTGGGATGGAGATGGAGGGTGTGAAGGTGGGTTGGTCAATAATTTCTGGCAGAAGATCTTGATAAGATGTTGATGATGAGGGCAGCTCAGGAGGAGAGGATGGTGAATCATCCATGAAGGAATCATCAATGAGGTTGAAGGAGGGAATGGATGGTGATGAAGTGGCATCTGGTTGAGGGTAGGAGTATAAAGGATGGAATTGTTCTTCTGTGGTTGGAAGAGTAGGGATTGGAGATGGTGTGGATGTTGGAGAGGGGCTGGAGATGATGATGGTGGAGGGAGTTTGAATGGCAGATGGAATGGGAAGAGATGGAATTAGAGGAGAAGGAGGAGAGGCATCAGCAGGCAGGTCATCTGTAGGGGCAGAGACCTGAGGGGAAGTGACTCTGACAGTCCTGGTGCCTGAAGGAGTGCTGGAAGTGGGCCTGCTGGTCTTGATGATCTGCCTGTCCCATTTACCAAAAAAGGCACAAGATAGTCTCTTGGATGCATTTATGTGAATCCCAGAGTATACCAGCAATGCAGGGCACCTATTCTGCAGAAAAATGCCTAATATCCTTCCGAAATTTACAAAACTTTTGTTGATTTTCTTCTTAATGAGGTCAAAGAAGACCTCTCCCCAATTCAGGTTCTTCCTGTCTACTATGGCTCCCATAAGGCAGAGCTGATACCTGGAAATTGTATCATGGGCAGAGTGCTTAGCCAATAGGACTTTCCCAACTACATCAGCCAGGAATCTGTATTCTACGGAAAGATTCTTTTTCAACAGCTTGCTAGGGTTAGACTCAGAATGACCCATTCTGGCAAGCAAGTCAGCATATTCTTCTCCAGGCAAATCAGTAGAATCTCCACCAGTTCTTAACTCAAAAACCTCTGTCAGAATTACTGGGGTCAAAGGTACCTGAGTGCCAGAAATTGACCCAATAATGGTGTTGTGGTCCTGATTGTGTGCAGTGTAGATGCAGTGTAGACCCGTTCTTTAATTTCATCAGAAGCAAGCTTAATCCTTGTAGTCATGATTGCAGTAAGTTTCTGCTCTTTGAATAACACCAAGATGTCCTGAAAATCTTGGTCTGTCATGCTGAAGGATTCCATATCTATGTCAAAGCCGACATCAAATTTCATGGCAGCGAGAACAGCAACAGAAACAGCCATAGTTACCTGCAAAGATTCAACAAACAAAACGACCAAGTGCAGAAATGTTTGGAGGGAAAGAAAGTTTTTGCAGAGAAATCGAAAGCGCAAAGGATAATGACGGCGAAAAATGAATTTTATATTAGGGTTCGACGCAAAAATGGAAAGATCGTTGAGCTCAGTTCGACGATCGAGGCTTCTAAAGGAATCTGAAGAGTCTTCAACATCGTCGATCTCCGTTCGATGATATTGGAGAGCGTCGAGCTCTGTTCGACGATCGTTCAGAGATCAAAATCGTCGAGCGTCGTTCGACAATCGCTGACCAGAAGAGATAGTTCATACTATCTGAGAAGCGCTGAACTCAGGTCGACGATTTCAGAAATCGTCAATCTCCGTTCGACGATCTGGGGGAAAATCGTCGAGCGTAGTTCAGAGATCGGAAAAACTCTAGACACTAAGAAAAATCAAGATGTTTGCCTAGTATTGGTCAATTTTTAAGCTTTTAAAATCTTGGATATTATTTAAGTCTTCCTCCATCTAACATTCCTAACTGATTTAGGAAGAAGGTGTGTTTCTTTTCAACAAGGGCTTGGTGAAAATATCTCCCCTTTGTAAATCAGTTGGGATATATTGTAGTTCAATTTTATTCTTTTCAACATTATCCCTTAAGAAATGATGCCAAATCTCTATGTGTTTTGTCCTACTATGGAGGACTGGATTTTGAGCTATAGAAATAGCACTGGTGTTATCACAAAAGATTTTAGACTTCTCTAAGTTGTAGCCATAGTCTAGGAGTTGGTTTTGAATCCACAAGATTTGTGAACAACAACTGCCTGCAGCCATATATTCAGCTTCAGTAGTAGAAGTTGACACAGAAGTTTGTTTCTTACAAAACCAGGAGACAAGTCTGTCACCAAGAAACTGACAAGTTCCACTGGTTCTTTTCCTGTCAATTCTGCATCCAGCATAATCAGCATCAGAAAATCCAGTTAAATCAAATGCTGAATCTTTTGGATACCAGAGACCTAGATTTGGATAACTTTTAACATACCTGAGAATCCTCTTTACTAGTGTTAGGTGTGACTCTCTAGGGCTTACTTGGAACCTAGCACATATACATGTAACAAACATTATATCTGGTCTACTAGCTGTAAGGTACAGTAAAGAGCCAATCATTGCTCTATATGTTGTCTGATCAACATGTTTCCCATATTCATCAGCATCTAATACATCATTAGTAGGCATAGGTGTTTTCATACAAGATGCTTCAGACATGCCAAATTTCTTAACCAATTCATTTGCATACTTGGTTTGAGAAATAAAGATGCCTTCAGCATGTTGTTTGACTTGCAATCCTAGGAAGAAGGATAGCTCACCCATGCTACTCATTTCAAATTTAGAATGCATTAGGTTGGAAAACCTTCTGCATAATTTTGAGTCAGTAGAACCAAAAATAATATCATCTACATAGATCTGTACTAGTAGGGTGTGGGACTTATGGGTTCTAATGAAAAGAGTTTGGTCTACTCTACCCCTTATAAATCCATTTTCCAAAAGAAAGCATGCTAGGGTCTCATACCATGCTCTAGGAGCTTGCTTGAGACCATATAATGCTTTATTCAATCTAAAAACATAATCAGGATAAGTTGGAGAGATAAAACCTGGAGGTTGTCTGACATATACTTCTTCTTTGATATCTCCATTTAGGAATGCACTTTTCACATCCATCTGATATACCTTGAAGCCTTTATGTGCTGCATAAGCTAAAAATATTATGATGGCTTCCAATCTTGCAACTGATGCAAAAGTCTAGTCATAGTCTATTCCTTCTTCTTGAGAATATCCCTGAGCAACTAGCCTTTCCTTGTTCCTTACAATTACTCCTTGATCATCCAGTTTGTTCCTGATCACCCACTTTGTTCCAACAATGGAGTGATCCTTAGGCTTTGGCACTAGTTCCCATACTTTGTTCCTTTCAAATTGATGCAACTCTTCTTGCATTGCAATGATCCAGTGTGGATCTTGCTCTGCATCTTGAATGGACTGAGGTTCAATTTGAGATAGGAAGCAGGTGTGCAACAGGTTTTGGTAGACCTGATTTCTGGTTTGCACACCAATTATTTGTTTGAACACCTCCAACAGGGGGTGTTGATTGTTCACCAACCTGTGTTGTTGTTTCTCTTGTGGTACAACAACTGACTCTTCAAGTTATTCTTCAATATGTTGAACACTTTCTTCATCTTCACTGCTTTCATCCCTTTGAGTAACCTGTAACTTGTTCAAGTCTTCAACAAGAGAATGTTCCTGCAAAGGTTCTATGGTAGAAGGGATATTCTCCTTGAAAGACATGTTAGATTCATCAAATGATATGTGAACAGATTCTTCAATTTTTAGAGATGATTTATTATAAACCCTATAAGCCTTGCTGATCATGGAGTATCCCCAAAACACTCCTTCATCAGTTTTAGCTTGAAATTTTGCTAAATATTTCTTGTCATTATTATATATGTAGCAAATACAACCAAAAACTCTAAAATAATCAACTTTAGGTTTCTTCCCTTTGAGTAATTCATAGTGAGTCTTTCCCTTTAGTTTATGTATCAAACTTCTATTCAGCACATAGTTGGAGGTGTTCACTGCCTCTGCCCAAAAAGGATAGAGGAAGGTGAGCATCTGACAGCAATGTAGTGGCAAATTCAATAAGGGTTCTATTTTTCCTTTCAGCTACCCCATTTTGTTGAGGAGTTCTAGGAGCTGAGAAAATATTCCTGATCCCTTCACTCTAACAGAACTCTTGCATAAGAAGAGAATCAAACTCTATCCCATGATCACTTCTGATCAGGGCAATGTGAGTATTGAACTCAATCTGTATACATTTGAGAAACTCTGTCAGACACTTAAAGTTATCAGACTTCTTCCTTAAAAAGAACACCCAATTGAATCTAGAGAAGTCATCTACAACTACTAAAGAGTAAGATTTCCCTCCTAGACTTTGTACTGTGATGAGTCCAAAAAGATCCATGTGTAACAGATAAAATATCCTATGTGAATCACTCTTATTAAGTGACTTAAAACTGTTTTTAGTTTGCTTGCCTAATTGACAAGCCCTGCAGAGTCCTTCCTTCTTGTAGGGGCCAGAAGGTAGTCCTCTAACAAGGTTGTCCTTGGATAGCCTAGCAATAGTTCTAAGGTTTAGGTGTCCTAGTCTCTTATGCCATAAAATATTTGGTCTACCAACAAAATTGAACAGACAAATATCTACATCTATTGAAAGAAAATCTACTAGATAGATGTTACCTTTCCTTTTACCTGTCAACATAGTTGTGTTATCCTCTAACTTGATTTTGCATAATGCTTTGCTGAAGGTCACCTGGTAGCCTTCATCACACAGCTGACTGATGCTTATTAAGTTGTGCTTCAGTCCTTCCACATAAGCTACCTTCTTGAATGTTACTGATCCAATCTGGACTGCACCATATCCTTTAGTCTGTCCAAAGTTTGAATCACCAAAGATAACTTTGGGTCCAAGCTTGGCTCTAAAGGATGTGAGGTTGTCCTTGTTCCCTGTCATGTGCTTAGAGCACCCACTATCCAAGTACCATTGCTGGTTAGATGTTGGATAGGTATTCACCTGCACAAAAAATAATTCATTTGTTTTTCACCCAGTTTACCTTGGGCCTAGGTTGATAACCTTTAAATTCTGAAATAAAAGACATCCTAGGTTGACTCTTTTATCCTTCAGGATGATATCTCCTTGGAGGTATAATCCATTCAGTATAAGGGTTAAAGATTTGGGATGAAGGACCCTTAGGATTGAATTTTGATTTGCCCTTGAAAGACTTTTGAAAGATATTATACCTAATCACCTAGAGGGGGGGGGGGGTGAATAGGTGACTTAAATCTTTTTAACTTTTTAGGCAGAATTCAGATTTTATCACAGAGTTATAACTATGCTTCACAGCAATCAATCAGTAATCACAGAATCACACATGCACACAGTGGACACATAGATTTATAGTGGTTCCCCAAGGTTTGGGTACATCCACTTCCCCCCTTCGCCTATCTAGTAGTGTACTAGATTCAGCCAAACTCCTCCACTATCTCAGATCCTCAGATCTTACACTCAGAACCCCAAAATAGGTTCCTACAGCTCAGGCCCAAGGCCCTACAACTCAGTCTTCTTCAAAGACCTACACTCAGCTTCTTCACAAAGCCTATAGTCAGCCACAAGGCCTACACTCAGGCACAACAGACCTACACTCAGAGAAACTGATCTCCTACATTCAGGCACACAGGCCCTACCACTCAGCCTTTATAATTGCACGCTTACAACTCAGATCCCTAAAGATCCTACAAGAAATATAAAATACAAAGTGTATATACCTACAACTCTGAATAGAGAGATGAGTTGATAGGTTCTTGATGAGTTCTTGAAAGAACTCTGCTGAGAACAATCACACTAGGCTTTTCTTCAAAGCTTCTTGAATGTAGAACACAATAGGATTTATTCTCTGCAGCTGATCTTCAATCACTGCAACTTAAGATTCAGAACTAGGTATGAACCCTTCTTCACAGCCTGGTTCCAATGGCTGTCTTCTTGGATGGAGCTCTCTCTCTCCAACTTCTTAGATCTTCAGATCACTTCAACTGATTTGTGTTAATCTGTGTTGAATCCTCTCTTTCTGTTGACAGTATAAGCCTATTTATAGGCCTTCTTCATGGTGACCGGCTAATCCAGTTCCTAATAGCTTTCTGACAACTCTGACAGGTGCAGTAGACCGGCTGGAATGGCAGCTGTCAAGTCATCCAGTCAGTTCTTGAAATAACTGTAACTGTCTGAAAGTGTCGAGACAATCTGTCTTTATGTGTCGACACTAATAGACTAAGTGTCGACACAAGTTAACTAAGTGTCGACACTAGCCTTCAAGGTGTCGACACAACTCCTTGTGTTGTAGAATTCACTTCTCGACACAGCTTCTTCAATATGTGTCGACACTGATATTGAGTGTCGACACAACTTCTTGTTCTTCAGCACTTAGTTGAATTCTTGTAAGTGTCGACACATCTTCATGTGTTGAACTTGTTCAGTGTCGACACATCTTCTTGGTGTCGACACATGCCTTCTGTGTTGATACTTGCTGAGTGTCGACACTGCTCCTTGTGTCGACACACTCTTCTTCTGTTGAGACTTTGACTGAGTGTCGACACATCTCCTTAGTGTCGACACTTGTACTTAGAATCTTTGTTGAACTTTGCTGAGTGTCGACACTACCTCCTAGTGTCGACACTTCTTCTTCATGTATTGTGTCTTCTGCTGTGTGTCGACACATTCTTCATTGTGTCGACACTTTCTTCAAGTGTTGAGTCTTCTGCTGAGTGTCGACACATTCTTTATTATGTCGGCACTTATACTTAGACTCTGCTGAAATTTGCTGAGTGTCGACATAGCCTCCAAGTGTCGACACTATCTGATGTTGACACAGTTCCTCTGGGTGTCGACACTGCTGCTAAGTGTCGACACAGCTTCACTGGACTTTTCATCATTTAGTGTCGACACAGCCTTCATGTGTCGACACTTTCTGTCTGGTGTCGACTCTGCATCCCTGGTGTCGACACAATTACTCCAAGTGTCGACACTGCTTGCCTGGGTGTCGACACAAGTCTTCTTAAGTGTTGACACTTTACTCCTGGGTGTCGACACATGGACTTAGAAACTTTTCATCTTTCCCTGCAAATACTTAACCTGCATAAGGCAACTCAAAATACATCAAATACATTTTGATGTATATCATTGAGTGGGGTGAGGCTTCTTCAAATCAGGTACATTTAAACCAATGTACCCAACAATCTTCCCCTATTTGGAGAAGTCATAACCCTTAGTCAATGATATACACCATTCATAAGAAAATTACAGAATGATGTAAAACATGATTATGCAATCAGGGAAAACATAAACATGTATTAAACAAACACGTATACATAGATATCATCACAGAACAATTATGAAAAAGATTTATCACACAACACATTGTTCTATCAACTTTGTCATATTCATTTTACAAAAGTTTACAAAGTGTTTAAAATCAAAAGATTACAATTGTAAACTGAAGAAAATTCTATTCTATTTTTGCTCAGCATCCTTGATCACTATTCCCTTTCCAGACTGTATCTTGGATTGCACAGGGACTTCAGCATCTTCAGTATCAGCAGACTTGTAAACTGAAGAAAATTCTATTCTATCTTGGCTTGATCGAGGTTTGCTCTGATATCACTTGTAAAACCCCCACTTTTGTTTTTGAACACCGGGATCTTAGGCCCAGAACCGCCGCTTTACGATGACACCTTCACGCCCTGAAGGGTCATCACCGCAAATCGCCGATTCTGCCGGCCGATTCGATCACAGAAAAGAAACAAAAGTAGACTAAGCATAAGAGTGTTAAAACTCTAACCAGAAGTCCACAAAGTACAATCACATCAGAGTAAAATGTCTCCACGAAGGGAGAGTCCACAAAATATAAACGTACTGAAATAAGGGATTAAGCCCGATACATCAAATCCTCACTACATAGTCACTCAAGTAGAAGCAAAATAAAAAACTACAAAGGTCAGGGGCTCACAGTCCCCATCATCTGAACTCCGGTGCTAGACTGCCCCATCTCCAAGCATGCCGACCTGCGGGGCTGCTCCTCCATGTTGGGCTCCACGATCCCCTAAATGATATGGTTCGAAAACCGTTAGTTTAAAAGACTTAGTCCTATCATCCCCCACCCCTTCCCCCATGGCCCCTAGGCACCAGGTGGAGAGGAAGAAAGGGGAGGACTTGAAGGTGGAGAGTAATCAAGAAACATATCGCAGCGGACCTATACTAGCAATTTTATAGTACATGTGACAGTAAAGTAAAGTATGAAAAATAACCTTAACTTATACGGAAACATATAATCAAGGGATCTTCTACAGGGCTCCCATCATATAAAGAGTCTAATACCAATTTTTACGTTGGGGTGTCGGTTATTATCAGCAATATATATATAGTGAACTTAGCTTTAATTTATAAACTTGCCCACACAAGCTTATAGACCAAGAGGTCGTTTTACAGGGCCTATTGTATAAGCATCTCATACCACTTATATAATAGGTGACAGGGGTTTTATGCTATGATTATGCTATGACATGCAAGTGGGTTATGATGCGATCATGCAAGTGCAACTCACCCACCCGACTCTGTGCACACAAACCTTTAGTTCCCCCTTTTTGGAGCAGAATCTCCCAGGATACCTCCGTTGTGGCAGACAGAAGCGGTGGGTTGGGCCTCGCCCACCTCTAAATCAGTAAAGCACTACCAGACAGACCTATCGTACGCCTCAACGCTGGTGCACTAAGCGGACTCCTGCGTACTCTTGCCGGCTGGAGTACCAGAATTCTGTTGGCGAAGTGCTAGCTATACTTACTGAGTCAACGTATTGGCGTCGGTGCATCGACACACCAATACCTAAGACCCACCACCTTTATTTTATGCACATACAACCTTATGTATCAGTACCGAGCCAAAGCTCCCCGGACCATCCCGTCCGTCACAAATGTCAACTGAGTCAAAGCTCGCCGAGCCATCCTGCCCCTCACAAATATTAACCGAGCCAAAGCTCGCTGGGCCATTCTGCCCCTTTCCCCCAACCACTGATCCTAGTGCTCAGACATCTTAGTCAAACTAACTTCCAAAGACACCGGGGTGTGTGAAGGTTAACCCCTAATTATTCTAGTTGCTCTTTAAGATTTATCACTCCTACGGTATATGTTAGCCCAGGACTGCCCCAGGTATACCCCGTGAAGGGCTCTCGAAGGCACTAGGAAGTACGATGGGATTACGCCCAAAGCACCCTTTCGCAAGGCACTAACTATTATTGGTTGCTACCCGATTTCCCAACCCTTAATTAATTTTACTGAGTCTAGCCCTAGTGCATTAAACACTTCCTCTCTATAGTGAGGATGATCTTTCGCCGATCCCGAGCACCACCTAACACTAGTCGACCTCCCACTCTACAAATCCTGTCTTCCAATGATGAACTCCTTTATTTACCCAAACCAGCAACCTACTGAGGATTCAACTCTCCAAAATTCACTACCCACTTTAGTTCAGTTTCTGCAGTTACTATATGCAAATCACCCAATACTATATGAGGTGTATAAAGGAGGTAGTTCGGATTGTCTTCCAAATCTCTTATAAAATTTACCAGAGGTCTATCATATTAAATTTAGTCCAAAATCAGAGATTTATAATTTTTCTAATTAAGTTGATATTTATTGAATTTTCCCAAATGTTTGGCCATGGGCAATTTTGAACATGAACTGTACGACCTACTCAAGTAAAGGCCACCCAAAAATTTTGATCGCTAAATTAACAGAGATATATGAGTAGATACAAATTCCCATAATTTTTCAGAAACTATATGTTCGCTAATTAGTTTATCCAAAATATTTCCCTTAATCATATGTTAAGAAGGAAGTACCAAAATTATTCATCAGAAAATTACATAAAATTACAGAATCTTAATATGGTTCAGAAAAGATCATTATACAAAAATCATAGTTTTTGAGGCTTGCTAGACTCCAAAATAAATTAAATTAAACTTTCATGGGAAATCATACTTAATGAAGCAACCCTTAAAAATATTCATCCAAAAATTCTATAAACATTCACAGAGCTTTAAAACAAAATAAAAAGTACTCTGGCTTAATTTCATCAATTTCCAGCAAGTAGGTTCTTCCTAATAAATTTCTAAGTAAATAACACAAATTACCAATTTGTTAATGAAGTATCCAAAATATTAATCCTAAATTCATGATAAAATCTCTAGAGCTTGTACTATCTTTAAAAACTACTCAACCCAAATCTCATCACTTTTCAAAGAGTTTTAGTGACATTTTCCTTCAGCACAAGTTTTGTGCCCTAAACTCGGGTTAGGGTTTTGAGGGGGTTTAACGGTTCCAAATTCCCTAACATTTTGACCAGAGGACCATACTAACCCTATGGTCCTTTTCACAAATTGTCAAGTCATTCCAAGGTCATTTAACCCTATGTCCTTCAAACCCTAAGAATCCCCATTAAGGGACTTACCCTAGGGTTCTAGGGATACCCTACATGGAACCACCCCAAATTCCATTGGAGGGTGAGTTATACTATAAAAAGTTAGTGGCCAAAATATCAACCTCTGTTGAGGTGATTTGATAACTCAAAACCCAAAGGGGATGCTTGACCTATTTAACCCTAAAAGGGGTCAACCTAGGGTTGGATCAATACCTATGCAAAACATCTCCAAATGAGATGAAAATTTTACCAGAGCCATAATATGCCCTCTAAGACCTCCCACCAAAATTTGGGGCGATTTTGAGGTGTTTAGGATACCTAATTAATTTATTCATGGATTATTAAATTTTCCTAAAAACTATAGAAAAATCTTCTCTAAAAATTCTGAATTTTGGACAGAACCTAGGTATAGCGATGGTAGGCTTCCTGCCAAAATTTCAATTAATTTATACCAAGGATGAAGTGTGGGAACTCAGTTTAATATCTGCCTAGCCCTATGTGTAGGTCCCACCAAAATGAGTGCCCTGGTCAAAACAGGCCCCCAAATTGGTTCAAACAAATTTTTTATTAATGTAGACTCAATGTTCTACAATTTTTATGCTGATGACTTTTTATGTAACAGCCTCTATATATTTTTAAAAATTAGAAACATTAAATACATAAAGTGTGACAGAATGAAATAATCTGATATTATATCCTATAGTATATTATCATATATAACACGAATCTAGACGCAACAGTCGACGACATCTGCTCATCTTCAACCTTGAGCCAACGACCAAGATTTATCCCGCCTGGAGCTCCTTCCAAGCGCTGCCGCCGGCGATCCTGCCACCTCCCCGGCCGGCCACCGCCACCACCACCTCCGTTGAGGTGGTGGCTGTCGCCAGGCGGCGGCCTGGCCGCCGGAGGGCCATTTTCCGGCGAACCCGAGAAGTGAAATTTGCGGAAAAACCAGCGGAAATTTCGAATTGGAACAGGCTCAATTGAGCCCGAACCTTGGCCCTAACGATTCCTAAGATCTACCCATGAAAGAAGGAGTAGAGGAGGACCTTACCGGCGGCCTGAAGTCGAGACGATTGTCAGAAAGCTATCTTTGATGGCGGCGCCGCTCAGTTTCTGCAACAACACAGTGGGGTGGCTCAGTTTCTTCAGGTAAGGGTTGGGAAATCCTCCTCTCAGCCCACTGAAGGTGTTTAAAGACTCAGTTGGTGAGGGGAGAGGCTGGATTATCAATGGCCATTAAGGCCATTAATGGCTACATTCGGCGATGTGGAGGGGGCTGAATCAGGCCCTTGGTGACCGAGGAAGTGGCTGGAAACTTCTCCCCTTCCCTAGGGGAGTTGAATCCATCCATTAAAGGTGGCCTTTAGCCTCCCCCTGGCCGAGCCCCTTCCTTCCCCCTTCATCCATTTTTCTCTCTCCTCCATAACCTTGGAAATGAAGCTCTCTCTCTCTCTCTCTCCTAGTCATCAAGTTGACTTGGTCAATCTGGAGTTCTATTGGCAGCCCATCCATACACATTATCTCATAAAGAACCCTCATGAGGAGGCTTGAACTTGGGTTAGCCTATTTCGGCTAGGCTGACCCAAGGTAGGCTTGAGTTGACCTTAGTATTTTTGACCTTTTGGGTTGCCCCTAACGAGTCCCTGGTGTCCCATTGATCTCTCCTAAGGTCTAGGTAGGGTTGGATAGGGTTACCTTGGCACATTGGAGGTCACTTGAGCCTTGGTAAGGTCACTTTGACCACTTTAGGGCTAGAGTTGACTTGGGTCAACATGACCATTTAGATTGACCCCAATGGGCCCTTGGTGACTCATTGGTCTCCCCTAAGGTCTAGGAAGGGTTATGTAGGGTTATCTTGCACTTTGGAGGTCACCTACCCTTAGTAAGGACACTTTGACCAGATTAGGGGCTTGAGTTGACTTGGGTCAACATGACCATTTGGGTTGACCCCAATGGGTCCTCAGTGACCCATTGACCTCACTTTAGGGTTAGGAGGGCATGGGTGGGGTCCACTTGGCCAGGGGAAGGTCAATTGACCCTAACTAGGCTAGTTTGACCCATTTAAAGTTAGGGTTGACTTGGGTCAACTTAGTCTCTCTGGTTGACCCTAATGGGTCCTCATGGCTCTAATGGGCCTCCCAAAGTGTTTGGGGGTGTTGTGGTAGGGTCCTGGTGTCAAGGTGTAGCCCCATGGTCATCCTAAACTATTGTTTAAAATTCTACTATTTGTAGACCATGATGATTTCCAAGTTCATGCCTAAGCTCACTTGGTCTTCTTGAGCTTCCTAGGGTTTTGTCATGACATAGTCATGACAAAAACACTCTTAGGGGTCTAGTTGGAAATGAGATGTTACAAAAACTACTCGAGTACTTCAACCCAACTACTTGAGTACTTCGAGACATCACTTGAGCACTTCCATCCATATCTACTCGAATAAATAAAACATCCTTACTCGAGTAATATCAAGTCTCTCGAGTATGTGCTAGCCAACTTTTGCTCCTTGATTCAAATTTCCTTATTCGCAACCCGAGGCCTATGCCGCCACCTCCAAGGTATGATTCTATCATTTATCTCTTAATTAGACATAAACCTAGGGTTATATAAATCGAAAATTCCAAAATCATTCTAGACGAAATCATTTTCTCTCTCTCGAGTAAGCCGACAGTCGTTTCGCCTTCCGCAAGAAGTTGCAGAGCCTCATCATCTTCCTCCTCGCCGCAGTTTTTACAAGACCTTTTGGATCATTGCATCTTCTTCAAAGATTGGTATTGGTTCCGAACTAGTTGCCGCCGACATCGCACACCTTTCAGATGATTTCCATAATCTCATGATACTTCTCGACACCGCCGGACTTACCTTCATTCTCCAAGAGCCATGTAAAATCCTCTTTCCAGATGTTGCTGAGTTCTTCAGAAATGCCAAGGTCAAGCGACATGGTGCCGTTCTCAAGTCAAAAGTCAGAGAAATTAAAGTCAAGCTTACAAAGACATCTGTTTCTCAACTTCTTCGAATGTCGATTGTAAATGAAGAAGATCATCTATGCCCTGATGAGTCTGACAGAACATGTATGTTCTGTGGTGTTTCTCCTGATGAAGAGTACATCAAACGGTCTCTGGTGAATCCTGAAGGAAAGTTACTGGTGGACATTATAGGGAAGGCCCTTCTCTGCAAAACTAATTCTATCAGAGATATCTCCCTCTCTTTCTTTGATATCATGCAAGCAATTATCTGTAGGAAGAAATTTCAATTTGGAATGATGATCTTGGACAAGATCAATGACAGTATTAAAGCTCCAAATTATTCCAGAATTATCTCACTTCATCACATGAATAAAGTTTCTATATCTTTTATTCAAAGATGGGAAGTAAAACTACAGAATCCCACTCAGGCTGCCAAGGTTCAAGAGATTCTAGACATAGTGGACAGGACCCCATCTCCCTCTCCATATAAGATTCCCAGCTCCTCTGGTGTATCTATTGAGGGGAAGCCTGCTCCTTCTGTTCCAGCAAGGATACCTACACCTCCAGCAGTTACTCCTCCTCCACCTCAGACTCCAGAAGAAACCCCATCTGAATAATAACTTCAAGAAGCCCTACTCTCAACAGAAGCTGCAATCAGTGAAATTATTGAAGAGCTGACTGCAGATGAACCTCTTCCCCCTCTCCAAAAGAAAGCACTACTGCAATACCAAAAGAATCCACTCCAGTACAATCTCCAGTACATACGCCATCTCCCACAAAGTCTCCTGCTGCACACCAAGAGCAGGTTGAAACCATCTTCATTCCTGATGAGCCATCTCCAGAACTAGTAGAAGCCCCTTTGAGAAAACTGGACATCTCCATACCCTCATTCACTGATGAAGGGGATGCCCTGATTCACACTACTAGAGCAAAGAGCTCTGTCTCCATGGCAGAAATAGCTCCATGGGTTGCTCCTCCTCCTCCAGTTCCCTCTACTCGTGCTCCTCCTCCTGCTGTTGCTGGTTCCTCCAATGTGTTGCTGAATCAAGTTGTCCTTCTGCTTCAAGAGCAAAGAACCTACTATGATGCCTTTCTTAAAGTTATTGCAGATAAAGTCACTTCTCTAGCGACTTAAATGAGCAGGGGATTTGCAGAAATCTAGCATAATACTGATCAGCTAAGACACCTCTTCCAAATTGATGGAAAAGCTCTAGATCACACTATTACTAGTGTTGGTCAGGTTATGGAACAAGGTGTGACCCTGGCAGGAAATCAGATTGAATTGGATAAGAGAGCTGAAGCTACTAAGATGAAGATCTATGAAGAGGTTGGAACATTCAAAGAAGATGCAATCAGTAAGTTGACTGTTGAAGTCAGAAAGGGGGAGAGTTTGGTGAAAGAATATCTAGAAAAATCAGATACACTCAAGCAAGTGCTTTGGGAAGCCAAAATGAAAGAAATCCATGATGATGTCTTAGGACAAATTCAGAGTGTCAAATTCCATACATATGACACTATTTCCTGGATGCATAATTAGATCCTTCCTGAGTTTTCCAAAGATCCAAACTACATTCCTCATCATCTCAACCCTCTAGTTGTTGCTGCTCTTGCTCAACCTCAACAACCTACCTTCTCTCCAAGGCCTGGAGACTCAGTTGTTCCTTTAGAATCATATACTCAGGATTGGGAAGATGACCCAGCTAATATCTTTCTCAAGGCCCCTCCAGAAATTCACATTCCCAAGAAAAGGAAGTGTGGTGAAGGTGCCTCTGCCAGCACGTCAATTCCCGTTTCTTATGCTGAAAAGAGAAAGGCCCCTGAGTTTGTAGAGATATGGTCCCCTACCTCAAAGTCCCTTATCTTAATCACTCTCAAACTGGTTATGGACTACCATGAAAGCAGAAATGAACATTACAGCCCCCAGGAATGGAAATTATATGAGAATTCTATGACAAAGAGGAGACTCTATAATAGAGAACTTGGCAAGAATAACACATATGCTCCTGCCAAGCCTCCCAAATACTACCCCAAGCCATACAACTACCAGATGAGACAACAAGAGAAGAAAGACAAGCAACAACATCATCAAGCTTAGAGATATATGAGAATGTGGAAATGATTTTTGTATAAAGGATACTTTGGAAAATCACATTTATATAATTCTATCTTTTGATCATATAATCTTGTTTATAGTCTTATGCTTGCTTACACTGATTTATCTATTTAGCACTTTTTATGTCTATAATTCACCTTAGTGTAAAGGGTTCTGACTTCTACAAATAGGGGGAGATTGTTGGGTATTGTATCCACATTAACCCAGATTTGATGAAATCATCGTTGAACTAAGATGAATTAAGTTGTATTTGATGCTTTATTTAAGTTATGTGTTTGTAGGATTCTAATGCCAAGTGTAGACCAATGTCAGTCAACAATGAGTCACCAAACACAGGACCATACAATGTAATCCCTCATTATGAGATCTAAGGTGTTGACTCATGTGTAGCCTCTCTATTGAGATACATTTCATATTCGAGCACTAGGACTAATTGGAAAAGATTTGTTGCTGGATTCACCTAGAAGAAGAGAATTCTGTTAAAAGGAATTTACTAAGTATTTTACTCGAGTAAATCTCTACATACTCCAGTGAATTGCTTAGTTAATACTCGAGTAAAAATCTATATACTCAAGTAAGGAAATTAGAACTCGAGTAGTCAAGTTATAGCTCTCGAGTAGCTAAGACAACTACTCGAGTAGATTCCTTCTCATTCTCGAGTTAACAGAATTTCTTCTCCAGATATTTTCTAAGTAAATTACTCGAGTAGCCATATAAGTACTCGAGTAGTTTAAACCTTCTCTCTCGAGTTACAGAAGTCCAGGTCTCCTGTCACTTTTCCTCTCTCGAGTAGTCAAAGTCATGTACTCGAGTAGTTCATCTACTACTCGAGTAGTCTAGAGTTTATACCCGAGTAACAGGATTTTCTTCCCTCGGAATTTTTCTAAGTCTATTACTCGAGTGGCCATTTCCATATACTCGAGTAGTTCTTATTCTCTCGAGTAGTTCAATTTCACTACTCGAGTAACCCAAAAATCCATTCCAGAAAGTATTCTAAGTCCCTAACTCAAGTAGTTCCTCTATCTCTCGTGTAGCCAATTTCTTTTCACTCGAGTAGAATTTATTATACTCGAGTAGTCCAACTCCACTTCTCGTGTAACTATTTTAGCACTCGAGTAAATCTCTTTATACTCGAGTCGCTGGTCTTCATTTCTAGATTTTCTTTAAGTCTTTACTCGAGTGGTTATCTTCAGTTCACTCGAGTAGTTCTACATAGTACTTGAGTAGTTGTATCTTCACTCGAGTATGTCACTTCACTTTTTCAAAAAATCCATTAAGTCCAGAATTGACAGATTTCTTAATGAGCCTTAATGTGATTGGTCCACGTGTACCTCATTAAAAAATTAATTATGACTGTTATCGCAGATCCTATATAAGATCTTGTCAAACCGACAAACCCTAATCAGTAGTTTTACAGTCAAATTATTTTCTAAGTTCTCGGAATCCCTTTCTCTCCCCAAGAAGCAAAAGCTTCCGCAGCCGATCCTCAGTGTTCACATCCTGCTAGGGTTTTTGATTTCAGAGGATTCAGATCAAGAAGGTTTATAGATCGAGATCGTCGCTCAACTCCTCATCTTCTATCCGATCGTGTGAAGCTAAGGAAGTCCAGATCTTGCATTGCCGAGATTTTCTTCAACCTCTCTAATAAAGCCGCAAAGTTTAAAAGAGGAAGATCAAGGCTGATTGTTTGCAGATCTGATTAAGATTCACTGTTTATATTTTTACATACGTTCTATTTCATTCTTGTTGGAGAATTTTCTCCGAGTGTAGGAGCCTTTGTCTCCGAGATTGCAGGAAGTTTTACCTTCCGAGTGTAGATCCATTTTGTGGATTGAGATTGTAGGAACTTTGTCCTGAGGAGTAGGTTTGGTTTTCAATCCGATATAATGGAGTAGTCGAGTATAGTGTATTGCTAGATCGATGAGGGAAAGTGGATGTACCCAAGGTTGGGGAACCACTATAAATCTTGCTTTGTCTGTGATTGATTGGTAGATAGTTCTGTGCATAGATCTTAAATTTTTATTCCTCAGAAAGACACACATCTCACCTATTCACCCCCCTCTAGTTGATTTAGGTAGGCAACTAAACACTATCAGGGCTGCTGTGGTCACTGACTTTCAGGTTTTAGGACCTATGGGTAACACGTCAAAACCCATCTTAGGACTCCCATTCCTGAAATCTAGTGAAGCTACCTTGCAATTCAATATGAGTGGTGTCACTTTGGCTCATAAATTCAATCAGACTCTACCATCTTCACCTCCTCATATTAGTTCAAATGAACATGGAGAATTTTTGCAATCAAATGATTCGTTATCTAACGACGTGTCTAGTGATGCTAAGATAGGTTTTCCACTGAAGAAATGCGAGCGGGTTAAGAAAGTGATCGAATCGCTAATGGTTGCTGATGGAGAGATAGAGACTGAGTCACTTGATGTGAAATAAGATTCCGTTGAGGAGAAACATGAGCTAAGCACGCCCGTTGATAGCGTGCAGAAAACTGAATTAAAAACTTCTATTTGATTGAACAAAGTTTGTAAAACTATTAAACAGGTAACTTGGGATGATCTTTCACCCGCTGCGGTTGAGTAAAGGATGCCCCTAGATGTGAAAGATAAACTTGCTACTGAATTGGTTGGTGCGATCATACCACCCTGGCGTTCCCCTTTTGTGGATCTGAAATGAAAGGAGCTGCTCCTACTCAAGGCGCAGAATTTTGCCCGTCGGCGTGAGAAGGATGAGGTTAGGGGCAGGGGAGACTCATTTTCCCTGGGCCCTAAAGCCTTCACTTCGCCCTCATCTCACGTGGTTGGGGGGATCTATCACAAATCAGCATTCTGCTGAGGAGTGTAGGATCTCCGGGGCTTTCCTTTGCTGCTTTTTCTAGTTTCATTTTCTGCTTACTGTTGTGTGTGTTTGTAGACCTTTATCATTATGTTTTGAACTTATTCCCTAAAACAACATTTATATAACTACTAATACAGGTATTTGGTCCACCTTAAGGACGGTAAAGAAAAGGGCTTATGGGAGACAACCCAATTTTGCCGCATTTAGTTTATTCAAATATGTTACTGTGATTATAAGTTTTGAGTATGCGTGGTTGGAGATATTATCTTATGCAAGTGGAGTTGGTTTGGGCCGTGAACTATCTGCTGAAATTAATGCCAATCTTCTGGTATGCTCATTTGCAGATCATGGGGTAACATCTTCCCTCACCATTTATTTTTCTGTTTTTATTGCACATCATTGTTAGATTGTTTAGTATAAGTCTGGTGGGGGAAACTTTCGTGAGTTACCTTTGCACATGCACTTGCATACCATAAGTGTATTTTCATTTTCATTTTTTATTTTATCATGATAGCATTGTGCACCTACACTGCATGAGGGCGTACTTAAGAATGCGCTCGGCCCAAGTTTAATTTATTTCTTTTGTGTTAACTTTAAGATAGTGGAGCTGGCTTAGGATTTTAGGATAGAGTAGTGTGAAACTTGTGCAGTGCTCCTAATCGAGTACTCATGGTGTGTAGACATAGTATAAATTTAATTTTTCTTTATGCTCGTTGATTTATGCTTTTCTGCATTTGTAAATAACATTTTTACTACACAAAACTGTGGAAACTGGAGCAATAGAATAGTAGTGTAGTAATGTGTGTAGCCATCACTAACATCATTTTTCTCGAGTCGGGAGGAAGGATCATATTTCTCGGTGGCTAAGAACTTACCCCGAGCTACTCTCGAAGCATTGGTGCACGGTTAGTCTAGCGTGAGAGTGATGTAGGCCATATTTTTGGCCCGGTTGAGCCTTATACCTATCCTAACGATAATCCTTGCTAGCTCATTTTGTGTCTACCCATCCAATTGATTTAGCCCCACTATGCGATCACCGAGGCCTTAAATCTTTGCCCAGTTGCACACCACTATTTCGTTGTAGTAGTATGATACTTCTTCCATTGGTGTTGTGGTCGTGATGCTTCTTTGTGGTTGCGCGGTGAAGTTTTTTTGAAAATTTGGGCTGACTGTGCATTGTAAAAATAAAAAGTCTAATATATATATATATATACTGATGATATAAAAGAAGAAAGTGAAAATGCGTGGTTTGTTTATAGTATTGTTGTGGTGGTAGGCGGTGCACACACCCGTGTTGTCAAGTTCAAGTCTAGTGGTTTAGTGCACCAACATGTTTTGTAGGCAAGAGGAGTGCATTCATTTGAGCTCATTGGGGATGTGCGTAGCTATCGTTCTTACCCCTTTTATATCCTTACCTATGTATTTACCCAAGCCCACTTCTACCCTCAAGTCCTACAGATTCGCGCTTGAGTCATACTAGCTCCGTGGAGAGAGTGCGAACGGGCAAGCATATGGTCCCCGACATTGATGGATTTCTTTGGAGGTGATCCCGAGCCCCGATCTTTGGCAATGCTCAACGTAATGGCTTGCCTACTTTCTTCCTATGCATGACTGAACGAATCTCCAGAATTCTATTTTTGAGTAGTTACAATGCTTATTTATGCGTGTCGAAATTTATAAACTTCGTAGCATAATTAAAAATTATATCTATTATATTTTTATGCCCATGCTATTTTCGATTTCTCGCATTACTGTATTTCTAAATTACTAAGCCAGCTAGCTGTTGTCGAGTCCACAGAGAGATGATTTGCTCGGGACGAGCAAATGTTTATTTCTGGTGGTGTGATGAGTCCGATTTTTATATGGTTTTTCTGACTCATCTCGGCTGGTTTTCTCACTCATGCACTGCATTTCAACCGGATATCAGTTATATTTGCATCGTTCGGTCATGAACCATTTTATACAATGTTTTGGCCCGAGGGTGTCCAATTGGGCATTCTATTATTGGGGGTAAGCACATGGTGCTCCCCATGGCTCTTTCCTGCTGTTATCTTTACTGTATTTTTTGTTGATGGGAACTTGTGCTCCAGTTTTGTTTTTGTTGTGCAGGTGGTGCGTTTTCCCAAAAGCAGGAATTCTGTTTTGAGGAAAACGCATGGTCATGTGTTTAATTCGCGCACGGTTTGAGCCCGATCGTGTGTTTTGTTCATCTAGAAGAACGTCGCGTTGAGCTTGATGAATTTCGTCGAACTGAGTTCAATGATCCTCACATACGGTTGAAGCACGGTTTCATCGTAACTGTGCGTGAAGGAAACACACAGTTTTCCTGTAGCTTTCTAGTTTGTTCCATTTTGTAGATAATCGTGTGATTTGTTCTCACACGGGCGGAAGCGTTCGCGCATGAGTAAAACGCATGGTTCTCCTGTTTGTCCCTGCATTTCAACTTTCTATTGCTACCCGTGCGATTTCCTTCACGTACGGGCGCAATCATCTGCGCACGAAGGAAAAGCACGGGTCAATGCCTCTCCTTCTTGATGCTATAGATAACGGCAGTGAACCGGTCGCACAAGTAATATAAAATGGGCGAGTTTTCCCAAGTATCGATCTCACAAGGAACACAGTACGGTGGAGTTAATTTCGAGGAGGACTTGAGATTGATGTCCTCAGGTCGGAGCTAACTAAGGGGGGTTTTGATATTGTGGAAACATAAAATAAAAGGCTAACAACTACTCCTATGCAATGCCGCTATGTGATGCTTCGTCAGGCGGGATGGAAGACTAGTCAGGCCGCTATGCACCGAATCACTAGGCGGATGGACGAGAAGGCTAGCGGATGAGGTGGTTAGAATGGCGGAATGAGGGTCGTAAGCACCTCTTCGCTACGCACGCCACTAGCAATTGCTAGTGCGGCAAGGGTGGATGGATGGTTGATGGAATATGTCGCAACTCAAGTAAATATAACGAAAACATACAATCACATAGACATAATTGTACACAACGTTTACAAACTAAGAATACTTCATCAATATAAATAAAGTTAAACACCAATATTGAACAAGAAAGCAAGAACAAGTCAAGAGATCGACCGAATCCGAAGTCTTGCTGAGGATTCACGGTTGGAATCGTCGGGTTGTCATTCCGCGTCCAAGCTCGGTATTCAACTGCGTCCGGGGTAGAGAAGGGCTGTCACCACCTTCCAATGGCCCGTCTTCTTCGTCTCACGATAGCGGATGAAGTTTGCTAGCTTTCCTTTGCTTGATGGCTATGGCGTCAAACCCTACTTTGAAAGATATGGTACCTAAACACCTAGAGGGGTGGTGAATAGGTGACCTAATCCTTTTCTAACTTTGTTGGCAGCCAAATAATTATATCACAGATTTCTAAGTAGTCTATTACAGCAATCAGCAATAATCAAACATACACAGCACATTCACAGCACAGCACACAGTGATTTATAGTGGTTCCCTAATCTTTGGGTACATCCACTTTCCCCCTTCGCCTATCTAGCAGTGTACTAGATTCGGCCAAACTTCTCCACTGTCTCAGAACCCAAATAGGTTCCTACACCTCAGGCCCAAAGCCTTACACCTCAGCTTTCTCCAAAGCCTACACTCAGCCACAAAGGCCTACACTCAGCCACCCAGGCCTACACTCAGCCAATCAAGGCCTACACTCAGAGTTCTTTAACTCATACACTCAGGCTATCAAGCCCTACTCTCAGCCTTTATAAATTTAGGCTTACAATGCACTCAGATCCAAAGATCCTACAAGTTAAAATAGTATTACAACAAATAACTCAACAACTCAGAAAATAAGAGAGGAGTTGAGAGTTTCTTGCTGAGTTCTTGGAAGAACTCAGATAGATCCAAACTGACTTAGCTTCCTTCAAAGCTTCTTGAGTAGAACTGAATAAGTCTGAATCCTCTGCAGTTGTTCCTTGACCTCTGCTTCTTAAGATCCAGATGCTTCTGAATCCTTCTTCTCAGCCTAGTTCCAAAGACTGAATTCTTGATTGGAGCTCTCTCTCTCCAACTTCTTAGATCTGCCGTTGGACAGCACGATCTTCTTGATTTGTATCACTTGGATAACTTGATCAGCAACCCCTTGAACAAATCTCTTAGATTAATCTGAACTCAATCAGAACTTAATCTTCTTCTGTTAACTCTTAACAACATTAACATTAACAACCTTTTCTGTAAACAGTCTGTGCCTATTTATAGGACTTCTTCATGGTAACCGGCTGGTCCGGTTCATAACTGACTTCTGACATCTCTGACAAGTGCTGTAGACCGGCTGGAACGGCAGCTGTCATGTCATCCAGTCAATTCTTGAAATTCTCTAACTGTCAGATAGTGTCGAGACTTTCTGTTCTTAAGTGTCGACACTTATAGACCAAGTGTCGACACATGCTGTGTAAGTGTCGACACAAGTCTACAAGGTGTCGACACAACTCCTTGTATATCTCGACACAGATTCTTATTCAGGTGTCGACACTTGGAATTGAGTGTCGACACAAGTACTTGATCTTCTGTAACTTGTTAAATTCTTCTAAGTGTCGACACATCTCCTTTGTGTCGACACATCTTCATGTGTTGAAACTGTCAAGTGTCGACACTGTTTCTTGGTGTCGACACAAGTCTTCAATATAGAATCTTCAGCTGAGTGTCGACACATTCCCTTAGTGTCGACACTTGTACTTAGAATATTTTTGTAGATATTTCTGTTCTTTGCTAAGTGTCGACACAGCTCCTTGTGTCGACACTTTCTTTGAGTCTTCAACTGAGTGTCGACACATTGTGCTGAGTGTCGACACTTTCTTCAAGTGTTGACTCTTCTGGTTGTGTGTCGACACATTGTGTTGAGTGTCGACACATACTTCAAGTGTTGACTCTTCTGGTTAAGTGTCGACACACTGTGCTAGGTATCGACACTTGCACTTAGTCTCTACAGAATTTTGCTGAGTGTCGACACAACTCCAAGTGTCGACACTTTCTGGTGTAGACACAGCTCTTCTAGGTGTCGACACTTCTGCTAAGTGTCGACACTGCTTCTCTGCATTATTCTTCACTGTGTGTCGACACAGCTCCTTGTGTCGACACTTTCTGTCTGGTGTCGACTCATCATCCCAGATGTCGACACAATGACTCCAAGTGTCGACACTGCTTGTCTGGGTGTCGACACAAGCTTTCTCAAGTGTCGACACTTTCCCTCTGGGTGTCGACACATGGACTTAGAAAGTTTTAGCTTCAGTCCAGTGAATACCTAACCTGCACAAGTAACTCAAACATACATCAAATACATCATGATGTATATCATTGAGTTGTGTGAGGCTTCTTCAAATCAGGTACATTTGACCAATGTACCCAACAATCTCCCCCTATTTGGAGAAGTCATAACCCTTAGTCAATGATATACACCACTCATAATTAAAAAGTATAAAATGATGTAAAGCAGGTATATTTCAACAGGGTAAACTTAAACATGTAATAATGCACACATGTATACACATTAATCATTCCAGAATAATCAAAAAATAGACACATTTCAGAACAATTATACTATATTAATCAGAAATTGTTCTAACATTTTTCTAATACATCTTTAATGATTTACAAAAATGTTTCTCATACAAAGGATTACAACAATCTTCAAATTAATTCCTAATCTATTTCTGATCAGGTTCTTTGATAACAATTCCTTTGCCAGCTAGGACTTTAGCCTTGACAGCAGCAGCACCAGTAGGCTCAGCATCAGCAGGCTTCTTGCCTTTTGAGTCTTTCTTCTTTTGTTCTTCAGCCTTGATTTTCTGTCTCTCAAAATAATGATAGGGCTTAGGAAAGTACTTGCTAGGCTCCACTGCAGTAGGAGGTAGCTTTCCTAACTTAGCCTTTCTTCTGCACTGGACAATGGCTTCCTGCCTGATCTCATGCTTCCTCCATTCTACTTCTGAGAACCACTTATTTCTATCAGTAGTGTTGTCTTTAGCAGCTTTCCAGGCAGTTAGAATGATATTTCTAGAGGTAGGGCTCCATTGTTCAAAGTCTGGCTTTAGTTCAGCTTGTTCCCTAAACCTCTTCTTTGACAACCTTGCCTCTTCTTCTTTGTCCAAAGCCTCTTGCATAGCTGCAGTAATAGGTTGAACAACCTTTTCCAGAACAACATTAGACTTGCCCTCAGTTGGGCTGTACATTGTCTGCACTTCTGCATGAATCATTTCAAAATCTGGAGGTGGATAAATGACTTGAGCTACTTCTTGTGGCTCACCTCCAAAATATGCAGGGTTCAGTCCAGATTCAGCAACTTCATTGTCATCACACAGGGGAGGATATCCAAGTGTAGCCCTGATTGAATTTGATATCCATTTTGCATGCTCAGAACTTGCCTTGACTAACACTCTCTCCCCCTTTATGACTTCTTGGGACACATGGTCTCTTACATCATCCTTTTGGAATCTAATCTGACTATCCAAATACCTGATTCCATCCTTAAAATAAGGTCTAAGCTTTGTAAGTTGTTCAGAGATTGCTTTCTGGGAATCTTGTATAGCAGTTTTGACAGCAGTAATCTCAGCTTGAAAGATTTTATCAAAATCAGCCTTTGCAGCAGCAGCAGATGTAGATGGTTCAGCAGACTTATTCTTTAATTCAGTGACTATAGCATTGTGGGATGCAGTCAAATTATCATTCATCCTTAATTGATTTTCCAGCACATAGCCTTGTTTCAATGCTATATCATCTACTTGAGTCTTGATCTTCTCCTGGTGAGTAGCCAAATAGACTACTGCATTCCCACCCTTGTGGAAGCAGTCAGTCATTTCTTTCTTGTTGAGATTCATCTCAAACCTGATAGATTTTATATCTTGAGCAAGATCAAACTGTAATGATCTGTGCCCTGCATCAACATAAGCCTCTATGGCTTTCCTTTGTTCATCCATTTTGATCTGTAGTGCAATCAGTAAAGCACTATAGTCAGCAGTTGGAGCTTGCTGAACTATAGGCTGTGGGGCAATGGATTGTAGAGCTTTCTTGTAGCTCTGACTTCTTCTTTTGAATACAAAGAGTTTCTTCTTTTTAGCCCTAGCACTCTCTTCATCTTCAGAGGCAGAGGTGCTTGCAATATCAACTCTATTCTTAGGGCTCTCTTGTTTTTCAGCTTGCACATCAAGTGCCTTCTCAGTCTCTGGCCTTAAAGGCTCATCCTGAACTGATATGTGCTCCCCCTCAGCAGCAACACTCTTATCTTCAGCAGCAACCTTGTCTATGTCAAAATCCTCTTGATCTAAATTCAGAAAGAGGTCTTCCATTGTGTATTCAGGAGGTGACTGTGCAGGAGAAGTACTTGGTTCTTCAACTACTTGAGTAGTATCTGGAACATTTTGCACAACAGCAGATGTGTCTTCAAGACCAACATCTGGAGCTTGGCTAGGTAGCTGAGTTTGCTGAGGAACATCAGACAGATCAGCATCTTCAATAAGATATTCTGAAGTTTTTAAGTCAGTGAGTACCTCTTGAATAATGATGGTGGCTTGCTCACTGTCCAGAGTAGATGGTTCTTCTACTGCTGGAAGCTCCCCCTGGCTGTGATCCTTATGGATGGGGCTAGCTGGAGGCAGCTCCCCCTGGATCTCAGCTACATCTTGAGGAGCAGGAGTCTTCTCTGTAGCCACTTCTTCATGGTCATCAGGTGTGAAAACAACCTGTTCTTCACTATCAGAACTGTTGGAGGACTCTTCTGTCACAGCAGCAGTCTTTCTCTTCTTCCTGGGAGGAGTAACTTTCTCAGAAACTGGCTTCTCAGGGGTAGGCATGTCCTTTGACAACACCCTTTCCCACCTAGAAAATATCCTGGAATCCATCTTTCTCATATGATTGATCTTGCTTCCAGCAGCTGTGCTCATTACCTCTGGTATTGTACCAGCTAGGTAGAGACTTATAATTCTGCCCAGATTGGGCTTTTTCAGACTTTCCTTGATCTTTTCATAGAGGACCATTGACCAATCTGTTTTTAGGGTGAAGATGATTCTTGTCATGATATTGAACATTGAGGCTGACACCCTGTCATGCCCTCCAGGTTTACTGAGAATGACCTTTCCCACTATTTCAGACATGAATTTCCCTTGATTATTCATGCCTTTCCTGTTAAAGACTGATCCTACCTTCATCTTTGGATCCAGTCCACACCAAGTAAGAGCTTCCCTGGTCTTTGAAGCAGTTACTTCCTCTTCATCATGTGCTTTAGGTAGCTGGAGTACCTTTCTCAGATTCTTTGGTGAAACTTTGACCTTAGTCCCATGAACTCTGGATTTGATCCTGAATCCAGAGTCATCTACAGCAGCTCCATGGAGGAATTCAAGAACTTCCTTCTTCCATATCTTGGTTGGTTCTGAAACCAAGTATTCTAGTCCTGAATCGTTGACTAGGGTAACCACAGACTTGATATCTTGATCGCCATCATCGAATGCGCCGCGCACAAGTTCGTAGCCTTCGTTGACGTTTTCCTCGAGCTTGGGAGCCATTAGGGTTTGGAGAATTAGGCTTGAGAAAAGAGAAATGTCGACACAAGAGTTTTGGTCTCGAAACTGTGAAAGCGTGTCGACAATCAAAGACAGAACCCTATTTATACTTGTCTAATTTTGAAGATGAACAGGCGGGATATCTAGCTTAACATGTGTCGACACTGGCAATAAGTGTCGACACTTACTTATAATGTCTCGACACATATGTGTCGACACAAGTTTAGTCAACAGATATTATGTGTCGACACATGTTTATGTGTCGACACCACTCTACTCGACGAATAGTCGAGACTTTACTTAGAAAATTCTGAGTAAAACTTAAGTGTCGACACCACATTGGATGTGTCGACACCTACTCGACATGTGTCGACACTAACATTCTGAAGTGTCGACACCAACATCCTAGATGTGTCGACACCTTTTTCCTGAAGTGTCGACACTTTTATTCTGTGTCGACATAGACTTGTCTATGTGTCGACACCTTTTGACTTAGCCAATTTTCTATTCTGTAAACTTAGTCTAAGTTTATCATACCTAGTTCAATTTTGAATCTATTGAACTTAGCTTCTTCTAAGGGCTTAGTAAACATGTCAGCTATCTGATCATCAGTTTTAACATATTCAAGTGCAATATCATTTCTTTCTACATGCTCCCTAAGAAAGTGATATTTAATCTCAATATGTTTTGTTCTACTATGAGATACATGGTTGTTAGCTATTGAAATAGCACTTGTAGAATCACAGAAGAGTGGAGTTCTACTTACCTGAAATCCATAGTCCACTAGCTGATGTTGAATCCATAAAAGTTGAGCACAGCAACTTCCTGCAGCTACATATTCTGACTCAGCTGTGGAGATAGCCACACTAGTCTGCTTTTTGCTGCTCCATGAAATTATTCTTCCACCTAGGAATTGATAGGTTCCAGTTGTGCTCTTTCTATCCTCTTTGCATCCTGCAAAGTCTGCATCTGTATAACCTGTTAGATCAAAATCTCCATTCCTAGGGTACCAGAGGCCTAGATAGGGAGTGCCCTTTAGATATCTCAAAATTCTCTTGACTGCAGTCAAGTGAGACTCTTTAGGGCAGGCTTGATACCTGGCACAAACACATGTAGCATACATAATGTCAGGCCTACTTGCAGTCAAGTATAGTAAGGATCCAACTATCCCTCTATACAAGGTTTCATCTACAGGTTTCCCTGCATCATCCTTGCTAAGAGACATACTTGACCCCATAGGAGTCTTCATGGTACTGGATGAATCCATACCATATTTCCTTATGAGTTCTAGGGTGAACTTGGACTGACATATGGACAAGCCACTTTCAGTCTGTTTAACTTGGAGACCCAAGAAAAACTTTAGCTCTCCCATACTACTCATCTCAAATTGACTTTGCATAAGCTTTGCAAACTTTTTGCAAAGGCTACTTTCAGTAGACCCAAATATAATGTCATCTACATATATTTGGACAAGTATGACTTTGCCTCTAGATTCCCTAAGGAATAGAGTCTTATCTATTTTCCCCCTTATGAACTTGTTCTCAATGAGGAAACTAGATAGGGTTTCATACCAAGCTCTAGGAGCTTGTTTTAACCCATACAATGCTTTCCTAAGTCTATAGACATAATGAGGTTGAGTTGGATCAACAAAACCTGAAGGCTGCTCCACATAGACTTCTTCCTTAAGATTACCATTTAAGAATGCTGACTTGACATCCATCTGGTAAACCTTGAATCCTTGATAGGTTGCATAGGCCAAGAACATCCTTATGGCCTCCAGTCTGGCTACTGGGGCAAAGGTTTGATCAAAATCAATACCTTCTTCTTGCCTATATCCTTTTGCAACCAGTCTTGCTTTATTCTTAATGATGACCCCTTGTTCATCTAACTTATTTCTGTAGATCCACTTAGTTCCTATAACATTGTGGTCTTTAGGTTTAGGAACCAGTTCCCAAACCTTGCACCTTTTGAACTGATTAAGTTCTTCTTGCATAGCTTCAGTCCACTGTGGATCTTGTATAGCTTCTTCAAATTTCTTAGGTTCTATTTGAGATAGAAAACTAGAATATACTGCAGCATTCTGATTTCTGCTCCTTGTCTGAACTCCTTGTCTTGGATCTCCAATAATCAGCTCTACTGGATGATCTCTTAGATGCCTGTTGGTTGGTGGCATCCTAACTTCAGGTTGAACTTCTTCAGCATCTGCATCATGCTGTACTTCTTGTATTTCTTCAGCTATTGGTACATGTAGTTCTCCCCCTGGACAACTGCTATTGCCTTCTACTTGCTGTCTTGCAGCAGGTATTTCTTCTATAGTAAGCTTGTCCAATCTCTTTGTCAGACCTGTGGGGCTGCATACATTGCTAGACAACTCATTGTTAATAAGTTTTGTCTCATCAAAAACTACATGCACAGTCTCCTCTACAACTTGTGTAGTCAAGTTGTATACTCTATAAGCCTTACTATTGTTGCTGTACCCAACAAAAATTCCCTCTTGGGACTTGGCAGCAAACTTAGTTATGTAAGACTTCCCAATGTTAAGTATGAAGCATTTGCAACCAAAGATCCTGAAATAGGATAGATTTGGTTTCCTGCCTTTCACAACTTCATAGGGGGTCTTGTTTAGCCTTTTAGTGATGGTAGCCCTATTTATCACATGGCATGCAGTGTTAACTGCTTCAGCCCAGAAATACTCAGGCAGTGATGTATCACTAAGTAGGGTTCTATTCTTCCTCTCAGCAATGCCATTTTGCTGAGGTGTTCTAGGTGAAGAGAATTCTTGAAATATCCCAAAGTCTTCACATAGTTTTGTCATGCTTTTAGATTGAAACTCAGTATCATGGTCACTTCTAATTTTGACCACAGTACTATTTAGTTCATTCTGAATTTGCTTGACAAAGCTGTAGAAGACACTAGGTGTTTCAGATTTCTGCCTTAAGAAGAACACCCAGGAAAACCTTGAGTAGTCATCAACAACTACAAAGGTATAGACCTTCCTACCTAAGCTGTGAACTGGCATTGGACCAAAGAGATCCATATGCAAGAGGTATAAGCACCTCACAGCATCTTTGTTCTCAATGCTTTTAAAGGTGGATTTGGTCTGCTTGCCCTTTTGACAAGCTGAGCAAATGCCATTTTTAACACACTTAACTTGAGGACCATTCCTCACTAACTCTTTGCTAAAGAGTTTTCTAATAGTCTTGTAGTTAAGATGAGCTAGCCTCTTGTGCCACTTGACACAATGAGAGACTGTCTCATCAGCTACAAGACAAACAGGAGAACCAGTGTTCTCAATCATGATGTCTAGACAGTAGACATTCCTCTTTCTATATCCTGTCAAAATGATCTCTTGATCACTTGACCTCTTGATATGACAACCATTTTTAACAAATGAGATGTCATACCCTACATCACTTAACTGACTTATGCTTATAAGGTTGTGTTTCAACCCTTTAACATAAGCCACTTGAGTAATGGTAACAAGGTTTGAAGAAATGTTACCAAACCCTTTGATGATTCCTTTTTCAGAACCACCAAAGGTCACTTTAGGACCATTTTTGATTGGAATATAGTCCTTCAGTAGTCCCCTTGTTCCAGTCATATGTCTGGAACATCCACTATCCAAGTACCATGTTGGGGTATGGCCACTTGGATTCACCTGCAAAACAAATTAATGAACCTTAGAACCCAAAGTAAACTTGGGTCCTTGGTGATTGTTAGTTTGCAACATGACACAGCTACCTACTGGCTTTCCACCAGGTAACTTGCTACTCAACTTGGCACTGGCATTGTGCCAACAATCCAAGGCAAAGTGACCAACCTTGCCACAACACCAACATTCAAACTTATTGTACCTTTGCTTAGGTACAGACTTTGCTGTCTTAACTGCAGCTGACTTATTGAATGTTGGGGCCTTGCCCTTGGGCTTGGACTGATCCTGAACAGTCCTAGCAGGTTTAACAAAACCCAGTCCAGCCTTACCTTTGTGATGAGTAAAATCATCAATCAAAGGTAGAACTGATTTAGGCTTTGAAAACTTTGCAACTAGTTCTCTCTCTTTCTGAAGATTTGTCTCCAGTTTCTTAATTTGATCATTCTTAAATGTGATAGTACCCATCTGAATCACTGTAATGTGTTTCAGCCTAGCTATCTCATTCAGTTTTTGATCAAATTGCTTCTCAAATTCTGTTGCAGCAGCCTTGAGATCAGCAATCTCCTTTGCCTGACTTTTGGCAAGGGACTTGCTTTTCTTATAAGCCTGTAACAGCACCTTATATTCATCTATGAGCTGATGAATATCATCCTCAGACTCAGAACCACTTCCATCATTTGATGAAGATGATTCTGATTCTGAACTAGAACAAGAAATTGAACTTAGAGTTGGACTTTGTACCTGACTAGGTCCTGGCTGTTCCAGGATTTTGGTACTCTCAGTCAATGCCATCAGTCCTTGGCACTGGCAGTCTTCTTGTTCATGAATTGACTCCAAGATCTGCATAAATTCTTCTTCTTCTTCTTCAGCAAATAGCCCTATGTAGGCTTCAGCATCAGTATCAGTGTCTGAAGAAGAAATATCTGAAAGAGTCTTCTCATTCTTGGCAACAAAAGACTTCTCTTTCTTCCCTTTGAAGTGAGTCTTTTTCCTGTCACTGGATTCTTTTCTTTTCTCAGGACAATTAGCAATGACATGACCCTGTCTATTGCAGCACTAGCACACAATCTTTGATCCAGTTGCCTTGCTTGTCTTTGTCTTCTTCCTGTCCTTCTTAGAAGGCTTTTTCTCCTGATACAAGACTTCTTTTCCCTTGTAAGTAGATGGTCTGGACCTCCACTGTTTCTTTTTCAGGAATTTCTGAAAGTGTCTAGTGAAGGCAGCAAAGTCTTCATCACTTTCACTGCTTGTAGACTTTGTACTGACAGACCCTTCTGACTCAGATCCAACTACCTCTGGAGGTGGAGTTGATGACTTAGTTCTGCATTTTCTGGGAACTTCTGTCTTGAAGGCAACAGTCCTTTCCTTGTGCTCAGTCCTAGTAGATTTCTCCTCCTCTTTCCTCACTGTCAGCTGCATCTCATATGACAATAACTTGCCAAACAGTGTAGGAGGAGGAATTTCTCCCAACTTTGCCATTTCTCTTATGGCACAGATCTTGGTGTCCCAATCTTTGGTTAGGGACCTTAGGAATTTGTCATTTAGTTCATAGTTGCTGAACTCTCTTCCATAAGACATGAGTTCATTAACTATTCTATAGAACTTCTTGTAGCATTCAGTGATGCTATCTCCCTTGCCTTGCCTAAAGCTCTCATACTCTTGATTAAGCAAGGACTTCCTATCTTGCCTAACTTCTTCAGAACCTTCCATATAGACAATGAGGGTATCCCACATTTCTTTTGCTGTTTTACAGTGAATTAAGTTCTGAAAAGTTGCATCATCAATGGCACTCACTATTATGTTTTGTGCCCTCTTGTCCATAGTGGCTAGGACAATTTCATCCTTGGTCATCTCAGAGAAATCCTTTGGAGTCCTCTGATTTGCATCCAATACTGAGATCTTCATTGGCACATAAGGCCCTTCCTTAACTGTGATGTAGATTCTTGGGTCTGAGGCCTCCATAAATAGCCTTACCCTTTCTTTCCAGATCCCAAAAATTTCCTTTCTGCAAATAGGTAATTTCATGGAACCCAATTCTTTATGATTTTCAAAAGAACCCATGGTTCTTGATTTTCTTGAAGCTGTTTTCTGACTTAGACTGTTTCTGCCAAACAGGATCTCCTTAGACTGTTAGTCCTTGTTTAAGGGAACCTCCCTCTGATACCACTTGAAAGATATGGTACCTAAACACCTAGAGGGGGGGGGGGGGAATAGGTGACCTAATCCTTTTCTAACTTTGTTGGCAGCCAAACAATTATATCACAGATTTCTAAGTAGTCTATTACAGCAATCAACAATAATCAAACATACACAGCACATTCACAGCACAGCACACAGTGATTTATAGTGGTTCCCCAATCTTTGGGTACATCCACTTTCCCCCTTCGCCTATCTAGCAGTGTACTAGATTCGGCCAAACTTCTCCACTGTCTCAGAACCCAAATAGGTTCCTACACCTCAGGCCCAAAGCCTTACACCTCAGCTTTCTCCAAAGCCTACACTCAGCCACAAAGGCCTACACTCAGCCACCCAGGCCTACACTCAGCCAATCAAGGCCTACACTCAGAGTTCTTCAACTCCTACACTCAGGCTATCAAGCCCTACTCTCAGCCTTTATAAATTTAGGCTTACAATGCACTCAGATCCAAAGATCCTACAAGTTAAAATAGTATTACAACAAATAACTCAACAACTCAGAAAATAAGAGAGGAGTTGAGAGTTTCTTGCTGAGTTCTTGGAAGAACTCAGATAGATCCAAACTGACTTAGCTTCCTTCAAAGCTTCTTGAGTAGAACTGAATAAGTCTGAATCCTCTGCAGTTGTTCCTTGACCTCTGCTTCTTAAGATCCAGATGCTTCTGAATCCTTATTCTCAGCCTAGTTCCAAAGACTGAATTCTTGATTGGAGCTCTCTCTCTCCAACTTCTTAGATCTGCCGTTGGACAGCACGATCTTCTTGATTTGTATCACTTGGATAACTTGATCAGCAACCCCTTGAACAAATCTCTTAGATTAATCTGAACTCAATCAGAACTTAATCTTCTTCTGTTAACTCTTAACAACATTAACATTAACAACCTTTTCTGTAAACAGTCTGTGCCTATTTATAGGCCTTCTTCATGGTAACCGGCTGGTCCGGTTCATAACTGACTTCTGACATCTCTGACAAGTGCTGTAGACCGGCTGGAACGGCAGCTGTCATGTCATCCAGTCAATTCTTGAAATTCTCTAACTGTCAGATAGTGTCGAGACTTTCTGTTCTTAAGTGTCGACACTTATAGACCAAGTGTCGACACATGCTGTGTAAGTGTCGACACAAAGTCTACAAGGTGTCGACACAACTCCTTGTATATCTCGACACAGATTCTTATTCAGGTGTCGACACTTGGAATTGAGTGTCGACACAAGTACTTGATCTTCTGTAACTTGTTAAATTCTTCTAAGTGTCGACACATCTCCTTTGTGTCGACACATCTTCATGTGTTGAAACTGTCAAGTGTCGACACTGCTTCTTGGTGTCGACACAAGTCTTCAATATAGATTCTTCAGCTGAGTGTCGACACATTCCCTTAGTGTCTACACTTGTACTTAGAATATTTTTGTAGATATTTCTGTTCTTTGCTAAGTGTCGACACAGCTCCTTGTGTCGACACTTTCTTTGAGTCTTCAACTGAGTGTCGACACATTGTGCTGAGTGTCGACACTTTCTTCAAGTGTTGACTCTTCTGGTTGTGTGTCGACACATTGTGTTGAGTGTCGACACATACTTCAAGTGTTGACTCTTCTGGTTAAGTGTCGACACACTATGCTAGGTGTCGACACTTGCACTTAGTCTCTGCAGAATTTTGCTGAGTGTCGACACAACTCCAAGTGTCGACACTTTCTGGTGTAGACACAGCTCTTCTAGGTGTCGACACTTCTGCTAAGTGTCGACACTGCTTCTCTGCATTCTTCTTCACTGTGTGTCGACACAGCTCCTTGTGTCGACACTTTCTGTCTGGTGTCGACTCATCATCCCAGGTGTCGACACAATGACTCCAAGTGTCGACACTGCTTGTCTGGGTGTCGACACAAGCTTTCTCAAGTGTCGACACTTTCCCTCTGGGTGTCGACACATGGACTTAGAAAGTTTTAGCTTCAGTCCAGTGAATACCTAACCTGCACAAGTAACTCAAACATACATCAAATACATCATGATGTATATCATTGAGTTGGGTGAGGCTTCTTCAAATCAGGTACATTTGACCAATGTACCCAACATACTTGGAGCTCATGGATGAAGGAGAAGGCCGAGAGGAAGCTCCGGCTTGGATTTGGCAGTTAAAGCTTGCCCGGAGCACCTCCCTAGGGTGGAAGATGAAGGGGAACGACGGAAACCTTCGTCGGGGACAAAAAATGGCGGAGAAATATCGAGCGATCCCGAATTAGGGCGGAACCTGCGAATTTATAGATTGTAGAAATTATAATGCACACGACCAGTGGCGCACAACCAGTGGTCGTGCGCACTATGGACAGTGATAGTGCGTTTTCCCCAGCCAGAATTTGGAAGAAAATGGAATCAATGCACATGATCAGTGGCGCACGACCAGTGGTCGTGCGCACTGTGTCCAGTGATAGTGCCCATACCCCAGGCACATTCGGGAAATCAGGGGACATTGCGCACGAGCAGTGGCGCACGACCAGTGGTCGTGCGCACTATATCCGATGAGCGTGCGTAGTATTACTGCTTCCAAACATCCCCGGAACATGCACACAACCCCTAAACCCAGCACTGATATGTGCAGACATTCCAGGCAATAACAAAAAGGGAGTACAAACATTAAAAGTACAAAAATACACAACCACGGGCCTAAGTGTGCACTTCCTATGGAAATAAAGACAATATGAAATATGAACGATATAAAACTAAAAGTGAAGTGTAAATGCGTGAAAACTAGCCCAGATGAGTCCGAAAAACACTATATAAATCAGACTCATCACACCCCCAGACTTAACTGTTTGCGCGTCCCGAGCAAACAAAATCTAATCAGATAGGGAAAATTACTAGCTAACAAAGAAATTGAAAAACAAAGTACCATGCGAAGTTGCATGCTCGCGTGCGTAAAAATACAATAGAGAAAATTTCTAAGTATAAAGAATAGTTTATATTTTTCACAATGTGTATCAAAATTTTATTACTACTCAAAAATAGAATCACGGTGAATCATTCGGTCATGCGTAGGGAGAAAGTAGACTAATCGCTAGGCGAGCAATGCCAAAGATCAGGGCTCCAGATAACCTCCAAAGGAGTCCACCAATGTCGGAGACCATATGCTTGCCCTTTCGCATTCTCTCCACGACACTGGTTTGGTCCACACACGAATCAGTAGGACTTGAGGTGAAGAGATGGGGCTTGGGTTTCGGTGAGGTAAACAATGATAAACAGGAAGGCTATGCACCTAACACAAATGAGCTATCATAAAAAGAATCCCTCTACTAAGCAAAATACACGTGAGTACACCACACCCCCAGACTTAATTTTTCAAATATGGGTGTGTGTACCGCCTACTCCAAATACATTCTCATTTCCAAAATGATTTTCAATTAAAACTTTTTCTTTTCACCTTTTGACAAGTAACATCATTGTTTTTTTTAACTTTTCTTTTTTTCTTTTTTCAAATTACTTCTCCTTTAACAATTTCAGCAAATATAAGCTTTGGAGCACATCCACATATTCACAAATACAAGCACCACATCAACACCCCAACATGAAAAAATGTAAAACTCTAAAGCTCGGCTTGGGAGTGCGACTAGGATCGGCTTTGAGGCTTTGGTGAAATAAAGGTGGAGCTGAATCAAAAGGAGGGGTAGGCACAACGGGGCTAGCGAGGACAAGACGTTAGGAACGGTACAAAGCTCAACCGGGCCAAAATGATGGCCTACATCACGCTCATGCATGACTAACCTATACCCATGCTTCAAGAATAACTTGGGGCAAGTTCTTAGCCAACGAGAAAGACTATCCATCCTCCCGACTCGAGCAATACAAAACTAACGGCCGTCTACACACATCCCTAAGCTACCGTCGGATTCACACCAGATTCACCAATTTTTGAGTAAAATAAAAAGATTTTTACGCAAATAGAAAAGTATAAAACTAAAAGCATACAAAAAAATTAAATCTACTCGAATTTCTACACGAGACGAGAGTAGTTGACTAGAAACACAACAAGACCAACATTTTACTCTGTCTCACAATCCTAAGCCAACACCATAATTTTCTCAAACCTAACGAAGAATTGAGTTTAACTCGCAGCACGCAAAAAGCTAAGCACGCGCTCATGTGGGTGCAGTGGTGTGTGATGCAATGAACTAAGCAAAATAAAACAATAAAAGCTTCTAGTATGCACAAGAAATTTGTGTGTGAAAAAAGGTAACAAATCTCTCCACCAGACTTAAACTAAACTACACATCAGATGATATAGAAATTAAACTCAAAAAGAGTTAAGGGAAGAGGTTATCCAATGCTCAGCCAGTGAGCATACCAGAAGGTGCGTGGAAATCTGAAGCAGGCCCGCCATACGAAGAATCACAACCCTGCCAATGCAATTTGCCAAGAATACCTGCATGTGTGAGCTCCGCAAAAACAAAACAAAATATACAAAAAAAATGCTAAAACTAAAATAGACAAGAAAAATAAAATGCAGAAAATGAAAGATAAGTACTGGGGTTATTATCATCCCAGCACGACTTATTCGGCTACGAAAAGGTTCTAGCTAATGGGCCTATGAAAAGAAAAATGCACAGGTAACTGTTCCAAAATCCGTTTCGGTAATGGGTACCGATACGGTGATAGAACAGTTACCCCTCTACCTAAATAGTAATACCTGCCCAACACAGGTAGAGGAAATAGGAAGTAAGAAGAGAAGGAGAGCTGGTCCTCGCTCTTCTCACCACAAAACACATCCTTGCCTAGCAAGGTTTCATCCACCACAAGTTCGCTAGGGGCGAAGGTGACGGTAGGGGCTTCCACTGTGAAGGAGGTAGGAACCTCCTCACACAAGAGGATGCACTCGTCGACAGCCTGAGCGCAAGGCTCAACGTCAACCCAACTTACCCATGGAGATTCAACCTGCACAGGCTCAGAAAAAGGAAGGTGGGTCAAGAAATAAAAGAGACGAAAAACATAAAGAAATAATCGGGGGGATGATCCCGGTTTCACTCCCCAAAGGCTGAGGTAGAAAAATATCGTCAGTAATCTCGACAATGCTACAAGGCTCGGCTGGATCCATAGAGGCCTCCACCAAGACTTGGACTTCCTCCTTTGGTATCGAGGGAGAATTCTCAACACCAGGAAGGTTGTCCTCCTCCATGAGAGTGGAAACAACCCATGTATCACAAGCCTCAACTTGAGTTGCATCATCGAAAATGTCACCAGAGACGACTGAAGTAGAATGCACAAAAGGGGGAAGAACTGTGCATGAATAAAAGTCAAGCGCAGGTTCCTCACAAAGAATCGGCTCCATGCTTGGAGATGTATGCACAGGATAGATGGGCTCAGCCATGTCGAAGCCTAGATCAGCCACACATCTGGAGGTTATGTCCACATCTTTCCCTTCAACAAATGAAGGTGACAGGGATACATAACCAGAAGATGAAGGTGTGCCACCAAGGGTAGGAGTCGGGATGATCCGGATGTCCGGCTCATCATCCTCTTCCATAACACGGAGGTACTCAGCACAATCCTTCAGGACATGATCTGTTCTACGACAATACAAACACTTTCTCCCATTACGCTGCGGTCCTTATGGGGTCAAAGAGGTATAGGAGAACGGTGTATGTGGCGAGGACGATTAACCATAAGCTCGGGGCACAGTGTTCGAAAGGCTGTACGAATACAACATCTCATGCATTGTGCGCTGAGGCTTATGCTCAATATCTCTCGTAGGGCATTCATGACTAGCATGGGAAGGCTTCCCACACCAACGACATTGGGCATACGAATATCGCCACATGGTGTCGAAACAGCAGATTCAAAATAAATTGTGCAAATTACTAATCCAACAATATATTACTACAATTGCCTAAACAAACAATAGAAAGGAAGGAAAAACAGAAATAGAACAACACAAAAGTGATTTACAAAGGAAAAGGAAAGCAATCTCACGTCTCCCTCTCCAAAAACTCACACGACTGTGTTCCCCGGCAACGGCGCCAAAAACTTGATGCTATATATCACGGCAGTGAACCGGTCGCATAGGTAATATAAAATGGGCGAGTTTTCCCAAGTATCGATCTCACAAGAAACACAGTAAGGTGGTGTTAATTTCGAGTAGAACTTGAGATTGATGTCCTCAGGTCGGAGCTAACTAAGGGGGGTTTTGATATTGCGGAAACATAAAATAAAAGGCTAACAACTACTCCTATGCAACGTCGCTATGCGATGCTTCGTCAGGCGGGATGGAAGACTAGTCGAGCCGCTATGCACCGAATCACTAGGCGGATGGACGAGAAGGCTAGCGGATGATGTGGTTAGAACGGCGGAATGAGGGTCGTAAGCACCTCTTCTCTACGCACGCCACTAGTAATTGCTAGTGCGGCAAGGGTGGATGGATGGTGGATGGAATATGGCGCAACTCAAGTAAATATAACGAAAACATACAATCACATATACACAATTGTACACAACGTTTACAAACTAAGCATACTTCATCAATATAAATAAAGTTAAATACCAATATTCAACAAGAAAGTAAGAACAAGTCAAGAGATCGACCGAATCCGAAGTCTTGCTGAGGATTCACAGTTGGAATCGTCGGGTTGTCATTCCGCGTGCAAGCTCGGTCCTCAACTGCGTCCGGGGTAGAGAAGGGCTGTCACCACCTTCCAATGGCCCGTATTCTTCGTCTTACGATAGCGGACGAAGTTTGCTAGCTTTCCTTTACTTGATGGCTATGGCGTCAAACCCTACTTGGAGCTCATGGATGAAGGAGAAGGCCGAGAGGAAGCTCCGGCTTGGATTTGGCGGTTAAAGCTTGCCCGGAGCACCTCCCTAGGGTGGAAGATGAAGGGGAACGGCGGAAACCTTCATCGGGGATGAAAAATGGCGGAGAAATATCGAGCGATACCGAATTAGGGCGGAACCTGTGAATTTATAGATTGCAGAAATTATAATGCACACGACCAGTGGCGCACGACCAGTGGTCGTGCGCACTATGGCCAGTGGTAGTGCGTTTTCCCCAGCCATAATTTGGAAGAAAATGGAATCAATGCACCCGATCAGTGGCGCACGACCAGTGGTCGTGCGCACTGTGTCCAGTGATAGTGCGCATACCCCAGGCAGATTCGGGAAATCAGGGAACATTGTGCATGAGCAGTGGAGCACGACCAGTGGTCGTGCACACTATATCCGATGAGCGTGCGTAGTATTACTGCTTCCAAACATCCCCGGAACATGCACACAACCCCTAAACCCAGCACTGATATGTGCAGACATTCCATGCAATAACAAAAAGGGAGTACAAACATTAAAAGTACAAAAATACACAAACACGGTCCTAAGTGTGCACTTCCTATGGAAATAAAGACAATATGAAATATGAACGATATAGAACTAAAAGTGAAGTGCAAATGCGTGAAAACTAGCCCAGATGAGTCCGAAAAACCCTATATAAATCGGAGTCATCACTTCTGCAGGCTTGCTGTGAAAGTTAATATCGCACGATTTGTGCACGGTCGTGCGCCAAACTTTGCATGCCTATTTTTCTGACCTGCTTCTATTTAAAGCGCAGATTTCTTCTTCTTCGTGGGAGATTCCATTCTAGTCCAACCCAGCTGACATTTTCTGCTCCTTTGAGTGGGAAAACTTTCTCCTAGCTGTTATTTTCTCTCTCCTCCTTGGAGAGTTGATCCGGCCACCATTTGTAATCCAAGAGCTAGCAACTTCTTCATCTCCAGCCACCACTATCATCTCCACGCTCCAAGATCCATGTCAAGCTCAAAGGTTGCTGCATCCATGAAGTTCTCCAGTTAGAACTAGCCAGTGATTATTCACGAGGAAGACGGGATATTCGATGGAAGTGACAAAACGTTTTTGTTCCAGGACGTCAACCGTAGATCGAGTTCAGACAAGGCCAGACAACCCTTGAATCCGGCGGTGAATCTCAGAGATACTTCATATGTTTTGTTGTTGATCTTCCCCTTCACTTGTAGTATTTCTTTTTCTGCATATGTGAGTGTTGGATTGATGTGTAAGAATATTGATAGCTTGAATATTTCAGCATGTCTAAGTGTTGATATATTTTAGTTCTGGATATTTTTGTTGAACTTCAGATTTTCTCTTGTTCAAGTTGTGATTGTGTCGTTCTAGCGATTGCTAGAAGAGTGTGTTGCGAAGAGGTGCTTGCGACCCTCATTAGCTTATCCATCTTCCCTATTGCTCTCTTGAGTAATCCACCAAAGAGACGCGGTGACGGTGACCTGCCATAGTTTTCTTATTGTTATGAACTTAGGAATACAAATCAAAAATCCCCTTTGGTCACTTTCCCGCTTGCAATCACTTTTTCAAATAGCGATTCACACTCCCTACTTGCACTCCTCGAGAGATCTATATCTGGGGATTCAACTCCTCACGTTATTACTTGACTACGATCGGTACACTTGCTGTCGCATCAAGTTTTTGACTATGATGAGTATGATTTTTATATGGTTTTTCGAACTCATCTAGGCTGGTTTTCTCACTCGTGCACTGCATTTCAACTAGATATCGGTTATATTTGCATCATTCGGTCATGGACAATTTTGTGCACTGTTTTGGCCTGAGGGTGTGCAATTGCGCATTCTATTGTTCGGGGTAAGCACATGGTGCTACCCATGGCTCTTTCCTGCTGTTATCTTTGCTGTATTTTTATTGCTGGGAGCTTGTGCTCCAGTTTTGGTTTTGTTGTGCAGGTGGTGCGTTTTTCCAAAGGCAGGAATTCTGTTTTGAGGAAAACGTACGGTCGTGCAAATTATCCGCGCATGTTTTGAGCCCGATTGTGCGTTTTGTTCAGCTGGAAGACGTCGTTTTGAGCTCTAAAAATTTCATTGAATTGAGTTCGACGATCCTCACACACGGTTTCATCGTAACCCTCTGCGAAGGAAACACACGGTTTTCCTGTTGCTTTCTAGTTTGTTCCATTCTGTAGTTAATCGTTCGATTTGTTCTCGCACGGGCGGAAGCGCTCGTGCGCGAGTAAAATGCACGGTTCTCCTATTTGTCCCTGCAATTTAGCTTTCTGTTGCTACCCGTCCGATTTCCTTCAGGAACAGACAAAATCATCCAAGCTTGAAGGAAATGCACGGGTCAACGCCTCTCCTTCTGCAGGCTTGCCGGGAAAGTTAATATCGCACGGTTTGTGCACGGTCATGCACCAAACCGTGCGTGCCTATTTTTCTGACCTGCTTCTATTTAAAGAGCAGATTTCTTCTTCTTCGGGGGAGATTCTGTTGCAGTCCGACCCAGCCGCCATTTTCTGCTCTTTTGAGCAGGGAAACTTTCTCCTAGCCATTATTTTCTCTCGCCTCCTTGGAGAGTTGATCCGGCCACCATTTCTACTCTAAAAGCCAGCAACTTCTTCATCTCTGGCCAACATTGTCATCTCTAAGCTCCAAGCTCCATATCAAGCTCAAAGGTTGCTGCATCCATGAAGTTCTCCGGTTAGAACCAGCCAGCGATTTTTCATGAAGAAGAAGGGATATCCGAAGGAAGTGACAGCCCTTTTTGGTTCCCGGAGATCAACCATAAACCGAGTTCGGAAAATGCTCGACAACCCTTGAATCCGGCCGTGAATCTTATAGAGACTTCGTGCGTTTGGTTGTTTCTCTCCTTTTCACTTGTAGTATTTCTTTTTCTGCATATTTGGGCGTTGGATTGATGTGTAGGAATATTGATGCTTGAATATTTCACCATGTCTAAGTGTTGATATATTTTAGATCCGGATATTGTTGTTGAACTTCAGATTTTCCCTTGTTCAAGTTGTGATTGTGTCGTTCTAGCGATTGCTAGAAGCGTGGGTTGTGAAGAGGTTCTTGCTCATTAGCTTATCCATATTCCCTATTACTCTCTTGAGTAATCCGCCAAAGAGACGCGGTGACGGCAACCCGCAATAGTTTTCTTATTGTTGTTAACTTATGAATACAAATCAAAACCTCCTTTAGTTACTTTCCCGCTTGCAATCCCTTTTTCATATAGCAAAATCACACTCCCTACTTGCACTCCTCGAGATATCGATATCCGGGGATTCAACTCATCATATTATTACTTGACTACGATCGGTACACTTGCCATCGCATCAAGTTTTTGGCACCATTGCTAGGGAGTGCAACCGTTGTGTGTATTTTTCTTTTGAAAAAGGTTTGCAACTGCTGTTGGTATTTTTGAAATAATTTTTTTACGTTGTATGACATATCTCAACTCAGGTGAAAGGGTTGAAGATGTTGTGGTTGAGCTAGAAACTTCACGTGAAAGGCGAGCTCGCCTGCGTGCTGCTGCTGCTGAAGAAGGAATGGAGAATAATGGCCTAGGATGGAATGTCCAAGGAGAGCGGGTTGTTGCTGGCCAACAGGTGGTACAACCATGCGTTAGGACAATGCATGATTTCACAACCCCGACTGCAGGAAGTGTTTACCCTGTCTTCGAGCCGGCCATGGTAAACAACCACTTTGAGACAAAACCCGCAATCCTGAATATGATCAAGAATAATATGCAGTTCTTGGGATTACCGAGCGAGGACCTGCAGCTCCATCTAGCAGAGTTCTCGGAGATTTGTGGCACTTTCCGATATGCTGGAATTTCTGACGACGTTGTGAAGATGAGGTTGTTCCCATTCTCGCTGAGGGACAAGGCAAAGACCTGGCTACATACCATTTTTCCAGGGACTGCTACTACTTGGGAGGCATTGTCCTCTATGTTCTTAACAAAGTTCCACCTCGTGGATAATATATTGAATGCTCGGAGGGATATTGCGACCTTCCGACAACTAGACCATGAGACGCTATCTGAGGCATTCGAGAGATTCTCGGAACTGCAGTGTCGCTGCCTAGAGCACGGCTGTGAAACATGGAATCTAGTTGAAATATTTTATTTTGGTATTGAGCCTAATTTCAGGGCAATGATTGACGCAGCTGTTGGTGGCACGATAATGAACTTATCTCCGGAAGAGGCATTGTGGCTACTTCGTGATACCGCCTCCCATAGCACTTATTGGACCGCCGGGAGAAATTCCCATAGAGGGCCGAGGACTTTTTTTGATGTTAACGTTGTGGTGCAGCAATCAAGGGCGAGCCATCACACTTTAGATGGAAGGAATATGTTGACCAGATCGACCCCTCCTCCAGCTCGTTATAAGGACATATCTTGTCAGGGTTGTGGTAACCCTGGCCATCATGCTTACGAGTGCACTGCTAGAGAAAGAATTGCTGAGCCATCAGGTATAATGACTGATGAAAATGTAAATTTTATAAATAGTCAAAATCGCAATGTTTCTTTTAATAATGTTTATAACCCCAATGCGAGAAATCATCCCAATTTCTCATGGAATCATAATACTCCCGGTAAAAGATGGCAGGGATGCCAGCATCAGTTTGATGCCCAAGCCTTTAGTAGCCAGCCACCACCGCCGCATGTGGGTTACAATCCTAATGCGCAAGGAACTCGTAAAATTGTAGTGGAAGAGATGATGGAGAAGTTTTTGGAGATGTCCCAATCAAATATGGCCACTCAAACCGCATCTATGAGGAACTTGGAGACATAGCTGGGTCAACTAGCCCTTACGTTCTCCGAGCGTACTCGCGGCACCCTCCCTAGTGATACAGAGAAAAATCCCCGTGAGCAAGGGAAGAGTGCTGGGGATGCGGAGGAGTGCGATAATAAAGAATTGGCTGTCAAATGTGAGATCAATGCTGTAGAGACAACAGCTCTATGCGATTATGGATCATCCAGTTACATTCTTACTTTGCACGATGTGGAAAAATTAAATTTAACTCTCGAATCTGATGTCAAGAAATCTCTAGTGCTTGCAGATGGATCGGTATTTAATACCGATGGTGAGATCAAAGATGTGGAAGTATTTATGAATGAGGCTACTATGGTCACCGACTTTCAAGTTTTAGGACCAATGGGTAACACGTCAAAACCCATCTTAGGACTCTCATTCCTGAAAGCCAGTGAAGCTACCTTACAATTCAATGTGAGTGGTGTCACTTTGGCTCCTAAAGTCAATCGGACTCTCCCATCATCACCTCCTCATATTAGTTCAAATGAACATGAAAAATTTTTGCAATTAAATGATTCGTTATCTAACGATGTGTCTAGTGCTGCTAAGACAGGTTTTCCACTGAAGAAATGCGAGCGAGTAAAGAAAGTGATTGAACCGCTGACGGTAGCTGAAGTAGAGATAGAGACGGAGTCACTTGACATGAAACAAGATCCCGTTGAGAAGAAACATGAGATAAGCACGCCCGTTGATAGCGTGGATAAAATTGAATTAAAAACTTCTATTTGTTTGAACAAAGTTTGTAAAACTATTAAACAGGTAACTTGGGCTGATCTTTCACCCACTGCGGGTAAGGAAAGGATGCCCCCAGATGCGAAAGATAAACTTTCTGCTGAACTGGTGGGTGCGATCATAGCACTATGGCGATCCCCTTCTATGGATTTGAAATGAAAGGATCTGCTCCTGCGCAAGGCGCAAAATTTTTCCCGCCGGCGTGAGAAGGACGAGGTTAGGGGCAGGGGAGACTTGTCTTCCCTTGGCCCTAAAGCCTTCGCCTCGCCCTCATCTCATGTGGCTGGGGGGATCTATCACAAATCAGCGTTGGGCTGAGGATTGAAGGATCTCCGGGGTTTTTCCTTTGCTGCCTTTTCTAGTTTCATTTTCTACTTACTGCTGTGTGTGTTTGTAGACCTTTATCATTATGTTTTGAACTTATTCCCTAAAACAACATTTATATAATTGCTAATATAGTTATTTCTTCCACCTTAAGGATGGTAAATAAAAGGGCTTATGGGAGACAACCCAATTTTGCAGCATTTAGTTTATTCAAATATTCTACAGTGATTATAAGTTTTGAGTATGCGTTGTTGGAGATATTCTCTTATGCAGGTGGAGTTTGTTTGGGCCGTGGACTATCCGCTGAAATTAACGTCAATCTTCTAGTATGCTCATTTGCTGAACATGGGGTAACCTCTTCCCTACCCCTTTATTTTTCTATTTTTATTGCAAATCATGGTTAGATTGTTTAGTATTAGTCTGCTGTTGGAAAATATCACGAGTTACCTTTGCACATGCACTTGCATACCATAAGAGTATTTTCATTTTCAGTTTTTATTTTATCATGACAGCATTGTGCACCTACACCGCATGAGCGCGCACTTAAACATGCGCTCAACCCAAGTTTAATTTATTTCTTTTGTGTTAACTTTAAGATAGTGGAGTTGGCTTAGGATTTTGGGATAAAGTAGTGTGGAACTCGTGCAGTGCTCCTAATCGAGTACTCATGGTGTGTAGAAATAGTATAAATTTAATTTTTCTTTATGTTTGTAAATTTATGCTTTTTTGCATTTGTAAATAATGTTTATACTACTCAAAACTGTGGAAACTGGAGCAATCGAACGGTAGTGTAGTAATGTGTGTCACCGCCACTAGCCTCATTTGTCTATAGTCGGGAGGAAGGATCATCTTTCTCGGTGGTTAAGAACTTGCCCCAAGCTACTCTCGAAGCATTGGTGCACGGTTAGTCTAGCGTGAGCGTGAGATGTAGGCCATTTTTTGTCCCGGTTGAGACTTGTGCCTATCCTAATGATAATCCTTGCTAGCTCATTTTGTGCCTACCCATCCTATTGATTTAGCCCCACTACGCGATCACCAAGGCCTTAAAGCTTTCCCAGTTGCACACTCCTATTTTGTTGTAGTAGTATGACACTTCTTCCATTGGTGTTGTGGCTGTGATGCTTCTTTGTGGTTGTGCGGTGAAGTTATTTTAAAATTTTGTGCTGACTGTGCATTGTAAAAATAAAAAGCCTATATATATATATATATATATATATATATATATATATATATATATATATATATATATATATATATATATATATATATACTGATAATATAAAAGAAGAAAGTGAAAATGCATGGTTTGTTTATAGTATTGTTGTGGTGGTCGGCTGTGCACAAACCCGTGTTGTCAAGTTCAAGTCTTGTGGTGTAGTGCACCGGCTTTTTTTGTAGGCAGGAGGAGTGCATTTGTTTGAGCTCGTTGGGGATGTGCGTAGCTATCGTTCTTACCCATTTTTCATCCTTACCTACGTATTTACCCCAGACCTACTTCTACCCTAAAGTCATACGGATTCACGCTTGAGTCATACTAGCTCCAAGGAGAAAGTGCGAACGGGCAAGCGTATGGTCCCCGACATTGTTGGATTTTTTTGGATGTGATCCCGAGCGCTGATATTTGGCAATGCTCAACTTAGTGGCCTGCCTACTTTCTTCCTACGCATGACTGAACGAATCTCTAGAATTCTATTTTTGAGTAGTTATAATACTTTTTTACGTGTGTCAAAATTTATAAACTTCGTAGCATAATTAAAAATTATATCTATTATATTTTTATGCCCATGCTGTTTTCGATTTCTTGCATTACTGTATTTTAAAATTACTAAGCAAGCTAGCTGTTTTCGAGTCCACAGAGAGATGATTTGCTCGGGACGAGCAAATGTTTAAGTCTGGTGGTGTGATATGTCCGATTTTTATATGGTTTTTCGGACTCATCTGGGCAGGTTTTCTCACTCGTGCACTGCATTTCAACCGGATATCAATTATATTTGCATCGTTCGGTCAAGGACCATTTTGTGCACTATTTTGGCCCGAGGGTGTGCAATTGTGCATTCTATTGTTGGGGGTAAACACATGGTGCTCCCAATGGAACTTTTCTACTGTTAACTTTGTTGTATTTTTTTTGTTGGGAGCATGCGCTCCAGTTTTGGTTTTGTTGTGCAGGTGGTGCGTTTTCCCAAAGGCAGGAATTCTGTTTTGAGAAAAACGCACGGTCGTGCATTTTATTCGTGCATGGTTTGAGACCGATAATGTGTTTTGTTCAGCTGGAAGAACATCGCGTTGAGCTCGACGAATTTCTTCGAACTTAGTTCGACGATCCTCACGCACGGTTGATGCACGGTTTCATCATAACCATACGCGAAGGAAACAAACGATTTTCCTATAGCTTTCTAGTTTGTTCCATTCTGTAGTTAATCGTACAATTTGTTATCGCACAAGCAGAAGCGCTCATGCGCGAGTAAAATGCACGGTTCTCCTGTTTGACCCTGCATTTCAGCTTTCTGTCGCTACCCGTGCGATTTCCTTCACCACGGGTGGAATCGTTCGTGCGCAAAGGAAATGCACGGGTCAACGCCTCTCCTTTCGCAGGCTTGCTGTAAAAGTTATTATTGCACGGTTTGAGCACGGTCGTGCGCAAAACCGTGTGTGCCTATTTTTTTGTTCTGCTTCTATTTAAAGCATAGATTTCTTCTTCTTTGCGGGAGATTCCATTCTAGTTCGACCCAGCTACCATTGTCTGCTCTTTTGAGCGGGGAAACTTTCTCCTAGCCATTATTTTCTCTCTCCTCCTTGGAGAGTTGATCCTGCCACCATTTCTACTCCAAGAGCTAGCAACTTCTTCATCTCCGACCACCACTATCATCTCCAAGCTCCAAGCTCTATGTCAAGCTCAAAGGTTGTTATATCCATGAAGTTCTCCAATTAGAACCAACCAGCGATTATTCACGAAGAAGACGGGATATCCGAAGGAAGTGATAGCCCTTTTTGGTTCCCAGACGTCAACCGTAGACCGAGTTCGGACAAGGCCCGACAACCCGTGAATCTGGCCGTGAATCTCAGAGAGACTTTGTCTGTTTGGTTGTTTCTCTTCCCCTTCACTTGTAGTATTTCTTTTTCTGCATATTTGGGTGTTGGATTGATGTGTAAGAATATTGATAGCTTCAATATTTCAGAATGTCTAAGTGTTGATATATTTTAGTTCTGGATATTGTTGTTGAACTTCATATTTTTTCTTGCTCAAGTTGTGATTGTTCCGTTCTAGCGATTGCTAGAAGCGTGTGTTGCGAAGAGGTGCTTGCGGCCCTCATTAGATTATCTTTCTTCCCTATTTCTCTCTTGAGTAATCCGCCAAAGAGTCGAAGTGACGGCGACCCGCAATAGTCTTCTTATTGTTGTTAACTTAGGAATACAAATCAAAAACACCCATTGGTTACTTTCCCGCTTGCAATCCCTTTTTCATATTACGAAATAACACTCCCTGCTTGCACTCCTTGAGAGATCGATATCCGGAGATCCAACTACTCATATTATTACTTGACTACGATCGATACACTTGCCGTCAGATCAAGTATTTGGCGCCCGGACGTCAACCGTAGACCGAGTTCGAACAAGGCCCGACAACCCTTGAATCCGGCCATGAATCTAGGAGAGACTTCGTGCGTTTGGTTGTTTCTCTTCCCCTTCACTTGTACTATTTCTTTTTCTGCATATTTGGGTGCTGGAACTTGAGATAACGTTTATCTCGCACTTTTAGAGAATGGGACCCCCTACTTATGATGGGATGACAGATATTATGGCCTTGGATGATTAGATAATTACCATCAAAGAGATGTTTGCTTACTCGGGAATTTCAGTGAACCAGAGGGTGATGGTCCTTGCATAACAACTCAAGGGACTTGCTGACAGTTGGTGGCTAAGGGAGAAGGAAAAATTGAAGGATGGATGCTCGTGGGAATCCTTCAAGGAGTTGTTGTTGGAGAAGTTTTTGACTTCGGTCGAGAGAGACCGTCTGATGAATGATTTTCCACACCTTAAGCAAAGACATCTCACTATTACCAAGTACGAGGTGGAGTTCAGCAAAGTCAGTCATTTTGACCCAGACTTGGTGTCTTGATAGTCGAACCGAGTTAAAAGACATCTGGGTGGTCTTAGGAATGACATCCCGCAGCTAGCTAGTGCTTATAGATCTGAAAGCTATGCTGAAGTGGTGGAGGCTACTCTGAAGGTTGAGGCGATTGATAATGCCAAGAGTCGAGGTCAGAAAATGAGAAAGGATAAGAGGAAGGCTGGTGATGGTAAGAGTTCTCAAGAATCTATTACCGCTTTAGGGAATAGAAGCAAAGAGATATTCAGTTTCTGTGGCCGGCCAGGCCATCTGTTTGAGAGATGTTACTAGAGATTAAGAGCTCAGAAGAAAAAACAGGTGCATGCTACTAAGGGTGCTCCTAAAGGAGATTTGGTTTGTTCTGCATGTAAGCGGAGGGGGCACGACGCTGCCCGTTGTTGGCATAATGACAGGACCTTCTTCTAGTGTGGGCAGAAGGGACATGTTAAGTAAAAGTGCCTGCAAGATCAGCCCCCATCACAACCAGTTCCACTCCAGGCTTTACCATCGCCACATCTATTGGACAAGGGGAAGAGCAAGCTGAATGTGGTGTCTTTGGAGGAAGCTCAGACATCTTCACAAGGTATTACAGGTTAGATCCTAACATGTTCCTTGTTTTAGGTTTATAGCTGTAATTCGACATTCATTTCCTTAATTGTGTATACGATTTTATATAGGAACGTTTATATTCAAGAACCACTGGGCACGTGTTCTGTTCGATTCCGGTCCTACCCACTCATTCGTGGTTAGGACTTTTGTAGAGCGTCATCGTTTGACTCTCGATCAGGTTGGTGACGCGGTTAGTGTCAAGTTTCCCTCTAGTGAATCTGTGGTATCAGACCAAGGAATTCAGAGCTATCTGATTCTGCTAGGTGATTTTCTAGCATTTGCGAATTTGAAGATGATAAACTTGGAAGATTAAAATGTAATTCTAGGCATGGATTGGTTGTCCAAGTATGTTGTGGTTATCCAGTGCAAGGTTAAGCGCTTGGACTTCAAGATGGACAGCGGTCAACCCATGAGCGTTTATGGTTTTTGGCACCAAGTTTATCTGATTATATCTGTGATACGTGCTCAGAAGCTGGTTAATTCTGGATGTTTTCCTTGTTTGGTTTTGGTGTTGGAGACCGATGATTGTTTGCCACGAGTGGAGGAGATTGATGTTGTGTGCGAGTTTTTGGATGTGTTTCCTGATAATCTTCTCGGTCTTCCACCTGGGAGAGACATGGAGTTCATCATAGATCAGGAGCTGGGTACTCGTCCTATTGCTAAGGCGTCAGGTACTCGTCCTATTGCTAAGGGGTCGTACCATATGGCGCATCGCGAGCTGGAGGAGTTGCATACCCAATTGGATGAGTTTCTTCAGAACTGTTTTATTAGGACGAGTTCTTCTCCTTGGGGTGCTCCTGTGCTATTTGTAAAGAAAAAGGATGGATCGATGAGGCTTTGCATCGATTATAGTGAGCTAAATAAAGTGACTATCAAGAATAGATATCCCCTACCAAGGATTGATGACCTATTCTATCAGTTGTGTGGTAGCACTGTGTTTTCAAATATCGATCTTCGTTCAGGCTACCACCAGCCAAGGATTCCTGAGGCAGATATTCCTCGGACTAATTTCTGTTTGTGGCATGGACATTTTGAGTTTTTGGTGATGTATTTCAGATTGACTAATGCGCCCTCTGCCTTTATGGATATGATGAATAGGGTATTTAAGGATTACCTGGATCGTTTCGTGGTTGTTTTCATAAATGATGTTTTGGTATACTCCCGCAGTGTTGAAGAGCATGCCCAGCACTTGCGTCTAGTTTTGTCTACCTTAAGGGAGCATAAGTTATATATCAAGCTACATAAGTGCGAGTTTTGGTTCGTCAGGTTTCGTTTCTGGGTCATGTGGTTAATAAGGATGAAATTTCTGTGGACCCTGAAAAGATAGTGGTTGTCATGGATTGGAATAGTCCTGCCACTCCAAAGGAGATAAGGAGCTTCCTAGGGCTGCCTGGCTATTGCAGAAGGTTTGTTGAGGGTTTCTCTATGTTGTCTGCTCCATTGAATAAGCTTGTGCAGAAGGATGAAGCTTTTGTGTGCTGCGATAAGTGCGAGGAAGCTTTTCTGGAATTGAAGAGGAGACTGTGCACTCCTCCTATTTTGGCCTTGCCTACTGAAGGGATAGAGTATGCTGTGTACATGGACGCATTGCATGTTGGACTTGGTTGCATGCTAATGCAAGAAGGTAAAGTAATAGCGTATGGGTCGAGGAAGTTAATGACTCATGAAAGGAATTACCCTACGCATGATCTAAAATTTGCTGCTGTGATTTATGCCTTGAAGTTATGGTGGCATCTTTTATATGGTGCTTTGTGCAAAATTTACACTGATCATAAGAGTTTGAAGTATATCTTCACTCAAAAGGAATTGAATTTGAGCCAACTGAGGTGGTTAGAATATGTGGCAGACTATGATGTTGAGATTTAATATCATCCGGGCAAAGCTAACGTAGTAGTCGATGCCTTGAGTAGGAAGTCAGCAAAGATTTTTAATCATTCTGTGGATTCGCTGGTGGAAGAATTCCTTTTGATGGATATAGCAGTGGGGAGTTGTAGCTCGCCGAGTAGTCTTGAAGTATTAGAACCTTTGTGGATTTCACTCACGAGGCTACATCAAAGGGATGATACTGATTTGATGTACCTTTATAATAAAACTGCGAAAGGTGAACTACCAGACTTTTTGATTGATGATGTGGGTAGCTTGTAATATCGCGGCAGGCTGTATATCACCAATGTTGAAGATATTCAAGTTAAATTGTGCAAGGAGGCACATGGTTCCAGTTTTTCCTACCACCCTGGTTCTACTAAAATGTATCGAGACCTGAAGCAGATTGCCTGGTGGTATGGTATGAAGGGCGATATAGCTAAGTGTGTATCAGAGTTTTTACTTGCAAGAGAGTGAAGGCCGATCAGGGTAGTCCTGGAGGCAAGTTGACGCCCTTTGAGATTCCAAGTTGGAAGTGGGAGAGCATTTTGATGGATTTCATTACTGGTTTGTCGAGATCTCCCCGAGGACATGATTCTGTTTGGGTTATTGTGGCCTCCTTTCTCTTGCTTGATTGAAGAGTTCAATGCCCGAGCTCCAGCTTTGCAAATGTTACTTCGAACTTGGAACGAGCATGAAGAAATTAACGATACTTCTTTATCTTTTGAGTTGTTCTGCCGGATCGGTCGCTCAAGATCTTTGGTCTTCATCTAGACCCAATGAAAAGAATTGGATCACTTCTTATGGATTCGTTGAGAATGATTCTGATCTAGTTCATGGCCTCTTACTATTATTACTATTAGAAGTAGAAGACGCTCTGGCTCTGGCGGGATCCTCACAGACAGAAAAAGATTGCAGTCAGTTTGATAATAATCTAGTGACATTACTTCATCGGTCTGAACCAAGGAATCAGTTAGATATGATGCAAAATGGATCTTGTTCGATCGTTGATCAGAGATTTCTATATGAAAAATACGAATCAGAGTTTGAAGAAGGGGCCCTACAGATTGACGAAGTGTGATTACTTTGTGTCATTTAAAATTGACTACTCCATGAAGAAAATAGCGGAGTTATACTTGCAAGAATCATCAGTTTACATGGAGTGGTTGTTAGTATTATATCGGATCGAGAAAACAGGTTTACATCTCGCTTTTGGAAGTGTTTACAGGAAGGATTGGGTACCGATATGCGGTATTCCACCGCTTATCATCCGCGGACTAATGGTCAAACAGAAAGAGTTAATCAGATCATTGAAGATATGATCAGATGTTATATATTGTACCACGGCGGTTCCTCGGATGAGCATTTGAGGCTAATGTAATTCGCTTATACCAACAGTTATCAAGAAAGTCTGTAGATGGCCCCGTTTGAGGCATTGTATGGGAGGCGTTGTAGAACTCCTTTGTTTTGGGCCGAGGTCGGTGAAGGACCGTTGTTGTGTCCTGAATCATTAGAGGAAATGGATGTTTCTGTAAAGCTTATTTGAGAGAAGCTTCAGATAGCTCAAGAGCGATATGCAAAATATGCCAATAGGCGTAGGGCCGATTTGGTGTTTGTTATAAGGGATGTGGTGTTTCTTACAGTTTCCCCGATGACTGGAGTAAAAAGGTTTTGTAAGAACCACAAGTTGGACCCGAGGTACGTGGGGCCTTTTAAAATTGTTGAACGGATTGGTGTGTCAGCGTATAAGCTGGATTTGCCCGCAAGTTTTCCTGGTGTGCATGGCATTTTTCACATAAGCCAACTGCAGAAGTGTGTGCTGAGCGACAGACAAGTTCTTGATTTCGTGCCCTAGTTGGAGCCTAACTTTTCATATGTGGAAGTGCCTGTTCGTCTTTTGGATAATCAAGATCGGGTATTACGAATGAAGACAATGCCGATGGTAAAAATTTTGTGGCAAAACCAAGACGTGGAAAGCGCGACTTGGGAGTTGGAGTCAGCTATGAGGGAGCCTCATCCTCATCTGTTCTCCTAATATTTTGGCAAGATTTACCACTATTTTGCATATGGTTATTTTTATTCTGTATGGGATATGATCCTATTTATGTTAAGTTTCGGGACGAAACTTCTTTTTAGGAGGGGTGGCTGAAACGTCCCTTATTTTTTGGGTATTTGTTTTATTTTTTTATTCTTGTAATGGCATAATTCTGAAATCAGGGCGTTATGTTAAAGCATGTTTGGTTTGTGCTATGGTTAGAGCAAGGTTTTGCTCTTTGAGTTTTCTGTGTGGCTAGGTTTAGCCTGTTTACAGGATTCACTTGCGAGCCGGGTCTGTTTAGGTGACTCGGTGGAGCCTTTTAGGGAATGCTTGTGTTTTGGATTCGGGAGGTGTTTACTCGAATTTGATTTGTCAGATTTGAGTTTTGACTTCGCCGTTGGATTCATATCGTGGGTATTTAGCTACGGTGCGAATTTTGTTAAATTCCGAGTTATTTTGGATTTCAGATTGTTTTAGGATTTAATGTAATGTGATGTTGAATTATAAATAAATAAATTATTATTATTATTATTATATATATACGTGAAAACGAAAACCCTATTGTTACTATTCATCATCTTTCCCCTACCCGACGACGTGATTTCACGAGACAGGGCGTGCGGATGGACGGAGCATTCGACCGTCGAGATCGGGTGATTGAGTGGTCGGTTTTGACCTTTGAGTAGAGATTTGGAATGCTCTCAGCGAGGGCTTCACGATCGTGGTAAGATCTTCCTGTTTCCCCGATTTTTGTACGTTACGATTTGATATTTTGACCTCCTTTCTCCTCCAAAAGTTTTAGGAAACATTGCTTAGGGCTTTCTACGACTGATCCTTGAAGCGGCGCAAGCGGGCGGCGTTTTTCCAAATTTTAGAGGCAAGTGGATCTCTTCCCTTGCTTGATCATTTTTATTTGATCTCCGTCCTTTGTTTTCCTCCCTTAGAGATTAGGACTAGAGTAAGAAGCATGAAAATGTCCATCTAGGTTAGATCTAGACTTTTGGCCAAACCATAGAGTTTAGGAAGAAATCAGGACAAGTAAAATTCAACGATTATAATGTAGTGATTCGCCGAGTATCGCTGAATTTATGTTAAGTCATTTTCGGCGAGTATCGTAAGTTAGCGTAAGGAGTTCAATAAATATCACCGTTCATTCGTCGAGCGTCAGTCCATTCGTCGAACGGAGTTCGACAAATATTGTTGTTCATTCGTCGTGCGTCTTGCGGAGTTCGGCGAATATCGATACCCATTCGTCGAATGGAGTTCGACGAATATCGCATAGCTTTGAATGGAGTTCGACGAATATCGCTATCTATTCGCGAGCGTCGAATGGAGCTAGATGAATAACGTTTCCCATTCGTCGAGCGTCGTCCGGATTTCAACGAATATCGCTCGTTCAATGGAAGTTTCATCGAGTATAAGGAAAATTGGTCGAATTTGCTAGGACTTAGAATTTTTCGCCATTTTGTCAAATTTTGGTGGGTTTAGTCCTTAAGGTTGTTTTAGGACTGATTTAGTTTATCATAAGATTTGAACTTATGATTTGGGTAGGTTCTGATGTTTCTTCGAATATGAAGGTTGGCAGTGGATAAAGGACCACCAACTGGACGTCGGTTGTGGATCATTGAACTTGGCGGATAATTGGTCAATGTTTTTTTGAGGACTGCTGGTTTGGGTTTGGACAAGTGGCCAACACTGCAAGGCCTCTGGGTTTTTGAGACATTTGGGCTTGGGAGCCTGGTTTGGGATAATTGGTCAACGACTCCGCCAGGTTGATTTTGCCAAGTATTAATGATTCACATTTTGATCGAGCTATATTATGCTCAATTTGCTTCTAGCTCAATTTATGCTTTCATGCTAATTCTTGCATATATTGTCAAAGCATGGCTCCATTCTGTACTTGGTGCAATTACTCGATTTACTCATTAACTACTGATTTTACTGTACATATAATAATTTGATTATCCGGTTGTGGTCTTCAGCATTTTATGCTCGTGTTTGGTAAAGTCATCACTTACTTTGCACTTTTACCTGATTACTTTCCTTTGCCACTTGAATGTTTGTTGCTGAGGTGTTCTTCTTTTGAATGTCTCAGGTTAAGGGCAGTAGCCGGTTGAGCTGCTAATTTTGGGAGCTTGCTAGTGGACTGCTTGTTGCAGGAGTTTTCCTCACCCTTGTGAAGTATTTTCTTGGGATGTTTACTGTAGTACAGACATACATGCTCACCAGTGGGTTGTGTCAGGTTGTTGGCACCCATGGGTGGTATTCTTTTGAAATGCTAATTACTTTGCTAAACTACTGTGTTGCCTGTTTTCTGTGGCTGTTTATACTTGCTCTCTGGGAAAGCTTTGTGCTAGATTGCATGTTAGATATTTTAACATACAAATTCTACTATTAGTACTTCATACTCGTTATCTCTTTGAAAACTAAAACACCACTTTCTAGTTAGCGTGAAAACTTTTTCCTATATTTATTATAAATCTAGATTTTTGCATAGCATGAGTCGTCCTTCGATGACGTTTATACTCATGTAGGATGTTAAAATCAATTTAATCAAAGTATTTTCGGCAGCCTATAACTAAATTTTTAATCGTGGACTAGTTGATCCACTAAACCAATGGATACGGCTAACTGTTTAACTTAAAACCGGATTTTCCTTAAATAACTCATAAATCTTTCAAAAAGTGTTTTCTTGTGGTCTCGCCTGAACGTCTGCAGTTATCCCTTGTCGACGTGGCATCATGATGCGTGTTTTCTCCTTACTCTAATATATCCTTTTATGTGGCGAAAATGCGGGTTGTGATACTCAAGGAGCCACAGGTTGGTGCTCCTGTGCTAGACTGGCCCACTTCCATGTGCGTCGTACTCCGCTGATGTTGTATCTCTTGTTGTTGGTCACTGTCTCCCATCTGGAGCCCCTGAAATGTTTGGTCCACCGACCGTTAGTCAAAATAAAGCCTGATTTCCCCTACCCCTCCCCTAGTGGCTCCAATACACCGTGTGGGAGGAATGAAAGGAAAACTTATGAAGGTGGCGAGTAGAAAGAAGGCAGGTGATGACTAACCTAGCAGGTGTATGAGTAAAAGCACTAAACGAAGAAGTGGTAAAGTAAAATGAAGTAAGTACAGGCTAGCCAAGTAAGTAGTATAATACAAGTGAAGAGCTACAACTATCATCTACCACAAATAAAGCAAGTAAAGTAACATAGATTTATAAGAATGCCCATACAGACTGAAAAACCAAGGGATCATTTTGCAAGGCCTATCATATAAAAAGTCTCATACCAATTTATATGATAGGGGTAGGGGTTTAAATGCAATAATGGCATGCTATGATATGTTATGCAGATTTAATGATATGTTCATACAAGTACAACACACATATACGACTCTATGTGCACAGACCATTAGTTCCACAATTTTGGAAGCTAGCTGTCACAACCCGCATTTCCTCAACGAGTACATCGTATCAGAGCAAGAGGAACTACAGGTTATGATGCCACGTCGTGCAGGGGATAACTGCACACGCTCAGGCAAACCCTTGACGCTTACTTTATTAGTTGAAATCCATCAGTTAAATGCAAGAAAACCGTTGAGTTTAATGGTCGTATCCCTCGGCCTTAGGAATCAAAATGTGTGTTTGTACGCGGCGGAAATACTTGGTTTACTTATGACGAGCTCCTATATGCAGTCTATATTTAAAATAATATAAGAAATCATCTTTGTTTACGTTATTTGGAAAATACATGTTCGGTGACCAAAACAGTTTATGCATGTTATACAATAATAGGTTTTGTTTAGCTTAAAAATACCTAATGCAACCTACCATAATTCCTTCACAAGAGCAAGTAGACATCATCGCATCCAAATGAGTCACATTAGCAGTCTAGCATTCATATATATCACAAGTAAAGAAAGCCACCAATGGGCGCCAACAAGCTGACACGAACCCATTGGGGCACATGTATGTCTGTACAACAAAGAAAAGAACTACCTCGCTACGAAAGCTCGGCTAACTCCCAAGAAACTCTACCCAAGCACTAGCGGCTCAACCGGTTACAACCTGCACCTGAGGCATTCAAGAAAGAACACCTCAGCAATCATCAAAGCTACACAATATAGTTGGAAGTTCAGAAAATATGACGAAGGGGCTTACCGACCCCGTAGCAATGTTTCATGTAAGTAAAAATGTGTGAACAAAAACAGGTGGAAAACAAGTATTAAATACTGTCAATCCAAAGTGCCAAACGCACCAAGTGCGTACAATTTTCATCAAGTCCTGCTCAACCCGCAGGAGCAAAAAGGCAATACACATGCCCAATTCATCATCTTTAGAATAAGAAACAACCATACTAGTGAAACATAAGCAGCGGTTAAGTTCGATTCCGCAAGGGTCTTTTGGTTGCGGCCCTAAAGTGGAACGCACCAATAAAAGCCAGCCCAAATCGGGGCCAAAATGGTATTCCATACCATAAAACAAAACCTGGTGGCCACCAAGGCTGAAACCACACCACCCCTTGTAGAATCCTCACACAAACGCTCCTGATATGGTTCACAATTCGCCTCGCAATACTCACCAGAACCCAAGCTAAACACGTTTCCTTCCTTCGTCGTCACTCATGACTACAAATTGCAAAAGTTATGTCAAACTTGATAGATTTTGATTAACTTAGTTACATGAATCACATGATTAGGAACAAGAAAGAATCACATGATGCTGATATGAACAAGAAAGAATCACATGAATAAGAAAGGCTACATGAACATGAATCAACTTAGCTACATGAATCACATGAACAAGATAAATTACATGAATCAACCTAGCATACGAATTCATTGAGCATAGGGAAATTCGATGAGGATCAAGAGGATTGATAACTAAACAAAAATAAGCATAATAAGGCTAGTGAGGTACAACACAAAATAAGAAGAATAAGTTAGGAAAATTGAAAGAGGAAAACTAGCTATTTTGCACAATCAGAGAACAAGAAATAAGATTGGCAAGGGTGAAGAACACCGCTTGCCTGAACCGAGATGACACAGCGACGGCTGCTCCTCTCTTTCCTTCTCTTGTCTTAGCTTTGCTCCCTTGAGTTTCTTTTGGAATGAGGAAGAAGATGAAGAAGAGGTGAAATGAGGAGGAGAAATCTCTGTTTCGGCCTTATTTCCTCCAGAACCGAGCTGGTCCATTTGATCCAGAATCAAGGAAATGAACGGCACAAAAAAACTGGAAAAATTTGATTTTCGGCCCTGTCACGCCCTGTGACACGCCCGTGTCACAGGGCGTCTACCTTAAGCGGCGCAGAAAGTCGGCAAATCCAGGTTTATCCACAAGGTACACGGTCAGGTACACGCCCATGACGGCTCGGTCACGCCCGTGACCTAGGGCGTGTAACCCGTGTTTCGACATCTTGTCGACTCAAAGTGTCGACACTCGACAAAGCTGGACACGCCCTGTGACACGCCCGTGTCACAGGCCATGTCCCCTCTCTCGACACCCGACACTCGACACTCGACACTCGACACTCGACACTCGACATAGCGGGACACGGCCCGTGACACACCCGTGTCAAGGGGCGTGTACCCCATTCGTCGAGCTCAACTCGACGCAAGAAAAATTCGTCGAGGCAAGGAGGTCACGCCCCAGGTCACGCCCTGGTTCACGCCACGACACGCCCGTGTCGGGGGGCGTGTCACGCACAAAAACGAACATTTTTCCATGTTTTGAAAAATGTTTCTGTGTCATCCTAGACCATTTTTTCTTAAGCACTTTTTACCCTTTTTTTCTGTACACATCTACCATACCATCAACCTGTTTTGCGCAACCTTACCCGGGCTAAAAACGTGCAAGCATTCCCTTAGAGGCCTCACCGAGTCCCCAAAATTGGACTCCAGCTTGCTGGGGAATCGTGCAACTAGGCTACCAAAACGGCCACTCGAAAGCCCGCGGGAAAACTATGCTCGAACAACTGTCAAAGCCAACGTAACGCCCATCAAGCATACGCAATCAAAACATCTGGGGCGTTACACTAGGATCTCTCCTAGGAGCCTCCGTAGGGGCCAACAGAGACAGTGGGTTGGACCATGATGCGCTGACGGTAGATTACCATTCATGGCCAAGTAATAAAAGGGAGGAGTAGCTTCCCCAAGTATCGATCTCATGCAGAGTGCAAGTAGGGAGCATGTATTCAGCTTTCAGAGAAATGAATGAAAGTGCTAATTAAAAATGAGGGCTTTGATTTTGGGTTCCCTACACTAAGTAGCAATAATCTAGCACGGGTCGCCGTCACCACGTCGCCAGGGTGAATTAATCCAAAGAGTAATAGCGGAGACGAACAAACTATCTAGGGTCGAAAACACCTCTTCGCATCCCGCGCTTCTAGTAGTCGCTGGCACGGCTCAAACATAACTTTCTCTAATAAATATGAATCTCATCAACACACGTCATGATCAATAAATCAACACACAAAACCATAGCAAGACCTTGAGCAAAACATGGTTATTAAACCTTAAGCATACTAGCACAAGTTTAGATTAAAGCAAATCCAAGAAAAGAGGGGGAGAAACACAACCAAACACTCGAAGGCTCTCTAAGATTCACGGCCGAAAGCGAGGGTTGTCGAGCCTCGTCCTAGCTCGCTCTTTGGAAGGTATCCGGGATCCCGAAGGGCTGTCACTTCCTTCTTCACACCCGTCTTCTTCATGTTGTGGTCGCTGATTCGGATCAGAGCGAAATATTTCACAAGTTCTGCAACTAAGAACTCAAATAGTAGCTTGGATATCAGCAATGGTGATGGAGGTCGGAGACAAAGCTTTAGCAATATCTTTGGAGGAGAATGGGTGGCCAGATCAACCCTCCAATAAGGAGAGAGAAAATGACGGCTGGAGGGACGAGTTCCCGCTTAAAGGGGCAGAAATGGCGGGGGAAAACGAAGATGTCCCAGTCCACAAGAAATCTGCGACTTAAATAGTAAAAATCACAAAAATGGTCATGCACAGTCTGGCGCACGACCGTGCGTGAACCGTACTGTTGGGTACATTGGAATAAATGTACCTGATTTGAAGAAGCCTCACCCTACTCAATGATATACATCAAAATGTATTTGATGTATTTTGAGTTACCTTGTGCAGGTTAAGTAATTGCAGGGAAAGCTGAAAAGTTTCTAAGTCCATGTGTCGACACCCAGAAGAGAAGTGTCGACACTTAAGAAGACTTGTGTCGACACCCAGAGAAGCAGTGTCGACACTTAGAGTAATTGTGTCGACACCAGGGATGCAGAGGCGAAACCAGAAGGAAAGTGTCGGCACATACAGGTTGTGTCGACACACAATGAAGAAATGTCCAGAGAAGCTGTGTCGACACTTAGAAGTAGTGTCGACACCCAGAGGAACTTTGTCGACATCAGAAAGTGTCGACACTAGGAGGCTGTGTCGACACTCAGCAAAATGTCAACAGAGTCTAAGTATAAGTGTCGACATAATGAAGAATGTGTCGACACACAGCAAAAGTCTCAACACATGAAGAGTTGTGTTGACACTAGGAGGCTGTGTCGACACTCAGCAAATTTCAACAGAGTCTAAGTACAAGTGTCGACATAATGAAGAATGTGTCGACACACAGCAAAAGTCTCAACACATGAAGAAAGTGTCGACACTAGGAGGCTGTGTCGACACAAAACAAATTTCAACAAAGTCTAAGTACAAGTGTCGACACAAAGGAGATGTGTCGACACTCAGCAAAAGAATCAACACAGAAGGCATGTGTCGACACCAAGAAGATGTGTCGACACTTAGCAAGTATCAACACAAGAAGATGTGTCGACACAAAGGAGTTGTGTCGACACTTACAAGAAATCAACTAAGTATCAAAGAAGAAGTTGTGTCGACACACAGGATCAGTGTCGACACATGTTGAAGAAGTAGTGTCGAGAAGCAGATTCTACAACACAAGGAGTTATGTCGACACCATGAAGGCTAGTGTCGACACTTAGTCAACTTGTGTCGACACTTAGTATATAAGTGTCGACACTTAAAGACTGACTGTCTCGACACTTTCAGACAGTTACAGAGAATTCAAGAAGTGACTGGATGACTTGACAGCTGCCATTCCAGTCGGTCTACTACAACTGTCAGAGCTGTCAGAAAGCTGTTAGAAACTGGATCAGCCGGTCACCATGAAGAAAGCCTATATAAAGGCTTATTCTGTCAATAGAAGATAATTAAGCAATTCATTGAAGAATCAATTCAAGTGAAGATCTAAGTAGTTGGAGAGAGAGAGCTCCTTCTAAGAAGACAGCTGTTGAACCAGGCTGTAAAGAAAAGTTCCAGATTGAGATCTGATTCTTAAGTTAGCAGTGATTGAAGATCAGCTGCATAGAGACTCAACCCTACTGTGTTCTAAATTCAAGAAGCTTTGAAGAAAGCCAAGTGAGGTTGATCTCTGCAAAGTTCTTCCAAGAACTCATCAAGAAACCTATCAACTCTTCTCTCTTATTGTGAGTTGAGGTTATATACATTGTAATTTTAATTTCTTGTAGGATCCTGAGGGATCTGAGTTGTAAGCCTGAAATTATTAAGGCTGAGTGGTAGGGCCTGTATGCCTGAGTGTAGGAGATACCTTTCTCTGAGTGTAGGCCTTGTTGAAGGATGAGTGTAGGTCTTTGTGAAGACTGAGTGGTAGGGCAGTGTACCTGAGTTGTAGGAGTGGGATCACTCTGAGTTGTAGGAACCTGGTTGGGGTTCTGAGTGTAAGATCTGAGGATCTGAGGAATAGTGGAGAAGTTGGGCCGTATCTAGTACACTACTAGATAGGCGAATGGGGAAAGTGGATATACCCAGACCTTGGGGAACCACTATAAACCTGTGTGTACTCTGTGTGTGTTTGAGTCTGGGATTGCTGTGCTATATTGCTGTCAAGAATTATTTATAATTCTGTGATTCTGCCTAAAAATTTAAAAAGATTATAGTCACCTATTCACCCCCCCCCCTCTAGGTGATTAGGTACAATTTCTTTCAAGTGGTATCAAAGCAAGGTTACTCAAAAAGGACATAACAGTCTGAGTAAAAGATCCTGTTGGCAGATTCAGTATAATCAAGGGCAGACTTAGCATAATCAAGAAAATCAAGAAAATGGGTTCAACAGAGAATCACAAAGAACTTGGATCCATGAAGTTACCAATCTGCAGAAAGGAGATCTTTGACATCTGAAAAGAAAGGGTTAGACTATTTATGGAAGCCTCTGACCCTAGAATCTATATCACAGTCAAAGAAGAGCCATATGTGCCTATGAAAGTATCAGTCCTGGATGCAAATCAGAGAACTCCTAAGGACTTTTCAGAGATGACTAAAGATGAGATTATTCTGGCCACCATGGACAAGAGGGCTCAGAATATAATTTTGAGTGCAATAGATGATGCCATATTCCAGAATTTGATTCACTGTAAAACATCAAAGGAAATGTGGGACACACTGATAGTGTACATGGAGGGCTCTGAAGAAGTTAGACAGGACAGAAAGTCTTTACTAAATCAGGAGTATGAAAGTTTCAGACAAGGCAGGTCTGATAGTATAACAGAATGCTACAAGAAATTCTATAGGATTGTCAATGAGTTGATGTCTTATGGAAGAGAATTCAGCAGCTATGAGCTGAATGATAAGTTCTTGAGATCCCTAACTAAAGACTGGGATACTAAGATTTGTGCCATAAGGGAAATGACCAAATTAGCAGACATTCCTCCTCCAACATTGTTTAGCAAACTATTATCCTATGAGATGCAGTTGATGGTAAGGAAGGAGGAGAAGAAGAGTACAAGAATTGAGCACAAAGAAAGAGCTGTGGCTTTCAAGACAGAAGCCACTAGGAAATATAAAAGTAAGTCACCATCTCCACCTCCAAAAGTTGCTGAGACTGAGGCAGATGAGTCAGAAAGCAAGAATTCTTAAAATAGTGAGAGTGATGAAGATTTTGCAGCTTTCACTAGACATTTTCAGAAGTTTATTAAGAAGAAAAGTGGAGATCTAAGCCATCCACTTCACAGAAGTCATCAAAGTACGACAGGAGAAAGCCCAAGACAAGTAAAACTACATCTTCAAAGTTAGTCTATTATTGTTGTAATAAACAGGGACATGTTGTTGCTGACTGTCCAGAGAAGAGGAAAGAGTCAACTGATAAGAAGAAGACTCAAATCAAGGGCAAAAAGGAAAGGTCCTTTGTTGCTAAGAAGGACAAAAGTCTGTCAGATATGTCTTCTTCAGAAACTAATTCAGAAGATGAAGCTTACATTGGACTGTTTGCTGAAGAAGAAGAAGTTGAGTTCATCCAATTAATGAACTTAATATATGAGCAAGAGGACAATCAGTGTCAGGGACTTATGGCCTTATCAGAAGGAGACAAAATCCAGGATCAGCCTGGACCAAGTCAGGTACAAAATTGTTCTGTTAGTTCAATTTCTAGTACTGGATCAGAATCAGATTCATCAACATCAAGTGATAAGAGTGGATCTGAATCTGAAGGAGATATTCATCAATTGATTGATGAATATAGAGTAGTGTTGCAAGCTTTAAAGAAAAGCAAATCCTTGGCCAAGAGTCAGGCTAAGGAGATTGCCAGTCTTAAAGTTGCTGCAACAGATTTTGATAAGTTGATTGATCAGAAATTAAATGAAATAGCCAGACTGAAGCACATAACTGTTATTTATGAAAGTGCAACTAGATCTGATATACTCTAAAGGGGGGTGAATAGAGTATATGGTGCTTTAAAAACTTTTACAAACTTTTTACAACTATTGTTGTAATATGTGTGAGCAGTGAAGCAAAAATAAATCTAATCACAGCACTAAGCTAAGCAAAAACTAAGCACAGAAAAATCAAGGCCAGAAACAAACATAAACACAAGCAAAACCAGAAGACACAAGGAATTATAGTGGTTCCCCAAACTTGGGTACATCCACTCTTCTACCACCCTAGGTAGGAATCCACTGCAGGATGAGTTGATCAGGTGTCCTGGGCACCAATGAGCTTTTGATAAGGTGCTCAAAAACCAAAGCAGATTTTTTGATCAGGTGTCTTGCCACCAATGAGCTTTTGACAAGGTGCTCAAAAACCAGGTTCAAACTTTTGAAGAGAGTTTGAAAAACCCTTTACAGAGTGGGGGTGAGAGAGTGATGGAAGTCTTCTTTTTCTCAAACAACTGAAAAGACTATGTGGATTGTTGTTGTCAAAGCTCCCCCTGAATCCTTGAAATCTTTAGGAAGAAAAGCTTTGCTGAGGGTGATAGGCCTTCAAAGATTGAACTCCAGCAATGGATGATTTCAGCAATAGCTGAAATGTTGAGTGTCTGGAGTCTTGAAAATATGTTGGCCTTGAACACTTTGAAAACTAAAGAGATCTGAAGATTTGAAAACTTGGTCTCCTTGGATGAGTGTTCTTCAGAATTCTTTTTGACAGAAGATTTTTGAATGTGTCTCTATAGTCAGTATGTCTCTATCTGTATTGTGTGTTCTTCTATGTGTGAGATTCAAAAATCCTTCTATCTTTTATTCTCTGGTACAGAATAGACTATCATTCTCTGTCAAGGATAGCCATTGGTCTGTATTGATTGCATCCTTAATGGCATAATCTCTTCTGGAGGAAAGTCCACAGAAACATTCCTTGAAAAATCCCTTGAAACTTGGTCCAGAATTGAATGAAAACGGCTAGCAAATCTCTGAATTAATTGCAGAATAACTCTTAACTGATTTGAATTTGAATTCTAGAAGTTATCTGAAATCGTCGAACTGAGCTCTACTATCGTCGAGCTGAGCTCAGCGATCTGAAAACACATAGCAGCAAAATAGTCGTCGATCTGAGCTCAAAGATCGTCGAACTGAGCTCAGAGATAAAGATCCAATACAGAGTCAAAATCGTCGAACTGAGCTCACCGATCGTCGAATGGAGTTCGACGATATAATGAAGTTGAGCTCAGCGATCGTCGAATGGAGTTCGACGATCTGTCGAAGTTGAGCTAGACGATCGTCGACCGGAGTTCGACGAATCGTCGTGCTGAGCTCGACGATATGACTTAGTCTTCAGACAGAGAATCCTGGTCTTCAGGGCAGCTTCCAAACCTAGACTTCTAACCCTTAGACTCAATTCTAATTGACCTATTAAGTTATACAGAAGGTCAAGCAAAGGTTCCTAGAGACATAGTGATCCTGTCCCAAATTAGTAATAGGGTGTTACAACAATCTCCCCCTATTTGGGTTAGGATTACTATTTACAGACCTTAAAAAAAAATTTTGAATAACAACATACAATCAGAAGAACATAAAAACAACAACTAGACATTGCAGAATCATCACAGATATATATATAGCATCCAGATAATCAGAAGTTCCAGAAATTGTCACCTTACAATATCACTTCTTCTCTTTGCCTTTAACCATTTTAATTTCTCTGTTTGGATTAAGGACTTCTTTGTTTGACCTGGTGTCATCTGCTGCACCCAAATAAGTTTGCTTTGTAGGCCTGGGAACCACAGCTGCAGGATGTAATTCCATGTATCTGTCAGCATCAAAGAATTTACTGGAAGCATATCTGTCTAGTTCTTTTTGTCTCTGTTCAGACATAGTTGAAATGTTGGAAGAATCTAATCCTTGTTCTTTGGCCTTCTTAATCTGGTCCAGTGCAGCCAATTCCTTCATTCTGGCAGTCCAAGCAGCTGGATTGTTTTCAAGGTCCTCAAAAGGTACAGGTGGCTCATACCTGTTGGAAGGATTGTCTTGAGGAGGCCTGGCAGACACAGTCTCTTTTAGCTTATAAGGGAAAGGACCTGATGATGTATCAGATGAAATATATCCTCACCTAGAATATGGGTGCTGCCTGGAGTGCCCTTTGGAATATACTTGCATATCTCTCTGATTGCCCCTGTATCCTCCTCTCCTAGAATATGAACCCCTGGATTGGCTCTCCCTTTGATAGGATCTGGCATGAGGTTGATAGGGAGCCTGGCTTCTGGCTGGGGGTTGACTTGCAGAGCTTCCACCTGCACCTGCATCAGGAGGAGGTGGTGGAGGAGGATGAGGGTACTGGAATTGGGATGAGCCCTTCTCATATTTTCTCTTTTTCTTCATGGCTTTCAGCTGGTTCTTGGAATACTGCATCCAGTGTTCAGAGATTGGGCAATTATGAAGGATATAATAAGGAATATCATTATTATCCTTAACTTTAGCAGGAGGAACCCTTTTCATTGCCTTGCTCCTTGCCTTCCTTTTCCTGGAAATGGTAGCAGATGAGTCATCAGAGTCTGTTTTGAATTCATCAGATTCAGAACTCTGATCATCATATAGAGCATCAATTTTCTTCATCAAATCTTTCTTTAGTTGAACAGAGGCAGATGAGGCAGAAGCTGAAACAGCAGCAGGTGGAGAAGGTACAACAACAGCAGCAGCAGTAGCAGATACTGGAGAGGTGACAGAAGCAGTAACAGTCTCACTTACAACAGAAACAGCAGATACACTCTCAACAACAGAAACTGGAGAGTTGATGGCAGCAACAACTTTACTGACAATAGCAGAAACATCATCAAAAACTGCAGCACGCTCAATTTCAGTTGACTCTGTCATAAGAAGGTCCTTGGAGATTGGTGCATCAGAAACAGTTGGAACTTCAGCATTAGTATGAATATTTTCAGCAGCAGCAGCATCAACAATCTCAGAAGCAAAATCAGTCCTTTCTACAGAAGCAGCAGCAATGACTAAATGTACAAAAGAAGTGAGGATGCTAGGGTCACAGCAAGACAATGGCACAAGTGCCTTGGATAAGTCTTCTGGGGGCTGGACAGCATGGACCTCTGGCAGATAGCTAATATAGGCAGAATCAAAAGCAGAAAGCAAAGACCTGAGGTCTATTGCAAGAACTGCAGTAGGAGGCACAACAGCAGTAGCAAGAGGAGGAGCAGCAATCTCAGAAACAGCAGCAGCAACAGCATGAAGGATTTCTTCATATGGCATCTCCCCTTGCCTAGATGCAGAGACATCTGGATCAAGGCACACTGCTGTAGGTGCTGCCTGTGGAAAGAGGGAGGAGAGCCTGGCAGAGAGAGCTCCCACTGACAGGTGTAGAGGAGCCAAGGAGGTCTCCAATAGTAGAGTTAGCCTGGGGGCAAGTAACTCATACAACCTGTCAGCTAGGGCTGAGAGGTCTACTTGCTCAACAGCTGGAGCAGAGGTAGATGGAATAGGAGCAGCTGAAGATTCTGGAAGAGGAGGGCTGGAGAATGTTGGTATGGATAGCTGAGGTGTTGGTAGGGTGGATATGGAGGACAGGGGAATGGAGATGGATGGGGTGAATGTTGGCTGGTCTATGATGTGGTGTAGGAGGTCTTAGAATGAAGTGGAGGAGGTAGGTAAGTCAGGAGGAGATGAGGGGGAATCATCCATAAAGGAATCATCCAGTAGGGTGAAGGATGGAATGGATGGTGAAGATGTGACATCTGGTGGAGGGTAGGAGAACAGAGGGTGGAATTGGTCCTCTAGTGGAGGTAGAATGGGGTCTGGAGATGGAGTTGATGTTGGAGATGGGCTGGATATGGTGATGGTGGATGGAGCTGGAATGGTGGATGGTAAGGGCAGGGATGGAATTGGAGGAGGAGGAGAGGCAGCAACAGCAGCAGCTAGGTCATCTGCAGGAGCAGAGACCTGTGGGAGAGTGACTCTTGGAGTCCTTGTACCTGAGGGAGCACCGGAGGAGGGCCTGCTAGGCTTGCTTATTTGCCTGTCCTACTTTCCAAAGAGGGCACAGGTTAGTCTCTTGGAGGCATTGATGTGAACTCCAGAGGAGACCAGCAAGGCAGGGCACCTGGTCTGCAGGAAAACTCCAATAATTCTTCCAAAGTTAACAAAACTCTTGTTTATTTTCTTCTTGATTAGGTCAAAGAAGACCTCTCCCCAGTTCAAATTTTTCTTATCCACCAGAGCTCCCATGAGACAGAGCTGATGTCTGGATTTAGTATCATGGGCAGAGTGCTTTGCCAGCAGAACTTTCCCTACCACATCTGCCAGGAACCTGTATTCAACTGACAGGTTCCTTTTGAATAGCTTGCTAGGGTTTCCCTCTGGATGACCCATCGTGGCAAGTAGTTCAGAAAAATCCTCTCCAGATAACTCAGCAGATTCTTCCCCATTTCTCAATCCAAAAACTTCTGTTAAAATTGTGGGGGTCAAGGGTACCTAATTTCCAGCAATAGACCCAACTATTGTGTTGTTATCTTGATTATGAGCAGTATAGACCCACTCCTTGATCTCATCTGAAGCCAGCTTGATCCTGGTGGTCATGAGGGCAGTTAGATTCTGATCCTTGAACAAACCCAGTATGTCTTGGAAAATCTGGTCAGTGGTGCTGAAAGATTCTATATCAATATCAAAGCCTGCATCAAACTTCATTGCAGCTAGGACAGCAACTGACACAACCATTGTACATGCAAAAACTCAACAAACAAAATGACCAAGCGTAGAAATGTTTGGAGGGAAAGAAAATTCTTGCAGAGAAATCGAAAGCGCAAAAGAGAACGACGACGAAAAATGAGTTTTATATTAGGGTTCGACGCAGAATTGGAAAGATCGTTGAACTCAGTTCGACGATCGGGGCTTCTAAAGGAATCTGAAGAGTCTTCAACATCGTCGATCTCCGTTCGACGATCTTGGAGAGCGTCGAGCTACGTTCGATGATCGTTCAGAGAACATAATCATCGAGCGCCGTTCGACGATCGTTGACCGGAAGAGATAGTTCATACTATCTGAGAGGCGCTGAACTCAGTTTGACGATTTTGGAAATCGTCGATCTCCGTTCGACGATCTTGGGGTAAATCGTCGAGCGCAGTTCAGAGATCAGAAAAGTTCTAGACACTAAGAAAAATCAGAATGTTTGCCTAGTATTGGTCAATTTTTAAGCTTTCAAAATCTTGGAGATTATTTAAGACTTCCTCCATCTAACATTCCTAACTTATTTAGGAAGAAAGTGTGTTTCTTTTCATCCAAGGTCTTGGTGAAAATGTCTCCCCTTTGTAAATCAGTTGGGATATATTGTAATTCAATTTTATTCTTTTCAACATTATCCCTTAAGAAATGATGCCTAATCTCTATGTGTTTTGTCCTACTATGGAGGACTGGATTTTGAGCAATGGAAATAGCACTTGTGTTATCCCAAAAGATTTTAGACTTCTCTAAGTTATAACCATAGTCTAGGAGTTGATTTTGGATCCACAAGATTTGTGAACAACAACTGCCTGCAGCCATATATTCTGCTTCAGCAGTTGAAGTTGACACAGATGTTTGTTTCTTACAAAACCAAGAGACAAGTCTGTCACCAAGGAACTGACAAGTTCCACTGGTGCTTTTCCTGTCAATTCTGCATCCAGCATAATCAGCATCAGAGAATCCAGTTAACTCAAATGCTGAATCTTTTGGATACCAGAGACCTAGATTTGGACAACTTTTAACATACCTGAGAATCCTCTTTACTAAAGTTAGGTGTGACTATCTAGGGCTTACTTGGAACCTAGCATATATACATGTAGCAAACATTATATCTGGTCTACTAGCTATAAGATACAGTAAAGAGCCAATCATTGCTCTGTATGTTGTCTGATCAACAGGTTTCCCATGTTCATCAGCATCCAATACAGCATTGGTAGGCATGGGTGTGTTCATACAAGATGCCTCAGACATACCAAATTTCTTAACCAATTCATTGGCATATTTGGTTTGAGAAATGAAGATGCCTTCAGCATGCTGTTTGACTTGCAATCCTAGGAAGAAGGATAGCTCACCCATGCTACTCATCTCAAATTTAGAATGCATCAGGTTAGAAAACCTTCTGCACAATTTTGAGTCAGTAGAACCAAAAATGATATCGTCTACATAAATTTGTACTAGTAGGGTATGAGACTTATGGGTTCTAATAAAAAGAGTTTGGTCTACTCTACCCCGTATAAAACTATTTTCCAAAAGAAAGCATGTTAGGGTCTCATACCATGCTCTAGGAGCTTGCTTGAGACCATATAATGCTTTGTTCAGTCTAAAAACATAATCAGGAAAAGTTGGAGAGATAAAACCTGGAGGTTGTTTGACATAAACTTCCTCTTTGATGTCTCCATTTAAGAAAGCACTTTTGACATCCATCTGATATACTTTGAAGCCTTTGTGAGCTGCATAAGCTAGAAATATTCTGATGGCTTCCAATCTTGCAACAGGTGCAAAGGTCTGGTCATAGTCAATTCCTTCTTCTTGAGAGTATCCCTGAGCGACTAGTCTTGCCTTGTTCCTTATAATTACTCCTTGATCATCCAGTTTGTTTCTGAATACCCATTTTGTTCCAACAATGGAATGATCCTTAGGCTTTGGCACTAGTTCCCATACTTTGTTCCTCTCAAATTGATGTAACTCCTCTTGCATTATAATGATCCAGTGTGGATCTTGCTCTGCATCTTGAATGGACTGAGGTTCAATTTGAGATAGGAAGCAGTTGTGCAACAGGTTTTGGTTGACCTGATTTCTGGTTTGCACACCAGCTGAGATTTCTCCAATTATTTGAGAAATTGGATGGTCTCTTGATGTTACTAAATCAACAGGGGGTGTTGATTGTTCACCAACCTGTGTTGTTGTTTCCTCTTGTGGTACATCAACTGGCTCTTCAGGTTGTTCTCCATTATGTTGAGCATTCCCTTCATCTTCACTGCTTTCATCCTCTTGAGCAACCTGTAACTTGTTCATATCTTCAACTAGAGAGTGTTCCTACAAAGGTTCTATGGTAGAAGAATTCTTCTCCTTGAGAGACATGTTAGTTTCATCAAATGAAATGTGAACAGATTCCTCAATTTTCAAAGATGATTTATTATAGACCCTATAGGCCTTGCTGATCATGGAGTATCCCAGAAACACTCCTTCATCAGCTTTGACTTGAAATTTTGCTAAATATTTCTTATCATTATTGTGAATGTAGCAAATACAACCAAAAACTCTAAAATAGTCAACTTTAGGTTTCTTCCCTTTGAGTAATTCATAGGGAGTCTTTCCCTTCAATTTATGTATCAGACTTCTGTTCAACATATAGTTGGAGGTGTTCACTGCCTCTGCCCAAAAGGATAGAGGTAGATGAGCATCTGACAACAATGTAGTGACAGATTCAATAAGGGTTCTATTTTTCCTTTCAGCTACCCCATTTTGTTGAGGAGTTCTAGGAGCTGAGAAAGTATGCCTGATCCCTTCACTCTGACAGAACTCTTGCATAAGAAGAGAATCAAACTCTGTCCCATGATCACTTCTGATCAGGGCAATGTGAGTATTGAACTCAATCTGTATACATTTGAGAAACTCTGTCAGACACTTAAAGTTATCAGACTTCTTCCTTAGAAAGAACACCCAAGTGAATCTAGAGAAGTCATCTACAATTACTAAAGTGTAGGATTTCCCTCCTAGGCTTTGTACTGTGATGGGTCCAAAAAGATCCATGTGTAACATATACAATATCCTAGGTGAATCACTCTTATTAAGTGACTTAAAACTGTTTTTAGTTTGATTGCCTAATTGACAAGCCCTGCAGAGTCCTTCCTTCTTGTAGGGGCCAGAAGGTAGTCCTCTAACAAGGTTGTCCTTGGATAGCCTAGCAATAGTTCTAAGGTTTAGGTGTCCTAATCTCTTATGCCATAAGTCATTTGGTCTACAGACTGAATTAAACAAGCAGATATCTACATTAGTTGAAAGAAAATCTACTAGATAGATGTTACCTTTCCTTTTACCTGTCAACACTGTTGTGTTGTCCTCTGACTTGATTTTGCATAAGGCTTTGCTGAAGGTCACCTGGTAGCCTTCATCATATAGCTGACTGATGCTAATTAGGTTGTGTTTCAGTCCTTCCACATAAGCTACCTTCTTGAAAGTTACTGAACCAATCTGGACTGCACCATATCCTTTAGTTTGTCCAAAGTTGGAATCACCAAAGATAACTTTGGGTCCAAGCTTGGCTCTGAAGGATGTGAGGTTGTCCTTGTTCCCTGTCATGTGCTTAGAGCACCCACTATCTAAATACCATTGCTGGTTAGATGTTGGATAGGTCTTCACCTGCACATAAGACAATTTATTTGTTTTTGACCCAGTTTACCTTGGGCCTAGGTTGATAACCTTTAAATTCAGAAATGAAAGACATCCCAGGTTGACTCTTATATCCTTCAGGATGATATCTCCTTGGAGGTATAATCCATTCAGTATAAGGGTTAAAGATTTGGGATGTAGGACCCTTAGGATTCAATTTTGACTTGCCTTTAAAAAATTTACCAGAGCTCTGACCTCTGTTCAACGATCTTGGAGCTGCATTCGACGATATTGGGTCAGATCGTCGAGCTCCGTTCGACGGTCGACTGTGGGTGAGGTCAGGTATATGTGATCGTCGACCTGCGTTCGACGACTTTGGCTGAGATCGTCGATCAGCGTTCGACGATTTTTCCTGAGATCGTCGAGCTGCGTTCGGCGATCGTTGATCTTCATTCGGCGATCGTCGATCTCTGTTCGACGATTTCTGCTGGGACTTGGTTTTCTGAGGCAGATCAGAATTTTTCCTAGCAACCTCTACAACTCCCTTTCCTTTGTCAGAAATGAATTTGATTGCGGTTGTTAGAACAATAGGTTGGCTGGATGAGGCACCCAAGCCCAGTGTACTGTTAAATCTAGAGTTCACTGTGCTTGTGATGTCCATCAGCTTGATGCTTCTCCCCTTAAGGGATTCTTCAAGCTTCTTGGCCTCAGAGAGCTCACTTTTCAGTGAAGCTATCTGTTCCCTACAGCTCTCCAACTCCTGAGAGAGTTTGAGGTTTTCTGACTTTAGAGCATTGTGTTCAGATAATTGATTTCTGAGAGAGATAATCTCTTTCTCAGACTTTAGCAGGTCTAAACACAGTGCTTTAAATTCAGTTTTAAAATCTTCTGAACTAAAATCAAAAGAACTAATTACCTGATCTTCTTCAGGTTGAGTCTCTGAGTCTGACTCTGACTCCTCTTCCTCTGAATTGTGTTGTGAGGCATTGATTGCCATCATGCAGAACTCCTTTTCTTCTGCATCATCCTCATCATCACAGGAGCTGGAAGAGGCTTCTGACTCCTCTTCTGTCTCACTCCAGGATTCAGCAACAAACCCTTTTCTTGTATGCTTATTTCTGCTTGAAGAAGGTTTGCTATTGCCATTCCTTTTGGAGTCTTTCTCCTTCCTTCTTTCTTTCCTGTCCCTTCTGTCCTTGTTCTTGTTCTCTGGACAGTCAGGAACTATGTGCCCTATTTTTCTGCAACCAAATCAAATAATGTCTTTATTGTTACCAATGAACTTGTCATACCTTGGCTTATCCTGCTCATTGTATGATCTTCTTCTGAAGTCCTTTCTGGCCATTTTGTAGAATCTTTTGGCCAACAGACTGAGTAATTCATCATTGCCTGTAGCTTTATCTTCAGGCAGATCATTAGTTGCTTTGAATGCTATGGTCTTCTCTTTTCTTGTGGCTGGTGAGGCAGCCTTCTGTTCTTCCTCTCTATTTTTGATGAGTAGCTCATAAGATTTGAGCTTACCCAACAGAGCTTCAGTAGTGATCTCATTCAGACTTCTGGCATCTTTAATTGGCCAGATTCTTGAATCCCAAGTGCTGGGGAAGCACATTAGGATCTTGTCATTAAGTTCTGTTAGAGAGATCTCTTTGTCCAGTGTCCTTAGTTCACTGACAATTAGACTTAGTCTGTTGTACATGTCTCCCACTGACTCAGTCTCTCCCTTCTTGAAATTCTCATATTGGGAGATGAGATGGGATCTTCTGTCCTTTCTCTCATCAACTGAGCCTGAAACTATTTCTGAGAGGTTGTCCCAAATTTCCTTGGCTGAATTGCATTCAGCTACCTTTTGAAATATGTCATCTGACATTGTCTGGGCTAGGATGTTTATAGCCTTAGCATCAGCTACCTTCCATCTCTTGATGTCAGCATCTGTTCCTGATGGAGGTGGCACAGCATTTGTGCTTGCGCTCTATGGGGGTCTTGGACATACTGTCAAAACAGAATTAAAGATATCTTCGTCAATAGAATTCATGTAAAGTCTAATCCTTGCTTTCCAAAGTGCAAACTTTGACAGATTGCACACTGGAGGTCTGGTGCTAGCATAATCTTTGTTTTGGGCCATGATTTGTGCAAACAAAATCTAATAATAAAATACAAAAGAAAGACAGATCTAGTTTGAGATCTTTGGGTTCAGGTGTTAGCCTGTACAACCAATCAGGTATGGTATGTTTAACCAACCTGGCTCTGATACCAATTGAAAGTGCAACTAGATCTGATATACTCTAGAGGGGGGTGAATAGAGTATATGGTGCTTTAAAAACTTTTACAAACTTTTTACAACTTTTGTTGTAATATGTGTGAGCAGTGAAGCAAAAATAAATCTAATCACAGCACTAAGCTAAGCAAAAACTAAGCACAGAAAAATCAAGGCCAGAAACAAACATAAACACAAGCAAAACCAGAAGACACAAGGAATTATAGTGGTTCCCCAAACTTGGGTACATCCGCTCTTCTACCACCCTAGGTAGGAATCCACTACAGGATGAGTTGATCAGGTGTCCTGGGCACCAATGAGCTTTTGATAAGGTGCTCAAAAACCAAAGCAGATTTTTTGATCAGGTGTCTTGCCACCAATGAGCTTTTGAAAAGGTGCTCAAAAACTAGATTCAAACTTTTGAAGGGAGTTTGAAAAACCCTTTACAGAGTGGGGGTGAGAGAGTGATGGAAGTCTTCTTTTTCTCAAACAACTGAGAAGACTATGTGGATTGTTGTTGTCAAAGCTCCCCCTGAATCCTTGAAATCTTCAGGAAGAAAAGCTTTGTTGAGGGTGATAGGCCTTCAAAGATTGAACTCCAGCAATGGATGATTTCAGCAATAGCTGAAATGTTGAGTGTCTGGAGTCTTGAAAATATGTTGGCCTTGAACACTTTGAAAACTAAAGAAATCTGAAGATTTGAAAACTTGGTCTCCTTGGATGAATGTTCTTCAGAATTCTTTTTGACAGAAGATTTTTGAATGTGTCTCTATAGTTAGTATGTCTCTCTCTGTATTGTGTGTTCTTCTATTTATGAGATTCAAAAATCCTTCTATCTTTTATTCTCTGGTACAGAATAGACTATCATTCTCTGTCAAGGATAGCCGTTGGTCTGCATTGATTGCATCTTTAATGACATAATCTCTTCTGGAGAAAAGTCCACAGAAACATTCCTTGAAAAATCCCTTGAAACTTGGTCCAGAATTGAATGAAAACGACTAGCAAATCTCTGAATTAATTGCAGAATAACTCCTAACTGATTTGAATTTCAATTCTGGAAGTTATCTGAAATCGTCGAACTGAGCTCTGCTATCGTCGAGCTGAGCTCAGCGATCTGAAAACACATAGCAGTAAAATAATCGTTGATCTGAGCTCAAAGATCGTCGAACTGAGCTCAGAGATAAAGATCCAATACAAAGTCAAAATCGTCGAACTGAGCTCACCGATCGTCGAATGGAGTTCGACGATATAATGAAGTTGAGCTCAGTGATCGTCGAATGGAGTTCGACGATCTGTCGAAGTTGAGATAGACGATCGTCGACCAGAGTTCGACGAATCGTCGTGCTGAGCTCGACGATATGACTTAGTCTTCAGACAGAGAATCCTGGTCTTCAGGGCAGCTTCCAAACCTAGACTTCTAACCCTTAGACTCAATTCTAATTGACCTATTAAGCTATACAGAAGGTCAAGCAAAGGTTCCTAGAGACATAGTGATACTGACCCAAATTAGTAATAGGGTGTTCCAACAATTTAGATGGGGACTATAACATTTAAAAATGATCAAATCAGAAATCTGGAGATTAGTCTTCAGAAAGAGAGAGATATAGTTGTAAGGATTTCTAAACCAAAGTCTGTTCTACCTTTGATAGATGAGTTCATTTCTCAAAAGGGTAAAACTGGATTGGAGTTTACTAAATCTGCCAGGACTGTAAAGTCCAAGTCTAAGGGCAAAGCCCTAGTACTCAACAAGCCTACTATAGATACTACAGCCAGGGTTGTACCTAAGAAAAGGTACAACAGATTTGAGTGCTGGTGTTGTGGCAAGGTAGGCCACTTTGCCATAGACTGTTGGCACAATTCAAGTGCCAAGGTGAGTAGCAAACTGCCTGCTAGAAAAGCTACAGATATTTTTGTTAAGAGGCAAACTAACCAGCACCAAGGACCCAAGAATTCTTTGTGTTCTAAGGTTAACTAATCTGTTTTGCAGGTGAGTCCAAGTGACCATGCCCCAATATGGTACTTGGACAGTGGATGTTCCAGGCACATAAATGGAACTAGGGGATTGCTAAAGGACAAGACACCAATCAAGGATGGTCCTAAAGTCACCTTTGGTGGTTCTGAAAAAGGAATCATCAAAGGTTTTGGTAACATTTCTAGCAAACTTATTACTATTACTCAAGTGGCTTATGTTAAAGGTTTGAAACACAACCTCATTAGTATAAGTCAGTTGAGTGATCTAGGATATGACATCTCATTTGACAAAGATGGTTGTCATATCAGGAGGTCAAATGATCAAAAGATCATTTTGACAGGTTATAGGAAGAGAAATGTCTATTGTCTAGACATTATGTGTGAGAACAATGTTTCTCCTGTGTGTCTTGTAGCTGATGAGAAAGTCTCTCATTGTGTCAAATGGCACAAGAGGCTAGCCCATCTTAACTACAATACAATTGGCCAACTCTATAGCAAAGAGTTAGTGAGGAATGTTCCTCAGGTTAAGTGTATTAAAGATGAGATATGCTCAGATTGTCAAAAGGGCAAGCAGACTAGATTCACCTTTAATAGTATTGAAAACAAAGATGCTGTGAGGTGCTTATATCTCTTGCATATGGATTTTTTTGGTCCTATACCAGTTCACAGCCTAGGTAGGAAGATCTACACATTTGTGGTTGTAGATGACTACTCAAGGTTTTCCTGGGTGTTCTTCCTTAGACAGAAATCTGAAACTCCAAGTATCTTATACAGCTTTGTTAAACAAATTCAGAATGAATTGGACAGTACAGTGGTCAAAATTAGAAGTGACCATGGTACTGAATTTCAGTCTGACAGTATGACAAAACTGTGTGAAGAATTTGGAATTTTTCAGGAATTTTCTTCACCAAGAACACCTCAGCAAAATGACATTACTGAAAGGAAAAATAGAACCGTGATTGAGGCTGGTAGACCCCTATTAAGTGACACATCTCTCCCTGAATATTTCTGTGCTGAGGCAGTTAATACTGCATGTCATGTGATTAATAGGGCTACTATCACCAAATGCCACAATAAGACCCCCTATGAGATTGTGAAAGGCAGAAAACCAAACCTATCCTATTTCAGGATCTTGGTTGTAAATGTTATATACTTAACAATGGTAAGTCTTACTTAACCAAGTTTGCTGTCAAATCCCAAGAGGGGATCTTTGTTGGGTACAACAACAACAGTAAGGCTTATAGGGTCGACAACTTGACTACTCAAGTTGTAGAAGAGTCAGTACATGTAGTGTTTGATGAAGCTAAACTCATTAACAATGAATTGTCTAGAAGTATTTGAAGCTCCACAGGTGTGACTTAAAAGATGGACAAGCTCACTATTGAAAAAGTATCTACTACAAGTCAGCAAGTAGATGATAGTGGCTGTTGTCCAAGGCGAGTACTAGATGCACCTGATGCAGAAGAAGACCAAGGGGTGCAGCAAGTTGAAGAAGCTGAAGGAGTACAACCTGAAGACAGGCTGCCTCCAGCTAATAGACATCTAAAAGATCATCCAGCCAATCAAATTATTGGTGATCTCAGACAAGGGGTACAAACAAGGAGCAGAAATCTAAGTTCAGTACTCTACTCCAGCTTTCTATCCGAAGTTGAGCCAAAGAAATTTGAAGAAGCCATCCTAGACCCTCATTGGATTGAGGTAATGCAAGAGGAGCTGAACCAGTTCAAAAGATGCAATGTCTGGGAGCTTGTTCCTAAACCAAAAGACCACAACATAATTGGATCTAAGTGGATTTTTAGGAACAAGATGGATGAACATGGAGTGATTATAAATAACAAAGCAAGACTGGTTGCAAAAGATTATAGGCAGGAAGAAGGTATTGAATTTGATCAAACCTTTGCTCCAGTGGCCAGACTAGAAGCTATAAGGATGTTCTTGGTCTATGCAAACTATCAAGGGTTTAAAGTATACAAAATGGATGTTAAGTCAGCTTTTCTGAATGGACATCTGAAAGAAGAAGTCTATGTGGAACAGCCATCAGGTTTTGTTGATTCTACTAAACCTAATTTTGTATATAGACTTAGGAAGGCTTTGTATGGGTTAAAACAAGCCCCTAGGGCTTGGTATGAAACCCTGTCTAGTTTCCTCATTGAGAATAAATTCACAAGGGGGAAAATAGAGAAGACTCTATTCCTTAGGGAATCCAGAGGTAAGGTCATTCTAGTCCAAATATATGTAGATGACATCATATTTGGGTCTACTGAAAGTATTCTTTGCAAAAAGTTTGCAAAACTAATGCAAGGACAATTTGAAATGAGTAGTATGGGGGAACTTAAGTTCTTTTTGGGTCTCCAAGTTAGACAGACTGAGTATGGTTTATCCATATGCCAGTCTAAGTTCACCCTAGAGTTGATAAGGAAGTATGGTATGGAATCATCCAGTACCATGAAAACTCCTATGGGGTCAAGTATGTCTCTTAGCAAAGATGATGCAGGGAAACCTGTAGATGAGACTTTGTATAGAGGGATAGTTGGCTCCCTACTATATTTGACTGCAAGTAGACCAGATATCGTGTATGCTACATGGTGTCTGTGCTAGGTACCAAGCATACCCTAAAGAATCTCATTTGACAGCAGTCAAAAGAATTCTGAGATATCTTAAGGGCACTCCTTATCTAGGCCTTTGGTACCCTAGGAATGGAGACTTTGAACTGACAGGTTATTCAGATGTAGATTTTGCATGCTGCAAGGAAGATAGGAAAAGTACAACTGGTACCTGTCAATTCCTAGGTGGAAGATTGATTTCATGGAGTAGCAAGAAACAAACAAGTGTGGCTATCTCCACAGCAGAATCAGAGTATGTGACTGCAGGAAGTTGCTGTGCTCAACTTCTATGGATACAACATCAGCTAGAAGATTATGTCATTCAAGTAAGTAGAACACCTCTATTTTGTGATTCTACTAGTGCTATTTTTATTGCAAACAATCCTGTCTCCCATAGTAGGACTAAGCACATAGAAATAAAATACCATTTTCTAAGAGAACATGTGAAAAAAGGAGATATTTCCCTAGAGTATATTAATACAGATAATCAATTAGCTGACATGTATACTAAGCCCTTAGATGAAACCAAATTCAATAAATTTAAAATTGAATTAAGGATGATAAACTTAGAATAAGTTTTCAAAATTGGCTAAGTAAAAACTTGTCGACACACAGAGTTGTCTGTGTCGACACAGAAAAGTGGTGTCGACACTTCAGAGAAAAGGTGTCGACACATCTAGGAAGTCTGTGTCGACACTTCAGAGAATTAGTGTCGACACATGCAGGGTAGGTGTCGACACATCCATGGTGGTGTCGACAATTAGACTTTACACAGAATTAGTCTAGTAAAGTCTCGACTAAGTGTCGAGCTAAGTGGTGTCGACACATAAACAAGTGTCGACACATATATTCTGTCGACTATACTTGTGTCGACACATAGTTGTCGAGACATTATAAGTCTGTGTCGACACTTATCAACAGTGTCGACACAATTTGAGTATTTTGACGCGCCCTTTCATCTTCGATTCTAGAAAGTTATAAATAGGTTTTCGCCATTGTCTGTCGACATGCTCACCAAAGTTTCGACACCAAACTTGTGTGTCGACATCTCTCTTCTCTAAATTAAAATTTCTTCAAACCCAAATGGTGCCCAAGCTAGAAGAGAATGTGAATGAAGGATACCAACTCGTGCGACACGCATTTGAGGACGCGGAACCCGAGATCAAAGGTGTGATAACCCTAATAGCAGAGACTGGGTTAGAATTTCTTGTTTCAGAATCAATTAAGATCTGGAAGAAGGAAGTCCTGGAGTTTCTGAATGCAGCAAATTAGATGAATCAGGACTCAAGATTAAGTCAAGAGTTCATGGGGCAACGGTGAAGGTTTCTCCTAAGAGTCTGAGAAAGGTACTACAACTACCAAGGACAAAGGAAGAAGATGATGTTTCTGCTTCTAAGACTAGAGAAGCATTGACATGGTGTGTTTTGGACTCCAACATGAAAATTGGATCTGTGTTCAATAGGAAGGGAATGAATATGCAAGGCAAATTTCTATCTGAGATTGTGGGCAAGGTTATCCTGAGCAAGCCTAGAGGGCATGACAGAATTTCAGCTCATATGTTTAGCCTCATGACAAGGATAATATTCAAACTAAATACTGATTGGGCTGCAGTTATGTTTGATAAGATTAAAGAAAGTATGAAGAAGCCAAATCTGGGTAGAATACTAAGTCTTTACCTTGCTGGAAGTATTCCAGATGTAATGAACCAAGCTGCAGGTTCAAAGATTAACCACATGTGGAAGATGGATATAAGAATCTTCTCTAGGTGGGATAGAGTGTTAACCAAAGAAATTCCAACTCCTGAGAAGGTAACACCCCAAAGGAAGAAGAAAAAGTCAGCCCCTGTGGCTCAAGAATCATCAAGCAGTTCTGAAGAGCAAGTAGTGTTCACTCCTGATGAAGAAGACACTGGAAATGCTGGACAATCTCCAGCAGGACAAGAAGATGCACCAAGGCAGGGGGAGCTACCACAAGCTAGCCCAATTAACCTGGATTCAATCTAGGGGGAACCTTTACTTGTGGAAGAGCCAACTCCACTAGAGAGTGAACAAGCTACCCACACAATACTTGAGGTAATAACTGAAATTAATAAATTAGATTTCCCTATTGAGGATGATGTTTTGTCTGATTCATTACCTAATATTAATCAGCAAACACAAACACATAGCCAACCCCAAGATGTTGTCATGGAAGACACATCTGTTGCTGATCAAGTGGTTTATGAGATAAGAGATTCTCCAACCATTCCTCAACAGGAATTTACCCTAAAAGAGCTATTCCCAGATCTTCTACAAACAGATTTTGAGAAAGAGAAAGCAGCTACTGAGGGGGAGAAGACCCATGTTGAAGGGGAGCATGTGGATATTGTTGAGGAAACTACAAGCAAAGAAACTGAGGTGCCAAAAAATGCTGAAGGGCTACAAAGGACTGAGAAGGAGTTACCTCCAAGTCCTAAGGACAGAGTGAATATTGATAGCACATCTGCATTAGAGGATGAAGAGGCTGTAAGAGACAAGAAGAGGAAATTCTAAGTCTTTAAGAGAAGGAGCCAGAATTATAAGAAAGCTTTACAAATAATTGCACCACAGCCTGCACCACAGCCAGCCCCATCTACAGATTTCAGTTCTCTGATGGTTGTATTACAGATAAAGATGGATGAGCAAAGACAGGCTTTGCAATCTTATATGGATGAAGGGCATAAGTCACTGCAGTTTGATCTGGCCCAAGACATTAAGTCCATCAGATTTGAAATGAATCTGAATAAGAAAGTAATGACTGACTGCTTCCATAAGGGAGGAAATGCAGTAGTCTATCTGGCCACTCATTAGGAGAAGATCAAAACACAAGTAGATGATATTGTAGTGAAGCAAGGCTAGGTCCTGGAGAACCAGCTGAGAATGAATGATAATCTCACTGCTTCACACAATGCAATAGTAACAGAAATGAAGAATATAGTTACTGGTCAGACTACAGCAAGTGCTACAGCTAAGGCAGAATTTGATAAAGAATTACAAGAAGGTATCACTGCTGTTACTTCTGCACTTCAAGATTCCCAGAAGCTAATAACTAAAAAGCTCCAAAGGTTGAAACCTTTCTACAAGGATGGAGTAAACTATCTGAATGCACAAATAAGGTTTCAGAAAGATGATCTTAGGGATCACATTGAAAGAGAAGTCATAAAGGGGGAGAGGGTGTTAGTCAAAGCAGGCTCTGATCATGCAAAGTGGATTTCAAATTCCATCAGAGCCACCCTTGGATATCCTCCATTATGTGATGATGACAATGTTGCAGAGTCTGGAATAAATCCTGCATATCTTGGAGTGGAGCAAGCTGAAGTGGCTCAATTAATATACCCTCCACCAGACTTTGATATGATACATCAAGATATACAAACAATGTATAGCCCTCCTCAGGGAATTCAGAATGTCATCATTGAAAAAGTAGTTCAGCCAGTGCCAGAGGCTATACTGAAAGAACAAGAAGCTTTGCTAAAAGAACAAGAGACTCAATTGTCTAAGAAGAGATTCAGAGAGCAAGTTGAACTTAGGCCTGACTTTGAACAATGGAGCCCCACCTCCCGGAATATCATTTTGACTGCTTAGAAAGCTGCTAAGGACAATATCCAGGATAGAAACAAGTGGTATTCTGAACTGGAGTGGAGGGAGCATGAGAGTAGGCAAAAGGCCATTGTGCAGTATAGAAGAAAGGCTAAGATGGGAAAGCTACCTCCTACTGCACAGGAGCCTAGCAAGTACTTTCCAAAGCCTTATCATTACTTTGAAAGGCAAAAGATCAAAGCTGAAGAATTGAAAAAGAAGGATCTTAAAGGAAAGAAGCCTTCTACTGCTGAAGATGCTGAAGCCCCAGTCCAAGCAAAGATACAATCAGGAAAGGGCATTGTGATCAAGGAGCCTGAGCAGCAATAGGATAGAATTTTTCTTTAGTTTACAGTTATAATCATTTGATTTTAAACTCTCTGTAAACTTTTGAATAATGAATATGTTGAAGTTGTTAGAACAATGTGATATATGTTAAATCTATTACATTAATGCTCTGAGAAATTTGTGAATACATGTTTTGTTTATACATGTTTATGTACTTACCCTGTCATTTAATATTGTTTTACATCATACTGTGAATTTGTTATGTATGGTGTATATCATTGACTAAGGGCTATAACTTCTCCAAATATGGGGAGATTGTTGGGTACATTGGAATAAATGTACCTGATTTGAAGAAGCCTCACCCTACGCAATGATATACATCAAAATGTATTTAATGTATTTTGAGTTACCTTGTGCAGGTTAAGTAATTGCAGGGAAAGCTAAAAAGTTTCTAATTCCATGTGTCGACACCTAGAAGAGAAGTGTCGACACTTAAGAAGACTTGTGTCGACACCCAGAGAAGCAGTGTCGATACTTGGAGTAATTGTGTCGACACCAGGAATGCAGAATCGACACCAGAAGGAAAGTGTTGACACATACATGTTGTGTCGACACACAATGAAGAAATGTCCAGAGAAGCTGTGTCGACACTTAGAAGTAGTGTCGACACCCAGAGGAACTTTGTCGACATCAGAAAGTGTCGACACTAGGAGGCTGTGTCGACACTCAGCAAAATGTCAACAGAGTCTAAGTACAAGTGTCGACATAATGAAGAATGTGTCGACATACAACAAAAGTCTCAACACATGAAGAGTTGTGTCGACACTAGGAGGCAGTGTCGACACTCAGCAAATTTCAACAGAGTCTAAGTACAAGTGTCGACATAATGAAGAATGTGTCGACACACAGCAAAAGTCTCAACACATGAAGAAAGTGTCGACACTAGGAGGCTGTGTCGACACACAACAAATTTCAACAAAGTCTAAGTACAAGTGTTGACACAAAGGAGATGTGTCGACACTCAGCAAAAGAATCAAAACAGAAGGCATGTGTCGACACCAAGAAGATGTGTCGACACTTATCAAGTATCAACACAAGAAGATGTGTCGACACAAAGGAGTTGTGTCGACACTTACAAGAAATTAACTAAGTATCAAAAGAAGAATAACTTGTGTCGACACACACGATCAGTGTCGACACATGTTGAAGAAGTAGTGTCGAGAAGCAGATTCTACAACATAAGGAGTTGTGTCGACACCATGAAGGCTAGTGTCGACACTTAGTCAACTTGTGTCGACACTTAGTCTATAAGTGTCGATACTTAAAGACTGACTGTCTCGACACTTTCAGACAGTTACAGAGAATTCAAGAAGTGACTGGATGACTTGACAGCTGCCATTCCAGCCGGTCTACTACAACTGTGAGAGCTGTCAGAAAGCTGTTAGAAACCGGATCAGCCGGTCACCATGAAGAAAGCATATATAAAGGCTTATTCTGTCAACAGAAGATAATTAAGCAATTAATTGAAGAATCAATTCAAGTGAAGATCTAAGTAGTTGGAGAGAGAGTGCTCCTTCTAAGAAGACAGCTGTTGAACTAGGCTGTAAAGAAAAGTTTCAGATTGAGATCTGATTCTTAAGTTAGCAGTGATTGAAGATCAGCTGCATAGAGACTCAACCCTATTGTGTTCCAAATTCAAGAAGCTTTGAAGAAAGCCAAGGGAGGTTGATCTCAGCAAAGTTCTTCCAAGAACTCATCAAGAAACCTGTCAACTCTTCTCTCTTATTCTGAGTTGAGGTTATATACATTGTAATTTTAATTTATTGTAGGATCCTGAGGGATCTGAGTTGTAAGCCTGAAATTATAAAGGCTGAGTGGTAGGGCCTGTGTGCCTGAGTGTAGGAGATACTTTTCTCTGAGTGTAGGCCTTGTTGAAGGCTGAGTTTAGGTCTTTGTGAAGACTGAGTGGTAGGGCAGTGTACCTGAGTTGTAGGAGTGGGATCACTCTGAGTTGTAGGAACCTGGTTGGGGTTCTGAGTGTAAGATCTGAGGATCTGAGGAATAGTGGAGAAGCTGGGCCGAATCTAGTACACTACTAGATAGGCGAAGTGGGAAAGTGGATGTACCCAGACCTTGGGGAACCACTATAAAACTGTGTGTACTCTGTGTGTTCTTGATTCTGTGATTGCTGTGCTGTATTGCTGTGAAGAATTATTTATAATTCTGTGATTCTACCTAAAAATTTAAAAAGATTATAGTCACATATTCACCCCCCCCCCTCTAGGTGATTAGGTACAATTTCTTTCACGTACGATATTAATATCCAGAAAAAACGCATACGGAAGAAGAAGCGCTGACTCGTACGTTTCCTTCGCGCGTGTGCGGTTCTGCCCGTGCGTAAACAACATCGCACGGGTAGCAACAGAGTGCTGGAAAATAGAAACATACAGGAAAACCGTGCGTTTTACTTGCGCACAGGCGCTGCCGCCAGTGCGTGAACAACACGCACGATTAGCCACAAAACAGAATAAATTGGGAAGCTAAAGGAAATCCGTGTGTTTCCTTCACGCACGGTTTCGAAGAAACCGTGCGTCAACAATGCGAGAGGAAATTCATCGAGCTCTATTCGATGTTCTTCCAACCGACTACAACACATGGTTTCACGCAAATCGTTCATGAACAAACGCACGACCGTGCGTTTTCCTTGAGACAGAATTCCTGCCTTCGGGAAAAACATACCACTTGCACAAAACAAAAACTCACAAAGGAGGACCCTCCAAAAATCAAAAAAATACAATAAAAACTACTGGAATGAGCCCGGGGGAGCACCAAGTGCATACCCCCAGCATACGAATACGCAATTGCGCACCCACGGGATAGAAAAGAGCACTAAACTTGAAACGCAGTATGAACGAAATATCAATGAAAACAACCAAAAAGTGAAGTGCAAAGTCATGAAAACCAGCACAGATGAGTCTGCAAAGCCCTATATAAACGAGATTCATCACACCCCCAGACTTACCTATCTGCGCGTCCCGAGCAAAGAAGATCCTTGCAGACTAGAAAAAGAACTAACTAATATAGTAATTATGATCTGGAGTACCATGCGAAGTAGCACGCTCGCGGGCATAAAAATATAGTAGAGAAAATTTCTAAGCATATAAAATAATTTATACTTTTCAGCCTGCGTAACAAAAATTCTATGACTACTCAAAAACAGAATCGCGGTGAATCCTCCGGTCACGCATGGGGAGAAAATAGACTAACAGATAAGGCATGTATTGCCAAAGATCGGGATTCGGTACAACATCCAAAGGAATCCACCAATGTCGGTGACCATATGCTTGCCCGTTCGCACTCTCTCCATGGCACTAGTTTGCATTAAGCATGAGTCCGTAGGACTTCGGGTAGTAATGGGCCTTGGGTTAAGGCAAGGTAATCAAGGATAAAAATGAAGGCTATGCACAAAACCCAACTGAGCTAGCACAAAAAGAGTCTATCCGCTACCCACAAAGCACGCGGGTACACCACACACCAGACTTAATTTTTAAAATACGGGTGTGCGTACCGCCTACTCCAAAAAATAAATCAACTCAAATCCGATTTTCAGTTATACTTTTCCTTTCACTTTTTCTTTCTTTTTCAAATTTTCTTTTTATACATTTTCTTCTTAATTATTCTTTTTCTTTTACACAATTCCAGTAACTAAATTCATGGGAGCACAACCACAAATTTCACAAAGAACAATACCGCATCAACAGGCCCATCCTGAAATTAGAAAATAGTTAAGCTAGACTTGGATTGCGACTAGGGTCGGTTACTAGGCTTTGGTGAAATAAAAGTGGAGCTGAATCAAAGGATGGGTGGGCATAACGGGGCTAGCGAGGATAAGATGTTAGGAAGCGGTACAAAGCTCAACCTGGCCAAAATGATGGCCTACATAATGCTCATGCTTAACTAACCATGCACCAATGCTTCGAGAGTAGCTTGGGGCAAGTTCTTGGCCAACGAGAAATACTATCCATCCTCCCGGCACGAGCAATACGAATCTAATGGCTGTCTACACACATCCCTAAACTTCCGTCGGATTCACACCAGATTCAACAATTTTTGAGTATAATAAATAGAATTTACGTAATTAGAAAAATATAAAACTAAAAGAATGCAGAAAAATTAATTCTACTCTAATTTCTACACGAGATGGGAGCACTCGACTAGGAGCACAGCAAGGTCAACATTTTACCACGTCTCACAATCCTATGTTAGCAAGGTAATTTTCCTAAATCTAACGAAAGAAACAAGTTTGACTCGTCGTACGCAAAAAATTATGTACACGCTCATGTGGGTGCAAAGATGCGCAATGCAAAGAACTAAACAAATAAATTAAAAACAGCTACTGGTATGAAAATGAAGTGCATGAGCAAAGGTAACATCGACAAGCTCTCCCCCAGACTTAAGCTAAGAAGCACAACAAAATATGATGAAGTTACAATCAAAATGAGATAAGGGGAGAAGTTACCCAATGCTCAGAAGATGAACATACCAGAAGATTCGCTTTAAACTTGATCAATAAGCCCACGACCCAGAAAAAATCACCTGCAAGAAGCATATCTCCAACCAAGCAAATAATAGGCATGCACACTCAAAAAGCTAAACAAACAAATTAAACGCAGCTAAATTGGGTTGTCTCCCAAAAACCCTTTTCTTTACCGTCCTTAAGGTGGACCAAATACCTGTATTAACAGTTTTATGCAATGTTCAGGTTGCAAAAGTTTAATATGCAGAGAAAGATAATTCAAAGTCACACACAACATTAAGCAAATAAAATGCTAGAAGCAACAAGACAAAAGGAGACGACCCCGGAGATCCCTTACTTTTCAACTAATTACCGATTTGTGATAGATCAGACCAAACACGCGAGATGAGGAAGATGGGAGAGCTTTAGGGACCAAGGAAGATAAGTCTCCCCTACCCCTACCCTCCTCCATCCCGCGCCTGCAGGAAAAACTCTGCGCTTTGCACAAAAGCAACACCTTTCATTTTAATTCCATGGAAGAGGAGCTCCAGGGCGGTAAGGTCACACCGGCTCTTTAGCAGCTAGATTAACATCCAAAACCGGGGGAATCCTTTCTTCACCCACTGAGGGTGAAAGATCATCCCATGTTACATGTTTCATAGTTTTACAGATTTTTGCTAAACAAATTACAGTTTTTAAATCGAAATTATGCACGCCGACATCCGGCGTGCACAGCACATCCATCTTTGCAGCAGCATCATGCATCACATCAAGGACCTGTGTCAATTCTTTCCCTTTAGTTGTCATTGGCGTTTCAAAAACTTCCACAACCTATTCTTGTCCCGTCGATTTAAAATCTGCCTTAACACCACTAGAAACATCATTAGATGACACGATTGTTAAGTTCACTGGTTTTACGATGTCAACAAAAATTAATTGATGAGGTGAAGGTCGTAAAGGTTCATTAACTTTGGGCGTAATAGTGATGCCACTAGCATCAAAATGCAACGTCGTCTCAGTGGCTTTAAGGAAGGGGACCCCAAGGATGGGTTTTGACATGTTACCTCTGGGTCCAAGCACCTGAAAGTCTGTGAAGACAGCCACCCCAATAAAAACCACTTCTACACCCTTCACCTCTCCATTGGTCTCAACCATAGACCCATCAGCTAGCATTAAGGATTTCCTTCCATCAGATTTGACATTCAAATTCATCTTTTCAACATCTTGCAAAGCAAGAATGTTGCAAGATGAACCAGAATCACATAGCACTAGAGTTTCTATGACATTAATCTCACATTTAACAGTCGTTTCACGGGCATTACATTCCCCCACATCCTCAGGACTCTTCCCTTGATCACATGTATTATTATCCGTATCACTAGGAAGAGTGTCGCGGGTGCGCTCAGAAAATACGTGGGCCAATTGTCCCAATTGCGTTTCCAAATTCCTCATGGAAGCAGTCTGAGTTGGCATATTCGACTGGGACATTTAAACAAAATTTTCAATCGTCTCCTCTAACGCTCTCTTGCGCGTCCCTAGCAAATTCTAATTATAACCCGGCTGAGATGGTCGCGGCTGGCTACCAGAAGCCTGAGCATCGAATTGATGCTGGCCCCCCTGCCATCTTTTACCGGGCGCGTTTTGGTTCCAAGAGAAATTAGGATGGTTTCTCGCGTTAGGGTTATATGTATTATTGTAAAGCACAGCACGATTTTGATTATTTGTAAAATTAACATTTTCTTCACAATCCATATCTTCTTGGTCAGCAAACAGCTCACTCACGGGGCACTCATAAGCGTGGTGGCCAGAGTTACCACAACCCTGGCACAACATGCTCATCATAGGGGCAGGCGGTGGGGTCGATTGGGTCAACATAATCTTCCCATACAAGGCAGGATGGCTCTATTCGGCATGCAGCCCCACCGCATATACATCAAACAAATTTCTCAACCCTTTAGGAGAATTCCTGCCTACTGTCCAGTACATGCTGTGGGAGGTCGTATCTTTAAGGAGTCTCAACGCTTCCTCAGGAGATAAGTTCATGATCATTCCCCCTGCTGCCGCATCAATCATTTCCTTTAAATTTGGCTCAATGGCGAAATAAAATATCTCCACCAAATTCCAAGGCTCATAGCCGTGTTGAGGACAAAGGCGCTGCAGGTGGGTAAATCTCTCCCATGCCTAAGAAAGAGTTCTTTATCCAACTGTCTGAACATATCTATTTCCCTGTGATCATTAACAATTTTATCGACAGGATGAAACTTAGCCAAAAACATGGAAGATAAAGCTTCCCAGGTGGCAGCGGTGCTAGGAGCGATCGTATGCAGCCACGTCTTGGCCCTATCCCTTAGTGAAATAGGGAACAACTTAAGTTTCACAACTTCATCCTCAATGCCCGCATAGCGGAAAGTACCGCTTATCTCAGAAAACTCAGCCAAATGTAACTGAGGATCCTCGCTCGGCAGACCTGAGTATTGTGTATTATTCCTAATCATATTCAAAATCGCAGGCTTGATCTCAAAACGATTATTGGATATGGTTGGCCCGAACCCTGGATAAACACTCCCCACTGTATGGGTAATGAAATCCCGCATTGTCCTAATGTGAGGCTGGTCCACATCCTGGTTCTCAACGATGCGTTCCCCTTGGCCATTTCACAAATGGCCCAAGTCATCCATCCTTCCCTCAGCTACAATAGCACGCAAGCGAGCTCTCCTTGCTCGTGCAGTCTCAAGATCAACACCCAAATCTTCTCCCCTTCCACCAGGGTTCAGATCTGTCATACAACACTCACAAAAAGAAAACACTAAAAACACAAAAATACTCTCAAATGTTTCCCAAAAGAAACAAAATCCACGCAACAGTTGCACTCCACGGCAATGGCGCCAAAAAATTGATGCACTAGCGGTAAGATTACCGTTCACGACCAAGTAATAAAAGGGAGGAGTAGCTTCCCCAAGTATCGATCTCATGCGGAGTGCAAGTAGGGAGCATGTATTCAGCTTTCAAAGAAATGAATGAAGGTGATAAGTAAAAACGAGGGGTTGATTTTCGGATTCCTACACTAAGTAGCAATAATCTAGCGTTGGTCGTCGTCACCGCGTCGCCAGTGTGAATTACTCCAAAGAGTAATAGCGAAGACAAAAAAACTATTGAGGGTCGTAAACACCTCTTCGCATCGCGTGCTTCTAGCAGTCGCTAGAACGGCTCAAACACAACTTTCTCTAATAAATATGAAGCTCATCAACACACATCATGATCAAGAAAGCAAAACATGGTTATTAAACCTCAAGCATACTAGCACAAGTTCAGGTTAAAGCAAATCCAAGAAAATAGGGGGAGAAACACAACTAAGCACTCGAAGGCTCTCCAGGATTCACGGTCGGAAGCGAGGGTTGTCGAGCCTCTTCCTAGCTCGGTCTTTGGAAGGTGTCCGGGATCCAAAAGGGCTGTCACTTCCTTCTTCACACCCGTCTTCTTCGTGTTGTGGTCGTTGATTCAGATCAGAACGAAATACTTCACAAGTTCTGCAACTAAGAACTGAAACCGTAGCTTGGAGGTCGGCAATGGAGATGGCGGTCGGAGACAAAGCTTTAGCAAGCTCTTTGGAGGAGAATGGGTGGCCGGATCTACCCTCCAAGGATGAGAGAGAAAATGATGGCTGGAGGGACAAGTTCCCGCTCAAAGGGGCGGAAATGGCAGGGGAAAACGGAGATATCTTGGTCTAGAAGAAATTTGCGGCTTAAATTGTAAAAGTCAGAAAAAATGGTCACGCACGGTCTGACACACGACCGTGCATGAACCATGTGATATTAATATCCAGAAAAATGCCTGAGGAAGAAGAAACGTTGACCGATGCATTTCCTTCGCACACGGGAAGTTCCGCCCGTGCATGAATGACATCGCACGGGTAGCGACAGAGTGCTTGAAAATAGAAACATACAGGAAAACCGTTCATTTTACACGCGTACGGGCGCAGCCGCCCGTGCGTGAATAACACGCACGATTAGCCACAGAACAAAATAAACTGGGAAGCTACATGAAATCTGTGTGTTTCGTTCGCGCACGGTTTTGAATAAACAGTGCGTCAACCGTGCAAGAGGAAATTTGTCGAGCTCAGCTCGACGTTCTTCCAGCCGACTACTATGCACGATTTCACGCAAACCGTGCGTGAAAGAAACGCACAACCTTGTATTTTCCTTGAGACAGAATTCCTGTCTTGGGGAAAATGCACCACCTGCACAGAATAAAAACTCACAAAGGAGGACCCTCCAACAATAAACAAAATGCAATACAAACTACTAGAACGAGCCCTAGGGAGCACCAAGTGCATACCCCCAGCAAACGAATGCGCAATTGCGCACCCACTGGCTAGAAAAGAGCAGTAAACTTGAAACGCAGTAGGAACGAAATATCAATGAAAACAACCGAAAAGTGAAGTGCAAAGTCATGATAACCGGCCCAGATGAGTCCGCAAAGGCCTATATAAACCGGACTCATTAGGCCACACCACTCCTAGGCGATTATCCACACTACTAGGCCTAGCCCTTACGTACGCCTCTGGAAGACACACTAGAGTCGCCACGTACTAATGGTGACAAACCTGACAGTCTTTTCTTTGGCTAAGTGTAATCTACACCTGCCGAGTCATTGTATCGACGTCGGTGTGAACCACCGTCAAATACCGAAGACCCACCACTTTATGCACATGCAGTCATGAATTAATGAACCATCGGCTCCCCGGACTAACCTGTAACAACCCGCATTTTCTCACACATTTAAATAATATCAGAGCATGAGAAAATGCGTGTCGTGATGCCACGCCGTGCAGGAGATAACTGCACACGCTCAGGCAAAACCTAAACTCGCGTTCGTTGAATAAATCATCATTTCTTATGCAAGTAAACCAGTTATAGTTTGATGGTCGTATCCCTCGGCACCGTGGATCAGCTAGTCCACATGAAAAACTATAATTTTATACGCAGTTGAAATACATAGTTAAGGTAAGTTGACATCCTATATGAGTAGAATCGTCCCCAAAGGACCTCTCATGGAATGCAGGACTCTAGGTGACTCATAATATATAGAAAATAGCTTTTTTACATACTCGAGAAATAGTGCGTTAGTGTTTTAAAATCATGATATGCATGAGATACATATACTATTACTTTTAAGGTTTAACATAACTAACGTGCAACCTAGCATAAAACATTCCCAGAAGCAAGTAAACAACCTCCAAAAAAGGTAAAACTAGTAGTCTTTAGTTCATAGTACATCACTAAAAGAAACCATCAGTGGGCATCAACAACCTGACACGAACCCACTAGTGGGTGTGTATGTCTGTACAAAAAGAAGAAAAACTACCTCGCCAAAATGAGGAACATCAACCTCAGCGGCCACAAGCAAGCTCCACCAAAGAACACTAGCCGCTCACTCGGCTATCACCTGGACCTGAGGCATTCCAAAGAAAGAATACCTCAGCAAGTATATAAGAAATAGGAATGGAGCATTATCTCATGCATAATCAATAAGAGAATGGAGAATTTCATCAAAAGTAATACACTGCCCAAGGCAGGATCAGATGCACCAAGTGCTAGAGATATCAACATTTCCTGCTAAACCTGCAGGAGCAATAGGGCCAACATATGCCAAAATACCAAAAGAAAGAACATATTTAAGTCGTGATGCATTAACAGTGGTAAAGCCATTACCCAAGGGTTCAACGGTGGCAGCCCTTAAGGTGGAACACACCAACAAAAACAGCCCATATCGGGGCCAAAACGTGTTCTCGACACCATAAAACAACCAGCCCATTATCCGGGGCCAAAAGATGCTCTCTACACCATAAAACAACCAGCCCATTATCCGGGGCCAAACGGTGCCCACCAGGCTCTACACCACACCACCCCTTACAGAGCCATCAGATAAACCACATGCCATACTTCACGATTCAATCGGCAAAACACGCCGAAACACACCAACAACCCGAAATCCCGACGTAACCACAAAGCTGAAAGTTCATCCTAAGCATATACGCAACATGATCTAAGTTCCTGCTTCATATGTCTACCTTCAATCTAGATTTGGACACAAAATGGAAAACCTTAATTTCAACTATACCATAGCCATATAACCATAAGAGATGAAAGAAATGGAAAACTTGGCAAGGGAAAGAACACCACTTGCCCCAACCTTCAAGCACAACAACCGCTATCACAGCTTTAGCACAACTAGGAGAAAAACTTGAGGTGAACAACATAAGAGAAAAACAACTAAGAAATTTGACAACCCATCTTCTTTTCCACTAATTCAAGAGCAAAGAAATGTTGCCTAAGGGGCAAATCCAAAGCAGCTGGCCTCTCTTCCCTTTTCTCCCCTTGTACTCTCCCTCTTTGGAAATGGGGAATGATAAGAAGAAGAAGAAGAAGAATGAAACCAAATTGGAAGGAGAAAGACTTTAATCTCGGCCTGATTCCCAGGGAAGAAGTTTGGTCCCTTGGATTAAAATAATAAAGGAATTGAACGACAGCAAAATTTTCTGAAATTTCACATTTCGGCCCTGACACGCCCTGTGACACGCCCGTGTCACAGGCCTTGTCACTTAAGCGGTGGGCAACCGCCTCATATCCAAACAGTACACGGCCTGTGACACGGGCGTGTCACAGGCTGTGTCACTAGACATGCCTACCTACATGGCCGTGTCACTGGTCGTGACACATCACACAACACCTAGCCAAACAACCCGAGGAGGACACGGCCTTGGGACACGCCCGTGTCCCAAGCTGTGTCACCCCATACTCGACATTCGTCGAGCGAACTTCGTCGAGCGAAGTTCGTCGACCAGCGGGACACACCCTGTGACACGCCCGTGTCACAGGCCGTGTACCCCTTCTCTCGACACTCGACACTCGTCGAGTGAATTTCGTCAAGCGAAGTTCGTCGACACCGGGACACGCCCTGTGACACGCCCGTGTCACAGGCCGTGTACCACTTCTCTCGACACTCGACAATCGTCGAGAGAACTTCATCGACCGAAATTCGTCGAACACACGGGACACACCCTGTGACAGGCCCGTGTCACAGGCCGTGTACCCCGACACGCCCTGGGACACGCCCGTGTCCCAAGCCGTGTCACCCAAATACGCTCCCGGTACTTGACCTCTTACACCTCTCCCCTGCTACAAGAAACTGCAGCCATACCTTTAGAACCTAGTGGGAAATAACCAGCAACCAATAGCGCATAGCTACATATCCATATGTTATAACTTCTTATTCATGCTATTCCCGAGCAAACCAATGCGGGTTCGAACAAACTACCCACGCTACGACTCTAGTGGCGAAGTCGAAATCAGCATCCGACAAACAAAACTTGGGCTAACCTTGCCCGAAGCCAAAACACAAGCATTCCCGAAGAGGCATCACCGAGTCACCAAAACAGACTTCGGCTTGCTAGGGAATCTTGCAAACAGGCTATCAACCAAGCCACTAAAGGCCTAAAGAGCGAAGATTACCCTCTAACAACAGCAAAGGCCAACGTAACGCCACAAAATTACACACTGGCCATAAAAAAAAAACGGGGGCGTTATAGTCACTCCCCCTAAAAGAAAGTTTCGCCTCGAAACTTTACACAACAAGGACATAACAAGTAAAGAGGTAAATGGAAGAAACCATACCAGACAAGCTTAAGGAAACAGATGAGGGTGAGCCGCCCTCATAGCCGACTCTAATTCCCAAGTAGCGCTTTCCACGTCTTGGTACCTCCATAACACTTTCACCATAGGAATCTTCTTTCTTTGCAACACACGATCTTGCGAATCCAAAATGCGGACAGGCACCTCCATATAAGAAATATTTGGTTCTAATTGAGGCACAGATTCTAACACCTGCCTGTCGTTTCGCACACACTTGCGGAGTTGGCTTACATGAAAAACATCGTGAACACCGGGAAAAGTTGCGGGTAATTCCAACTTATACGCTGATACACCAACCCGCTCAACAATCTTGAACGGTCCCACAAACCTTGGGTCCAATTTCTGATCTTTCCCAAATCTCTTTATGCCAACCATCGGGGAAACTTTAAGGAATACCAAGTCCCCCACAACAAACTCCAAATCTGATCTCCGCCGATTGGCGTTCTTCTCATAAAGTTCTCGCGCTATCCAAAGCTTTTCTCGAATACGCTTTACAACAACTTCCATTTTGTCTAATGCATCAGAACCCAATAAAGGTGTCGCACCAACCTCAACCCAAAAGAGAGGAGTTCTGCAACGTCGCCCATACAAGGCATCAAACAGAGACATTTGCAAGCTTTCTTGATAGATGTTATTATATGCAAATTCCATAAGCCGCAAACGTTCATCCCACGCTCCTCCATGGTCTAAGATATAACATCGAATCATATCCTCTACTATCTGATTCACTCGCTCTGTTTGACCATTCGTCTGTGGGTGATATGTGGTAGAATATCTCAAATCCGTACCCAAACCCTCTTGTAAAATCTTCCAGAAGCGAGATGTAAATCGAGAGTCTCGGTCGAAAATGATATTGCGGGGAACACCATGCAAGTCGAGAATCTCATTCACATACAGTTCAGCTATCTTCTTCATCGGATAATTAATCTTATAAGGTACGAAGTGAGCACACTTCGTTAATCGATCCATGATCACCCACACAGAATCATACCCTCTAGGAGATCTCAGTAGACTAGTAATGAAATCCATCGAAATACTTTCCCACTTCCAGGTTGGAATTTCCAATGGTGTCAGCTTGCCACCAGGCCGTCCATGATCGGCCTTCACACGCTTACACGTATAGCATTCCGACACAAATTTAGATATGTCTCTCTTCATCCCATCCCACCAGGCAAATTGCTTCAAGTCATGATACATCTTCATAGACCCTGGATGGTAAGCAACGCTCGAATCATGAGCTTTTCAGCATAACATATCTCGGATGTCCATAACAGCAGGAATACAAAATCTGTCGTGGTACTTCAACGTACCCACAGCATCAATCGAGAAATCAAGTAACACTCCTTTCTCCGTTCTCTTATATAAGTGCAGCAAATCTGGATCATCTTTCAGATGCAGCCGCGTCAGCTCAATCCAAGAAGGTTCTGCTGCCACCAAACTACTCTGCAAATCGCAACACCCTACCCAAATATCCATCAATAGAAATTCTTCCACTAACCGGTCGGCGGAGAGATTAAAATCTTTCCCGTCTTCTGACTTAGGGCATCGACCACCATATTAGCCTTGCCCGAATGGTACTGGATTTCTACATCGTAGTCGGCAACATACTCCAACCATCTCCGCTGGTGCAGATTCAATTCCTTTTGGGTGAATACATACTTTAACCTTTTATGATCAGAAAAAATCTTGCACTGCACCCCATACAGTAGATGTCTCCACAATTTCAACACAAATATTACAGCTGCAAACTCCAAATCGTGTGTAGGATAGTTCTTCTCATAAGTCTTCAATTGCCGAGACCCATACGCAATCACTTTGCCGTCTTGCATCAACACACATCCAAGTCCAACATACGAAGCATCTACAAAAACATCATAACCTAAGCCCTCCGTAGGCAGAGTCAAAATAGGAGCGGTACACAATCTATTCTTGAGTTCAAGGAATGCTTCCTCACACTTATCATTCCAATCAAAAGCCACATTTTTCTGAGTTAACCGAGTTAAAGGTGAAGCCAAAGTAGAAAAGCCTTCCACAAATCTTCTGTAATAGCCGGCCAACCCCAAGAAGCTCCTGATCTCCATAGGAGTATCCGGTCTTCGCCACTCCATCACTGCAGCTATCTTCTCTGGATCAACTGAAATGCCATGCCTGTTGATCAGATGGCCTAAAAATGAAACCTGAGGTAACCAAAAATCACACTTACTCAATTTGGCAAACAATCTATGGTCCCTCAACGCAGACAAAACCAAACGCAGATGCTGATCATGCTCCTCAGCATTGCGGGAATAGACAAGAACATCATCGATAAACACAACCACAAACTTATCCAAAAAGTCTTTGAACACTCAGTTCATCATATCCATAAAGGCTGAAGGCGCGTTGGTTAAACCAAACAACATGACTAAGAATTCAAAATGCCCATGCCTTGATCGAAAAGCAGTCCGTGGAATATCTAACTCATGGGCCTTAAGCTGATGATAGCCAGAACGAAGATCAATTTTAGAGAACACTGAGCTACCGTGCAGTTGATCAAACAAATCGTCAATCCTTGGCAGGGGATACTTGTTCTTAATAGTGACTTTATTTAGTTCTCGATAATCAATGCAAAGCCTCATCGACCCATCTTTCTTTTTAATGAATAGAACAGGTGCACCCCAAGGCAGCGAACTTGGTCTGATAAAACCCTTTCTTAACAACTCATCTAGCTGGTTACGCAGCTCTTCCAGCTATCGAGGGGCCATCCAGTACGACGCCTTTGCAATAGGATGTGTACCCGGCTCCAACTCTATCACAAATTCAACATCTCTGTCGGGCAGAAGACCAGGAAGATCATCAGGAAAAATGTCTGGAAACTCGCGCACAACAGGAATCTCTGCTAAACGCGGCAAACTACCAACGGTCTCCACAATTGAGACTAAACAAGCAAAACAGTCGAAACCTAGCAACGTCCGAGCACATACTGCAGAAATAGCTGGAGAATCCTAGCCAAATCACCATAAACACTCCCAGGCTGACTGTTGTCCTTTTGGAAGTCCAATCGCTTACCCTTGCACTGGATCACAACATCATACTTCGACAACCAGTCCATGCCTAAGATAACATCAAAATCTTCCAGGTCAATCACCTTCAAATCTTCCATAGCTATGAAATCCCCCAACAGAATCGGACAATCCAAAATGCCCCAATCGAAAACCACAGAATCACCAGAAGGAAACTTGATGCAAAAGGTATCCCCCACTCGATCTGGTTCCAAACGGTATCGGTCCACGAAGGCTCTAGCCACAAACGAGTGGGTAGCGCTAGAGTCGAAAAGAACACGCGCCCAGCAGTTCTTTACCTTAAACTTTCCTAAACAAGGTGCACACCGATCACATATCTACAAAAAAAATTGAAATACAATAATGACGAACGAAACGGGAGAACTAGGGAGGAGTCTAACCTGATACAACCTGAGTAGAAGTCTGAGCGTCCTTAGAAGAAATCATGTTAAGCTTTCCTTTGCCTTTATCCAATCGCTGAGGAGGTGGCAATGTCTGGAGTGGCACTGGCTGCAACACAGGTTGCACTTGCGGACACTGAGTCTTGATGTGCCCCTTTTGTCCACAATGATAACACACTTTCTTTGACCAACAATGGGCATCATCATGCCCCTTCCTCATACATATCGTACACTCCAAATCCATCTGAGGAGCACCCTAAATCGCATGAACCTGCTCCTTGTTTTGAACACCTAACCTTTTGAAGCATCGCTCGAAAGGGTGGCCTGACCGGCCACAGATGCTACAAACTTCTTTGCTCTTCTTCCTGGAAGCAGCATCAGGCACCTGAGAGCTCTTCCCTTCGATTAACTTCCTCTTGTATTTTCTCATCCCCTGTCCTTTTTTCTTAGCATTTTCAATTGCCTCAACTTTCGAAGCAGCTTCCACTAAGGCAGCATAGCTTGTTGCTCCATATGCACTTGCTAACTGTTGTACCTCATTTCGTAAGCCACCAAGAAAACGCTTAACTCGATCCGCCTCGGAAGTTACCATGCCGGGGACAAACCGACTCAGTTTACTGAACTCAATCTCATACTCACTCACTGTGAGCTGCCTTTGCTTCAAATGTAAGAACTCATTCATCAAACGGTCCCGCTCGACCGAGGGTAGAAACTTCCCTAGGAGCATCCCCTTAAACGGCACCCAAGAGCATCCTTCCGTCATGCTCTCCTTTTCTCGCAACCACCAACTCTTTGCAAATCCCTTTAGCTAATATGCAGCGATCATCACTCTCTGATCATCAATGAAGCCAGAGTAAGAAAACATTTCCTCCATTGCTATCAGCCAATCATCCAATACCATGAAATCCGCTTTTCCATCATAAGTAGGTGGTCCAAGTCGCTGAAACTGAGAAATAAATGTCATCTCGGGTGGAACCACTATGGGAGGCACCAACGGAGCAGGAGGGGCAGGAACAGCTGGACCCACGGAGCAAGCCCAGACATCATGGAAAACATAGACTGAATCTGGGACTGCACATCAACCATTTGCCTTACCAAGGCCTCATTACTCTGTCGCAAACTTTCCATACTTGCATTGTTCTAGGAACCCAAAGACTCTCCCTCAGACTGGTGAGTCAGCCTCATCACAGGATGCTTTGACATCCTATATTCCAATCAAAACAAATCAAGAACTAGCCCAACTGCTAGCACAAAACGACTCTGTACAGACACACATACACATATGAACTTCAACTGCTAACTTGCTCTGGGAGTTTTAAATGACGTTATGCCTAACCTATGATGAGTCACCCTCATCACACTAAATCATGTGCCTATACCATGCATGCATGAAGTTGTATTCCTTTTGACTCAAAACCATGTGTGTACATGCATCATCATGTCAATCTTTAGCTTGGCACGTTGTGCTTCTGCAATGTTTTGTTATGCATGTTGTGCTATGGATTCTAAAACGGCCTTAATGCATGCCATGGGCGGCGTACGCATGAAAATGTTATGCATCCCATACTACATGACATTCTCATGCAACGAAAAAGAAACGCGCTAGTCGCATTCATGTGGTGAGGTTATGCATCTCATACTACATAACCCTCACATGTTTCCCCTATGGTGGATCCACATACAGACACATAGTATGCATCCCATACAACATAATATGCCCCGTATACTTCATGTTATGCTATGAGTGAAGTGTTCATCCTGCAGCCAAGATGAACTGATGATACCTCGATGTGTGTATGATATGCCACTCCCCGACCCAAAGTCAAGCAAACCTCCCTCTGATACCAACTGTCACAACCCGCATTTTCTCATACATTTAAATAATATCAGGGCACGAGAAAATGCGCGTCGTGATGCCACGCCATGCAGGGGATAACTGCATGCGCTCAGGCAAAACCTAAACTCGCGTTCGTTGAATAAATCATCATTTTTTATGCAAGTAAACCAGTTACAGTTTGATGGTCGTATCCCTCGGTACCGTGGATCAACTAGTCCACATGAAAAACTATAATTTTATATGCAGCAGAAATACATAGTTAAGGTAAGTTGACATCCAACATGAGTAGAATCGTCCCCAAAGGACCTCTCATGGAATGCAGGACTCTAGGTGACTCATAATATATAGAAAATAGCTTTTTTACGTACTCGAGAAATAGTGTGTTAGTGTTTTAAAATCATGATATGCATGAGATACATATACTATTACTTTTAAGGTTTAACATAACTAACGTGCAACCTAGCATAAAACATCCCCAAAAGCAAGTAAACAACCTCCAAAAAAGGTAAAATTAGCAGTCTTTAGTTCATAGTACATCACTAAAAGAAACCATCAGTGGGCGTCAACAACCTGACACGAACCCACTGGTGGGTGTATATGTCTGTACAGAAAGAAGAAAAACTACCTCGCCAAAACGAGGAACAGCAACCTCAGCGTCCACAAGCAAGCTCCACCAAAGAACACTAGCCGCTCACTCGGCTATCACCTGGACCTTAGGCATTCCAAAGAAAGAATACCTCAGCAAGTATATAAGAAATAGGAATGGAGCATTATCTCATGCATAATCAATAAGAGAATGGAGCATTTCATCAAAAGTAATACACTTCCCAAGGCAGGATCAGATGCACCAAGTGCTAGAGATATCAACATTTCCTGCTAAACCTGTAGGAGCAATAAGGTCAACATATGCCAAAATACCAAAAGAAAGAACAGATTTAAGTCGTGATGCATTAACAGTGGTAAAGTCATTACTCAAGGGTTCAACGGTGGCATCCCTTAAGGTGGAACACACCAACAAAAACATCCCATATCGGGGCCAAAAGGTGTTCTCGACACCATAAAACAACCAGCCCATTATCCGGGGCCAAAAGGTGCTCTCTACACCATAAAACAACCAGCCCATTATCCGGGGCCAAACGGTGCCCACCAGGCTCTACACCACACCACCCCTTATATAGCCATCAGACAAACCACATGCCATACTTCACGATACAATCGACAAAACACGTCGAAACATGCCAACAACCCGAAATCCCGACGTAACCACAAAGCTGAAAGTTCATCCTAATCACGTACGCAACATGATCTAAGTTCCTACTTCATATGTCTACCTTCAACCAAGATTTGGACACAAAATTAATAACCCTAATTTCAACTATACCATAGCGATATAACCATAAGAGATGAAAGAGAAGGAAAACTTGGCAAGGGCAAGAACACCACTTGCCTCAATCTTCAAGCACAACAGCCGCTATCACAGCTTTAGCACAACTAGGAGAAAATCCTGAGGTGAACAACATAGGAGAAAAACAACTAAGAAATTTGACAACCCATCTTCTTTTCCACTAATTCAAGAGCAAATAAATGTTATCTAAGGGGCAAATCCAAAGCAGCTGGTCTCTCTTCCCTTTTCTACCCTTGTACTCTCGTTCTTTGGAAATGGGGAATGATAAGAAGAAGAAGAAGAATGAAACCAAAATGGTAGGAGAAAGACTTTAATCTCGGCCTGATTCACAGGGAAGAAGTTTTGTCCCTTGGATTAAAACAATAAAGGAATTGAAAGGCAGCAAAATTTGCTGAAATTTCGCATTTCGGCCCTGACACGCCCTGTGACACGCCCGTATCACCGGCCGTGTCACTTAAGCGGTGGGCAACTGCCTCATATCCAAACAGTACACGGCCTGTGACACGGGCGTATCACAGGCCGTGTCACTGGACACGCCTACCTACACAGCCATGTCACTGGTCGTGACACAACACACAGCACCCAGCCAAACAATCTAAGGAGGACACGGCGTTGGGACACGCCCGTGTCCCAAGCCGTGTCACCCCATACTCGACATTCGTCGAGCTAACTTCGTCGAGCGAAGTTCGTCGACCAGCGGGACACGCCCTGTGACACGCCCGTGTCACAGGCCGTGTACCCCTTCTCTCGACACTCGACACTCGTCGAGTGAATTTCGTCGAGCGAAGTTCGTCGACACCGGGACACGCCCTGTGACACGCCCATGTCACAGGCCGTGTACCCCTTCTCTCGACACTCGACAATCGTCGAGTGAGCTTCGTCGTCCGAAATTTGTTGAACACACGAGACACGCCCTGTGACACGCCCGTGTAACATGCTGTGTACCCCGACACGCCCTGGGACACGCCCATGTCCCAGGCCATGTAACCCAAATACACTCCAGGTCTTTGACCTCTTACACCTCTCCCCTACTACAAGAAACTGCAGCCATACCTTCAGCACCTAGGGGAAATAACCAGCAACTAATAACGCATAGCTACATAACCATATGTTATAACTTCTTACTCATGTAATTCCCGAGCCAACCAATGCGGTTCGAACAAACTACCCATTCTACGACTCTAGTGGCAAAGTCGAAATCAGCATCCGACAAACAAAACATGGGCTAACCTTACCCGAAGCCAAAACACAAGCATTCCCGAAGAGGCATCACCGAGTCACCAAAACAGACTCCGACTTGCTAGGGAATCTTGTGTTGGGTATTGTATCCACGATTACCTAGATTTGAGGAAGCCACCTGTCAAGCTAAGATGAATTCACAATGTATTTGACGAAACATCTTAAGTTGTACTTGCAGTTCCTCCACACTAAGTGCACACCAATGTCAGGGTGCAGTAGGTCAATATACACAGGTCTGCACGACGTAATCCCTCGTTGAGCAGATCAGTGTGTTGGCCTATGTGTACTCTCTCTATTGGAGTGCACTTACTTTCAAGTACAGGGCCGTTCATATGCAAGAGGAGACAAGGAGCATGGAGGATCAAGGAGCAGCTCCTAGGTGGAAGACGAAAATTCGTCCAAGGCAAATTCGACGAGAATCACCAAGTGATTCTCGCCGATTCGGCGAGAATCACTTGTGATTCTCGCCGAATCGACGAGAATCATCAGTGATTCTCGCCGACTCCTTCTGGCCATCTCAAAATGGTGTCAAGTAAGATTCGGCGAGAATCACTTGTAATTCCCGCCGAACCAGTGGCCAAGCAGCCCATGTACACAAAGTAAAATTCGTTGAGAATCAATAAGTGATTCGACGAGAATCACAAACGATTCTCGACGAATCGTCGAGAATCACTTGGTGATTCTCGCCGATTCGTCGAGAATCGTCTGCGATTCTCGCCGATTTTCACTTGGCGTTTTCTCAGGATGCTGCTGGACCGGATTCTGCTTCTGGACTAATTTGAACCGGAATTTGGGGATTTCTTTTGTGGGTCCCACAACGGTCAAATTTGTTGTATCTACAGGGTATAAATACATGGGTATTTTGAACAGTAAAGGTACGGAGAAAAAGGAACAGAAACCGAGCCGCAACCAAACCCTAGATCCGCGACTCCTCTCCTCCGCCGCCGTCGCGCTCGGGCAAGTACGTCGCCGCCGCTGATCGTTCTTCTTCATGATCTCCGGCGACAGAAGCTTAGCAAAGCTTGAGTCTCAAGTGTCTATCCAGAGATCTCTTGTCTCTCGAGTTGTTGACCGGGAAAAACTCCCCCGTCCGAATCGATCGAGACGACCGATCCTAGAGTGACCGTTGGCAGACCTAGTTTGCTTTGCTACGAAGTTTGGATCTCCATGTTCAGCAGCCGCTCTTCATCGTAGCCGCCGATCCCGAAGCTAGCCGCCGCTCGTGTGCCGCCGCCGGTTCCGGGGAGATCCTCTCCAAGTGAGACCAAGGTCGTAGACTCTTCATCGACTTCAAGAACACGTCGTCGAACAAAAGAAGTTTGTATCACGTGTACACTCTACATTTAATTTCGTTGTAAGGGAACTTTTGTTCCGTGTTGTAAGGGTTGGGTGCAACCCGTTTTGTGGGAGTGTTGACTCTCACGTGTGGAAGGGCTCCTTCCGTTAGTGAAGGGATTGGATTTCAATCCCGTTGGAGAAGTGACCGTGTCATCCCTTGTTGGGGAGATAGGTCGAAGGGGGAAAGTGGATGTACCCAAGTCGGGGAACCACTATAAATTTGCTGTGTATTCTGTGTGCTGTGCTTGTTGTTTTTATTGTGCAGGTACATCCGTAAATTCCGCAAAAGAACCACACGTCACCTATCCCCCCCCCCATAGGTGCACATAGCTGACACTAGGTGGACTTTCAAGTGGTATCAGAGCCAGGTTACTCATCAAAAAGGTTAACACCTTGAGTAGAATCCTGCCACTAGTGTCAGAAGCATGGAGCTAGAGTATGAGATGCCGCCACTCAAACTCCCCGCCTGCACAAAGGATTATTATCCCATCTGACGAATGAGAGTGTCATGTCACCTTGATGCTATCGATCCTCGAGCATCCTTCATCCTGGAAGAGGGTCCGTTTATTCCCATGAAGACCTCCGACTCTGGGATCCAAGTGCCCATGTGCATTGCTGAGATGTCAGAAATGGAACTCTCACTTTTTCAGCTGGACCAGAGGATTCGACAAATTATCATGGATGTCTGGTCTGGAGCCTCTCGCTCTAGATTGGAAAAATGTAAAACGGCTAAATCTCTGTGGATAATGATCTCAGAGCTGATGGGGGGGTCAGAGAAAGCTGAAATATGCTGCCAATCAGAGGATGAAGCGTATGTGGGGGTCCTCACTTCTGAAGATGAATGCAAGGATCCTTCGGATTGCATCAGAGCTCCAGTATCCGTGTCAGGGACTGAAGAAGATAGTGAGGAAAGCAGCTCCGACGAGGACGAAACATTGGTCATTGATTCTAATGACAATAACTCAGATGAGCAGGTATCATCTTCATCCTACCCCATATCTTTTGACTTTTCTGAAGACAGAAACTGCTCTCCTCCATAAAATACTGATTCACTGAAGAGAGCCCTTCAGGAAAGCAATCTACTTGCTGAGGAGCAAGCTCGAGAGATTGCTCGACTGAAGATCTTGTTGGTTCTCCAATTAGCGTCCAACAAGGTCAAGGACTCTAAGATCTCAGCTCTAGAGAATAGTCTAGATAATGAGAAACGTATAGTATCTAACTTTTCCAAAGATGATGCTATAAAGAGAAAACAAGAAACCGGGTGGATCTCCCGGATTATTCAGGGATGGAGAAATGGGGAAACAGTGTTCCGACCTCCCACTCCAAGCGGGAAGGCAACTCATCATGCCTTCAGGTATGACCACAGGAATAATCGTGGTCACTGCAAGGGTGATTTGTCCCCATGTGGAAACGTCCATAGTGCAAGAGGCGTCATGGCCACCCATGAGGAAATACCTAAGGCTCATTCTGAGCCCTTTGTATTCACGGCCACTGCCACAACAAAGTGTGGATCTGCATGTCCTAGTTCACAGAAGAATTCTCTCCATTCGAGGACACGGGATAGGGAGAATAGAAGTCATGATGTCAGGCTTCATGGAGCCTCAGCAAGGGAGATGCCTGAAAGAATGGCACCACCTTCTCGGCCTCATAACGCTCACAACATGCATTCGTTCCACCCTTCCTCGTGTCACGATGGAAGAGGAAATTGTGTGACAAGAACATGCCCTATCCCTTTTAGACCTAGGACCGTGACTACATCAGTCACTAGATCAGGTCGAAAACGGCGATACAACATTCACCCTTGTTGGTGCTGCGGAAAAGTGGGACACTTTGCCATTGACTGTTGGCACAACCTCTCTGTGCCCACAGCAAGGTCTTATCCACATTATAAGGACAGAGGCAGTCTTCCAGACAGGTTTTCTCAAGGAAGGCAGTTGCATGCTTATGCTAATAGAAACCTAGGACCCAATATGATTTGAGTTCCTAAGGTAAAGTAATTCTGTCTTGCAGGGTAGTCTAGGTCCCCGTGAATACTATGGGAACTAGACAGTAGGTGGCTCAAGGCTAACTTGGAACAAGCGTCTGCAATAACAGATGTGCTACCTGTTGAGCATACTCACTTTAAGCTACTAATTTGTTCTACCTGTGGGACTAAGACGATGACTCTCCAAATCCCAGGTAATTTTGATCAGTTCAAGGACTTGTGTCATGATGCAACCTCATTCAAAATATATATATATATATATTTCTATCCTTGTGTATACGTATACTTATGCTTATCATGTATGTGTGCACCTTTATGGAGAGATTAACTCGAGGCATGCAAACCATTACACATCAATAAAAAGTTAACAAAGATATGTCATTGTAAAGTTCGACAAATCACAGTTGACATCAAGAAGTGTCTGGAGAAGTCTCGCTCAAATCCAAATAGATTGTCGTTACAATAAACATGTATTTATTAATCTTACATTAACTTGACATCCGAAGGATTTGAAAATGTTGCAATGCTTCCCAATGTGGTAAAGAAAAATATCAATATCACTTTATATACTCGGAATCCCGCCGAAGGAGCTCACCGACCCTTGGCATTCTCCCCGAATCCCGACGACTTAGATAAATCCCGCCGAAAGAGTCACTCCACCTGTTCGCCTTCTTCACGACTCGCGCAAGAGAACTCCCGACGACCCTCGCCTTCTTCACGAAAGTGTTCTTCCGCGGATTCGCCGAAACCCGCAGCCCTCCGACGCTCTCGTCGAAGTGAGCGAATCGTTGCTGTGTTTCCATCTTCTTCCCGTGAGATTCTAGCAAGGCCGAACCCCACAAGGTTCTAGCGAAGTGTCCCTGTGACCGCAAGGTTCTAGCAAGGCCGAACCCCACAGGATACTCTTCCATCCACCGAAGATCTTCCCGAAGCTCATCAACCCACTTCCGTGTAAGCCCGTAGATCTTCAATGGCTCCAAGGACGACTGCAGGCTTGATTTCTGGCTGCGAGCTGGTTCGCACTGGATTTTCTCATGCCTCGGACGAGTTCCGGAATATCATTCTAATGCTAGAAGAGGCTGGGCTAACCTTCGTACTGGAGCACCCTTGCAAAGTTCTGGATAAAGAGGTGCTGGAGTTCTTCTCTACCGCAAGACTCCGAGATAGAGACTCCATAATCAAGAGCAAGGTGGCTGGGACAAAAGTAAAGATGTCTGCTAGTAAGCTAACTCGCTACCTGCAGCTTTCAAGTTCGGAGCAGGAGGACTATCTGGAGGACGAGGACAAAGCCAGAACTCTCTTGTTCTGCGGTCTTCCAAGAGGAACTCGATCAATAAAAAGAAAAGAGATGAATGAAGAAGGGAAGCTCCTATCTGACGTTATTGGAAAAGTGCTCATCTGCAAGCCGGGCTCCCATGATCATATCTCCGGAGATATGTTCAAAATTCTCATAGCTGTGGTCTGCCGCAAGAGGTTCAACTGGGGGGAGTTGCTGTTTCAAAAGATCAAGGACACTCTGGGCACTCCAAGTTTCGGCCACATCATCAGTCTATATCTCAACCAGCTCAACGGAGACAAGTTCGACATGAGCAAAGGAGTTCCTCTCCACTACTTGAAAAAGATGGATGCTACTGTGTTTGATCGATGGGAGCGGCGCATCGGGCAGCCTGCTGTGGAAGAGCACGAGGAAGTATCTCCCGCAGTCTCCCCCGGTGAAATTCCTGATACCGTGACTGCAGGAATCGAGGGGGAGACTCTACCCACTCATATGGATATAATATCTGAAATCGCCCAGGTGGCCAAGGATGCGGTAGCCGAAATCCTTGAAGTAAGTGAACCTGAGCTGGAGGATGAGGAGGTCCTGAACAGAAATAGTCAAGGAACCGAAGCTGCAGCACTGGAAACTGATGATCGGGAATTGGAAGAAGCTGCTGACATAGATGAATTCTTGAATGAGGACGGAGAGGACGATGAAAATGAGGGACATGAAGTACTTGAGACTCCGGATACTGTTGAACCTCCATCTGACAAGTCTGCACCAGTGGAGGGGGAGTTAGATAAATCTACAGAGGCAGCCAACATTCCTCCTTTGGAGCCTGTGATTGTATCCAGCTCTACCGACACTTCTGCTGAAATGCAAGGTCCACAAGTGCCCCCTGCTATTCCGTTACGCGATGACCTAGCCACTCACACTGTACACATCATTCAGGGCATCGTAAATGAGCTTAAAAACTCTTTTGATATAGCTCAGAAAACTCTGCTGAAAAGGATTAAGACTTCTGAAAATCTGATGCTCAAAAATATGGTGGAAATCAACCATAAGCTGGACATGATGGAGAAGAAATTTGAGGAGAAGTACACCGCGGCCGGCGAAGCTGTCACACTCTTAATGGCCGGTTTGAAAAAGAGTACTGATACTTTGGCTGTTGTAAATCAGAACGCACACGTTGTAGCCAACAATATTCAGAAATTTGATGGTAATATGGTCACTTTAAATGCCAATCAGCAGACCCTGATCACTGAATTCACCAAGACAACTAAGCATATTGATGACTCCCTGCACTTATATGCCAACTGCATAGCTGTCGAAGCCAAAAAGGGGGAGAAAGAGTATATCGCTAAGCTGGCCGAGCTCCAAGAAAGCATGGATGCAAACTTCGCACAATCAAGCAAATACGTCTATGAAAGCTGCTGGTGGATGCTTCAACAGGCGCTAGGTACGTTATGCGTCGTTCTGCCTGACAAGCCTGCCGGTATTCATGTCCCTGAGACATCTAAGGCTGCTGAGGAAGTAAGTGTTGCTGAGGATGTAAGTGCAAGTGCTGCTGCAGATATTCCCACACATGAAGCTGATGCTAGGGCTCTCTCCAAAGCTAAACTGAGGAGCATGTTTGACCAAGAGGCCTTAGCAAAAGCCAGGGGAAAGAGAAAAGTTCAGGAAGGGACCTCCAAGGAGACTCCAGCTGAGAAGCGAATCAGAATGAGTGAGGAGGATGTACGAAACGAAAGGTGGAGTCCAGTTTCAAGGAACATCATCTTAGACACCTTCCGGCTGCAAGAAAGAGGAGAGATCAATCGAAATGAAGCATATAGCCAGTATGAATGGGAAACGCACAAAGCATTTGAAGCGAAACGCAACATCTTTTTCAGAAACAACAAGGATCCAGACAAAGTTGCTCCTCCTAGGTATTACCCGAAGCCCAAGGAATACATGGAAAGGCAAAGCAAAAAGTACTTGGCTCAAACTCCTAAGGGTGACGTAGCTAAGGACAAATAGTCATCATTTTATAGCTGGTCTCTGTGTCTTAAGAACATTTAATGATTATTACTGTCGTATGAACGATTCTGGATTATATGTGAACATATTTCTCTTGGTACATATATTTGAATGTGTGAATGACTCAAGTCCTGTTCTGATTGCATATATTCTCTTGTGTTGCATGTTTAATTTTTGAATGCTATGTTATTATTTGATAGGTGTTATTCATCTTAGCTAGTAGGGTTTTGGCTTCGTCAAATAGGGGGAGATTGTTGGGTATTGTATCCACGATTACCTAGATTTGAGGAAGCCACCTGTCAAGCTAAGATGAATTCACAATGTATTTGACGAAACATCTTAAGTTGTACTTGCAGTTCCTCCACACTAAGTGCACACCAATGTCAGGGTGCAGTAGGTCAATATACACGGGTCTGCACGACGTAATCCCTCGTTGAGCAGATCAGTGTGTTGGCCTATGTGTACTCTCTCTATTGGAGTGCACTTACTTTCAAGTACAGGGCCGTTCATATGCAAGAAGAGACAAGGAGCATGGAGGATCAAGGAGCAGCTCCTAGGTGGAAGACGAAAATTCGTCCAAGGCAAATTCGACGAGAATCACTAGTGATTCTCGCCGAATCGACGAGAATCATCAGTGATTCTCGCCGACTCCTTCTGGCCATCTCAAAATGGTGCCAAGTAAGATTCAGCGAGAATCACTTGTAATTCCCGCCGAACCAGTGGCCAAGCAGCCCATGTACACAAAGTAAAATTCGTTGAGAATCAATAAGTGATTCGACGAGAATCACAAACGATTCTCGACGAATCGTCGAGAATCACTTGGTGATTCTCGCCGATTCGTCGAGAATCGTCTGCGATTCTCGCCGATTTTCACTTGGCGTTTTCTCAGGATGCTGCTGGACCGGATTCTGCTTCTGGACTAATTTGAACCGGAATTTGGGGATTTCTTTTGTGGGTCCCACAACGGTCAAATTTGTTGTATCTACAGGGTATAAATACATGGGTATTTTGAACAGTAAAGGTACGGAGAAAAAGGAACAGAAACCGAGCCGCAACCAAACCCTAGATCCGCGACTCCTCTCCTCCACCGCCGTCGCGCTCGGGCAAGTACGTCGCCGCCGCTGATCGTTCTTCTTCGTGATCTCCGGCGACAGAAGCTTAGCAAAGCTTGAGTCTCACGTGTCTATCCAGAGATCTCTTGTCTCTCGAGTTGTTGACCGGGAAAAACTCCCCCGTCCGAATCGATCGAGACGACCGATCCTAGAGTGACCGTTGGCAGACCTAGTTTGCTTTGCTACGAAGTTTGGATCTCCATGTTCAGCAGCCGCTCTTCATCGTAGCCGCCGATCCCGAAGCTAGCCGCCGCTCGTGTGCCGCCGCCGGTTCCGGGGAGATCCTCTCCAAGTGAGACCAATGTCGTAGACTCTTCATCGACTTCAAGAACACATCGTCGAACAAAGAGGAACACCGTAGTCTCCAAAAGAAGTTTGTATCACGTGTACACTCTACATTTAATTTCGTTGTAAGGGAACTTTTGTTACGTGTTGTAAGGGTTGGGTGCAACCCGTTTTGTGGGAGTGTTAACTCTCACGTGTGGAAGGGCTCCTTCCGTTAGTGAAGGGATTGGATTTCAATCCCGTTGGAGAAGTGACCGTGTCGTCCCTTGTTGGGGAGATAGGTCGAAGGGGGAAAGTGGATGTACCCAAGTCGGGGAACCACTATAAATTTGCTGTGTATTCTGTGTGCTGTGCTTGTTGTTTTTATTGTGCAGGTACATCCGTAAATTCCGCAAAAGAACCACACGTCACCTATTCCCCCCCCCCCCCATAGGTGCACATAGCTAACACTAGGTGGACTTTCATCTTGTAAACAGGCTATCAACCAAGCCACTAAAGGCCTAAAGAGCGAAGATTACGCTTTAACAACAGCAAAGGCCAACGTAACGCCACAAAATTACACACTGGCCATAAAAAAATCGGGGGCGTTACATAACCTGTCTGGTACAACTACCTTCCGAGCCTTCGGCTCACAGGGCTAACTTGCCCACTTCCACAACCACTCAGCCTACCGCTCGGATGACATAACCAAGCTAACCTCCCAAGTCATCATGGTGAGTGAAAGTGAAGTACTAGTATTTACTAATAACTTTTTTATCTTTTTAGTCTTACGGTTTAGGGTTATCCTTGGACTGCCCATGGTATTCCTTGTGAAGGGCTCTCGGGGCCACTAAGAACTATGATGGTTGATGAAGCCCATAGTTCCCTTTCAAAAGGGACTTAATATTGTTGTTGTCTACCCATGTCCTGACTCTACTGATCTTACACTTGATCTAACCATAAGTGTATTTAGACTTTTCTTCAAGGGGAAGGACGATCCATCGTCGATCCCAAGCACGACCTTTCCCCTGGTCAACCAGGCTATCTCAACTTGACTATTTCTTATGACCTCTTCTTATCCACCCAGACCGAATACAAAGACTATCCTTTCCCATATCAAGTTTCACATACTTTCTTACTTTTACAATATCTACTATGTGCGGACCAATTAACCTACATGATGTGTATGAATGGTGACCCCTTCAAATATTCATCAAAATGATCTAAGATTATTATTGTGGGTCTATCATGATCTTTTAGGAATAAATCCAGAAGATTATCATTTTCCTACTTTATTAGGTATTTATTATAATTTCTACAAAATCAGGCTTCATGAGCCTTTGAACACCAAGTGACTTTTATGACTAGGTATGGCCTTAACAAAATTATGATAAACTAATAACATCAAAATAACAGTAAATATCAAAAATCCCAATTTTCCAAAAAGGATATCACCCACAAGAAATTATTGGGTAAATAACCACAATATTATGATAAATAGGGAAAAATTAAACCATCCATCCAAAAATTATGAGAAAATTATTAGATGATAAATATAACAATAAAAGGCTACTGACCAAGAATTATGGTTTTCCAACTCAATTTATCACATAAATGATTTATATTAAAATATTCAACAAATGGGCACTTATGGAGGAGCCTATATGAAAATCTTCCAATATATTTATAAAAATTTACAGAACATTATTGTGTCCTAAAATGTTCCCTAAAGAAGTTTCATCATTTTCTAGCAAGCAAATAACCCTAAAACAATTATCTTGTAAGTAAATCAAAATTTTTGTTTATGAATAAAGTACCATGATTACTAATCCAATATTCATAATAAAATTTCTAGGGAATAATATGATCTCATAAAGTTCACTGCCTAAGTTTCATGAGTATCCAAATTAATTTGAGCATGTAATTAAATATTGAACCAAAGTGCCATAAACTATCCATATCTATTTCAAAGAGAGTATATGTTCCTAAAATAATACAACCATTCTTTTAGTGATTATTTTCACCCTAGGAACTAACCAACCAAGTTACAAGACCATCCAAGGACATATAGTCTCATGTCCTTCACTAGGCCTCAAACTTCAACCATAAGGCCTATACTAGGGTCTTTGGGCGTCTCCACCCCAAACCACTCAAATTCTCTTGAGGGGGTGTTTTAGATGACTTTGAGGCAGTGGTTAAAGTTTCATCCCTTTTGGATGAGGATTGTCCACTCAACCCACCAACTTTCTCTTGCCCTAATTTATCCCTAAGGGACCAAGGTTTGGTATCAATAATACCTACTCAAACCAACCCCAAATGGGCTGATATTTTTACTAGAGTCATGACATTACCTAAATGGCCACCCAACAAAATATTGGGTGGTTTTGAGTTAATTAGGCCTCTTAATTAAATCATACATTATTTATTAAATGATGTACAAAGTATAGAAAAAGTTATTCCAAAAATTCACATTTTTGGATATGTCTGAGATATAGATGAGGCTAACCTATGATCCAAATGTCAAGGCATTCGGATGAGTGGTTTAGTGTGCGCACACAAATTTATGTTTGGTTAACCCTAGGGATAGCTTGCACAATTTAATGTGTTGTGGTCAGACCGTTGATCCAAATTGGTTGAAACTAATTTTAAACTAAATTAGCTCAAAATGCTACAACTTTCATATTAACCATTTGTCTAGAAAAAGCATCTAGATATTTTTAATAATTAAAACTATCTACTGAATAATTTGTAATGGAGTATTAAATTAAATGAATATCATTATCTATATTATTAAAAATAAGCCAGCATGAAGCCTACACCAGGAAATGGATGGCATCCATTCATCGTCCTCCTCGATTCAATGGCTCACAGTAGCCCGTCTTGGGCGATACTGAGTTGTGATTTTCCCGCCACCTGAGTGTCTCCCCGGCCGACAAATACCACCACCAACTTCATTGAGGTGGTGGCGGATAATAGGCGTTGTTAGGCCAGCCGGAGGTGGCCGGAATCGGGTTTTACGCATGGATTAAAAGCTTGAAAAAACCAAGCTTTCGGCCTACCCGATCTAGGTCCAATTGGCCCCAAACATTGTGGCCAGCAGATGTGGATCTTTCTACTGAAAAATAGGAAGAGGACATGACCTTTTGGGAGGGCTGGACCCTTGCCGATCGCTGTGATGCCATTTCCGGTGGTGGTGGTGTCGGGTGCTTTGCAACATCTACACCAAAGAATTCGATTTCTTTAGGAAAAGAGTGTAGCTAACTCCTCTTGACCAAGTGAAGATTTAAATTAAACCAGATTGGGGAGAGAAGGGGCGAGGCTTGATTGCACCATTATTCGCCATGAATGGAGTTTTTCGACCTTTGAAGTATTCACCGAATTCCTCCCCTTGTTGGCCGAGAAAGGCTCTTGATGTCCTCTAACTAACCTTGGGAATGAATGTCCATTAATTGAGAGTTAGATGAGGGGTCAATGACATTCAAACACCATGAATTTCCACTTTCTCTCTCTTTCTCTCTCCTCAAAATTGGGGAAAATTGCCAATTCTCCATCCTAATTAGTAATCCCAGCAAATGAATGGCAAATTGGGTAATTATAAATCTCGTGAGGGTAGTGAGCCACCTCAATTAGGCCTAGACGAAGTGGATTAGGCTTGAGCTAGCCTTTTCTCCACTTTTTGGGCCTGGCTAACCCTACCCATTTAAGCACAACACTAGGTCATTTTAGGTGATGTGACTGACCCAATGGGGTGTAGATGATCCCATTGGCATCACCCTAGTCCACTTATGGCTTGGTGTAGCCCAATTAAGTTAACTTTTGGAAATTTGACCAAATTAGGGTTTGGGTTGACCCTTGGTCAACTTGACTTCTTTGGTTGGCCCCAATGGGTGGTTAGTGACCCAATTGGAAATTACTATTTACAAACCAAGGTTGTTTTCACCTTCATGCCTAAGCTCACATGGTCTCTTGAGATTCCTAGGGTCTTGTCATGACCTAGTCGTGGAAAAACCACTCATACGGGTCAATTGTTCGAGGGATGGTACAAATCCCAACACATAAAAATAAAAATTTCATACCAAAAATTAAGGTTAGGCCTACGGTGTTTCTACTGAAGCAAAAACATGTAACATCCCTAAAAAATTCAAGGTATTCCTGACTTGAAGAGCTCTGGGTACCTCTGCTACATCATGTACCGTGGCTCCCAAGTTTGCTCCTCAAGCCCATGATTCCTCCACAGGACCTTGACCAGCGGAACCTTCTTGTGTTGTAAGGACCGCATTGTTGTGTCATTGATCCTGAATGGCTCCACGTTTACTAATCGATCAGAAGGCACCGGTCCATCTATAGTGGAAATCAGTTTCTCAGGTCGTAGTAGAGCCATCCAAAGTGAAGAGATGTGGAAGACTTCATGCAATCCCGCTAACTTTGGAAGTAGCTCCACTCTATAAGGCAAGGGACTGATATGCTCCAGGATCCTGTAAGGCCCTATGTATCTCGGACTGAGCTTCTTCCGCACTCTTACCCGCGAGATTCCATGCATCATCCGTATCTTTAATAAAACACGATCTCCCACCTGTAACTCCACCTGACGATGTCATGCATCATAGTACTTGGACTGTCTACTCTAGGCCTCCAGCATCCTGTCTTGAATCATTCTCACCTGAGCGTCTGTGTCCTCAACGAACTCCGAGCCGAGTGCCTTTGGATACTCATCCCGGATCCAAGATAGTGGGGTCCTGCACCTCCATCCGTATAGTGCATCGTATGGGGCCATGCCTATGCTGGACTTATGACTGTTGTTGTAGGAGAACTCGATCAAGGCTCTCCGCAGTCCAAAATACATAGCCACAGAAGATCCTCCAATGTCCAGTTATTGCGCTCTATCTGCCCATCCATCATAGGGTGGAAGGCGGTGCTGAACGTCAACCGAGAGACCAGGTAATCTTGGACTGACCTCCACTCTTTGGACATAAACCTTCCATCCTGATCTGACACGATCTTCTTGGGCACTCCATGGTAGCGAACAAACTGCTCGATAAATCTCTGTACCAGAGCACTGCCCGGAGCGTCCTTCCTGACTGTAATAAACATAGCCACCTCCGTCAATCTGTCGACAATCACATAGATCGAATCATTCACCGCATGAGATCGGGGTAGCCCGGGTATGAAATCCATGGCTATGGCATCAAAATTCATCTTAGACACCGGTAGTGGTTGTAATAATCTGACCGAGATCTTACACTCCGCCTTCATGAGCTGGAAAGCCTCCTAATACATCACGTAGTAGGTGGTATCCTTCTTCATGCACGACCAATACATAGTCGTCTTCAGATCCGCAGTCATTTTTTTGATACCCGAGTGCACTAAATATCTGCTGCAGTGTGCCTCAGCCATGATATCCTCCCGAATTCGTCCTCCTGCCGGTATATAAACATCGCCTCTAAAGCATAGCAGCCCATCTTTCAGAGAGTAATCCTAAGTCGTGCCTTCCTCCAAGGCCATGAAAATCACCTCCAGCCTCGCATCTAGCCCGTACACATCCCTAATACAATCTCAGATGTCCTCTGCGGTGCTCATCGACGCCAAGTACTCCTTAAACAGATCTGGATCATCCTATAATACCAAAGATATCTGCATCTCCTCCAACATCTATACCAGCTCCGTATCCATCAGATGAGGCCCTTCTCCTGATGGTGTGGCTCTCCTGCTTAGAGCGTCTGCTACCACGTTGGCCTTCTCGGGATGATAGTGCATGGTGTACTGATAGTCTGACAGAAACTCTACCCAGCTTCTTTGTTGGATGTTCAGCTCCTTTTGTGTGTCCACATACTTCAAATTCTTGTGATCAGAGAAAATATCACAGTGGACACCATAGAGATAGTGCTGTCATATCTTCAGAGCGAAGATAACCACTCCCATCTCCACATAATGTGTTGGGTAGTTTTACTCATGTTTCTTCAACTAGTGGGAGGAATATGCTATCACGTGCACGTTATACATCAGAACGACACCCATCCACTGATACGACGCATCCGTATAAACCTGAAATCCTTCCTTCCCATATGGAAGGGCAAGGAAAATGTTGGAACCCCACCTATTTTAGGGTTGATTTGGGCTAGGTTCACTATTAGGATTGCTTAGATTGACCTACATTATATAGTCTACGGTCATAGGTTTTTGTCAGAGTCTAAGTCAAGACATCAAACCTAGCATGATTTGTTTTCACCTTCAGAAGACTTAGAAGACAGAAGACCCCGAGAGAAAGCAGTTTTCCAAGAGCAGAAAAAATCGTTCAGAGAATGTTGAACTAAGCTCGACTTTCGTCGATCGGAGTTCGACGAACTCAGTTATTTCTCTGAGCCAAGTTCGACGAAATCCTAGCTAAGCTCGACGAACTCAACTTATTTCTTTGTGCTGAGTTAGACGAAATCTTAGCTGAGATCGACAAATTCTGATATCTTCCCAGAAGCTCAGCACGACGAAAAGACTATCTCAGTTGGACGATCTTGGAGCTCAGATTGGCATGAATTTTCTGTTCAAAGATCTTGGAGCTCAGCTCGACGAATGAGAGCCTTTAGGTCGATGAAATTGGATCTTTGGTCGACAAAACAATTTCAGTTCAACAACATTATCACAGGTTCTGTTCGACTAATTTCCATGTAGTTTTTTCAGTACTGACTAAGGCAGTTTGATTTCAGAATTTATTATTATATGCCTATAAATGCTCTGATAATTAATGTTTTATATTCTCAAGAATATAGCCATTTCAAGGTAGCATTAATTATGGTATTCACATGGTAATTATTTGGCTAATTTGCTGGGACAGTTGAAGAAACATTTAAAGACAATTACTAGACGTTTAACTCCCAGATTTTCTGCAGTTAATCAAGGATACAATTCAATTCAAATGCTATTTTCTGCAAGGAATATATAAGGACTGTTTTCAGAAGATTATATAGAATTTTCAGAGATACACAGATATATAGAGAAAGAATTTTTCACAGAATTTACACAAACACATAGAGAAATACAGAGATTCTTACAGAGCTCTTCACCATCAGCTTCAGAGCTTTTCAAGGGACAACTATTCAATATCAGTCCAAAAAGCCTCTGAAGATCTTCTCAATCTGAAGGCCTACACCTTGTGCAAAGCTCTCATCTTCCTGAACCATTCTACATCTCGAGGGGAGCTTTAACAACATCAAATCCACTAGTCTTCTCTTAGTCTGTAGACAGAGAAGAACATCATCAACTTTTTTTTCCAACTGTGTACAGGGTTATAACTCCCTTAAAAAGTTAACCCCTTTGGTCGTCAAGTCTCCTGATCAAAAGACTTGGATTGGTTTTTGGGCACCTGATCAAAAGCTTAAAGGGTTGTGAAATCTCCCTTGAAATAGATCTTGTGGTGACAGGGCACCTGAGCAAAAACCTATGGTGGCAGGGCACCTGATCAAAAACCTGCAGTGGATTCCTACCAGGGTGGTAGAATAGTGGATGTACCAAGTTTTGGGGAACCACGATAAAATCTTTGTGTCGTCTAGATTGATTTATTTTTTATTTTGTTGTGCTTTGATTGCTTTGGTTTTTATTTTCTCTCTATACATATAGCGATCACTTATTTTAATTCCGCAATAAAAATTAATCAAGTTTTTAAAATACTTTATTCACCCCCCCCCTCTCTAAAGTTAAGACAGATTTATCCCTGACGTTCAATTGGTATCAGAGCCAGGTTGTTTGGTTTCATAGGCTAACACCAGAACCAAAAGAACTTTGATAGATCTTATTATCTCTAGTGTTTATCTTATATCATGGCACAGAATATAGAATACTCGAGCACCAGACCTCCAGTGTGCAATCTTAACAAGTTTTCTCTCTGTAAGGAATGGATCAGATTGTATATGAATTCAATTGATGAAGATATCTATAATTCTATCTTGATAAGTGCCCCTACTCCTTCAGCAACAACATAAACAAGTACCTCAGTAGTTCCACCACCTGAGTGGACAGAAGCTCGGGAGAAATTGAAGATGGATGATTCGAAAGCAATGAACATCCTAGCTCAGACTATGTCTGGTGATATCTTTCAAAAGGTTGTTGAATGCTCTTTATCCAAAGAGATCTGGGATTCTCTAAATGAAATGGTTGTTGTCTCTGCTGATGAAATAAAAGATAAAAGATCTCATCTCATTTCCCAATATGAGAACTTTAGGAAAGAAGAGTGAGAGTCAGTGGCTGACATGTATAACAGACTCAGCTTGATCATCAATGAGCTGAAGAACCTGGATAAAAATATCTCATTGACTGAGATAAATGACAAGATTCTTATGTGCTTCCCCAGCACACGGGACTCCAGGATTTGGCCAATCAAGGAAGCTCTAAGCCTGAATGAAATTTATACTGAATCATTGTTATGCAAGCTCAAATCCTATGAGCAGCTTATAAAGAGAAGAGAAGCAGCTGAACAAAAGACCACCTTATTAGGAAGGAAAGTGCAGAATATTGCTTTGAAGGCATCTGAAGAATCAGAAGCTCCACCAACAAATGAAGAACTTCTAAGATTGCTGGCCAAAAGATTTTACAAGTTTGCCAGAAAAGATTTCAGAATTATGTCATCCAGACCAGATGACATACCAAGATTTGACAAAACTCCTACAAGGAGATTGTCTGCTTTGGTTGCAAAAAATCTTGACACATTCTTCCAGATTGTCCAGAGAATCAGAAGAAGGAGAAAAGAAAAGACAAAGACTCCAGAAAGCACTACACCTAGCCCTCCTCAAGCAAGCATAAGAGGAAGAAGAAAGGCTTTCTGGCAGAAACTTGGAGTGAGATAGAAGAAGAATCTTATTCTTCAAGCTCCAGCGAAGAAGAAGAAGAAGCTAAAGCAAATGAAATATGTTTGATGGCTATCAATGCATCAAGCAATCCATCATAAGTAGAAGAATCAGAAGCTAAAGATTCTGAGTCTGAAGAGGATCAGGTAATATCCTCCTTTGATTTTACTTATGAACTTTTTAAAACTGAATTTAAATTATTATGTAAAGACCTAATTAAATCTGAGAATAAAATCAAACTTCTCAGAGATAAATTTATTGAATATGATAACTTATTCTCTGAAAATATTAAATTAAAAGATGAACTAGATGTAGCTTCTGTACAAATCATCTCATTAAAAACTGAACTAAATGAGGCTAAAAAATTTGAAGAATCCCTTAATGGGAGAAGTATAAAATTAATGGACATCACTAGCACAATCAATGCCAGGCTCTATAGTAAACTAGGTTTAGGTGCTTCATCTAGTCAGCCACTGATTCTTAAGAAAAATATATTATCTACCCCCATAAAATTTATTTCTGCTAAGGGAAAAGATAAAATTGTAGAAGTTAACAATAAACCAACCGAAACATCATAGAAAAAATCAATCAAAGAAAAAGAAAAAGAAAAATTCACATAAAACTACTGTTCAACAATATTCGTCGAACTCAGCTCGACCAAATCAGTATTTTGCTTCGAACGGCGATCGACAAACTCTGAAACCAGAGTTTGGGTATGCTGACTCAAGACAGTAGCTCGATGAAATCAATATGTTTCATTAAACAGAGATCGACGATCGTTGTTGAAACCGAAAAATGTTCTCCTGTGGAGTTCACCCTCGGGGAAGGGGTGATCGCGCACCTACTTCGCTCCTACAAGAAAAATAACAAGGGAAACAAGGAAGAACTGACCCATGAGCTCGGCGGGGAGGACCCACCACACACCCGGAAGATTTAAGAGCGCTTCCCCTCCTTAGACAAAGGCCGAGCAAAGGTATCCTCAGAAAGCGCTAGAGAGATGGAGCAAGAGGGCACTGGAAGCATGCTTTCTGAGGTACCCCTTGGATCCTATTTATAGATTTCTGAAAACGGCCTGCAAATAGCCAACTCCCGCTGTCCTGCACGGCTATGTGCATTCCAGGTTGTCCTACCAACAGCGTAACTCTATTGTGCTGAAAGGCTATGGGCAGGCCAGCAGTGGCAAAATAGTAAAAAGTAACTCATAGACCTGGGTGACCCCGGCCACCCCTGAAGATCATGCTCGCCTGCTGGATGCCGAGCTCCATAGGGCGATTGCGAGCTGGCTACTGTGCTCGCCTTTCGATTTTCCTTCATTAGTCGAGCTCAGCTCGATAAAGCCTGGGCTTAGCTCAGCGAGTGCAGAGCTCAGGGTCAACGAATGCCGAGCTCGGCCTTCAGAGTTCTCTGCCATGCTCGCCTGCTGCCTCCAGCTTTCTCTGTCGAGCTCGCCTACTGACTTCAAATTCCTCTACTGAGCTCGCCTGCTGCTTGGGCGATCTGAACCGGCCGGTCTGGTTCCTAGCGACCTCACTCGCTGGATACGGGGTTGTATATAATCCCCGCTATTTTTGAGCGTGGCAAAGTTCGGAAAGAAACATCCAACCCCAAGTTTTCGGCGAGTGTGGGGTGTACCAGAGGGATTCTTCGGGTCGGGTCCACTTGTGACTATATATATATACCTGCATACCTGCCTGACTCTTGCCATTCCCTATGTGCTAGCTCTGCCTTGATGCCGATCCCAAAGGAGATCCAAGAGCAACTTGCGCGGGTTCTCCAGTCCTCAGCTGCTCGCGTAGCTGCCCTCACTGTGGTTCCGCCTGCTGTCCCGCAGGGTGACTCTGCCGAGCCCAACTCCAAGAGGGTGAAACCGTTTTCTCAAGCGGCCGAGCCCATTTATGATGACTTGAGAAACACCTTGGAGCTTGGGACCGACTCCTCCACTCTTCCTGCCCCATAAAAGGCCAAGAATATTTTTGTCCTCTACGACGGCCCGAGTTGCACGCTTGATGGCATGGGGGCACCCCGCCACAGGACCCCGCCCTGCGAGGCAAGACCACACTTAGGGACTCACGATTCATAACTCCAGAGAACCATCCCCGGGACCCGCCCGTTCCTTTGGGACCTTGTGGGTGAGCTCGCAGACACAATACTCGTCGGTGCGTGCCCCCTGCCCTCAGCGAGCTGTCGTGACCACGGGGGCGGGGGTGGAGACCATCCCCGTTCCGGGATTCGATCTCCTCTCGCCAGGAATGCGCGGCCTAGGCTGCGGCAAGGACCTGCGGTTTGTCCCTCCCCGCATCTTCTTGGAGGTGCCGAGTTTGTCAGGTAAACTTGGTCTTGGATTCTCGTCCTGCGAATTTCCAGCATGTCTCCCATTGCTAATGTTTCTATCTTCACAGTTCCCCCCAGCTAATCCGTGGCCAAGGAGACTTTGCGGACATCCCACTGCTCCCCCCTCCCCTCCCCGAGCTCTCTGGACTCTTACCTAGGCCCTGAAGTGGAGAATAACTAGCTGACGAGGAGGGGGATCAAGCTCTTCAAGAAACTTGTGTGTGGGCTTTGCGAGGTCGAGGAGGTCAACGAGGCGCTTCAACGCGACTACGCGTGTCTCGCTGATGTGGTGCGAAGTGGCCAGGCTAGAGAGATGATGTCTCCTTCCTGGCTCCTGGATGAGATTGACGACGACCTCTCAGTGGCTCAGAGGAATTCGGGGAGGATTCGCGAGCTTCTCCGCGCGCGACAGTCTGGGGGACGGGGGATGTGAGGCCAGGGTAGATAATAGGTGGCTCCCTTGCTGAGCCGACCGATAGTCGCCCCATGCTCTCCCTCTGCCCGCGCGCCCCACTTTCTTATCCCTGCACTTGAGTGTTGTAATAAATGACTAAACATTCTTGGATATGCGGTATTCGAATAATATATTTGTTGGGTACATTGGATTAAATGTACCTGATTTGAAGAAGCCTCACCCTACTCAATGATATACATCAAAATGTATTTGATGTATTTTGAGTTGCCTTGTGCAGGTTAAGTATTTACAGGGAAAGCTGAAAAGTTTTTAAGTCCATGTGTCGACACCCAGAAGGAAATGTCGACACTTAAGAAGACTTGTGTCGACACCCAGACAAGCAGTGTCGACAATTGGAGTAATTGTGTCGACACCAGGGATGGAGAGTCGACACCAGACAGAAAGTATCGACACATGAAGGCTGTGTCGACACTCAATGAAGAAAATTCCTGTGAAGTTGTGTCGACACTTAGAAGTAGTGTCGACACTCAGAGGAACTGTGTCTACATCAGAAAGTGTCGACACTTGGAGGCTGTGTCGACACTCAGCAAATTTCAGCAGAGTCCAAGTACAAGTGTCGACACAATGAAGAATGTGTCGACACACAACAGAAGACTCAACACTTGAAGAAAGTGTCGACACAATGAAGAATGTGTCGACACACAGCAGAAGACTCAACACATGAAGAAAGTGTCGACACAATGAAGAATGTGTCGACACATAGTAGAAGAGTCAATACATGAAGAAAGTGTCGACACTTGGAGGCTGTGTCGACACTCAGCAAATTTCAGCAGAGTCCAAGTACAAGTGTCGACACAATAAAGAATGTGTCGACACACAGCAGAAGACTCAACACATGAAGAAAGTGTCGACACAATAAAGAATGTGTCGACACACAGCAGAAGACTCAACACATGAAGAAAGTGTCGACACAATGAAGAATGTGTCAACACACAGTAGAAGACTCAATACATGAAGAAAGTGTCGACACTAGGAGGCCGTGTCGACACTCAGCAAAGTTCAACAAAAATTCTAACTACAAGTGTCGAAACAAAGGAGATGTGTCGACACTCAGCAAAAGTCTCAACATAAGAAGAATGTGTCGACACAAGGAGCTGTGTCGACACTCAGCAAGTATCAACACAGAAGGCAAGTGTCGACACCAAGAAGATGTGTCGACACTGAACAAGTTCAACACAAGAAGGTGTGTCGACACAAAGGAGTTGTGTCGACACTTACAAGAATTCAACTAAGTACTGAAGAACAAGAAGTTGTGTCGACACACAATATCAGTGTCGACACATGATGAAGAAGCTGTGTCGAGACATAAATTCTACAACATAAGGAGTTGTGTCGACACCTTGAAGGCTAGTGTCGACACTTAGTATACTTGTGTCGACACTTGTTCTATAAGTGTCGACACTTAAAGACAGATTGTCTCGACACTTTAAGACAGTTACAGATATTTCAAGAACTGACTGGATGACATGACAGCTGCCATTCCAGCCGGTCTACTGTAACTGTCAGAGTTGTCAGAAAGTTGTTAGGAACCGGATCAGCCGGTCACCATGAAGAAGGCCTATAAATAGGCTTATTCTGTCAACAGAAAACGAGTCTAAGAGATTAACAACAAGAGATCAACAATAAAAGAAGAAGATCTAGCTATTCATTGAAGAATCAAGTGAAGATCTAAGAAGTTGGGGAGAGAGAGCTCTTTCAAAGAAGACAGCCGTTGGAACCAGGCTGTGAAGAAGGGTTCAGACCTAGTTCTGAATCTTAAGTTACAGTGATTGAAGATCAGCTGCAGAGAATCAATCCTATTGTGTTCTACATTCAAGAAGCTTTGAAGAAAGCCAAGTGAGGTTGATCTCAACAGAGTTCTTCCAAGAAATCATCAAGAACCTATCAACTCATCTCTCTTTTTCTGAGTTGTAGGTATATACTTTGTATTCTAAATTTCTTGTTGGATCCTTAGGGATCTGAGTTGTAAGCCTGCAATTATAATGGCTGAGTGGTAGGGCCTGTGTGCCTGAGTATAGGAGATCCATATCTCTGAGTGTAGGCCTGTTGTGGCTGAGTGTAGGCCTTGTGGCTGAGTGTAGGTCTTTGGAGAAGACTGAGTTGTAGGGCCTTGGGCCTGAGCTGTAGGAACCATTTGGGGTTCTGAGTGTAAGATCTGAGGATCTGAGATAGTGGAGGAGTTTGGCCGAATCTAGTACACTACTAGATAGGCGAAGGGGGAAAGTGGATGTACCCAAACCTTGGAGAACCACTATAAATCTGTGTGTTCACTGTGTGCATGTTTGATTCTGTGATTGCTGATTGAGTTCTGTGAATAAGTAATTATAACTCTGTGATATAATCTGTAATCTGCCTAAAAAGTCTAAAAAGATTTAGTCACCTATTCACCCCCCCTAGGTGATTAGGTACCATTTCTTTCAAGTTGTATCAGAGGCAGGTTGCTCAAAAAGGACTTAACTGTCTGAGTAGATCCTGTTGGCAGATTCAGTATAAGTAAAGTGCAGAATCAAGAAAATCAAGAAACATGGGTTCAACAGAGAATCATAAGGAACTTGGATCCATGAAGTTGCCCATTTGCATAAAAGAGATTTTTGGCATCTGGAAAGAAAGGGTGAGACTGTTTATGGAAGCCTCAGACCCTAGAATTTATATCACAGTTAAAGAAGGGCCATATGTGCCTATGAAGGTATCAGTCTTAGATGGAAATCAGAGAACACCTAAAGACTTTTCTGAAATGACAAAAGAAGAGATTATTCTGGCCACCATGGATAAGAGGGCTCAGAATATCATTGTGAGTGCCATAGATGATGCTACCTTTCAGAACTTGATACACTGTAAGACATCTAAGGAGATTTGGGATATCTTGATAGTGTATATGGAGGGTTCTGAAGAAGTGAGGCAGGACAGAAAGTCTTTGTTAAACCAGGAATATGAAAGTTTCAGACAAGGCAGGTCTGATAGCATAACAGAATGCTATAAGAAATTCTATAGGATTGTCAATGAGCTAATGTCCTATGTAAGAGATTTCAGTAATTATGAGCTAAATGATAAGTTCTTGAGGTCCCTAATAAAGGACTGGGACACCAAGATCTGTGTCATAAGGGAAATGGCCAAGTTAGCAGATATTCCTCCTCCAACTTTGTTTGGAAAACTGCTATCCTATGAAATGCAGTTGATGGTAAGGAAAGAAGAGGAGAAGACTATCAGAATAGAGAATAAATAAAGAACAGTGGCATTCAAGACAGAAGCCACCAGAAAATACAGAAGTAAGTCTCCATCTCCACCTCCAAAAGTGGCTGAGACTGAGTCAGATGAATCAGAAGGCAGAAATTCTGAAAGCAGTGAGAGTGATGAGGATTTTGCTGCATTCACAAGACACTTTCAGAAGTTTCTAAAGAAGAAATAGTGGAGGTCAAAGCCATCCACTTCATAGGGAAAAGATGACTATTATCAGAACAATAAGTCATCAAAGAAAGAAAGGAGAAAGCCCAAGTCAAGCAAAGCAACTTTATCAAAAATTGTATGATATTGCTGTAACAGACAAGGACATGTTATTGCTGACTGTCCAGAGAAAAGGAAAGAGTCTAATGATAAGAAGAAGACTCAATTCAAGGGCAAAAAGAAAAGGTCCTTTGTTGTCAAGAAGGACAAAAGCCTGTCAGATATATCATCTTCAAAAACTGAGTCAGAAGCTGAAGCATACATATGACTGTTTGCTGAAGAAGAGGAAGAGGAGTTCATCCAGATAATGAACTCTATATATGAGCAAGAGGACATTCAGTGCACAGGACTGATGGCCTTAACAGAAGGTGACAAAATCCAGGATCAGCCTGGACCTAGTAAGGTACAAAATTGTTCTTTAAGTTCAATTTCTAGTGCTAGTTCAGATTCAGTTACATCAGCATCAAGTGATGCCAGTGGATCTAAATCTGAAGGGGATGTTCATCAGTTGATTGATGAATATAGAGTTCTGTTGCAAGCATTTAAGAAAAGCAAATCCTTGGCCAAGAGTCAGGCTAAGGAGATTGCAAGTCTCAAAGTGGCTGCAACTGATTTTGAAAAGCTGATTGATCAAAAGTTAAATGAAAAAGCCACACTGAAAAACATAACTGTTATTCTGATGGGAACTATAACATTCAAGAATGATCACATCAGAAATCTGGAGTTTAGTCTTCAGAAGGAGAGAGACATAGTTGCAAGGTTTTCTAAACCTAAGTCTGTTCTACCTTTGATTGATGAGTTTATACCTCACAAGGGTAAAACTGGATTGGGGTTTACTAACCCTACTAGGACTGTAAAGTCCAAGTCTAAGGGCAAATCCCCAGCTCTCAACAAGCCAGTTGTAGATAAAACAGGTGGGGATGTACCTAAGAAAAGGTACAATAGATTTGAGTGCTGGTGCTGTGGCAAGGTAGGCCACTTTGCCATCGACTGTTGGCACAATTCTAGTGCCATGTTGAGTAGCAAACTGCCTGTTGGAAGATCTGCAGGTAGCTTTGTTAAGATGCAAAATAACCAGCACCAAGGACCTAAGAATTCTTTGGGTTCTAAGGTCAACTAATCTGTTTTGCAGGTGACTCAAAGTGGTCATGCCCCAATATGGTACTTGGACAGTGGATGTTCCAGGCACATGACTGGAACTAAGGGATTGCTAAAGGACTACACACCAATCAAGGATGGTCCTAAAGTCACCTTTGGTGGTTCTGAAAAAGGAATTATCAAGGGTTTTGGTAAAATTTCTAGCACCCATATTACAATTACTCAAGTGGCTTATGTTAAAGGTTTGAAACATAACCTTATTAGTATAAGTCAACGGAGTGATTTAGGATATGATATCTCATTTGTCAAAGATGGTTGTCATATCAGGATGTCAAATGATCAAGAGATCATTTTGACTGGTTATAGAAAGAGAAATGTCTATTGCCTAGACATTATATGTGAGACCAATGGTTCTCCAGTGTGTCTTGTACCTGATGAGAAAGTCTCTCATTGTGTCAAATGGCACAAGAGGCTAGCCCATCTTTATTACAAGACATTTGTCCAACTCTATAGCAAAGAGTTAGTGAGGAATGGTCCTCAAGTTAAGTGTATTAAAGATGGAATATGCTCAGCTTTTCAAAAGGGCAAGCAGACTAGATCCACCTTTAATAGCATTGAAACCAAAGATGCTGTGAGGTGTTTATACCTCTTGCATATGGATCTCTTTGGTCCTATGCCAGTTCACAGCCTAGGTAGGAAGGTCTACACATTTGTGGTTGTAGATGACTACTCAAGGTTTTCCTGGGTGTTCTTCCTTAGACAGAAATATGAAACACCTAGTGTCTTCTATAGTTTTGTCAAACAAATTCAGAATGAGTTAGACAGTTCAGTTGTCAAAATAAGAAGTGACCATGGTACTCAATTCCAGTCTGATAGTATGACAAAACTATGTGAATAATTTGGGATATTTTAGGAATTTTCTTCACCAAGAACACCTCAGCAAAATGGCATTGCTGAGAGGAAAAATAGAACCTTGATTGAGGCTGGTAGAACCCTATTAAGTGACACATCACTCCCAGAATATTTCTGGGCTGAGGCAGTTAATACTGCATGCCATGTAATTAATAGGGCTACCATTACTAAAAGCCACAATAAGACCCCCTATGAGATTGTGAAAGGCAGAAAACCAAATCTATCCTATTTCAGGATCTTTGGTTGTAAGTGCTTTATACTTAACAATGGAAAGTCTTACTTGACTAAGTTTGTTGCCAAATCCCAAGAGGGGATCTTTGTTGGGTACAACAATAATAGTAAGGCTTATAGGGTCTACAACTTGTCTACTCAAGTTGTAGAAGTGTCAGTACATGTAGTATTTGATGAAGCTAGACATATTAACAATGAGTTGTCTAGAAGTATTTGCAGCTCCACAGGTGTGACTAAGAATATGGACAAGCTCACTATTGAAGAAGGATCTACTGCAAGTCAGCATGTAGATGATAGTGGCTGTTGTCTAGGGGGAGTACTACATGTGCCTAATGCAGAAGAAGTCCAAGGAGTGCAGCAAGTTGAAGAAACTGAAGAAGTTCAACCTGAAGCCAGGATGCCTCCAGCTAATAGGCATTTAAGAGATCATCCAGCAGATCAAATCATTGGTGATCTAAGATAAGGGGTACAAACAAGGAGCAGAAATCTAAACTCAGTACTCTACTCCAGTTTCTATCCCAAGTAGAGCCAAAGAAGTTTGAAGAAGCCATCCTAGACCCTCATTGGATTGAGGCAATGCAAGAGGAGCTGAATCAGTTCAAGAGGTGCAAAGTCTGGGAGCTTGTTCCTAAAACAAAAGACCATAACATAATTGGAACCAAGTGGATCTTTAGGAACAAGATGGATGAACATGGAGTAATTATCAAGAATAAAGCAAGACTGGTTGCTAAGGGATATAGGCAGGAAGAAGGTATTGACTTTGATCAAACCTTTGCTCTAGTAGCCAGACTGGAAGCCTTAAGGATGTTCCTGGCCTATGCAACCTTTCAAGGATTTAAAGTATACCAAATGGATGTTAAGTCAGCCTTTCTGAATGGTAATCTGAAAGAAGAGATCTATGTGGAACAGCCATCAGGTTTTGTTGATTCAACTCAACCTAATTATGTCTATAGACTTAGAAAAGCTTTGTATGGGTTAAAACAAGCCCCTAGGGCTTGGTATGAAACCCTGTCTAGTTTCCTCATTGAGAATAAATTCACAAGGGGGAAAATAGACAAGACTCTATTCCTTAGGGAATCCAGAGGCAAGATCATACTAGTCCAAATACATGTAGATGATATAATATTTGGGTCTACTGAAAGTAGTCTATGCAAAAAGTTTGCAAAACTTATGCAAGGACAATTTGAGATGAGCAGTATGGGGGAACTTTAGTTCTTCTTGGGTCTCCAAGTTAGACAGACTGAGAATGGTTTATCCATATGCCAGTCTAAGTTCACCCTAGAACTGATAAGGAAGTATGGTATGGATTCATCCAGTACCATGAAAACTCCTATGGGGTCAAGTATGTCTCTTAGCAAAGATGATGCAGGGAAACCTGTAGATGAGACTTTGTATAGAGGGATGGTTGGCCCCCTTCTATATTTGACTGCAAGTAGACCAGATATCATGTATGCTACATGTGTCTGTGCTAGGTACCAATCATGCCCTAAAGAGTCTCATTTGACAGTAGTCAAAAGAATTCTGAGATATCTTAAGGGCCCTCCTTATCTAGGCCTTTGGTACCCTAGGAATGGAGGCTTTGAACTGACAGGTTATTCAAATGCAGATTTTGCATGCTGCAAGGAAGATAGAAAGAGTACAACTGGAACCTGTCAATTCCTAGGTGGAAGACTGATTTCATGGAGTAGCAATAAGCAAACAAGTGTGGCTATCTCCACAGCAGAATCAGAATATATGGCTGCAGGAAGTTGCTGTGCTCAACTTCTATGGATACAACATCAGCTTGAGGATTATGGTATTCAAGCAAGTAGAACACCTTTATTTTGTGATTCTACTAGTGCTATATCTATTGCAAACAATCTTGTTTCCCATAGAAGAACTAAACACATTGAAATAAAATATCATTTTCTAAGGGAAAATGTAGAAAAAGAAGATATTTCACTAGAATATGTAAATACAGATAATCAACTAGCTGACATGTATACTAAGCCTTTAGAAGAAACCAAATTCAATAGGTTTAAAATTGAACTAGGTATGATAAACTTAGATTAAGTTTACAGAAATGGCTCAGTAAAATAGTGTCGACACACAGAGTTGTCTGTGTTGAGACAAAGAATTGGTGTCGACACTTCAGAGAAAAGGTGTCGACACATCTAGGATGTTGGTGTCGACACTTCAGAAAATTAGTGTCGACACATGATAAGTAGGTGTCAACACATCCAAGGTAGTGTCGATACTTAGGCTTGACTCAGAATTAGTGAAGTAAAGTCTCGACTAAGTGTCGAGTTAAGTGGTGTCGACACATAAACAAGTGTCGAAATATATATTCTGTCGACTATTCTTGGGTCGACACATAGTTGTCGAGATATTATAAGTCTGTGTCGACACTTTTCAACAGTGTCGACACAATTTGAGTTAGTTGACGCGCCCTTTCATCTTCAATCCTAGAAAGGTATAAATAGGATTTTGCCATTGTCTGTCGACACGCTCACCAAAGTTTCGAGACCAAACTTGTGTGTCGACACCTCTCTTCTCTCAATTCAAATTCTTCAAACCCTAATGGCGCCCAAGCTCAAAGAGAACGTGAATGAAGGATATGAACTGGTGCGTCATGTGTTTGATGATGCAGAACCAGAGATCAAGGATGTGGTAACCCTAGTTGCAAACTCAGGGTTAGATTTTCTTGTTTCAGAGCCAACCAAGGTATGAAAGAAAGAAGTTCTAGAATTTCTGAATGGAGCAACCCTAGACGAATCTGGACTCAAGATAAAGTCAAGGGTTCATGGAGAAAAGGTGAAGGTCTCACCTAAGAGTTTGAGAAAGATACTAAACCTACCAAGGACTAAGGAAGAAGATGAAGTTTCTGCTTCCAAGACTAGAGAAGCTTTAACATGGTGTGGGCTGGATTCCAAGATGAAAATTGGATCAGTATTCAACAGAAAGGGAATGAATAACCAAGGAAAATTTCTCTCTGAAATTGTTGGCAAGGTGATCCTGTGCAAGTCTGGAGGACATGACAGGATATCAGCATATATGTTCAGTCTAATGACAAGGTTAATCTTCCAACTAAACACTGATTGGTCTGGAGTAGTGTTTGAGAAGATTAAGGAGAGCATGAAGAAACCCAATTTGGGTAGGATACTAAGTCTTTACTTGGTTGGTAGTATACCAGAAGTAATGAGTCAAGCTGCAGGATCAAAGATCAATCACATGAGGAAGATGAACATGAGAATCTTTTCAAGATGGGATAGGGTCTTGACCAAGGAATTGCCAAAACCTGAGAAGGTAACACCCCAAAAAGCAGAAGAAGAAGATAGCTCCAGTGGCTCAAGAATCATCTAGTAGCTCTGAAGAGCAAGTTGTGTTTACCCCAGATGATGAACAAGAAACTGGAATTGCTGGAAAGTCTCCAGATAGACAAGAAGATGTAGAGAGGCAGGGGGAGCTACCCCAGGCTAGCCCACTTCACCAGGACTCTATCCAGGGGGAGCCTCTAGTAGTGGAACAGCCAACTCCACTAGAAAGTGAACAAGCTACTCACACAATACTTGAGGTAATGACTGAGATTAATGCACTAGATTTTCATATTGAGGATGATGTTTTGTCTGATTCATTACATAATGTTAATCAGCAAACTCCAACACATAGCCAACCCCAAGATGTTGTCATGGAGGACACATCTGTTGCAGATCAAGTGGAACCAAATCAAGTAATTGATGAGATAAGAGAATCTCCATCATAACCTCACCAAGAGTTTATAATGGAAGATCTCTTCCTTAATCTGGATCAAACAGACTTTGAGAAAGCAAGTGCTGCTGCTGAGGGGGAGAATGCTCAAGTTGAGGGGGAGCAAGTGGAGATTCTAGAAGAAACTGCAAGGAAAGAGCCTGAGAAGCCAAAGGATGTTGAGGAGCTACCTAGGGAGAGGGTAGAAATAGCAAGCACATCTGCATCTGAAGATGAGGATGCTGCTAGAGCTAAAAAGAGAAAGTTTCAAGTCTTCAAGAGGAGGAGCCAAAATTATAAGAAAGCTCTGCAAACCATTGCCCCACAGCCTACACCACAGCCAGCACCATCTGTAGATTACAGTTCTCTGATGTTTGCAATGCAAATAAAGCTTGATGAGCAAAGAAAAGCAATAGAAACATACCTGAATGAGGGGCATAAGTCTTTACAGTTTGATCTGGCCCAAGACATTAAGTCTATTAGATTTTAGATGAATCTAAATTAAGAAGGAGATGACTGACTGCTTCCACAAGGGAGGGAATGCAGTAGTCTATCTAGCTACTCATCAGGAGAAAATCAAAGCTCAAGTGGATGACATTGCACTGAAGCAAGGATATGTTCTGGAGAACCAGCTCAGGATTAATGACAATTTGACTGCTTCACACAATGCAATTGTCACAGAGATGAAGAATATAGCTGCTGGACAGACTACAACTAATGCTACTGCTAAGGCAGAGTTTGACAAAGCTTTACAAGAGGGCACAACTGCTGTTACTTCTGCTATTGAAAACTCTCAGAAGTTGATAACTGAAAAGCTCCAAAGGTTGAAACCTTTCTTTAAAGATGGAGTAAACTATTTGGATGCCCAAATAAGATTTCAAAAGTATGATTTAAGAGATCACATGGAAAGAGAAGTCATAAAGGGGGAGAGGGTGTTAGTCAAAGCCAGCTCTGATCATGCAAAGTGGATTTCTAATTCTATCAGAGCAACTCTTGGTTATCCTCCTTTATGTGATGATAATAATGTTGCAAAGTCTGAGATTAATCCTGCTTATCTTGGAGGGGAGCAAGCTGAAGTGGCTCAAGTTATATACCCTCCACCAGACTTTAATATGGTATAAGCAGATATACAGTCCATCTATAACCCACCTGAGGGAAGCACAATATCATCATAGAAAAAGTGGTTAAGCCAGTATCTGAGGCTATACAAGAAGCTTTGCAGAAAGAGCAAGAAGCCAAGTTGTCTAAAAAGAGTTTCAGAGAGCAAGCTGAACAAAGGCCTGATTTTGAACAGTGGAGCCCCACTTCAAGGAATATTATCTTAACTGCATGGAAGGCTGCCAAAGACAATATTCAAGATAGAAACAAGTGGTTTTCTAAACTGGAGTGGAGGAAGCATGAGACCAGACAAGAAGCCATTGTGCAGTATAGAAGAAAGGCTAATATGAGAAAGCTACCTCCTACTGCCCAGGAGCCTAGCAAGTACTTTCCTAAGCCTTATCATTACTTTGAGAGGCAAAAGATCAAAGCTGAAGAGCTAAAGAAAAGGGATCTTAAAGGCAAGACTCCTGCTGCTACTGAAGATTCTAAAGCCCCTGTACAAGCAAAGATACAGTCTGGGAAGGGCATAGTTATCAAGGAGGCCGAGCAGAAATAGAATAGAATTATCTTTAGTTTACAGTTGTAATCTTTTGATTCTAAACATTCTGTAAACTTTTGTATAATGAATATGACAAAGTTGATAGAATTATGTGATGTGTGAAAATCTATTACATATTTGTTCTGAGATATATGTGTGTACATGTTTTGTTTAATACATGTTTATGTACTTTCCCTGATTGCATATTCCTGTTTTACATCATACTGTGATTTTATTATGTATGGTGTATATCATTAACTAAGGGTTATGACTTCTCCAAATAGGGGGAGATTGTTGGGTACATTGGATTAAATGTACCTGATTTGAAGAAGCCTCACCCTACTCAATGATATACATCAAAATGTATTTGATGTATTTTGAGTTGCCTTATGCAGGTTAAGTATTTACAGGGAAAGCTGAAAAGTTTCTAAGTCCATGTGTCGACAACCAGAAGGAAAGTGTCGACACTTAAGAAGACTTGTGTCGACACCCAGACAAGCAGTGTCGACACTTGGAGTAATTGTGTCGACACTAGGGATGCAGAGTCGACACTAGACAGAAAGTGTCGACACATGAAGGCTGTGTCGACACTCAATGAAGAAAAGTCCCGTAAAGCTGTGTCGACACTTAGAGTAGTGTCGACACTCAGATGAACTGTGTCTACATCAGAAAGTGTCGACACTTGGAGGCTGTGTCGACACTCAGCAAATTTCAGCAGAGTCCAAGTACATGTGTCGACACAATGAAGAATGTGTCGACACACAGCAGAAGACTCAACACATGAAGAAAGTGTCGACACAATGAAGAATGTGTCGACACACAGCAGAAGACTCAACACATGAAGAAAGTGTCGACACAATGAAGAATGTGTCGACACACAGTAGAAGACTCAATATATGAAGAAAGTGTCGACACATGGAGGCTGTGTCTACACCCAACAAATTTCAGCAGAGTCCAAGTACAAGTGTCGACAGAATGAAGAATGTGTCGACACACAGCAGAAGACTCAACACATGAAGAAAGTGTCGACACGATGAAGAATGTGTCGACACACAGCAGAAGACTCAACACATGAAGAAATTGTCGACACAATGAAGAATGTGTCGACACACAGTAGAAGACTCAATACATGAAGAAAGTGTCGACACTAGGAGGCTGTGTCTACACTCAGCAAAGTTCAACAAAAATTCTAAGTACAAGTGTCGACACAAAGGAGATGTGTCGACACTCAGCAAAAGTCTCAACATAAGAAGAATGCGTCGACACAAGGAGCTGTGTCGACACTCAGCAAGTATCAACACAGAAGGCAAGTGTCGTCACCAAGAAGATGTGTCGACACTGAACAAGTTCAACACAAGAAGATGTGTCGACACAAAGGAGTTGTGTCGACACTTACAAGAATTCAACTAAGTACTGTAGAACAAGAAGTTGTGTCGACACACAATATCAGTGTCGACACATGATGAAGAAGCTGTGTCGAGACATAAATTCTGCAACACAAGGAGTTGTGTCGACACCTTGAAGGCTAGTGTCGACACTTAGTATACTTGTGTCGACACTTGGACTATAAGTGTTGATACTTAAAGACAGATTGTCTCGACACTTTCAGACAGTTACAGATATTTCAAGAACTGACTGGATGACATGACAGCTGCCATTCTAACCGGTCTACTGCAACTGTCAGAGTTGTTAGAAAGCTGTTAGGAACCGGATCAGCCGGTCACCATGAAGAAGGCCTATAAATAGGCTTATTCTGTCAAAAGAAAAGGAGTCTAAGAGATTAACAACAAGAGATCAACAATAAAAGAAGAAGATCTAGCTATTCATTGAAGAATCAAGTGAAGATCTAAGAAGTTGGAGAGAGAGCTCCTTCCAAGAAGACAGCCATTGGAACTAGGCTGTGAAGAAGGGTTCAGACCTAGTTCTGAATCTTAAGTTGCAGTGATTGAAGATCAGCTGCAGAGAATCAATCCTATTGTGTTCTACATTCAAGAATCTTTGAAGAAAGCCAAGTGAGGTTAATCTCAGCAGAGTTCTTCCAAGAACTCATCAAGAACCTGTCAACTCATCTCTCTTTTTCTGAGTTGTAGGTATATACTTTGTATTCTAAATTTCTTGTAGGATCCTTAGGGATCTGAGTTGTAAGCCTGCAATTATAAAGGCTGAGTGGTAGGGCCTGTGTGCCTGAGTGTAGGAGATCCATATCTCTGAGTGTAGGCCTGTTGTGGCTGAGTGTAGGCCTTGTGGCTGAGTGTAGGTCTTTGGAGAAGACTGAGTTGTAGGGCCGAGGGCCTGAGCTGTAGGAACCATTTGGGGTTCTGAGTGTAAGATCTGAGGATCTGAGATAGTGGAGGAGTTTGGCCGAATCTAGTACACTACTAGATAGGCGAAGGGGGAAAGTGGATGTACCCAAACCTTGGGGAACTACTATAAATCTGTGTGTTCACTGTGTGCATGTTTGATTCTGTGATTGCTGATTGATTTCTGTGAAGAAGTAATTATAACTCTATGATATAATCTGCCTAAAAAGTCTAAAAAGATTTAGTCACCTATTCACCCCCCCCTCTAGGTGATTAGGTACAATTTCTTTCAATATTGCTTTTTTATTTAACTTGGCATGAGATGGAGTGTGCCGGAAGTCGGCGAGCTCGGGTTGGCGAGCTGGGCCGATTGGACAGCTTGATCCCATATTACTTTTTCTATAAATAGCCCCCCCTTCACCAACCACGTACGCTGAGAAGCCAAAGGATGTTGAGGAGCTACCTAGGGAGAGGGTAGAAATAGCAAGCACATCTACATCTGAAGATGAGGATGCTGCTAGAGCTAAAAAGAGAAAGTTTCAAGTCTTCAAGAGGAGGAGCCAAAATTATAAGAAAGCTCTGCAAACCATTGCCCCACAGCCTACACCACAGCCAACACCATCTGTAGATTACAGTTCTCTGATGGTTGCAATGCAAATAAAGCTTGATGAGAAAAGAAAAGCAATAGAAACATACCTGAATGAGCGGCATAAGTCTTTACAGTTTGATCTGGCCCAAGACATTAAGTCTATTAGATTTGAGATGAATCTAAATAAGAAGGAGATGACTGACTGCTTCCACAAGGGAGGGAATGCAGTAGTCTATCTAGCTACTCATCAGGAGAAAATCAAAGCTCAAGTGGATGACATTGCACTGAAGCAAGGATATGTTCTGGAGAACCAGCTCAGGATGAATGACAATTTGACTGCTTCACACAATGCAATTGTCACAGAGATGAAGAATATAGCTGCTGGACAGACTACAACTAATGCTACTGCTAAGGCAGAGTTGACAAAGCATTACAAGAGGGCATAAATGCTGTTACTTCTGCTATTGAAAACTCTCAGAAGTTGATAACTGAAAAGCTCCAATGGTTGAAACCTTTCTTTAAAGATGGAGTAAACTATTTGGATGCCCAAATAAGATTTCAAAAGGATGATTTAAGAGATCACATGGAAAGAGAAGTCATAAAGGGGGAGAGGGTGTTAGTCAAAGCCAGCTCTGATCATGCAAAGTGGATTTCTAATTCTATCAGAGCAACTCTTGGTTATCCTCCTTTATGTGATGATGATAATGTTGCAGAGTCTGGGATTAATCATGCTTATCTTGGAGGGGAGCAAGCTGAAGTGGCTCAAGTTATATACCCTCCACCAGACTTTAATATGGTACAAGCAGATATACAGTCCATCTATAACCCACCTGAGGGAAAGCACAATGTCATCATAGAAAAAGTGGTTAAGCCAGTATCTGATGCTATACAAGAAGCTTTGTAGAAAGAGCAAGAAGCCAAGTTGTCTGAAAAGAGGTTCAGAGAGCAAGCTGAACAAAGGCCTGATTTTGAACAGTGGAGCCCCACTTCAAGGAATATTATCTTAACTGCATGGAAGGCTGCCAAAGACAATATTCAAGATAGAAACAAGTGGTTTTCTGAACTGGAGTGGAGGAAGCATGAGACCAGACAAGAAGCCATTGTGCAGTATAGAAGAAAGGCTAAGATGAGAAAGCTACCTCCTACTGCCCAGGAGCCTAGCAAGTACTTTCCTAAGCCTTATCATTACTTTGAGAGGCAAAAGATCAAAGCTGAAGAGCTAAAGAAAAGGGATCTTAAAGGCAAGACGTCTGCTGCTACTAAAGATGCTAAAGCCCCTATGCAAGCAAAGATATAGTCTGGGAAGGGCATAGTTATCAAGGAGGCTGAGCAGAAATAGAATAGAATTATCTTTAGTTTACAGTTGTAATCTTTTGATTCTAAACATTCTGTAAACTTTTGTATAATGAATATGACAAAGTTGATAGAATTATGTGATGTGTGAAAAATCTATTACATATTTGTTCTGAGATATATGTGTGTACATGTTTTGTTTAATACATGTTTATGTACTTTCCCTGATTGCATAATCCTGTTTTACATCATACTGTGATTTTATTATGTATGGTGTATATCATTGACTAAGGGTTATGACTTCTCCAAATAGGGGGAGATTGTTGGGTACATTGGATTAAATGTACCTGATTTGAAGAAGCCTCACCCTACTCAATGATATACATCAAAATGTATTTGATGTATTTTGAGTTGCCTTGTGCAGGTTAAGTATTTACAGGGAAAGCTGAAAAGTTTCTAAGTCCATGTGTCGACACACAGAAGGAAAGTGTCGACACTTAAGAAGACTTGTGTCGACACCCAGACAAGCAGTGTCGACACTTGGAGTAATTGTGTCGACACTAGGGATGCAGAGTCGACACTAGACAGAAAGTGTCGACACATGAAGGCTGTGTCGACACTCAATGAAGAAAAGTCCCATGAAGCTGTGTCGACACTTAGAAGTAGTGTCGACACTCAGAGGAACTGTGTCTACATCAGGAAGTGTCGACACTTGGAGGCTGTGTCGACACTCAGCAAATTTCAGCAGAGTCCAAGTACATGTGTCGACACAATGAAGAATGTGTCGACACACAGCAGAAGACTCAACACATGAAGAAAGTGTCGACACAATGAAGAATGTGTCGACACACAGCAGAAGACTCAACACATAAAGAAAGTGTCGACACAATGAAGAATGTGTCGACACACAGTAGAAGACTCAATACATGAAGAAAGTGTCGACACATGGAGGCTGTGTCGACACCCAACAAATTTCAGCAGAGTCCAAGTACAAGTGTCGACAGAATGAAGAATGTGTCGACACACAGCAGAAGACTCAACACATGAAGAAAGTGTCGACACGATGAAGAATGTGTCGACACACAGCAGAAGACTCAACACATGAAGAAAGTGTCGACACAATGAAGAATGTGTCGACACACAGTAGAAGTCTCAATACATGAAGAAAGTGTCGACACTAGGAGGCTGTGTCGACACTCAGCAAAGTTCAACAAAAATTCTAAGTACAAGTGTCGACACAAAGGAGATGTGTCGACACTCAGCAAAAGTCTCAACATAAGAAGAATGTGTCGACACAAGGAGCTGTGTCGACACTCAGCAAGTATCAACACAGAAGGCAAGTGTCGACACCAAGAAGATGTGTCGACACTGAACAAGTTCAACACAAGAAGATGTGTCGACACAAAGGAGTTGTGTCGACACTTACAAGAATTCAACTAAGTACTGAAGAACAATAAGTTGTGTCGACACACAATATCAGTGTCGACACATGATGAAGAAGCTGTGTCGAGACATAAATTCTACAACACAAGGAGTTGTGTCGACACCTTGAAGGCTAGTGTCGACACTTAGTATACTTGTGTCGACACTTGGACTATAAGTGTTGACACTTAAAGACAGATTGTCTCGACACTTTCAGATAGTTACAGATATTTCAAGAACTGACTGGATGACATGACAGCTGCCATTCTAGCCGGTCTACTGCAACTGTCAGAGTTGTCAGAAAGCTGTTAGGAACCGGATCAGCCGGTCACCATGAAGAAGGCCTATAAATAGGCTTATTCTGTCAAAAGAAAAGGAGTCTAAGAGATTAACAACAAGAGATCAACAATAAAAGAAGAAGATCTAGCTATTCATTGAAGAATCAAGTGAAGATCTAAGAAGTTGGAGAGAGAGCTCCTTCCAAGAAGACAGCCGTTGGAACCAGGCTGTGAAGAAGGGTTCAGACCTAGTTCTGAATCTTAAGTTGCAGTGATTGAAGATCAGCTGCAGAGAATCAATCCTATTATGTTCTACATTCAAGAAGCTTTGAAGAAAGCCAAGTGAGGTTGATCTCAGCAGATTTCTTCCAAGAACTCATCAAGAACCTGTCAACTCATCTCTTTTTTTCTGAGTTGTAGGTATATACTTTGTATTCTAAATTTCTTGTAGGATCCTTAGGGATCTGAGTTGTAAGCCTGCAATTATAAAGGCTGAGTGGTAGGGCCTGTGTTCCTGAGTGTAGGAGATCCATATCTCTGAGTGTAGGCCTATTGTGGCTGAGTGTAGGCCTTATGGCTGAGTGTAGGTCTTTGGAGAAGACTGAGTTGTAGGGCCTTGGGCCTGAGCTGTAGGAACCATTTGGGGTTCTGAGTGTAAGATCTGAGGATCTGAGATAGTGGAGGAGTTTGGCCGAATCTATTACACTACTAGATACGCGAAGTGGGAAAGTGGATGTACCCAAACCTTGGGGAACCACTATAAATCTGTGTGTTCACTGTGTGCATGTTTGATTCTGTGATTGCTGATTGATTTCTGTGAAGAAGTAATTATAACTCTATGATATAATCTGCCTAAAAAGTCTAAAAAGATTTAGTCACCTATTAACCCCCCCCCCCCCCCCCTCTAGGTGATTAGGTACAATTTCTTTCAATATTGCTTTTTATTTAACTTGGCATGAGATGGAGTGTGCCGGAAGTCGGCGAGCTCGGGTTGGTGAGCTGGGATGGAGAGCTGGGCCGATTGGACAGCTTGATCCCATATTACTTTTTCTATAAATAGCCCCCCCTTCACCAACCCCGTACGCTGTATTAACTGCTAATTTTCTTTCTTCCTGCGTTGTTCTCTTTCTTACTCGCGCCTCACCCCCTCTTCTGCGAGCATGGGCAAGACCAACCCTGATGCCGACGGCCGCACCAAGTGCGCCCAAAAATTTACTGACTACTGCTTCTTCGAGCGGCACACCAGCGAGGCCGAGCTCGCTGAATTTGTTGGCGACCATATGCTGCCCATCATTGAAGCTCGCCGGCCCAGGGATGGGGAGGCCATCAACATCTTCTATGAAGATGAACTCACCTTCCCCATCTCGCACTTTGAGGTTGGGTTGTGACTTCCCCTTTCACCGGAAATCCGCCAAATCATGAAGCACTACGGCATGGTACCCGCGCAACTGAACTCGAACGCCATCGCCATGATGGTGGCATTCGTGTGCTACCTCCGCCGAGAGAGGATAATGTTCAACCTTACGGTGTTCAGGAAACTCTTATCTTACAAGGTGACGCCGGATGGCGTTGCCTATTTCATGGGCTCACTAATCAAGGTTCACAAGATCGCGAACAAGCACCACAACTGGATGACCAAGATCTCCTTCATCAAGGGCGATCTCGGCAACATCCCCTTCTCCCCCCAACAGAAGGTCGAGGAGGTCTATCGCCTGCCGTCCATGTCCGGCAACGATGCCGACCTCCACAAATTCTTCCTCCACAAGAACTTTGAGGTCTCCTTCTTATGAAGGGGCCTTGACGCGCTCCGCCCCATTCTGCCCGGCGAAGGTATTATTCGCTCCCCATTACCGAGCTTGCCTCATTATCATGGAAATCCTCTAATATTTCCAAGTTATTTCGTGCAGGGGAGCGGCTAATCCCCGTAAACTCGCCATTTGCGGACTCGGGGTTGCATGCGGACCCTCTCGCTTGCGAGAAGGCAGTAGCGGCGGCCTGCCTCGATGCGGCGACCTTCTCCAAACCTTCTTCTAGCAAGAGCCGTCCTGAGGAAGTGGGGTCAAGCCCGACCCATCTCCATCAATTATCAAAAAAGATGAGGAGAGCCACAGTGGCTTCGCGGGAGAAACAACATCAACAACATCAACAGAGCCCCAAGTACATGAGCTCGCCAGAGGTCATCCCGGCGGGTCGCCGGAGTGCCCGCTCAAGGAGATCACCAACAAGGGGAAAGAAGTTGCCGAGACCCCTGCTCCTCCTGCGGCGTCCTCTGCTCCTCCCGCGGAAAAGAAGGCGGCTCGCGAGCCCGCCCCGCCGAAGGAACACCCCGTCTTTGGCTTTGGGGGGAGGTCGAAGGAGTCGACGGGCGAGCCTATGGTACAGTGGGATAAGCTGGCTCACCGAGTCTCCATATCCACCCTCCAACCCTCTTGGGCTGACCGCGAGCCTGCCACCGGTCATGCCTATGCGGTTGGCTTCGGCCTATATGGGTGTGAGGACATTGAGACCTACATGGGCATCCCCCGGCGCCAGCTCGGCCATGAGGGTCTGCAGGCCCATATGCGAGCTATGGAGCTCCACCACATGGTGGTCCGCCGCAGCTTCAACCTCAGCAACCTCCTCTAGAAGGCCGAGCAAGCTCGTGATGTCTTCAAGGATAAATCTATCGACTTGGCGAGGTAGCTCAGCATTGCTGAGAAACTTCTCACCCAAGCCGTCGACGGACTGGTAAGCATCAGGTTGTTGCCTTTCTTTTTCCCTTAGGATTTTTTATTTTTAGCTCTGCGGCTGATACACTTCCCTATCAGGATGCCAAGGCCGCTGGAGAGTTGCGAGATCGCGTCGCCGAGCAGGAAGGAGAGATTGGCCAGCTGCGCACCAGCCTTGCCGAACTGGAGGGGACGAACGTGAAGTTGACGGAGGAGAACACGAACCTCAGCCATGAGGTCCGCCGCCAGGCTGAGATCTTCTTCCCGGCACATGTCGTCAAGCCCGTCTTCTCCTACAAGAGCCCAAGGATCTTTGGCAAGGACGACCTCACCGAGAGGATGCAGATCAACTCCATCCAGGCTGCCGAATGCACCCTCCAGATGATGAAGGACTCTGGAGGGTTGGTGGAGGGATGCGAGGACATCTGAACCCGGGACCTGATGTCGAGCCTCTTCCCGGCGATGTCGCCCAGCCAGAATGAAGACTGTCTTGACGCGCAATTCGGGAAGGGCTTCCAGGACCTCTCTGGCGAGAGGGGTGACGGTCACCAGTCCGGCGAGGTGGGAAAGGGTTGATGTATATATATATATATATATATATATATATATATATATATATATATATATATATATATATATATATATATATATATATATATATATATTTTTTTTCTTGTTTTCTCGCCGAGGCGAGCTCCACCTGTAAATGTTATTGTTCAATGGAATACTTTTTTGATCATAATCTTGTTCACTTTTTCTTCCTTTTTTCTTTTTGTCTTTGTTGTTTCTTGTTCGCTGGCAAGCCCTTCCCTTGGCGACCTCGCGTAGATAGTTTTTACGAGTAGGGTAGTTGCTAGGACTCGTTCCCGATAGCATGCTTTGAGAGCTCACCAATTCTTAGACAACCCGGGGTGGACTACCCGCCACACTAGGCACATCACCTCAAAGACACTCGCGGGCTGCCTATTTTTATCAATATAAGACCAAAATCCAAGAATTTTACAAGTAAAACTGAGAAGGGTGGAACGTCCTGGCGGAGCCCACCTCCCTTCTGCGAGGTCCAAGGGCCCGGCTTGCCACCTTTCTACATAGGCCGAGCTGAATTAGCGAGCCCGGACTCGCCTATGCCATGCTCTCCTCTCTTATTCTTAGAAGAAAAGCCAAGCTTGTTAGACTCTATCTGGAGAGTGTAGGACTTCCCCGAGTGACTTCCAGCCATGTCAGCTAGGTGAGAGCCGAATAACGGGATCTGCTCGGGGTCCAAGGATGACAACAAGTGACATCCTGCCCTGCCAGCTAGGTGAGAGCCTGACAGCGGGATCTGCTCGGGGTCCAAGGCTGACACTGAGTGACTTACATCCCTGCCAGCTAGTTGAGAGCCTAACAGCGGGATCTGCTCGGGGTCCAAGGATGACACCGAGTGAATTCCAGCCCTTCCAGCTAGTGAGAGCCTGACAGCAGGATCTGCTCGTGGTCCAAGGCTGACAACGAGTGACTTCCAGCCCTTCAAGCTAGGTGAGAGCCTGACAGCGGGATCTGCTCGGTGTCCAGGGCTGACACCGAGTGACTTACAGCCCTGCAATCTTGCTGAGAGCCTGACAGCGGGATCTGCTCGGGGTCCAGTGGTTGACACTGAGTGACTTCCAGCCCTACCAGCTAGATGAGAGCCTGACAGCGAGATCTGCTCGGGGTCCAAGGCTGACACTGAGTGACTTCCAGCCCTGCCAGGTAGATGAGGGCATGACAGTGGGATCTGCTCGGGGTCCAAGGCTAAAACCGAGTGTCTTCCAGCCCTGCCAACTAGGTGAGAGCCTGACAGCGGGATCTGCTCAGGGTACAGGGCTGACACCGAGTGACTTCCAGCCCTGCCAGCTTGCTGAGCGCCTGATAGCGGATCTTCTCGGGGTCCAGTGGTTGACACCGATTAACATCCAGCCCTGCCAGCTAGGTGAGAGCCTGACAGCGGGATCTTCTCGGGTCCCAAGGCTGACACCGAGTGACTTCCAGCCCTGCCAGCTAGGTGAGAGCCTGACAGCGGGATCTGCTCGGGCTCCAAGGCTGACACCAATTGACTTCTAGCACTGCCAGCTAGGTGAGGGCCTGACAGCAGGATCTGCTCGGGGTCCAAGGCTGACATCGAGTGACTTCTAGCCCTGCTAACTAGGAGAGAGCCTGTCAGCGGGATCTGCTCGGGGTCCAAGGATGACACCAAGTGACTTCTAGAGATGCCAGCTAGGTGAGAGCCTGACAGCGGGATCTGCTCGGGGTCTAATGGTTGACACCGAGTGACTTCCAGCCCTACCAGCTAGGTGAGAGCCTGATAGTAGGATCAGCTCGGGGTTGAAGGCTGACACCGAGTGACTTCCAGCCCTGTCAGCTAGGTGAGAGCCTGACAGCGGGATCTGATCGAGGTCCAAGGCTGACACTGAGTGACATCCAGCCCTGCCAGCTAGGTGAGATCCTGACAGTGGGATCTGCTCGGTGTCCAGGGCTGACACCGAGTGACTTCCAACCCTGCCAGCTAGGTGAGAGCCTGACAGCGGGATCTGCTCGGGGTCCAAAGCTAATACCGAGTGACATCGAGCCCTGCCAGCTAGGTGAGAGCCTGACAGCGGGATCTGCTCGGGGTCCAAGTACACTTCGTCCTTTTGTATAAACTATGGCGACAGGATTGGCATGTTATCGAATTTTAATAAAAATCAAAGTACCACTTAGATGTTTCAAGGAAAAAAGTGCTTCAAGTCGTCACCACTCCAGGTGAGACTTAGGGTCTCTCCCTCCACATTTTGGAGTCAATACCCTCCTGATTTCAATGCTTCTTTTATAATAAACGGTCCCTCCCAGCTAGGGTTGATCTTTCCCACGGTTTCAGACCTTCCTGCCGCATGCACCTTTTTCAGGACCAAGTCCCCCTCCACGAACTGTTTGACTATGACGTGCTTGTCAAAGTACTTGGCCATCCTCCTTTTCACCTCTTCCTGTCATATGGCAGAAAGGTCCCGCAGCTCCTCCACCAAGTCAAGAGAGAACCACAGCTCTTCCTCATTCTTGGCTTGCCATTCTTCTCTGCCTTCCCCGACTGTGACGACTCGAGGCATTTGTATCTCAAATTCCATAGGGATTACTGCCGCGCACCCATGGGAGATCTTGAAAGGAGTTTATCCTCGAGCTGTGTTGGGGGTGGTACTCAGGGCCTATAGAACTGCGGGAAGCTGCTCCACCCAGCTCCCCTTCCGATTTTCTACTTTCTTCTTTAAGAGGTTGACAATGATCTTATTGGCGGCCTCCACCTACCTGTTGCTCCTGGTGTGGTGGACCGAGGCGAACCTATGGTCGATCCCAAGCTGTTCGTAGAAACTAGTGAACTCTGCGCTGGTGAACTGGGGCCCGTTGTCCGTGACAATGGCCTGGGGCAACCCATAGCGGTAGATGATCTGTCCCAAAAATTTTTTTGATAACCTGGGAGGTCACCTTTATCAGCGCTTTCACTTCCAACCACTTAGACAAATAATCGATCATTACCAGCAGGAACCTTCTTTGCCCACTTGCCTGGGGGAACGGTCCAACCAAGTCTATTCCCCAAATGGCAAAGGGCTAGTGGGCTGTGATACTCTTGAGTTGCTGAGCTGGCTGTAGCTGGAGGGGGCAAGCAGCTAACACTTGTGGCATCTTCTCGTGAACTCTGTCATGTCCCGGCCTGGGGTGGACTAGAAATACCCTTGCCTGACGATCCTTCCTTTCAGGGTCCGACTCCCGGAGTGACTCTCACACTCCTCGGAGTGGACTTCTTCCCAGATTCTTTATACTTCCCCCTCGGCCATGCACCTAGCCAACATCCCTGAGAGAGTCTTCCTGTACAATTGCCCGTCCCGGAGGAGGTAGTACGCTAATTTATAACTGAGCTTCTTCATATCCACCCCCTCCGAATACTCTCCTGTAGAAAGGAAGGTTGTGACCGGGTCCATCCACGAGGGCCGTTGATCTATCTCCATGAGCTCTCCCTCTTCGATGGAGGGGCGGAATAGATCGGTGATGGTGCCCCCAACCCGTGGACCATGCTTCGCTAGTTGGTGAACCTGCTCGTTCTCCTCCTGGGGCACGTGTCGGATAGAAAAAGTTTGGAATGTGCTGATGACCCCTTTCACTTTGGCTAAGTATAACCGAAGGGTAAGTTCTCTTTCCTCGAAATCCACGTTGATCTGGGAAGCTACCACCATGGAGTTAGTAAGGACCTCCATGTCCAGCACCCCCAGCTCCCTGGCAAGGCACAACCCTGCTATAATGGCCTCATACTCGGCCTGATTATTTGTAATGGGGAAGTGAACCACCACCGCCTGCTCATTTCTAGTTCCTTGGGCGCTCTCCAAGATCACACCTACCCCCAGGGAATGCCTCCCCGAGGCGCCATCCACCTTCACCTTCCATGGGGTCGGACGAGTGAGCTCTTCCTCCGCCACCTCGATCACATAATTGGCCAGAAAGTCGGCCATCACTTCAGCCTTGATCGAGAGGCAGGGTACGAAGGAGATGTCGAACTTGCTCAACTCCAACGACCACTTGGCCAGCCTTCCAGAATGCTCCACCCCCTCAAAGATGTTGTGGAGGGGATGGTCAGTCACTACTCGGATGGTGTGTGCCTGGAAATAGGGCCACAGCCTCCGGGCCGAGATGACCAGGGCAAAGGCTAGCTTCTCCAAGATTGGATACCGAAGCTCGGCATTCCTCAAGACTCGGCTCACGTAGTATATGGGAAGATGCTTCTTCCCCTCTTCTTGAACTAGGATGGAGCTCAAGGCCTCCGCCCCGACCCCGAGAAACAAAAATAGGTCCTCCCCCTACTTCGGCCCTTGGAGCAACGGAGCCTGCGTCAATTGCATTTTGAGGGCCTGGAATGCCTCCTCGCACTCCCTGGTCCACTCGAAGTTTTGGCCCCCCCTTAGTGTTTTGAAGATGGAGGAGCACTTCTCCCCAGCCCAGGAGAGGAACCTACTTAAACCCGCCAGCTTCCCTGTTAGTCGTTGTACCTTCTTTACATTCCGCATTGACCCTAGCTCCACGATATCCTTGACCTTATTGGGATTTGGTTCGACCCCCACGGGGGTGAGGAGGTGCCCTAAGAAGTTCCCCCTACTGGCCCCAAAGACGCACTTCATGGGGCTCAATCGCATCTTGTACTTGCGTAGGGTGGCGAAGGTCTCCTCTTGGTCCTGAAGGTGAGAATCCACATCATGACTCTTGATCATGAGATCATCCACGTACACCTCCAGGTTCCTTCCCTTCTGTTCTTCGAAAACCCTGTCCATCATCTTTTGATAGGTATCCCCTGCGTTCTTCAGCCCAAGGGAACATTTTATAACAGTAGCACCCATCACCTGTGATGAACGAGACGTCCTTGACATTCGAGGGGTGCATCCTGATTTGATGATAACCTGAAAATACATCTTGAAAACTCATTACAGAAAAATCAACGGCTGAGTCAACCAGCGCATCGATCCGAGGCAAGAGATAACAGTCCTTAGTACAAGATTTATTAAGCAAAGAGAAGTCGATACACATATGCCACATGCCGTCTCCCTTCTTAACCATGACTACATTGGACACCAAACCGGGGTATTGGATCTCGGACACGAAGCCAGCATTGAGAAGCTTTGCCATCTCCTCTCTGATGGGCTCAGCCAGCTTGTCAACGGTGGACGTCTTCTTTTGTTGGACGGGGCGTGCTCCCAGGTCTAAGTTGAGGCGGTGGCAAGCCACATCCACGTCAACCCCCGGCATCTCCGCGGCTCTCCATGTGAAGATGTCCATGTTCTTCTGGATGCACACTAGCATCTTTCCTTGATCCTCTGGGGTCATCCCTCCGCTGACGTGGACCTTCTCCACCCTGATTTCACCGGTAAGGTCCTCCATCTCCACCACCTCTTCCACAACTTCCAACCGGGACTACTCCCCCACTCTTCTACATCCCTCTCCTCTAGGACGAGGACCTCTGCCTCCACCTCTTCCTCCACCGCCATCGCCTCGACCAACTCCTCCCGATCTCCTCCTGCCAACTCAGTCTCAGCACAGGTCTCCGCCTCCAGCTCCTCCCTGCCAACTTCCTGCTCCGCCTCCTCCATCCTTCGCTCCATCTCCTCGGCCCCCTCTTGCCAAGAGATGGAGTTCACGACAGTGACGTATAATTCCCATGCCACCTTGTGTTCCCCCCCTGACCCAGACCTGGATTCCCTCAGCATTGAACTTTAAGCATTGATGGAACAATAAGGGAACACAGCAGAAGGAACTAATGAGGGGCCTCACGAAGATGGCGCTATAGATGCGGGGGGCATCCACGATGACGAACCTGCAGTTCCTGGACTGCCCCCCCCCCCCCCCCCCCAGGGTGACATGGAGGCCTACTCCTCCTTCTACCTCCTTCCTCTCCCCTGAAAATAAGAACAAGGGCCCATCCGAGGCCAACACCCTCTTCTCCTCCACCTTCATCGCATCAAATTCCTTCCTAAAGATGACATTGACGGAGCTTCCATTATAAACGAGGATCCAGGAGACGGTAAAATTTTCGATGGCTGTTTGGATGACCAGCGCATCGCAAAATGGATCCTCATGATCTGGTGTATTGCTCCTCGAGAAGGTGATCCTCTCTTCTGCGGGTGGGGTTTAGGATGTGGAGCCAACGCTCCAGCGATACATGGTATGGAGGCTCGCCCTTCGGGAGGCCTCTACCCCCACCCCCAGTGGATCAGTCTGATCCCTCCTCAGGTCCCGACGTCAACCTGATCTTCACAACGGTCCTCCTCCGCCCTAGACAGGACATCCTTGATCCTCACTTCTCGACGCCCCTGCTGCTGCTACTGCTGCTCCCTGTTTAACCTCATTTTGAGGAACTCCGGGCATGTGGCTATGACGTTCCATTCCTCTTGATGGAATTTGTAGAAGGGAAATTCCACCATAACTTCTCTCCTCCTCCTCCTTGCTGCTCTCCTCCTCTCTCCTATGGCTATAGCCATAGCCTGTTCTTGATCGGGGAGTCGAGGCCTCTGCTCCTGCCTCCAACCCGGGGGTGGAATTGATCTAGCCCTCTTGATGGCGATCCCTTCCATGGTACCCTCTTTGCGGCCCCTACCCTTTCCACTTGGGCCTCCAACCCAGCCGACGGTCGGGCTCCTAATACCCCCACCGGGGCTGCTGCTGCCCCTGGAGCTGCCTCTGCTACCTCTGTCGGGGCTCGGCTCTCCTCTCCTCCTGCCCTCTTCTGCCTCTTGACTCCTTCTCCTCCTCCGTGGCCCACCTGACAAGCTTCCGGGCAAACTCCGGATTTGATGCCTCCCCGTCAACTTCTCTCTCCGCCCTCTCCATCAGCTCCTTGTAGGAGAGGGGGGCACTCTCTTGAGATCAATCCTGAAGAAACCCTGCTGCAGGCCCAGGGTGAAAGCCATCATCAGACGGTGGCCCGGCATCTCCTGGACATGGGTGACCTCCTCCTGGAACCGGTCGACGTAGCTCCCCAACGTCTCATTCACTCCCTGCTTGATATGGAACAGTGACTCAGACTCCTTCTTCCTCCTCTTCTAGGTAGTGAACTGCAGCATGAACCCCCGGTGCAGGCCCTTGAAGCAGTAGATGGAGCTGGCTGGCAGCGGGTGAAACCACTCCCTCGCCTTTTCCTTGATGGTAATGGTGAAGAGTCGACACTTGAACCCATCCGACATCTGCCGGATCGAGACCACGTCCTCAAACCACTGGACGTGTTGGACCGGGTCTCCTTTACCGGTATAGTAGGACATCTCAGGTTCCCTGAACCCCTCTGGAACTGGAGCAGAAGACACCAACTCGCTGAAGGGGCTGCCTCCCCCAACTGGGTGAGCTGGCATGTCTCGCAGGCCCAACTCGCCGATCCGGCCTCTGTCGGTCGAGCCGGGGAAGAGCTCGAGCCCGGTGAGCTCGCACCCCCGGCCCTCCTCTGCAACTTCCTTCCCAGCTCGCCTGTTGGGGGCATACTTGCCAGAAGGGGGCGGCCGTGATCTGGATAGCTGGAGTCGAGCATTCGGCATGCATGCTGAGTGCGTACTTGATGAGGCCCAACACCTCATTCCTGAAATCGTCAAACATCCCCACCATGGCCAGAGGTAGGGGGGGCAGCGAGTCCGACCTTTTAGATCCTTGCACTCCTGTCATCGAGCTCGCTGAAGGTTTTCTGTGTTGACCACGCTCCACGCTCACCGCACCAAAATGTTGAAAACGAAAATCGGTCTCTTGTGGAGTTCACCCTTGGGGAATGGGTGACCGCTGTAACGCCCCCGGTTTTTCTGTGTTTTGTTTGATTTTGGATTGGCGTTATGATGACGCATTTCCGGCCCTTCGCCGTTGTAGAGCGCAGTCCTAGCTCTGTAGGTTCCTTGTGTAGCCTGGTTGTAGCCAGTTGGCAAGTTTCCCCAGCTAGCCGGAGTCTGTTTTGGTGACTCGGTTGGGCCTCTTAGGGAAATGCTTGCGTTTTGGCTTCGGGATGTGTTAGCCCGAGTGTTCGATCGTCGGATGTTGTTTTCGACCTCGCCGTTGTTTTCGTGGCTTGGTTGTTTAGCTACGGTGCGAGTTTTGGTCGAAATCCGAGATCGTTTGCCTTCGCGTCGTTTCAGCGTTGTTTTGTTGACTGCATGTTTGTAATGTTTGCTGTGCTTTGCGTGGTCTGTTGTGGCTGAGCTTGTAGGCTGGTGCCTTGTCTCTTGTTTGCTAGGTGTTAGCAGGTTTCTTTTTCTGTGTAAGTTTGGGTGACACGGCCTGGGTCACGCCCGTGACCCAGGGCGTGTCGTGCTCGGGTAGAGCTCCCGTTTCTCCAGTCGACGAATTTTTGGTCGACAGGGTTTTTTGTAGGAACACGGCCGTGACATGGGCGTGTCACGGGCGTGTCCCCCTTCGGTTCGTCGAGCTGCGCTCGATGGTCATCAGGCGGTGTTTAGTGAGAACACGGCCCTGTCACGGGCGTGTCGTGTCGAACACGGGCGTGACATTGGGGCGTGTCTCTCTGTTCGATGATTGGCGCTCCACGATCATCGGGCGGTGTTCGAGTTGGTACATGGCCTGTGACACGGGCGTGTCACAGGGCATGTCCCTTGCTTCGTCGAGCGGAGATCGACTTTCGTCGAGTGGGTAGGTGCGTGAGTACACGCCCCGTGACACGGGCGTGTCGGGCCGTGTCACGGGCGTGTCTGGGGGGCGTGTCCCGTGTTTTCGTCGAATGGAGATCGACGTTCGTCGAGTGTGTGAGTACAGGCCCTGTGACACGGGCGTGTCGGGACGTGTCACGAGCGTGTCTTGGGCGTGTTCCGTACCTTTTTTCCTGAAATCGTCTTTTGTTGTCGTGATCTTTTTTCCTCCTCATTTTTTTCATCGTTCCCGAGTCTGGAGAGTTTCCAGCGGAAGGGTTTTGAGAGGAGGCGGTGGTTGTTTTGGCCGGTGATTTCGGGAGGGTTAGAGCCCGTTTTTCTCGTGTGATAGCGGATTCGGTTTGCTCTCGGCTAGATCTTCCCTTCCATGTAAGTTTTTCTTGATTTACGGTTCGATTCCAGGAATTTCTAAATATCTGATTTCTTTCTTCCCTCAAGTTTCAGCTTTGGTCTTCTAGGTGGCCGATCTTGCCGCCGGAGCCAAGCCGTGGTGCGGCTGTAGTTTGTTTTTCCGAAGAGGTAGAGGCAAGTGGCCCCTTGCCCTTGCCAAATTTATTTCTAACCCATGATCTTTTTTATTTCTTCTGCAAAGCTCTGCTCTCTTTGTCCTTTTTCCTCCCTAGGGCAGCAGGTTAAGTTATTACATCAAGCTTTTAATCAAGTGCTGATTCTTCATTTCTTTTCTGGAATTTTAATCAATGTTCTCTTTTGTCGGAGGTTTAGTGTCCAGTGGGTAGCTAGAGTTAGGGTGAGGTGGTTGTTAGTTGCAGTTTAGGGTTAGTTGCGGTAGCTCCGTGTAGTTAGGACGGAACGGTGGGTTGGGATTAAATCTCCAACTCTCTGTTTTTCGCGCATGAGATGGCTTAAGCTGCGATTTTAGCAAGACTTATGTTTACCCTAAGTGGAAAGCGCTGACAGCGTCGAGTGAGCCGAGCTCACTCAACGCCGTCACCTAGCTTAGGACTTCCGGCTAAGTATTTTTAAGCGTCAGGTGAGTGGAGTTTACTCAACGCTGCGTCGAGTGGGCTCGACATTTCTGTCTTGAGTTCATGTGTACCTTAGGATTGTTAGTGTGACTTTTCCCTTCCTTTAGGGGGTGGTATTGGGTGTTCGGCAAATTTTTGCTTGCCGACTCCTGGGTTGTGGCAGGTGGTGGAGTTTTAGTGGCCTCTCGAGGGGTGGATTTTGACGTGGAGAGCTGTGGCCACCGCCTGTTTGCCCTGGTTTGGGTTGGTGTGTGGGACCCTAAAGCTGCCACTGGCGACCCCTTAGCCCTTTTTGTTGGATCTGATTTTGGTTATGTATTCAGATCCATGTTTTTTTTGACCACTGCCACTTACCCACGTATTAGGAATGTTAGACTCTTTTGTTGAGCTTGTTGCTTTTATTGCTCGCACTTGGTGTGCTTTGCTGTGCTTTAGACAGTGCTCTTTTCTTACTGTCATGCTCTTTCTTTTGCCTATAGCATCTTGTTGTCGGGTTGGTAAACCCTTCTTTTTGCTCTTAACTCTAATGCTTTATTTACACTTTTGATTATTTCCTTGCTGAGGTGTTCTTTTCTTGAATGCCTCAGGTCCAGGTTGTAGCCGGTTCAGCGGCTAGTTCTTTTGGAGGGGCTGGTTTGTGGCCTCTTGGGTAGCGGAGACAGCTGATCCCGATTCTGTGAGGTAGTTCTTTACTTTTCTGTATAGACATACATACTCACCAGTGGGTTCGTGTCAGGTTGTTGGCGCCCACTGGTGGCTTCTTGCGATGCTGGGTATGAACTTAAACTGCTGTTTTTGCCTATTAGTGGTTGTTTACTTGCTTCTGGAAAAGATTTTTGCTAGGTTGCATGTTAGATATTTTAAACCCTAAAAGCATTATTATATGTATATCATGCATAGCATAATTATAAAACAAAGTCACTATATTTCCTTAGCGTAAAAGACTACCTTTTTATATCTATTATATTCACTTTAGAGTCGTGCTTACCATGAGTTGTCCCTCGGGGACACTCATGCTCACTAGGGTGTCAACTTAATTGAACCAAACTATTTTCTGCTGCGTATACTTATACTTTTAATTGTGGACTGGCTGATCCACCGTGCCGAGGGATACGGCCAATCAACATAACTGCTTTTCTTTCATAATTAATCAACGATTTTCCTTAAATTCTAAGGTCTGGAGTTTTGCCTGAGCGCGTGCAGTTATCCCCTGCACGGCGTGGCATCACGACACGTGTTTTCTCTTGCTCTGATACGATTTTATCGTTGAGAAAATGCGGGTTGTGACAGTTGGTATCAGAGGGAGGTTGCTTGACAAATGGTCGGGCAACCTTTCCCTTGTTTGCATTTATGGTTAGCGTCTTACCATACACACACCGATATGTCATCAGCACGTCTTGGCTAAAGCACGAACACTACACTCATGAGCATAAAGAAGTATACGGGGCATATTATGTAGTATGGGATGCATAATATGTGTTTGTATATGGATCCACCATAGGAGGCAACATGTGAGGGTTATGTAGTATGGGATGCATAACCTCACCACATGAATGCGGCTAGCACATTTTCTTTTTTCGTTGCATGGGAATGTTATGTAGTATGGGATGCATAACATTTTCATGTGTACGCCGCCCACTGCATGCATTAAGGCCTTTTTTTTGAATGCATAGCACATCATGCATAGCATAACATTTCATAAGCACAACGTGTTAAGCTAAAGATTTGCAAGATAACATATGTACACACATGGTTTTGAGTCAAAAGGAATACAAATACATGCATTCATGGTTTAGGCACATGTGTTAGTATGATGGTGGTGAACCATCTTAGGTTAAGCATAACATCATCATGATAAAACAACTCCCAGAGCAAGTTTTGTAGTTGAAGTTCATATTTAAGTGTGTTTGTCTGTACCGGGTAGTTTTGTTCTAGCTGTTGGGCTACGTTTCGTCTAAAGCTTGTGCGATTATAGGATGGCGAGACGTCCTGCAACGAGGTCGACCCCCCAATCCGAGGGTGAGACGTCAGGAGCGCAGAGCGAGGCGTTGGTAGAAAACCTGTGGCAGAGTAATGAGACCCTATCGAGGCAGGTGGTGGCTATGCAGGCTCAGATTCAGTCCTTAGTGGCAGTGGTGGCGGGACAGGCCCCGAGAGTTCCGGACCCCGCTGTGGGGGTAGCTGTCCCTGCCCCTCCTGCTCCTCCCGTGCCTTTGGTTGTGGTGCCTCCGGAGATGGCGTTTATATCCCAGTTTCAGCGACTGAGACCCCCTACTTATGATGGGCAAGCAGATTTCATGATTTTGGATGACTGGCTGATTACTATTGAGGAGATGTTCTCTTATTCGGGGATTACGGATGATCAGATAGTGATGCTCGCTGCCTACCAGCTCAAGGGCTTGGCAAAGAATTGGTGGTTGAGGGAGAAGGAGAGCTTGGTGGCAGGATGCTCTTGGGAGTCATTTAAAGGGATGCTGTTGAGTAAGTTTTTGCCTTCAGTCGAGAGGGACCAGCTGATGAATGACTTTCTCCATTTGAAGCAGAGGAAACTCACAGTCAGTGAGTATGAGATTGAGGTCAGTAAGTTGAGTCGGTTTGCTCCTGGTCTGGTGAGTGTTGAAGCGGACCGAGTTAAGCGATTTCTGGGTGGACTAAGAAGCGACATTCAGCAGTTAGCGAATGCCTACGACGCAGTCAGTTATGCCAGCGTGGTCGAAGCTGCCTTGAGGGTTGAGGCCTTTGAGAATGCCAAGAATAGAGGTCAGCAGTTGTGGAAGGATAAGCGAAAGTCCGGTGGAGGGAAGATCCCTCAGGAACCCGATGCGGTCTCAAGAAAGAGGAGCAAAGAGGTTTGTAGTTTCTGTGACCGACCAGGCCACCCCTTTGAGAAGTGTTTCAAAAGGTTTGGAGCGCAGAAGAAGGAACAGGTGCACGCAATTCAGGGTGCTCCCAGAGGAGACTTGGTGTGTGCCTTGTGTGGAAGGAAGGGGCATGAGGCTGCCCGTTGCTGGTCGAGAGATAAAGTCTGTTTTTAGTGTGGGCAGAAGGGTCATCTCAAGACAAAGGGCCCACAGTCCCAGCCTATTCTGCAGCCAGTACCCCTCCAGGCTTTGCCACCGCCTCAGCAATTGGATAGAGGAAAGGGGAAGCTGAATGTGCTTTCGACAGACGAAGCACAGACTTCGACCCAGGTTATCTCAGGTTTGACTTCTCCTCAGTCGTTTCGTTATGATCCCTTTATGGTTGTAGTTTTCGTTTTAGCGCTTGTTTCCTTAGATGCGTGCGCTATTTGTAGGACGATTTAAGGTAAAGAACCGCTGGGCGCGCGTTCTCTTCGATTCAGGCGCTACCCACTCGTTTGTGGCTAGAGCCTTCGTGGAGCGGTTCAGTTTGGGCCTAGATCGTGTTGGTGGTGCCTTTTGCGTTAAGTTCCCCTCCGGTGACTCTGTGGTTACGGACCTGGGTGTCCTTGATTGTCCGATTTTGTTGGGGGATTTTCTAGCCAAGGCAGATCTGAAGGTGATTGACCTGGAGGACTTCGATGTTATCTTGGGCATGGACAGGTTGTCAAGGTACGATGCTGTGATCCAGTGCAAGGGTAAGCGCTTGGACATCGTCAAGGACAACGGTCAGCCAGGGAGCGTTTATGGGTATTCTCTCCAGGAGTCTCCAGTCATTTCTGCGGTGCGTGCTCGGAAGTTGCTTGATTCTGGTTGTTCTGCCTGTGTGGTCTCTCTGGTAGGGGCTGTTGTTAGAGTGCCGTGTTTGCAAGAGATCCCTGTGGTGTGTGACTTCTCCGATGTGTTTCCTGATGATCTTCCCGGTCTTCCACCCGATCGAGATGTCGAGTTTGCTATAGATTTGGAGCCAGGCACGCGTCCTATTGCCAAGGCGCCGTACCGGATGGCCCCGCGAGAGCTGGAAGAGTTGCGAATTCAGCTGGATGAGATGTTGGCAAAAGGGTTCATTAGGCCGAGTTCTTCACCATGGGGTGCTCCAGTGCTGTTCGTTAAAAAGAAGGATGGGTCGATGAGGCTATGCATCGACTATAGAGAACTGAACAAGGTTACTATTAAGAACAGGTACCCGTTGCCTCGGATTGACGATCTGTTTGACCAACTGCGTGGTAGTGCCGTGTTTTCCAAGATAGATCTTCGATCGGGCTATCACCAGTTGAGGATTCGGGAGTCAGATGTTCCGCGGACGGCGTTCCGCTCTCGTCATGGGCATTTTGAGTTTTTAGTTATGTCATTTGGTTTGACTAATGCGCCCTCAGCTTTTATGGATCTGATGAACAGAGTTTTCAAGGACTTCCTGGATAAGTTTGTGATTGTCTTTATAGACGATGTTTTGGTGTATTCCAAAGATGCGGAGAAGCATGATCGGCATTTGCGTCTGGTCTTTGCGACTCTGAGAGACCATAAGCTATACGCCAAGCTGAGCAAATGCGAATTTTGGTTGCCTCAAGTTTCTTTTCTCGGCCACGTGGTGAATAAGGAGGGAATATCGGTGGACCCAGAAAAGATCGCTGCTGTTATGGAATGGGCGAGGCCTGTTACTCCCAAAGAGATCAGAAGCTTCTTGGGCTTGGCTGGATATTATAGGAGATTCGTAGAGGGATTCTCTACTCTGTCTATGTCGTTGACCAGGTTGACGCAGAAGAATGCAGCCTTCATATGGGATAGCAAGTGTGAGGAGGCTTTTGAGGAATTAAAAAGAAGGTTATGTTCAGCTCCAGTTTTGTCTTTGCCTACTGAAGATAGTGAGTATGATATATATGTGGACGCGTCGCACGTCGGACTGGGCTGCATTTTGATGCAGTGCGGGAAGGTGATTGCGTACGGGTCGAGGCAGCTAAAGACTCATGAGAGGAATTACCCTACGCATGACCTGGAGTTTGCAGCTGTGATCTATGCGTTGAAATTGTGGAGGCATTTGCTGTATGGCGCGCAGTGCAAGATTTTCACGGATCATAAGTGTTTGAAGTATGTCTTCACTCAGAAAGAGTTGAATCTGCGCCAGCGGCGGTGGTTGGAGTACGTGGCCGACTATGATGTTGAAATCCAGTATCATCCGGGTAAGGCGAATGTGGTGGCCGATGCCCTAAGTCGGAAGTCAGGAAAGATTTTCAATCTCTCCGCCGAGTGTCTTGTGGAAGAGTTTCTTTTGATGGACATTTCTGTGGGAAGCTGCGATTCGCAGAGTAGCTTGGCAGTGGCAGAACCTTCGTGGATTGCGCTTACGCGACTGCATCAGAAGGATGATCCCGATATTTTGCATTTGTACCTTCGAGCTGAAAAGGGTGAATTACCAGATTTCTCTATAGATGATGCAGGTACCTTGAAGTATCGTGGCAGGTTTTGCATTCCCGTAGTTGGAGACATCCGGGATATGGTGTGCAGGGAAGCCCACGGATCTAGTGTTGCCTACCACCCAGGGTCTACCAAAATGTACCATGATTTAAAGCAGATTGCATGGTGGTATGGGATGAAGAAGGACATAGCCAGATTTGTTTCTGAGTGCTTCACTCTCAGGCGTGTGAAGGCCGACCATTGGAGGCCTGGTGGCAAGCTAACTCCCTTAGAGATTCCGATGTGGAAGTGGGAGAGTATCTCGATGGATTTCATCACAGGCTTACCGAGAATTCCTAAAGGGCATGATTCAGTTTGGGTGATCGTAGACAGATTGACGAAGAGTGCTCACTTCGTACCATTTAAGATCGATTATCCGATGAGGAAGATAGCCGAGCTGTATTTGGATGAGGTTATTAGATTACATGGTGTACCCGTGAGTATCATATCAGATCGAGACTCCAGGTTTACGTCTCGTTTTTGGAAGAGCCTTCAAGAAGGGTTGGGTACAGATTTGAGATATTCCACCGCTTATCATCCGCAGACCAATGGTCAGACGGAGCGAGTAAATCAGATTGTGGAAGATATGATCCGATGCTATATTCTGGACCACGGAGGAGCGTGGGATGAGCGCTTGCGGCTTATGGAATTTGCGTATAATAACAGTTATCAAGAAAGCTTGCAAATGGCTCCTTTTGAAGCTTTGTATGGGAGGCGCTGCAGGACTCCCTTGTTTTGGGCTGAGGTTGGCGAGAGACCTTTGTTGGGTCCAGAAGCACTCGAGGAGATGGAAAATGCTGTGAAGCTTATACGGGAAAAGCTTCGGATAGCCCAGGAGAGGTATGAGAAAAATGCCAATCGGCGTAGATTGGATTTGGAATTTTTGGTGGGGGACTCGGTGTTCTTAAAGGTCTCCCCGTTGATCGGAGTCAAGCGTTTTGGCAAGAACAGGAAGTTGGACCCGAGGTTCGTGGGGCCGTTTCCGATTGTTGAGCGGATTGGGATATCAGCTTATAGGCTGGCGTTGCCCGCAAATTTCCCTGGCGTGCATAATGTCTTCCACGTTAGTCAGCTGCGGAAATGTGTATCGAATGGCAGGCAGGTTTTGGATTATGTGCCTCAGTTGGAGCCGAATCTTTCTTATGTGGAGGTGCATGTCCGCATTCTGGATTCTCAGGTTCGTGCGCTGCGGAAGAAGTCTATTCCGATGGTTAAAGTTTTATGGAGGAATCAGGATGTAGAAAGCGCGACTTGGGAGTTGGAGTCGGCTATGAGGGAGGCTTACCCTCATCTGTTTCCCTGAGCTTGTGCCTGGTATGTTTTGTTTTATTTATGATTATATAGTCCTTTCCTGGCTCTTTCTCTCTCCTTCTTCATAGGAGTGTTGTGAGTAAAGTTTCGAGGCGAAACTTTCTTTTAGGAGGAGTGGCTGTAACGCCCCCGGTTTTTCTGTGTTTTGTTTGATTTTGGATTGGCGTTACGATGACGCATTTCCGGCCCTTCGCCGTTGTAGAGCGCGGTCCTAGCTCTGTAGGTTCCTTGTGTAGCCTGGTTGTAGCCAGTTGGCAAGTTTCCCCAGCTAGCCGGAGTCTGTTTTGGTGACTCGGTTGGGCCTCTTAGGGAAATGCTTGTGTTTTGGCTTCGGGAGGTGTTAGCCCGAGTGTTCGATCGTCGGATGTTGTTTTCGACCTCGCCGTTGTTTTCATGGCTTGGTTGTTTAGCTACGGTGCGAGTTTTGGTCGAAATCCGAGATCGTTTGCCTTCGCGTCGTTTCGGCATTGTTTTGTTGACTGCATGTTTGTAATGTTTGATGTGCTTTGCGTGGTCTGTTGTGGCTGAGCTTGTAGGCTGGTGCCTTGTCTCTTGTTTGCTAGGTGTTAGCAGGTTTCTTTTTCTGTGTAAGTTTGGGTGACACGGCCTGGGTCACGCCCGTGACCCAGGGCGTGTCGTGATCGGGTAGAGCTCCCGTTTCTCCAGTCGACGAATTTTTGGTCGACAGGGTTTTTTGTAGGAACACGGCCGTGACACGGGCGTGTCACGGGCGTGTCCCCCTTCGGTTCGTCGAGTTGCGCTCGATGGTCGTCAGGCGGTGTTTAGTGAGAACACGGCCCTATCACGGGCGTGTCGTGTCGAACACGGGCGTTACATTGGGGCGTGTCTCTCTGTTCGACGATTGGCGCTCCACGATCGTCGGGCGGTGTTCGAGTTGGTACACGGCCTGTGACACGGCCGTGTCACAGGGCGTGTCCCTTGCTTCGTCGAGCGGAGATCGACTTTCGTCGAGTGGGTAGGTGCGTGAGTACACGCCCCGTGACACGGGCGTGTCGGGCCGTGTCACGGGCATGTCTGGGGGGCGTGTCCCGTGTTTTCGTCGAATGGAGATCGACGTTCGTCGAGTGTGTGAGTACACGCCCCGTGACACGGGCGTGTCGGGACGTGTCACGTGCGTGTCTTGGGCGTGTTCCGTACCTTTTTTCCTGAAATCGTCTTTTGTTGCCGTGATCTGTTTTTCCTCCTCATTTTTTCATCGTTCCCGAGTCTGGAGAGTTTCCAGCGGAAGGGTTTTGAGAGGAGGCGGTGGTTGTTTTGGCCGGCGATTTCGGGAGGGTTAGAGCCCGTTTTTCTCGTGTGATAGCGGATTCGGTTTGCTCTCGGCTAGATCTTCCCTTCCATGTAAGTTTTTCTTGATTTAGGGTTCGATTCCAGGAATTTCTAAATATCTGATTTCTTTCTTCCCTCAAGTTTCAGCTTTGGTCTTCTAGGTGGCCGATCTTGCCGCCGGAGCCAAGCCGTGGTGCGGCTGTTGTTTGTATTTTTCCGAAGAGGTAGAGGCAAGTGGCCCCTTGCCCTTGCCAAATTTATTTCTAACCCATGATCTTTTTTATTTCTTCTGTAAAGCTCTGCTCTCTTTGTCCTTTTTCCTCCCTAGGGCAGCAGGTTAAGTTATTACATCAAGCTTTTAATCAAGTGCTGATTCTTCATTTCTTTTCTGGAATTTTAATCAATGTTCTCTTTTGTCGGAGGTTTAGTGTCTAGTGGGTAGCTAGAGTTAGGGTGAGGTGGTTGTTAGTTGCAGTTTAGGGTTAGTTGCGGTAGCTCCGTGTAGTTAGGACGGAACAGTGGGTTGGGATTAAATCTCCAACTCTCTGTTTTTCGCGCATGAGATGGCTTAAGCTGCGATTTTAGCAAGACTTACGTTTACCCTAAGTGGAAAGCGCTGACAGCGTCGAGTGAGCCGAGCTCACTCAACGCCGTCACCTAGCTTAGGACTTGCGGCTAAGTATTTTTAAGCGTCAGGTGAGTGGAGTTTACTCAACGCTGCGTCGAGTGGGCTCGACATTTCTGTCTTGAGTTCATGTGTACCTTAGGATTGTTAGTGTGACTTTTCCCTTCCTTTAGGGGGTGGTATTGGGTGTTCGGCAAATTTTTGCTTGCCGACTCTTGGGTTGTGGCAGGTGGTGGAGTTTTAGTGGCCTCTCGAGGGGTGGATTTTGACGTGGAGAGCTGTGGCCACCGCCTGTTTGCCCTGGTTTGGGTTGGTGTGTGGGACCCTAAAGCTGCCACTGGCGACCCCTTAGCCCTTTTTGTTGGATCTGATTTTGGTTATGTATTCAGATCCATGTTTTTTTTGACCACTGCCACTTACCCACGTATTAGGAATGTTAGACTCTTTTGTTGAGCTTGTTGCTTTTATTGCTCGCACTTGGTGTGCTTTGCTGTGCTTTAGACAGTGCTCTTTTCTTACTGTCATGCTCTTTCTTTTGCCTATAGCAGCTTGTTGTCGGGTTGGTAAACCCTTCTTTTTGCTCTTAACTCTAATGCTTTATTTACACTTTTGATTATTTCCTTGCTGAGGTGTTCTTTTCTTGAATGCCTCAGGTCCAGGTTGTAGCCGGTTCAACGGCTAGTTCTTTTGGAGGGGCTGGTTTGTGGCCTCTTGGGTAGCGGAGACAGCTGATCCCGATTCTGTGAGGTAGTTCTTTACTTTTCTGTATAGACATACATACTCACCAGTGGGTTCGTGTCAGGTTGTTGGCGCCCACTGGTGGCTTCTTGCGATGCTGGGTATGAACTTAAACTGCTGTTTTTGCCTATTAGTGGTTGTTTACTTGCTTCTGGGAAAGATTTTTGCTAGGTTGCATGTTAGATATTTTAAACCCTAAAAGCATTATTATATGTATATCATGCATAACATAATTATAAAACAAAGTCACTATATTTCCTTAGCGTAAAAAGACTACCTTTTTATATCTATTATATTCACTTTAGAGTCGTACTTACCATGAGTTCTCCCTCGGGGACACTCATGCTCACTAGGGTGTCAACTTAATTGAACCAAACTATTTTCTGCTGCGTATACTTATACTTTTAATTGTGGACTGGCTGATCCACCGTGCCGAGGGATACGGCCAATCAACATAACTGCTTTTCTTTCATAATTAATCAACGATTTTCCTTAAATTCTAAGGTCTGGAGTTTTGCCTGAGCGCGTGCAGTTATCCCCTGCACGGCGTGGCATCACGGCACGTGTTTTCTCTTGCTCTGATACGATTTTATCGTTGAGAAAATGCGGGTTGTGACAACCGCGCACCTACTACCCTCAAGCGAATGATCTAGGCACAAGACTAGGAACACAAGGGACAGACCCAAGGTCTCAGCATGGAGGTCCCGCCGCATACCTGGAAGACTAGCAAACTCTTCCCCTCCCAAGCCAAAGGCTGAGCTAAGGCACCTTCGGAGGGCTCTCTTGGCCTACCGGAACCTCTAAGGAGAATCTCGAGACCAACTCACTCGTGACAAGATGTGTCTCCTCAGGTCTATGTAAAATGTTCCTCACCCGTCCTACCAATGACGCAACCTTGCCGAGCAATTCTTCTTTACATAGCCTCAATTGTCCTACAAACAACGTAACTCCGCTGTCCTGAAAGTCTATGAGCAAGCACTCAAGGGCTTCCCAGTAACTTTATCTCGGGGCCCCCACGGGGCGTGTGGTTCACGAGTACACCACTCGCCTAAGGCGGAAGAGATAGATCACATACACAGAGCATCATAGATATTTAAATTACAGGAATATAAATTCCATATTTCGGCATGCAGGCCGACAACATAAGCAAAAATAAGCCTTCGAGGGTTGTCATAAACTTGGGCTTAAGACTGCTATTCCCCGCTTGATACTGCAACACATGTACGTCTACGTCCTGCCAAACGGTGACAAAATAAACAAAGGCTCCACCTTTGCCTCGCGTCGGTGATGCTTTCTCCTAAGAGCAAATAATAAACACCTTCCATGTAGTTTTCCGGGAACCCCAGAACATCACCAATCTGTCTTACACATCCGGATGGGCTTCACACAGCATGTCTAAATCCATACTCAGTCTTCCGGATACTAAATGCAACCACCTGCGGGGATGTACACATCGACCCGTCGGAGAGCCTGCTTCCCCCCACCCCCACTCATTAGTGGAGAGGGGCTTCCATGCAAATATCATAATTGAGGGCTTCACCGGCCCGAGAAGAAACTTTGTTACACTTGACGTGTGTTTGGCGGCGGTGCCGGGTGAGCAGCTCTCGGCCGTTGTTGCTGGAGGCGGTGCCGAGAGAGAAGCTCCTGGCCGATCTAGCTGAAGGCGTTGCCGGGAGAACAAATCTCGGCCGATCTTGCCCCGGGCGGCTGCGACGGGTAAGTAGAGCAAGGGTTCGGGCCTTGCTTTGGGCGGCGACGGCGAGGCGGAATAGCAAGGGCTCGGGCCTATCTTTGGGTGGCGACGACGAGGAAGAATAGCAAGGGCTCGGGCCTTGCTTTGGGCGGCACGTGCAGCCACGCTCCGACTGCACTTTTTAGCCGGCGACGGTAAAGAAGAAGGGGGGAGGCGTTGGAATACTACTGTAGGCCGACGGGAGAGAGAAAGGGGGTGGCGGCGTCGGGCTACTACTGTAGGCCGACAGGAGATAGAAATGGGGGGGGGGGGGGGGCGGCGTCGGGTTGCTGCTGTAGGCTGACGGGAGAAAGGAAGGGGACCGGTCTCAGCCTTGCCTTGCTTAGGCGGCAGCGGGAGAGAGAGAGGGGGTCGGGCTCGACCTCTCCTAACTGCGGCACCGAGAGAGAGAGGGAGATCGGGAGAGTGGGCACCGGCTTCCTCCTCCGGACTTCGCCGATCGGGAGCAGGATCGGGGAGAGGGGGTAAACATGCGGCTGGGCCTCTCTTGCCCTATCCTTCTTTTTCCTCTTTGATCTCCTTTTTCCTCCTACGGTCATATACCCCGAGCCCCCCTCCCCCTTATTTTTTGTTTTTTCTTCTTCCTACTGTCCTACCCAGCCACCCCTCTCCCTTCCTCCTTTTTTCTTTTTTCTGTACCCGAGCCTCTCTCCTCTCTTTAATTTATTTTCCCTCTGTATATATCTTTGCATATATTCTTCTCTTGAACTTCTTCTTGATCCTACCCCCAAAATAACCTGCATACATCCCAATAGATATGGCAGAAGCCGCCCCCAAGTATAATAAATAATGCTGCTCTATGATGCTAAAAGCAATAAGGCTGAGAAGACCAAGAGCTAAAAGGATAAAATAGGCACCTCCCTGGGGAAAACAATGCATATATCTACACCATCAGAGTATATATTATCAATAAATATATATATATAGTTAACTATATATTATATATGAAGCAAAAAGTCTCCTTATGCACGCATGAGTGCTCGCATGAGTGCTCGCATGTGCTCGAACGAGGCTGCACCAAATCTCCGCTCAAAGCATACCCCGAGCCCGCCACTTGGGGAGGATCCCACTCGGCCAGGTACGGGGTTGTACACAAAGAAACAAGAGAAATAATCAAAAAATTGCGCATTATATTTTTTTAGCCTAAGACCGTTAATAGCCCATTTAAATACTTTTTAAAAATAATTTTAATAAACTTAATAATATCACCTAAGAAATTAAGTATTCAATTTGTAATGATATTATAATACAATTATAGGTAATGGATTTAATAAGGATAAAAAGAAGAAAATAAGATAAATAGCTCACTTGAAAAATGATATGACTTATTATTCAATTTTATTTTATTTGATTCATACAAGAATTTCATGATTAAAATGATGAGTCATATCACAATAATTATAAAGTGAACATAAAAATTTTTTTTTCAAAAGAAAATAAAACCCAAATATAAAAAGACATTAAGCACATCGTGTGAAGTAGATTATTGAGTATAACATTTTGATTTATGTCTACTTCATGCATTTGATTGGGTACTAATAAATAAGAGATTTAGGTACCTAAAGTGAACTGAGTCTGATGGTTCTTTTGGGTACCCAAATGTAACTTGCTAGCTTATGGGGAAAAAGTGATGAATATGTCATTTCAAGTGGCGTTAATGTTTCATTTTTAACTTTGGGCCTTCATTCATACCTTGCTTTAATGTTTTAATAATACAAAATTCTTTTATGATTTTTAAAATTTTTATTTATAGGAAAATTGTTAACATTTATGTTAGTAGAAGAATGATTTTGTAATTCGTAAGGATAGTGATTTGAGATTTGATTTACAAACATATGGTGTTTTTTATCCCTTTATTTTTCTTTGACAAAACATCAAAATTCATAGTCACTTGCCTTTGGATTTGGCTTGACATATTGTATTTATGTTTTGTGAATTTTTACTCATAACCTCCTTTAGCAAGTTGATTTTCATTTCTAATTCTTTATTCCTACTCTTGAGATTTTCTCTAGCATTTGTATAGGCGATTGAGTTAGTTTTAAGAGTGGAACTTATAGAATCAATATGAGTTTTATAATTATTTCTTAATTCTTCAATTGTTTCATCCATCTCTTTAATTGTATAATTCTTGCGCATTGCGCAATCACTTTTCAAAAAGAATTTTTCTAAACAAAATTTTTCATTTTGTTCTTTTATAGATTAATGAAAATTTTCAAATAGCTTAACTTTTTCTTTAAATACATAATGATCAATACAAGTTGAAGAAATTTTTTTAAAGAGCTTATGAGAGAACTAGGCACATCAAGAGTAGATTTTACAACGACATTTGATTTTAAAATTTCATTTTCTAAACATAATTTTGAGTTAACATTTTTCAATTTCCTTAATTTTACATTTAGCAATATTTACCATACACAATGTAGATATTGAAGTTGCAGCAAAGAGAGAATATTTTCTTATAATGTTCTCGGATGTAGAAAGATTTGAACATAATGTTCCTTTTGATATCTACTTCGCATACCTCTTCCATAGATGAGTTTTAATCCTTCCTTTCGCATGATGTGCTTGTCATGTCTCCATTCGAGCATAATATTGTCAACTTGCATTCTTCTTCTTTTCCCCCAAACACAGGTCCTCATCAGTTTATTCACTTTGATACATAGAGAATTACTCTTGTTCATCATCTATGGTAGAAAAACTATAAGTAATCTCAAGAAATTTCCAAATTTCATAAGCAGTAGGCAAGGTATACATAATTGAAAAAAATTCCTGGTCAAGCATGCAAAATAAACTATTCCTTAATTGAGCATTTTAAAACAATTCATTTTAATTTAGAATGCTTGGAGGCACTTTAATTATAGTATTCCAAACTCAATATCAAGGATTTATGAAATTTTTCCACCAGAATTTTCCACCCGATATAATTTTCACTCATAAATAAAGGTGGTGATATATATTTTTTATTAAAAAAAATTTATCCCCTCTAGTGGTTGTGAGATCATGAAGCGTCATTTTTCCTCGTAGTGAAGTCATTTTAGAATAGATTTGCTCTGATACCACGTGTTGGATCTCATGGAGCTTTTAGAGGGGGTGAATTATGGCTTTATAGAATTTTAAATCATTAATAAAAATATCAGAGTTACTTAGAGAAGTTTCAGAATATTTTATAGTAGAAGAATATATTTTATATCTCAAAAAATACTAAATTGAAGATTAATATTAGAAAATGACAGAATTCAATATTTCTTTACTTTCATCGGTGTTAACCAAGAAATCCATGGTCCTCTCCTAGATGGCTAGCTTGCAAGTCTTGGACTGCACCATCTCATCCGGGTTTCCCGTCCTATTTTGTAGCTAACCACGCATATAGACTTTTCTATCTGTGCGGCTAGACTAGCTGCCAAGTATTCAATAGCTCTACATTAGCGCGGACTCTTTCCCAATCCGCACGATGAGGTCGAGCGGCAAGCTATGAAGGTAGCGGCCTCCTCCAACACACCACTAGTAAGTGGACTCTCTTCTGTCGGACAAAAACAGGCGGCCTCGTATTCCAGTCTGCGGTAGCCTTGTCATCAGATCGCTTGATAGTGGATAGTGCCCAAGCTTGGGGCGAACTTAATCTTAGTCCTCCAGAAGCAAGGATGACACCAGCTTGTAAGAATTAGAGGCGGACTGCCTCCAGGTTGCCCAGCAGCAGGGGTTGCCTACCTCCAGGTCGCCCAGCAAAAGACGGCCTGTCTCCAAAACCAACAATAGTATCCGACAACTCTCCAGGTCGCCCAACAGTAGGCAAAAACTCTCCAGGTCACCCAACAGCAGGGGTGACCTGTTCCCTCAGTCCGCTAGCAGTAGGCCGACTCATTCCTAGTTTACCCAAAGGTGGCGTACTCGGTTTCAGTCCACCAACAAATGAAGGACAGTAAACCCGCAACAGGTGGAGAACTCCCTTCCAACAATTGCAAGACATCTTCTCATGAGTCTGCACAACATGGCGCGAACTCAGCTTCAGCCCGCTTGAGGTTGGTGGATTTGCTCCGCCCAGCAGCAGGCGGATTCTCCCTCAGGCCGCACAGCATAGTGCAAATTCATGTTCAGTCCGCCGGTAGGTGGTACACACACATATTCCACCAGTAGAGGTGACCTTCTCCTTCTATTCGACAGTAGGCGGTGGACTCGGTCGTAGTCCACATAAGGGAAGTGGATGCTCTCTACCCACCACCTGACAGACTCTTCACCTGACCGCACAACACAATGCAGACTCAATGTCAGTCAGCCAGAAGGTGGCAGACTTATCTCATCCAGTAGTAGAGGCTGACTCACACTATCTGGTATGTACTAGGTGGACACTTTATACAGTCTGCCAGAAGCACCAAATTCCCAGCATCGGCTGCTCCCAGCAGTAGGCGAGATACTCTTCAGCCTGCAGTATGTCGCGGACTAGATCGAATCTTGCCCATATCATCGGGGTGACGTAATCAAGCAGAGTTCTATTTATCTCCCCATCGAGCCTATAAATAGACCCTCATACCTCTGATTTGAGGAAGATGACCCCCGGGGAAAACCATCGCATCAAACCCTGTGGATAAAATTTCTTATTCGTTCGCCTTGACCAGTGGGCTGCACATCTGTCCAGGCGTACTCTGCTGACAGCCTGCGAGGCTAGGCCTTCAAGCCGGTGACCTCCAGCTCGGTGAACAGCTTCACCAAGGAATTCAGTGTGGCTAGGAGACTTGTCAGTTCAGGCCATACGACCTCAGCAAACTCTTCCTTCTAGATGTATGCTTCTGTAACACCCCCGGTTTTTCTGTGTTTTGTTTGATCTTTGATTGGCATTACGATGTCACATTTCTGGCCTTTCGCCATTGTAGAGCGTGGTCTTAGCTCTTTAGGTTCCTTGTGTAGCCTAGTTGTAGCCTGTTAGCAAGATTCCCCAGCTAGCCCGAGTCTATTTGGTGACTTGGTTGGGCCTCTTAGGGAATGCTTGTGTTTTGGCTTCGGGAGGTGTTAGCCCAAGTGTGAGATCGTCAGATGTTATTTTCGACCTCACCATTATTTTCGTGGCTTAGGTGTTTAGCTATAGTGCGGGTTTTGGTCGAAGTCCGAGATCGTTTGCTTTCGCGTCATTTCGACATTTGTTATATTAGTTGTATGTTTGTTGTGTTGTGCATGACCTGGTGTAGCTGAGCTTGTTAGGCTGGTGTCTTGTTTCTTTTTTTTAGCAAAGGAGTTTAGCTATTTTTTTGTGTATGTTTGGGTGACACGTCCTTGGTCACGGGCGTGACCCAGGGCGTGTCGATCTTGGGTAGAGCTCTCTATTGTGTGGTCGACGAAATTTGGTCGACGGGCGTTTTTGGTAGGAACACGCCCTGTGATACGGCCGTGTCACAGGGCATGTCCCCTTCGGTTCGTCGAGCTACGCTCAGCGATTCATCGAGCTGTGCTCGGCGATTCGTCGAGCTGCGCTCAGCGATTCGTCGAGCGGCATTTGGGTGATTTCATGCCCCCCTAACACGGGCATGCCAGATCTGACATAGGCATGTCATAGGGCGTAACTCCTGGTCAGAGATCTGCGCTTGACGATTGTCGAGCGCTAGGTAAGTTGGTATACGGCCTGTGACACAGGCGTGTCATAGGACGTGTCCCCTATTTCGGCGTGCTGAGCTCGACGGTTGTCGAGTGGGTAGGTGAGGGGGTACACGACCCGCGACATGGGCATGTCGGACCTGACACGGGCGTGTCTGGAGCGTGTTCCGTATTTGTTTTTCTCCTGAGTGCTTCCTTTTGTGCCGTGAGTCATTTTTCCTCCTCATTTCTTCGTTCCCGATTCTGGAGAAGCTTCCAGCGGAAGGTTTTGGGAGGAGGCAGTGTTGGATTTTGGTCGGCGATTGCGGGAGGGAGCTTGATTTTTCTCGTGCGATAGCGGATTTGGCTTGCTCTCGTCTAGATCTTCCCTTCCATGTAAGTCATTCTTGATCTAGGGCTGATTCCAGGAGTTAAACTTTTTTTTTGATTTCTTTTCTTCTTCTCTAAATCTTTTCTTTTGACCCGTAGGTGGCCGACCTTGCCGCCAAAGCCTGTTTTCATGTTGCAATCGCTGCATCTTGGTGGTAAGGCAAGTGGCTTTGCCAATTTGACCCCCTTTTACCTAGTTACTTTGTTGTATATTGTTCTTAAATTTCAGCCATGTTTGATTTAGGTTGTCTAGGAATTTTGGCTTGTTTTTTTGTTGTTATTCACGGTATGGTGTCCATTGGGTAGATAGACTTAGGGTATGGCTGAGTTTATTTGTAGTTTAAGTATAGTTGCGGTAGCCCCAAGTAGATAGGAAAGAAGGGAGAGTTTGAATTAAATTTCCAACTCTCTGTTTCCACGCGTTGAGAGAGTTTATCCTGCGGTTTTAACTAAAATTTATGTTTAACCTAAGTAGAAAGCGCTGACAGCGTTGAGTGAGCCGAGTTCACTCAACGCCGTCATCCAGCATATGTTTTGCGGCTAAGTATTTTGGCATCAAGTGAGTGGAGCTTACTCAACGTCGCATCGAGTGGGCTCGACGTTTCTGCCTTGGGTTCGTGTGTTTTCTTAGAATTGTTAGTGTGACTTTTCCCTAGGGGGGTATTGGGTGTTCGACATGTTTTTGCATGCCGACTCTTGGGTTGTGGCAGGTGGTGGAGTTTTGGTGCCTCTGGAGGGGTGGTTTTATGTGGAGAGTTGTGGCCACCACCTTTTGCCCCGGTTTGGGTTGATGTGTGTGGGACCCTAAAGCTGCCACTGTTTGACCCCTTAGGCCTTTTTGGATCTGGTTTTTGTTATGTATTCAGATCCATGTTTTGACCCATGCCATTAACCCACAAGTTAGAACTATTAGTACCTTTCCTATTTTATGGTTATTTATCTTGGCATATATGTATATGTCTTGTTGCTGTTGCAGACTCTTTTGTAGGACATGTTGCTTTTATTAGTCACACATGGTGTGCTTTGTTGTTCTTTAGACAGAGCTCTTTTCTTACTGTCATGTCCTTTCTTTTACTGATAGCATTTTGTTGCCGGGTTGGTAAACCCTTCTTATTTGCTCATAAATCTAATGCTCTATTTATCTTTTTGATTATTTTCTTGCTGAGGTGTTCTTTTCTTGAATGCCTCAGGTCCAGGTTGTAGCCAGTTGAGCGGTTAGTTCTTTTGGAGGGGATTGCCTGTGGCCTCTTGGGTAGCCGAGATAGCTGATCCTCGATTTTTGTGAGGTAGTTCTTTTCCTTTCTGTATAGACATGCATACTCATCAGTGGGTTCATGCAGGTTATTGACGCCCACTGGTGGCTTCTTGCGATGCTGGGTATGAACTAAAACTACTATTTTTTGCCTATTTGTGGTTGTTTACTTGCTTCTGGGAATGTTTTATGCTAGGTTGCATGTTAGATATTTTTAAACCCTAAAATCGTTACTATATGTATCTCATGCATGTCATATTTATAAAATTAAGACACTACTTTTTCTTTAGCGTAAAGACTACATTTTTATATACCATACTAACCTTAGAGTCGTGCATACCATGAGTCATCCCTCGGGGACACTTATGCTCATTTAGGGTGTCAACTCAGTTTAACCAAAGTATTTTACGCTGTGTATAAATATACTTTTAATTGTGGACTAGCTGATCCACTGTGCCGTGGGATACGACCATTAAATATAACTTGTTCTCTTTCATATTAAACTATGATTTTACTTAAAATCTAAGGTCTGGAGTTTTGCCTGAACGTGTGCAGTTATCCCCTGCATGACGTGGCATCACGACACGTATTTTCTCTTGCTCTGATGGGGTGTAATCGTCGAGAAAATTCGGGTTGTGACAGTTGGTATCAGAGGGAGGTTGCTTGGCAAATGGTCGGACAACCTTTCCCTTGTTTGCATTAGTAGTTAGCGTCATACCATACACACACCGATATGTCATCAGCACATCTTGGCTAAAGCACGAACACTACACTCTTGATCATGAAGAAGTATACATGGAATATTATGTAGTATGGGATGCATAGTATGTGTTTGTATATGGATCTACCAAAGGAGGCAACATGTGAGGGTTATGTTGTATGGGATGCATAACTTCACCACATGAATGCGGCTAGCACGTTTTCTTTTTTTCATTGCATGGAAATGTTATGTAGTATTGGATGCATAACATTTTCATGTGTACGCCGCCCATGACATGCATTAAGGCTTTTTTTATAATGCATAGCACATCATGCATAGCATAATATTTCATAAGCACAACGTGCCAAGCTAAAGATTTGCATGATGACATATGTACACGCATGGTTTTGAGTCAAAAAGAATACAAATACATGCATTCATGGTTTAGGCACATGAGTTAGTATGATGGTGGTGAACCATCTTAGATTAAGCATAACATCATCATGGTAAAAACAAATCCCAAAGTAAGTTTAGCAGTTGAAGTTCATATTTAAGTGTGTTTGTCTGTACCGGGTAGTTTTATTCTAGCTGTTAGGCTAGGTTTTGTCTAAATCTTGTGCGATTGTAGGATGGCGAGACGTCTTGCGACGAGATTAACTCTGCAATCAGATGGTGAGACGTCGGGAGCGTAGAGCGAGGCATTGATAGAAAGCCTGCAGCAGAGTAATGAGGCCTTATCGAGATAGGTAGTGGATATGCAGGCTCAGATTCAGTCTCTTGTAGCAGTGGTGGCTGGACAGACTCTGTGAGTTCAGGACCCCGCTGAGGGTGTAGCTGTTCCTGCCCCTCCTGCTCCTCCCGTGCCTTTGATTGTGGTGCCCCTAGAGATGGCTTTCATATCCCAGTTTCAGCGGCTTAGGCCCCCCCTACTTATGATGGGCAAGCAGATTTCATGATTTTGGCTGACTGGTAGATTTCCATTGAATAGATGTTCTCTTACTCTGGGATTGCAGATGATTAGAGAGTGATGCTCGCTGCCTACCAGCTCAAGGGCTTAGCAAAGAGTTGGTGGCTGAGGGAGAAAGAGAGCTTGGTGGCAGGATGCACTTGGGAGTCATTTAAGGTGATGCTGTTAAGTAAGTTTCTGCCTTCAGTCGAGCGAGACTGGATAATGAATGACTTCTTTCATTTGAAGCAGAGGAAACTCACGGTTAGTGGGTATGAGATTGAGTTTAGCAAGTTGAGTCGGTTTGCTCCTGGTCTGGTGAGTGTTGAAGCAGATCGAGTTAAACAGTTTCTGGGTGGACAAAGAAGTGACATTCAACAGTTAGCGAATGCCTACAGAGCAGTCAGTTATGCCAGCATGGTTGAAGCTGTCTTGAAGGTCGAGGCCATTGAGAATGCCAAGAATAGAGGCCAGCAGATGAGGAAGGATAAGCGGAAGTCCAGTGGAGGGAAGAGACCTCAGGAGCCTGATGCTGTCTCGAGAAAGAAGAACAAAGAGGTTTGTAGCTTCTGTGGCCGGCCAGGCCCCCACTTTGAGAGGTGTTTCAAAAGGTTGGGAGGGCAGAAGAAGGAACAGGTGCATGCGATTCAGCGTGCTCCCAGAGGAGACTTGGTGTGTGCCTTGTATGAAAGGAAGGGGCATGATGTTGCCCGTTGCTGGTTAAAAGATAAAGTATGTTTTCAGTGTGGGCAGAAGGGTCATCTCAAGACAAGGTGCCCACAAATCCAGCCTGTTCTGCAGCCAGTTCCCCTCCAGGCTTTGCCACAGCCTCAGCAAATGTTTAAGGGAAAGGGGAAGCTGAATGTGCTTTCGGCAGATGAAGCGCAGACTTCGACCCAGGTTATCTCAGGTTCGACTCCTCCCCAGCCATTTTGTCATGTTGCCTTTTTGGTTGTAGTTTTCTCTTTAGCATTTGTTGCTTTAGATGCGTATGCAATTTGTAGGACGATTTAAGGTAAAGAACCGTTGGGCGCGCGTTCTCTTCGACTCCGGCGCTACCCACTCGTTTGTGGCTAGAGCCTTCGTGGAGCGGTTTAGTTTGGGCCTAGATCGTATTGGTGGTGCCTTTTGCGTTAAGTTCCCCTCCGGTGACTCTATGGTTTCAGACCTGAGTGTCCATGACTGTCCGATTTTGTTGGGGGATTTTCTAGCAAAGGCAGATCTGAAGGTGATTGACCTGGAGGACTTCGATGTTATCTTGGGCATGGACTGGTTATCCAGGTATGATGCAGTTATCCAGTGCAAGGGTAAGCACTTGGACTTCGTCAAAGACAACAGTCAGCAAGGGAGCATTTATGGGTATTCTCACCAGGAGTCTCCAGTCATTTCTGCGGTACGTGCTCGGAAGTTGCTTGATTTTGGCTGCTTTGCCTGTGTGGTCTCTCTGGTAGGGGCAGTTGTTAGTGTGCCGCGTTTGGAGGAGATTAATATGGTGTGTGACTTCTCTGATGTGTTTCCTGACGATCTTCCTGATCTTCCACCCGATCGAGATGTTGAGTTTGTTATAGATTTGGAGCCAGACACGCATCCTATTGTAAAGGCGACGTACCGGATGACCCCGTGAGAGCTGGAAGAGTTGCGAATCCAGCTGGATGAGATGTTGGCAAAAGGTTTCATAAGGCCGAGTTCTTTGCCTTGGGGTGAACCAGTGCTGTTCGTTAAAAAAGAAAGATGGGTCGATGAGGCTATGCATCGACTATAGAGAGCTGAACAAGGTTACTATTAAGAATAGGTACCCTCTGCCTCAGATTGATGATTTATTTGACCAACTGCGTGGTCGTGCCGTATTTTCCAAGATTGATCTTCGTTCGGGATATCACCAGTTGAGGATTCGCGAGTTAGATGTTCCGTGGACGGCGTTCCGCTCTCGTCATTGGCATTTGGAGTTTTTGGTTATGTCATTTGGTTTGACTAATGCGTCCTCAACTTTTATGGATTTGATGAACATAATTTTTAAAGATTTTCTAAATAAGTTTGTGATTGTCTTTATAGACGATGTTTTGGTGTACTCTAAAGATGCGGAGGAGCATGATCGACATTTGCGACTGGTCTTGGCGACTCTGAGAGACCATAAGCTATAAGCCAAGCTGAGCAAATGCGAATTTTTATTGCCTCAAGTTTCTTTTCTGGGCCACGTGGTTAATAAGGATGGAATATCGGTGGACCAAGAAAAGATCGCTGCTGTTGTGGAATGGGCGAGGCCTGTTACTCCCATAGAGATCAGATGCTTCTTGGGCTTGGCTGGCTATTATAGAAGATTTGTAGAGGGATTCTCTTCCTTTTCTGCACCGTTGACCAAGTTGACGCAGAAGAATGTATCCTTCCTATAGGATGGCAAGTGTGAGGAGGCTTTTGAGGAACTAAAAAGAAGGTTATGTTCAGCTCCAATTTTGTCTTTGCCTACCGAAGGTAGTGAGTATGATATATATGTGGATGCGTCGCATGTCAGACTGGGCTGTGCTTTGATGCAGGGCGGGAAGGTGATTGCGTACGGGTCGAGGCAGCTAAAGACTCAAGAGAGGAACTACCCTATGCATGACCTGGAGTTTGCAGCTGTGATCTATGCGCAGAAATTGTGGAGGAATTTGATGTACGACGCGCAGTGAAGATTTTTATTGATCACAAGAGTTTAAAGTATGTCTTCACCTAGAAGGAATTGAATCTGCGCCAGCGGCGATGGTTGGAGTTTGTGGCCGACTATGATGTTGAAATCCAGTACCATCCGGGAAAAGCTAATGTGGTGGCCGACGCCCTGAGTTGGAAGTCAGGGAAGATTTTCAATCTCTCCGCTGAGTGTCTAGTGGAAGAGTTCCTTTTGATGGACATTTTTGTGGGATGCTGCGATTCGCAGAGTAGTTTGGCAGTGGCAGAACCTTCGTGGATTGCGCTTACGAGACTGCATTAACAGGATGATCCTGATCTTCTGCATTTGTATCTTTGAGTTGAAAAGGTGAATTACCAGATTTCTCTATAGATGATGCGGGTACCTTGAAGTATCGTGGCAGGTTTTGCATCCCCGCTGTTGGAGATATTCGGGATATGGTGTGCAGAGAAGCCCACGAATCTAGTGTTGCCTACCATCCAGGGTCTACCAAGATGTATCATGATTTAAAGCAGATTGTATGGTGGTATGGGATGAAGGGAGACATAGCCAGATTTGTTTCTGAGTGCCACACTTGCAAGCATGTGAAAGCCAACCATGGGAGTCCTGGTGGCAAGCTGACTCCCTTCGAGATTCCGACGTGGAAGTGGGATAGTATCTCGATGGATTTCAATACAGGTTTACCTAGATCTCTGAAGGGGCCTGATTCAGTTTGGGTGTTCGTAGACAATTGACGAAGTGTGCTCACTTCGTACCATTTAAGATCGATTATCTGATGAGGAAGATAGCCGAGCTGTATTTGGATGAGGTTATCAGATTGCATGGTGTACCCGTAAGTATCATATCAGATCGAGACTCCAGGTTCACGTCTCGTTTTTGGAAGAGCCTTCAGGAGGGGTTGGGTACAGATTTGAGGTATTCCACAGCTTATCATCCGCAGACCAATGGTCAGACGGAGCGAGTAAATCAGATTGTGGAAGATATGATCCGATGCTATATTCTGGACCACAGAGGAGCGTGGGATGAGCGCTTGCGGCTTATGGAATTTGCGTATAACAACAGTTATCAAGAAAGCTTGCAAATGGCTCATTTTGAAGCTTTGTATGGGAGGCGCTGCAGGACTCCCTTATTTTGGGTTGAGGTTGGCGAGAGACCTTTGTGGGGTCCAGAAGCGCTCTAGGAGATGGAACTGTTGTGAAGCTTATTCGGGAAAAGCTTTGGATAGCGCAGGAGAGATATGAGAAGAACGCCAACCGGCGTAGATCAGACTTGCAATTTGTTGTGGGGGACTCGGTGTTCTTAAAAGTTTCCCCGTTGATCGGAGTCAAGCGGTTTGGCAAGAACCGGAAGTTGGACCCGAGGTACGTGTGGCTGTTTCTGATTGTTGTGCGGATTGGGTTATCAGCTTATAGGCTGGCTTTGCCCGCAAATTTCCCTGGCGTGCAAGATATCTTTCACGTCAGTCAGCTGTGGAAATTTGTGCTGAATGGCAGGCAGGTTTTGGATTCTGTGCCTCAGTTGGAGCCGAATCTTTCTTACATGGAGGTGCCTGTCCGCATTTTCGATTCTCAGGTTCGTGCATTGCGGAAGAAGACCATTCCAATGGTTAAGGTTTTATGGAGGAATCAGGATGTACAAAGCGCGACTTGGGAATTGGAGTCGGCTATGAGGGAGGCCCACCCTCATCTGTTTCCCTGATCTTGTGCCTGGTATGTTTTGTGCTCTTTTTTTATAGCACCTTCTTGGATATTTCTCTCTCCTTCTTGATATGGGTGTTGTGAGTAAAGTTTCGAGGCGAAACTTTCTTTTAGGGGGAGTGACTGTAACGCCCCCGGTTTTTTTGTGTTTTGTTTGATCTTTGATTGGAATTACGATGTCAAATTTCCGGCCTTTCGCCATTGTAGAGCGTGGTCTTGGCTCTTTAGGTCCCATGTGTAGCCTGGTTGTAGCCTGTTAGCAAGATTCCCCAGCTAGCCGGAGTCTGTTTTGGTGACTCTGTTGGGCCTCTTAGGGAATGCTTATGTTTTGGCTTCGGGAGGTGTTAGCCCGAGTGTGAGATCGTCGGATGTTGTTTTTGACCTCACTGTTATTTTTGTGGCTTGGGTGTTTAGCTACGGTGCGGGTTTTGGTCGAGGTCCGAGATCGTTTGCTTTAGCGTCGTTTCGATGTTTGTTATGTTAGCTGTATGTTTGTTGTGCTGTGCATGGCCTGGTGTGGCCGAGCTTGTTAGGCTGGTGCCTTGTTTATTTTTTTTAGCTAAGGAGTTTAGCTATTTTTTGTGTATGTTTGGGTGACACGGCCTTGGTTACGGGCGTGACCAAGGGGGTGTCGAGCTCAGGTAGAGCTCTCGGTTGTCTGGTCGACGAAATTCAATCGACAGACATTTTTGGTAGGAACACGGCCTGTGACACGGGCGTGTCACAAGGCGTGTCCCCTTCGGTTCGTCGAGCTGCGCTCGATGATTCGTCGAGCGGCGTTTGGGTGAGTTCAAGCCCCACTAACATGGGCATGCTGGATCTGACACGGGCGTGTCATAGGGCGTGACTCCTAGTCGGCAATTTGCGCTCGACGAGGTAGGTTGGTACATGGCCTGTGATACGGGCGTGTCACAGGGCATGTCCCCTGTTTTGGCATGCTGAAATCGGCGATCGTCGAGTGGTTAGGTGAGGGGTACACGCCCCGCGACACGGGCATGTCAGACCTGATACGGGCATGTCACGGGCGTGTCTGGAGCGTGTTCCGTATTTTTTTTCTCCTGAGTGCTTCCTTTTGTGCTGTGAGTCGTTTTTCCTCCTCATTTCTTTGTTCCCGATTCTGGAGAAGCTTCCAGCGGAAGGTTTTGGGAGGAGGCGGTGTTGGATTTTGGCAGGCGATTGCGGGAGGGAGCTCGATTTTTCTCGTGCGATAGCGGATTTGGCTTTCCCTCGTCTAGATCTTCCCTTCCATGTATGTCATTCTTGATCTAGGCTGATTCCATGAGTTAAACTTTTTTTTTTATTTCTTTTCTTCTTCTCTAAATCTTTGCTTTTGACCCGTAGGTGGCCGACCTTGCCGCCAAAGCTGGTTTTCGTGTTGCAATCGCTGCATCTTGGTGGTAAGGCAAGTGGCTCCTTGCCGTTGCCAATTTTACCCCCATTTTACCTAGTTACTTTGCTGTATACTATTCGTAAATTTCAGACATGTTCGATTTAGGTTGTCTAGGAATTTTCGCTAGTTTTTTTGTTTTTATTCACGGTTTGGTGTCCAGTGGGTAGCTAGAGTTAGGGTATGGTTGCGTTTAGTTGTAGTTTAAGTATAGTTGCGGTAGCCCCGAGTAGATAGGAAAGAAGGGAGAGTTGGAATTAAATTTCCAACTCTTTGTTTCCACGCGTTGAGAGATTTTAGGCTGCGGTTGTTAACTAAAATTTATGTTTAACCTAAGTAGAAAGCGCTGAAAGCATTGAGTGAGCCAAGTTCACTCAACGCCGTCATCCAGCATAGGTTTTGCGGCTAAGTATTTTGGCATCAAGTGAGTGGAGCTTACTCAACGCCACATCGAGTGGGCTCGACGTTTCTGCCTTGGGTTCGTGTGTTTCATTAGGATTATTAGTGTGACTTTTCCCTAGTGGGGGTATTGTGTGTTCGGCTAGTTTTTGTATGCCGACTCTTGGGTTGTGGCAGGTGGTGGAGTTTTGGTGCCTCTGGAGGGGTGGTTTTATGTGGAGAGCTGTGGCCACCACCTTTTGCCCCAGTTTGGGTTGGTGTGTGTAGGAACCTAGAGCTGCCACTGCTTGACCCCGTAGCCCTTTTGGGATCTGGTTTTGGTTATGTATTCAGATCCATGTTTTGACCCCTGCCATTAACCCACAAGTTAGGACTGTTAGTTCGTTTCCTATTTTATGGCTATTTCTATTGGCATATATGTATATGTCCTGTTGCTGTTGCAGGCTCTTTTGTAGGGCATGTTGCTTTTATTACTCACACTTGGTGTGCTTTGTTGTTCTTTAGACAGTGCTCTTTTCTTACTGTCATGTCCTTTCTTTTACTGATAGCATTTTGTTGCCGGGTTAGTAAACCCTTCTTATTTGCTCATAGATCTATTGCTCTATTTACCTTTTTGATTATTTTCTTAATGAGGTGTTCTTTTCTTGAATGACTCAGGTCCAGGTTGTAGCCAGTTGAGCGGCTAGTTCTTTTGGAGGGGCTTGCTTGTGGCCTCTTGGGTAGCCGAGATAGCTGATCCTCGATTTTTGTGAGGTAGTTCTTTTCCTTTCTGTATAGACATGCATACTCACCAGTCGGTTCGTGTCAGGTTGTTGACGTCCACTAGTGGCTTCTTGCGATGCTGGGTATGAACTAAAACTGCTATTTTTGCCTATTTGTGGTTGTTTACTTGTTTCTGGGAATGTTTTATGCTAGGTTGCATGTTAGATATTTTTAAACCCTAAAAGCGTTACTATATGTATCTCATGCATGTCATATTTATAAAACTAAGACACTACTTTTCCTTTAGCGTAAAGACTATATTTTTATATACCATACTAACCTTAGAGTCGTGCATACCATGAGTCGTCCCTCGGGTACACTTATGCTCATTTAGGGTGTCAACTCAATTTAACCAAAGTATTTTCCGCTGCGTATAAATATATTTTTAATTGTAGACTAGCTGATCCACAGTGCCGAGGGATACCACCATTAAATATAACTGGTTTTCTTTCATATTAAACTATGATTTTCCTTAAAATCTATGGTCTGGAGTTTTGCCTGAACGTGTGCAGTTATCCCCTGCATGATGTGGCATCACGACACGTATTTTCTCTTGCTCTGATGTGGTGTAATCGTCGAGAAAATGCGGGTTGTGACTGCTTCCCCTTTGCACCCTTATATTTTTCCATGTAAGGGAACAACTCAAGATGTAATATTGATTTATAATCAAAGGAAAGCCAGTCGCAAGAGTGGCATTTAAGTCATGGGGGGTGAACTCTGTTGTTGCTGCTGCAAGCGGCCCCTCTCTTCTTCCCTTCTCTTCTCTCTGCCTCAACCGCCATTCTAACCGTTAAAGTAACCGGCTGCTCGACAGTCCTCATAACCTCTCTTTACCATGGCATTCCTGGATCGAACTCTTACACATGTCGAGCTCACGGAGAGGTGCCATTTTCGTGCATCAACAGTAAACAAGCGACCTTCAGATTTCGAACAGATGGTGAAATTCAAAGGCTACCATGACAGACCATCAACCGCATGAGAACATTGCTCCTTAAAGTCCTATTGAAGATCTTCTCTGAAAGATATAGTACCTAAACACCTAGAGGGGGGGGGGGGGGTGAATAGGTGATCAAATTCTTTTTAACTTTTTATGGCAGCAATCAGTTTTTAACACAGATTTCTATCTACTATATCACAGCACATATGCAACAATCACAGCCAACAACAATCACACAGTAGACACAGAGTTTTATAGTGGTTCCCCAAGCTTTGGGTACATCCACTTTCCCCCTTCGCCTATCTAGCAGTGTACTAGATTCGGCCAAACTTCTCAACTATCTCAGAACCCAAAACAGGCTCCTACACCTAAGGCCCAAGGCCCTACAACTCAGCTTTTCGACAAAGCCAACACTCAGCCACAAAGGCCTACACTCAGCCACCAAGGCCTACACTCAGCCACCAAGGCCTACACTCAGAGATTTAACTCTCCTACCCTCAGCCTTTATAATTGCAGGCTTACAATCTCAGATCCCTAAGGATCCTACAAGTTATAATGAATACAAAATGTATAAACTCAACAACTTAGATGAAAGAGAGATAAGTTGTGAGATTCTTGATGAGTTCTTGGAAGAACTCAGCTGGACTCAATCTGACTTAGCTTTCTTCAAAGCTTCTTGAAAGTAGAACTCAATAAGATTGACACCTTCTGCAGTTGATCCTTGATCTCTGCTACTTAAGATTCAGACCAATCTGAATCCTTCTTCTCAGCTGGGTTCCAACAGCTGATTTCTTGGATGGAGCTCTCTCTCTCCAACTTCTTAAATCTTCACCTGATAGCTAGATCTTCTTTAGACAATTACTTGATCTGAACTTTGACAACTTCAACAACAATTTCTATAGACTGTATAAGCCTATTTATAGGCCTTCTTCATGGTAACCGGCTGGTCCGGTTCATAACTGAATTCTGACAATTCTGACAGGTGCTGTAGATCGGCTGGAATGGCAGCTGTCAAGTCATCCAGTCAGTTCTTGAAAATTTTGTAACTGTCTTTAAGTGTCGAGACTTTCTGTCTTTAAGTGTCGACACTTATAGACCAAGTGTCGACACAAGTTGTCTAAGTGTCGACACTAGTCTACAAGGTGTCGACACAACTCCTTGTGTTGTAGATTTTGTATCTCGACACTACTTCTTCTTCATGTGTCGACACTGAAATTGAGTGTCGACACAAGTACTTGTTCTTCAAAATTTTGCAGAATTCTTCTAAGAGACGACACAACACCTTTGTTTCGATACATCTTCATGTGTTGTATTTGTCAAGTGTCGACATTGCTTCTTGGTGTCGACACATGTCTTCAGTGTTGATACTTGTTGAGTATCGACACAGCTCCTTGTGTCGACACATCCTTCTTCTGTCGAGACTTCAGCTGAGTGTCGACACATCCCCTTAGTATCGACACTTGTACTTAGAATATTCTTGAACTTTGCTAATCTTTGCTAAGTGTCGACACAGCTCCTTGTGTCGACACTTTCTTCAAGTGTCGAGTCTTCAGCTAAGTGTCGACACATTGTTCTGGGTGTCGAAAATTACTTCCAGTGTTGACTCTTCTGCTAAGTGTCGACACATTGTTCTGGGTGTCGACACTTACTTCAAGTGTTGACTCTTCTGTTGAGTGTCGACACATTATTCTGGGTATCGACACTTGTACTTAGTCTCTGCAGACTTTTGCTGAGTGTCGACACAGCCTCCAAGTGTCGACACTTTCTGATGTAGACACAGTTTTTCTGGGTGTTGACACAACTGCTAAGTGTCGACACAGCTTCACTGTCGTTTCTTCACTGAGTGTCGACACAGCTCCTTGTGTCGACACTTTCTATCTGGTGTCGACTCAGTATCCCTGGTGTCGAAACAATGACTCCAAGTGTCGACACTGCTTGCCTGGGTGTCGACACAAGTCTTCTTAAGTGTCGACACTTTCCCTCTGGGTGTCGACACATGGACTTAGAAACTTTTCTTCTTTCCTGTAAATACTTAGCCTGCATAAGTAAACTCAAAACACATCAAATACATTTTGATGTATATCATTGAGTTGGGTGAGGCTTTTCAAATCAGGTACATTTAAACCAATGTACCCAACATTCTCTGGCAAGCCTTGGAGCAATCACGTCGAGAATCTGTCCAACAGTTCCAGCCAATCAAACATATTATAACTGCTATTACGCAGTGATTAGAGATGCAACCCATAGTAGCGCCGGTTCCTCTAGTTAACCCGACACCAGCATTTGGGAATTGGAAAACCTATCCTACTATTTATTCGACGGTTTATCCTCCCATCTATCCTCCAACTTATCTGCCAACCTATATGCAAGGGTAGGCTGCAGCCCCTTTGCGGTCCCAAAATGATGAGTATCTAGCGCATCAAAACTTCTTCCTGGAAGCTGCCCGAGGAAGTAAAGCAAGATTCTTGAATTTTTAGGGATGTTATCCCTACCTTTCAGCTACTGCAGTTGCTCCTCCCACAACTACATTTCCTTCATATCCTCCCGCTCCTTTTTCAACTGCAGCATATACTCCATTTTTTTCTTTCCCTTATGTGTTAGGGGAGCAGGAAGATCCATCGTCGTTTACAGAGAGTTTACGACAATAGCCGACTCCAACTCACTTTAGAGAGTCATGGTTACCAACTTATACTGGGTAGTCTGACCCAATTTCACACATGCAAGATTTCGAGTTAGTTGTCGCTCTCAAAACTCTTACAGATGCTACCAAGTGCAAGCTCTTCATAACGTCCTTTAATGGACAGGCGAGAGAGTTGTTCTATGGACTGCACCGTCAGTCCATCCTTCCTTTGTTGATCTGTGAAGAGTGCTTCTGCTCAAGTTTTCTACCTCTATAAAGAGTAAAGGTGATTCTGAAGCCCTGTTTGAGATCAAGTAGCAGGAAAATGATACTTGGGCTCATTTTGTTTATAATTTTCAAAGATAGATTCTTTACATTGAAACGTTGATCCAGAAATGTACCGAGTCACTCTAATAAGTAGTTTAAGAGAAGGACCACTAAAATACTAGGCTAACGTACGAGTTCCAATGACATTTCAGGAGATGATCATTCTTGCGAACTTCTACATACGAGGTGAAAATAGTAATCCCAACTACATCTCCAGGTTTGTAACAGAGAAAGATTCCTCTTCCTCATACGGGCAACCTCCACAGTCTCCTCGAAAGGATTTTCAACCACGAGTAAGAAAGTGAATGAATTTTTGACATCATCAATGCCTCTTCCTAGGCCAAGATGCAACACCCCAAATCCCAATTTGGGTTCAGGTTGGGTGATATGGCCTGGGACACAGGCGTGTCCCAGGGCTTGTCGTGCTTGGGTTGAGCAGCCTCTCGAGTGCTCGACGAATCGCACTAGAGAAGTTCTCGAGAGGGACCCTGCGCTAGGACATAGACATGTCAGAGGCCGTGTCCTCCTCTGGTCGACGAGCTACGCTCGACGATCGTCGAGTGGCAAGTAAAGTGAACTACACGGCTTGTGACACGAGCGTGTCACAGGGTCGTGTCCTTCTCTGGATTAGCCAGGGATCTGTGCTGGTGGACATGGGTGTGTCTTGGGGTACACGACCTGGGATACGGGCGTGTACCATGGCCTTGTCCTGCTCGGGTTGAGTAGTAATGTGCTGCCTGAGCGACACGCCATACCACACGGGCGTATACTGTGTGACACAGGCGTATTAGCCATGTGACACGGGTGTGTCACATGGCCGTGTACAGTTCTGGCTAAGGCGGTTCGGGTGCCGCTTATGGGACAAAGCCTGTGATACAGGCGTGTCAAAGGGCGTGCCAGCCCAAAAATGTATATTTCTGGGCAAATTGTGGCAGTTCATTTCCTTCACATTGGATCCAAGGGTTCAGGCCCTTCCCTGCTGATTATAAGGCTGAGAGTAAGAAGGTAATCTTCATTATTCTTTAGCCACTCTGTTTCTAAAGGGCTAGGGAGTGAGGAGAGCAAGGAAGGAAGAAGGAGAAGAATCTTGCTGCCGGAGAAGCTTCAGCGTGCTGAATCGAGATCCGAGTTCAGATTGGTGGAGGCAAAGCCATGGCGGTGATTTCCATCAGGCTAGTTCGTGGATACAAAGCAATCGTCAATGGTAATTATATCCTTCTTGTACAAGCGAAGTCCTTTCTTTATGCATATGCATGGAATCCTCCACCAAGAGGTGGAAAGCGTAAGTGATTCCAGGTTGAGTCTGCATTTAGAGAGGGAAATAGGTAGTACGGCATATGCATGCTGTGTGAAGCCCATCCCGACCGTTACTATCGATTGGTGATGGTTATGGTTTGAACCGGAGAAGAATCCGTGTATTATGTGATGCCTATGAATTGTGAATGTAAGCTTCTTTTGTTGTAAGCACTGCGTGAACTGTATGATGAGCTTGGATGCTTTTCGTAAGCTCCTTATGGTTGAGCATTGTAAGCGCTATTTTGCACTGACAGAGCGGAAAGCTGTGGCTGATCAGGAGGGAAAGCCGACCCGCATCATGTGGTGCACTACTGACGAATTGAGCAACAGGAAAAAGCTGACCTACACCTGGTTATTTGGGAGATCTATTGGTGGCAATGCTTGGGAGGATGCGAGGCAGACCCAAATTGCTCCACCATAATGGTGGGTCGATCTAGATGCGATTTAAATGCTCAAGTTTTCCGTGACGTTAACACCTCTGAGTGGGATGGGCGGAATATCGCCAGCATGCGTGTTGGTGAATTAGGACCGGCCAACCAACATGTTAAAAACCTCTGCTCGGTGGTGGTTCCAAGGAGTCCCGCCCACCGTAAGGTGCCCTGAGTGCACGGAGTGTCTGGCGGAAGTCGGCATTTGTGATACTATTGTGATACTTATTGTGATATATAGATTGTGATTGCAATGCATACAGGGAAGGAACCACTGCCCCGGGTAAGGGTTAGGGTCGTTATAATTGGTCAGCTACTGCTGACCGTTGGTTTGTTTACCACTCTTGGGGTGGATGTCTAATTGCAAGTGCTGACGGGTTGAATTTAATTGAGCAGAACGAAGCCCTTGATGCTTAAAGGCCCTTGAAGGTTGTGCGAAAAATTCTTGGATTTCATGTGTGGCTGGCCTGCGTGCCGATGTATGAAGTTGTATATTTGTAAAGAGTAACTTGTAAGACCTTAAGGCCATGAGCGTGTGTATTTGTATACATTCCTGTTGATATATATAAAAGTATGGTTTATATATTTAGTGGACATTCGCTATGATGATTTCTTGCAATTTAAAATGCTGCGCTAGAATGCTCTGAGTAAGGGTGCGAGTAGAACGTGATTTTGATATTCATACATAATTCCGTCATTTGTCAGAGAAATATGGTGTGGGGCCCCGGCCGGACCCACAGTTATATTCCATATGACGAATGGAGGCGTTACACAAGATCACTTCCAAAGTCAAAGATCAAAATTGCAAGCTCCTTATCTGGCACTAGCTCCACAAGCAGCTTCAGTTTACCAATAGCAGGGTGATGACTCGTTAAAATTCGAACTGGACAGAGCTATGTCGGAAGTATTCCAAGTAATGAAAGTAAAGTCAAGTTATAAGAAGCCATATCAGCCTGCAGATCAGAGATCCAAAGATTCAGATCCCTTCTGTGAATTCCTTAAAGAGAAAGGACATCCAATTGAAGATTGTCGAGCAATCCATCAATTGTTGGAAAGAATGCTGAAGCAGGGCAAGTTGTGTAACATATTCCAAAAGAATGACCACTCTGATCCATCTACTTTGAAAGGAAAAGAAGTAGCAGACATTCCTTTCAGCTCAAAGGAGTGAACCAAATCAGCAGCATTGTCAAACACAATATTACCGATTGCTTTGATGCCAATGATGAAGGCACTATTGGAGAAATACAGTGCTAAATAAAAAGAGGACATCACAAAGTCCTAAAAGCTCTTCCAAATCATGGTTGATCCATTTTGTTCTCAATATTAAACATTTCTCTTACATATGTTCTGAATATTTCTAAGTTCTCTTCAATTCATTTCAATACATTTTACGTCAGAGATCCTATACTGACACTTTTCACTTTTTGGAGTGCCTACTCCTCTATTTTCTCTTTGCCAAAGAGATTGCTGAACCAACGAGATATCACCAAGTCTTGCTTGCCCCTCTCCATAGGTTGGTCCCTGGCATAACACCATGATGAAACATTTAACGGGGAGTGTTTGCATATGTGTAGTGGGAGCCGCCCAGTCCTGTGCAAGAGGACTTCAGGGCTTTGGATCCTACCGGGTATCTAACACACAATGCACATCAAGGGATGTCCAAGTGTGTTAGATCTGTTGTGCTCCGCTAGGGATACATTACAACTAAGATGATTGCTGCTTTGTAAGCAATGGACCCGGGGTTTAGCCTTGTCTCTTGGATCAACTCATATTGTAATCGTCGAACACTCTGAGTTACTCTCAAGTCGTGCCTTCACGGGACCCACAACATTACTGATCTTTTTGGGCACGCAATGTTATAGACCACTTGGCGCACCTGGCATAACTGATCAGCGATGCTTGTAACCCAGGGCATGATAGTAGTGCGTCTGTCATTCCTTCTAAGGATTTCTTCTACATTTTTCTCTTTCGTGCCCTTCTGAGGGAGTGCGGTTAGTCCGCATTTTATTCTTTTTTGAAGTCTTTCTTTTAGGTTAACCGACCACCATAAGCTTATCCGGCAAATGGCGATTAGTTCTGTTGGGTCCATTGTTCCCAATGTTCATGATTTGTGAGAAGTCAACAGGTCAATGTCACACACATCAACTGTTTTGATGTGCATTTGAGGTCTTGAGTGCAGGTTAGTCCATATCACATTGATTGGACATGTGGACACAACAATTGGTTGTTGTACATAGAAAAAATCTACTAAGTCCATAGGCGTTGAATGGAACAAGCTCTCTCAACGCTAGAGGTATGGATTCACGTTTGTCTAGCAAGAAATTTTCCTAAGTCCATAGGCGTTGTGTGAGGACAGCTCACTCAATGCCATATAACAGATAGCCAAAAATGGCTTTGTACAAAAGCATTGAGTGTAGTCTACTCACGCAACGCCATACAACAAAAAACCGTGAGACATGCTTAGTCAGTCAAAGCCTAGAGAAATATGCTGAAAATGTGGCTAAGTCCACAGACGTTGAGTGTAGTCTACTCACTCAATGGCATACAAAAAAAAATTGTGAGTCAGGCTGAGTCTGTCAAAGCCTAGAGAAATAGGCTGAAAATATGGCTAAGTCCACAAGCGTTGAGTGTAGTTTACTTACTCAATGCCAGATAACAGAGAAGTTCTGTTAAGTAGTTTGGCATTGAGTGGAGCTTACTCTCTCAATGCCAAAGATCATAGAATCTGGTTAAGGCAAATAGCATTGAGTGAGGCGAGCTCACTCAACGCTCTCAACGTCTTGACGCATAAATATTTGCTAAGGCAAATAGCGTTGAGTGAGGCGAGCTCACTCAATGCTCTCAACTCCTTGACATAGAAATATTTGCAAAGGCAAATAGCATTGAGTGAGGCGAGCTCGCTCAACGCTCTCAATGCCTTGACGCAAAAAATTTTGCTAAGTCCAAATGCGTGGATAGCTTGGCTTTCGTCGAATTAAGCTTTGTCGAACTGAGCTTAGCTTTCTTTGAACTAAGCCTGGAGTTCGTCAAACTGAATTTAGTTTTTCGTCGAACTGAGCTTCGTCGAACTGATCTTAACTTTCGTTGAACTGAGTCTGGAGTTTGTCGTACTGAATTTACTCTTTCGTCAAACTGAGCTTCATCGAACTAAGCTTAGCTTTCGTCAAACTGAGTCTGTAGTTCATCGAACTGAATTTACTCTTTCGTCGAACTGAACTCAGCGTTCATCGAACGGAGCTCAGCGTTCGTCGAGCTAATCGCTCTCAATGCCTAGACAAATAGAATTTTGTCTAAGTGTAATGGCGTTGAGTGATGCTTACTCACTCAACGCCTTTACTTCTAATGCTTGAATTTTGTCTAACCCTAGAGATGCGAGTCATGCTGACGTCAGCAAAGTCAAAAGTCAACCAAAATTTAAATGTTGTGGAAATGATGCCAGAGACGTTGGCGGCCTTTTGTCATCATCCTCTGCACTTCCAAGAAATATTTTCATCTTTAAGTGCTGGGGCCCATACACAGCAAAGAGTCGTTGAATCAAGAGTAAATGAAAAGCATGTGTTGAATGGCTAAATCTCAGCCATCATTCCTATTGGTGGGGCCACTGCTCGATTGGTCGTCAAAGAATAAAAAGAAGCAAATCGGCCGGAGCAAAAAATCGAATCGAATCCTTGTGTAGGTTTTCTGAAAACGAAAGTGCGACCGAACTTCAATCTTCTTCCTCACCTTTCTTGTCGAGCCTGCAGGTGCTGTTCTGCACAGTTAACCTAACTGAGGAAAGAGATAGCTGAAGTAATCACCATCTGTAATAGCAGGTTGAGAAGCAATTTTGAGGAAGCAGATCAACAAGCTCTGCAAAGAAAAGATAGCTATTTGAAGAAAGATTCAACTTCTGACTTCATTGTCTTCAATAGATAAAGCTTGGGCTGATATCTGCTCAGTCTAGGAAGAAGTAGACACAGAGTTCTTGCTCTATTGTCTAATCAAATCACCTGTTAATTCTTCTATAATGATTCTTTATGATTTTGAAGTTGTATGTCTGTGTAATAAAGGCTAGGGTCTTTGTGACCTATGGTTTGGCTTAGTGTCGAGTGAAAAGTCTTTGGGACTTGTGGTTTGGCTTATTGCCTAAGTGGTAGGTCTGTGTGACCTATGAGGTCCTACGGGATCTATGCTATAAGCTCTTAAGGAGCTGCGTTTTGGAGGGAGAGACTAGTCTAACACACTGTTAGAAAGACGCAGAGGGACAGTGGATGTACTCAAGATTGGGGAACTACTATAAAATTATTGTGTCGTCTGTGATAGTTTGTGATAGCTAAAACTAACCTAATCACTAAGCACAAAAATCGGCTAACAAGTAAGAAAAAGGAAATAGAGAAAAAAACCTATTCACACGCCCATAGGTATTTAACAACCCTTGAAAATAGGACTTTCAATTGGTATCAGAGGGAGGTTACTCTTTAAAGGCGTAACAGTTTGAGTAGATCTCCAAGGTTAGCTAGAAGTCTGTCTCTATTTGTTCACGAATGAGCAATAAGGAGCTGGGTGTCGTGAGGCTTCCAATCTATGGGAAGGAAGACTTTGGCATCTGGAAAGCAAGGGTGAGGCAGTTCAGGGAAGTTGCTGACCCTAGGATGTATACTACAGTCGAAGAGGGACCATTCATCCCAATGATGGTCTCTGCACTGGATGTAAATGTCGAGACACCCAAGACCTATGATGAAATGACTAAGGATGAGTCATCTCTGGCCTCAATAGACAAGAGAGCAAAGGATATAATTATGAGTGTTGTTGATGACTCTACACTTCAGAACCTGATCCATTACACAAAAGCAAAGGAAATATGGGACACACTGGTGATCTACATGGAGGGCATAGATGAAGTTTGAGATGATAGGAAGTCCATGCTCAACCAAGAGTTTGAGGCTTTCAGGCAATCCAAGGGGGACAACATAACCAGCAGTTATGAAACTTTCTTTAGGATTGTGAATGAACTGAAGAATTATGGAAGGGTATTCAGCTACTATGAATTGATGAAAAGTTCCTTAGATCTCTCACTAGAGAAATGGAAACAAAGATCTGTGCCATCAGATAAGTGGCAAAGCTGGGTGACACTGCTCCTCACACCCTCTTTGGGAAGCTGCAGTCATATGAGATGCAACTGGCTGCTAGGATAGAAGAGGAGAACCACAGCAAGTCTCAGGCAAGAGACAAGGCTATAGCATTCAAAGTTGAAGGCTCCAACAAAAGAATAAGAAAGTCTCCCTCTCCCCCAAGGAGATATGCTGATTCTGATTCTAGAAGATCAGAGAAAAGCACATCAGACTGCCAATGGTCTGATGGAGATTTTGCTGCCTTCATCAGGCAATTCCAGAAGTTCATGAAGAAGAAGCACTGGAGAGGCTGACCTTCCTCCTCCTCTCATCCCAAGGATGACTACTACAAGGGCAGGAGGAAATCCTATAAGGAGGACATGTATGGTTCAGAAACAAGTAAACAGGTTTCATCTAACATGACTTGATATCATTGCAGAAATCCTGGTCATGTAATAGCTGACTGCCCAGTCAAAAGAAGTGAACATGGTGATAAAAAGGACGACCAGCCAAGAGGGAAGAAGGAGAAATCTCTCATTACTAAAAGTAAAGAAGGTGGACTGACACCTCCTCATCATAGTCAGAAGAAGAAGAGGAAGAAGAAGCCTATATCGGGTTGTACTGTACTAAAGATGGTGCTGTAGAAGCAAACTGCATTAAAAGGCTGGATGCTATACAAGAAGAAGCCAAGAAGGTTCTTCCTGCTCACATGGTTGAAGTAAGGTCCCCTCTATCATAGTTTTATGGTGATTCAGAGGTGGATTATGACGAAGACAGCTGCTGGCATGGGCTGATGGCTAGGTTTGATGATGAAATCAGCCAGGATCAGACTGGTCCAAGCAAGGTAATCTCTGTTACTAGCTCAGATTATGAATCAATTCCAGATTATTGCGCCTCTACATCAAATGGTGATGATGGCTCAGAATCTAAAGGAGACATCATTTAATTGATTGACAACCGTGGTGCACTTCTGCAAGCTCTAAAGAAAAGCAAGCTCCTGGACAAACAGTAGGTTCAGGAAATTGCTTCTCTACAGCTATTTGTTTCAGAATCAGCAAAACTGCTGGATCTGAAGATGCAAGAAGTCAACAAACTGAAGAATGTAACAATCATTCAGATGAGTACTACAACCTTCAAGAATAACTATATCAGGAATCTTGAAGGAAAGCTCCAAAAAGAGAGGGAACTAGTGGCTAGCTACTCCAAGCCTAGCACAATGTTGCCCTTGATATACTCTTTCTCCTCCAAAAATGGAAAGAAAGGGTTGGGTTTCAAGAGAAGGACAAGAGATACCAATCCCAAGGGAAAGGGCAAAGCTCAAGTGCAGCCACTAGCCTCTAAGTCTCCTGTTAAATTTAATAAAGTGCAACTACCTTCTAATAGTCATGACCATGAGAGTATTTATGGTCACTGGAATAATGCTAGACACTCTTGTGTGAACAAAGATGTTCCACAATATGGTGGTAGATATAGTAGGGGTGCAATTGCCTTTAAGGCAGCCTTTGAGGAAATACAAATGGCCATTCATGGACCATTTGTGTTTGGTTCAATAGCCCCTTCAGTCAAGGGTAAAGCTACTGACTGTTCTCCAGATATTCCAGCCCCCTCTAAGACAAAGGGCAACGCTATCAGTAGACCAGACATGTGCATCTCTGAGGCCATCAAGAGTATGCTTTCTGAAAAGAAAGCAGCTGGTAGTAGCGCTCCAGATATCCCAAGCACTTCTACTGCCAGACCAACCACTTGTCAGACTGGTGCTGGAAAACAAAAGAACAGGACTGCTGCTACCCCTTCTAGATAAAGAGCTGTTGTTAACACAGCCACTAGACCTGCTTTGAAAAGAAGGTATAACATCCATGAATGTTGTTGTTGTGGCAAGGTAGGCCACTTTTGTAGTGATTGTTGGCACAATAATAGTGTGCAGAGAGACAATGTTAGGTTGCTTGTCAGAAAAGCTACAGGCCGGCATAGTCATTTTCAGTCTAACCTGCACCAAGGACCCAATAAAAATTGGGGTCCTAAGGTTAACTAATTTGTGTCGTACAAGTTAGTCAAAGTGCTCATACCCCTATATGGTACTTGGACAGTGGATGTTCCAGGCACATGACTGGAACAAGTATCATGCTGAAGGATTATGCTTCAGTAAGGAATGAACCAAAGGTTATCTTTGGTGGGTCAGAAAAAGGGGTGACTAGAGGTTATGGTAAGATCACTAATGACATAGTCACTATCACTAGAGCAGCTTATATGGAAGGGTTACAACACAACCTGATAAGCATCAGCCAACTCTATGATCTTGGCTATGACATAATATTCCACAAGGATGAATGTCAAATTAGGAGGTTAAGTGACCAAGAGGTCATCTTAATAGGCATTAGGTGTGGAAATGTAACACCTCTGAAAGATATGGTACCTAAACACCTAGAGGGGGGGGGTGAATAGGTGACCTAAACCTTTTTGCAATTTTGTTGGCAGCTCAACAGTTATTTCACAGATTATTACAACTAACAGCAATTACAGAAATAAACAGTAATTCCACAGCACAGCACAGCACAGAAGACACACTAGTTTATAGTGGTTCCCCAATCTTTGGGTACATCCACTTTCCCCCTTCGCCTATCTAGCAGTGTACTAGATTCGGCCAAACTTCTCCACTAACTCAGAACCCAACTAGGTTCCTACCTCAGGCCCAAAGCCTTACACTCAGCCAACAGGCCTACACTCAGCCACCCAGGCCTACACTCAGAGTTCTTCAACTCCTACACTCAGGCAATCAAGCCCTACCCTCAGCCTTTATAATATAGGCTTACAATTCTCTCAGATCCAATGGATCCTACAAGTTAAAATAGAAAGTACAATAGCTAACTCTACAACTCAGAAAATAAGAGAGGAGTTGAGAGATTCTTGAAGAGTTTTTGGAAGAACTCAGTTAGATCCAAACTGACTTAGCTTCCTTCAAAGCTTCTTGATTAGAACTGAATTAGTCTGAATCTTCTGCAGTTGTTCCTTGACCTCTGCTTCTTGAAATCCAGATGACTCTGAATTCTTCTTCTCAGCCTTAGTTCCAAAGACTGAATACTTGGTTGGAGTTCTCTCTCTCCAACTTCTTAGATCTGCCGATGCACAGCAAGATATTCTTGTGTTGATACTCAATATACCACTTTTACAAAGATCTGAACTCTCTCTATCAAAAAAACTTTTTCAACCACTTCTATATTACTTCTTCAATCTTTTCAACAACAGTTTCTGTAAACTATGGATGCCTATTTATAGGCTTCCTTCATGGTAACCGGCTGGTCCGGTTCATAACAGACTTCTGATATCTCTGACAGTTGATGTAGACCGGCTGGATCGGCAGCTGTCTTGTCAACCAGTCACTTCTTGAAATTCCTCTAACTGTCAGATAGTGTCGAGACTTTCTGTTCTTAAGTGTCGACACTTATAGGCCAAGTGTCGACACATGTTGTGTAAGTGTCGACACAAGTCTACAAGGTGTCGACACAATTCCTTGTATGTCTCGACACAGATTCTTCTGCATGTGTCGACACTGAAATTGAGTGTCGACACAAGTACTTGTACTTCATTCTTTAACTGTATTCTTCTAAGTGTCGACACATGTTCTTTGTGTCGACACATCTTCATGTGTTGAAACTGTCAAGTGTCGACACTGCTTCTTGGTGTCAACACAAGTCTTCACTTTTGATTCTTCAGCTGAGTGTCGACACATTCCTTTAGTGTCGACACTTGTACTTAGAATATTTTGTAACTTTTCTGTTCTTTGCTAAGTGTCGACACAGCTCCTTGTGTCGACACTTTCTTCAAGTGTAGAGTCTTCAACTAAGTGTCGACACATTGTGCTGGGTGCCGACACTTTCTTCAAGTGTTGACTCTTCTGGTTGTGTGTCGACACATTGTGCTGAGTGTCGACACTTTCTTCAAATACTGACTATTCAGCATAGTGTCGACACATTGTGTTGAGTGTCGACACTTTTACTTAGACTCTGCAGACTTTTGCTGAGTGTCGACACAGCTCCAAGTGTCGACACTTTCTGGTGTAGACACAGCTCTTCTAGGTGTCGACACTTTTGCTAAGTGTCGACACAGCTTCTTCTGCATTCTTCTACACTGAGTGTCGACACAGCTCCAAGTGTCGACACTTTCTGACTGGTGTCGACTCTTCTTCCCAGGTGTCGACACAATGACTCCAAGTGTCGACACTGCTTGTCTGGGTGTCGACACAAGCTTTCTCAAGTGTCGACACTTTCCCTCTGGGTGTCGACACATGGACTTAGAAACTTTTAGCTTCAGTCTAGTGAATACCTAACCTGCACAAGTAACTCAAACAAACATCAAATACATTATGATGCATATCATTGAGTTAGGTGAGGCTTCTTCAAATCAGGTACATTTGACCAATGTACCCAACAACCTCCCCTGTAATGACCATATAATATGGGTCCGGCCAGGGCCCCACAACATACGGATGTCGTAGTTTTAGCATTAAAAGATGATATTAACTAACTAGCTCAAAACTCAGAATAAAGCAACAGTGGAAACATACCAACAAATATAGAAGTTATCCACTACCAAAACAGGAGTATCAAAATGGCCATAAGGCCTTACACAAAATAAGTCCAAAACTGAATGACAATAAGGTCAAACATCAACGTGAAAAAACACTCCTAGGTTACCTCGGCATGCAAGATGGAAATACCAAAAAACATGGAACATCACAGTCATGAAGAAAACAAACTAGTAACCATGGTAATCACTTCATGAGGCTTAGGCCTTTTCGGTCGGTGCACTTGCTCCTGCCCGCGATCCTTGCCCAGTAAAAATTTGTTTTAACGTGGGTCAGCAAAGGCTCACCTCTACTGTGTAACCAACACATCTCCTGCTGATCGTCCGTAACGGACCCCGGGGTACAGCTCCAACCTGCAAGTCAGCACTTCGTATGTCATATACATAAACATCTAAAGCTTTAAAAATAGGTTTGGATGTCTCAAACAACAAACATGTTTTCAATGTTGAACATATAATCAAAGGGCCTACTATGCACCATGTATGCAGTCTCGGGCTTCACCCAAGGCACCCTATCACGTATGCATCTTGCACATCATCATAACAGCTGGGTACTTCCAATTTCCCCATCGGCGTCAAGCCGCAAACAAAAGGGTACTGCAATTCCCCTAACGACATACAAGCTGCCACATAGAAATCTTGCCAAGGGCCCACTCGTTCGTGTGTCTTAGACCCGGGCTTGCCTGCAAACCCTGAATTCTCACGTCAGGTTTCTGTCTCACACATATACCGATTCTAAGAACCCGTGCTGGACACCACCCGCACGTGGGCTTCATTTCCCGGGCTTGTCCTATGTGTGGCGTTCTCGTCAGTCTCACAAAAGGGGACTAGTCATGTCGGGACACTCTCCCCACATAACTTGCACGTTATGGGATAGCTAGCCGACCACGGAGACAAAGCCACACCTTAACACATCACAATCAATAGCCTTTCCCACACTAATCCCTCATTCGTACTGCAACGTTCCCGCGCACCAAGGAAACCATCTACCGCCAACGCGAAGCTAACCCTGTCCGGTTCCGGCTACAAGTACTCACTTGAAAAAGGGGGAAAACACATACATCACAGACGAACTCTTGCCACAACTGATTTCTACAAAATCCTTAAGGCTCGCTATGCAACATCACCGAGTCAGACTAACGGTCGAGACTACGGCTTCACCCACAATGACTAATCCACTAACAGAGCGGATCTCTAATGCAAACTCATGCTAGGGACGGATACAATCGACCCGATGGTTCCTCTTGAACGATGACGACCCAAACACCTCTCATTTGAGAGATTTGGTGCCTAAAAGCTTGAAAAACAAGAAAGAAAAGAGATGTTATGCACACATCCTAGAAACCTAAAGGAGAAAATTTTGTTACCATATGACCTCTTTTCCTAGCCATGGAATCCTTGCTTTGAACGGATTGACACGAGCGCCTCCACGCCCCTTCCACAGATCCAGTCTCGGATTGACGATCAGAGCTCTGAAGCTTCGTCAATGGCGGTGGATGACCTTCTCCTTCTTCCTCCTCACTCTCACCCAAACCCTTGGTCAACTCTCCAAATGATAAGGAATGAAGGGAAGGGGCTCTCAGCCCTAATAAGATCATTTGGGTGGAAGATCCTGGGCACTTGGATCGAATTTAAGGAAAAATCGGACGGCCAAGAAATGAAATGACGGACCAGTCCCGTAGGCACGATCAGTGGGGCACGACCAGTGGTCGTGCATATTAGTACTATGATCGTGCGATTAACACTTGAACAACTCTAAAACAAATGGGACCAACGAGCACGAGAAGTGGGGCACGACCAGTGGTCGTGCGCACTAAGTCCAATGGTCTTGCGTTTGCCCTAGGCAGAATTTGGAAAAATGGAGAACAATGTGCACGATCAGTGGCGCACGACCTGTGGTCATGCGCACTGGATCACATGATCGTGCGTAGTAGATCCAATGTCGAACTTATCGACCTACTGCCAATGGTGTCTCTTCTACCGGGCGTTAGCTTCCAGTGACTCCAGGTCTGAAAAAAGGGGCGTTATAACTCCTCCCCCCTTACAAGAACTTTGTCCCCGAAATTAATTTTCATATTAGAAGACAACAAGAAAATGATAGCAACAAATAAAACAACCATTTCTAATCAGGCAATCTGTCGAAAACAATATTGCAACGTCTCAAAACACCATTGCTACATATCGGTTACTGTTTCAAATTAGCATTACAGAAATAACTCGAGATGGTCCTCGCGCATTGCTTTCTCACGCTCCCAAGAGAACTCATCACGCCCGCATTTATCCCAACGCACATTCACGAGCTTAACTTCTTTGTTCCGCAACTGCCGAACTTCTGCATCCTCTATACTAACTGGACGAACACTCATCCTCAACTCCTCTTCTATCGGCATCGATGCTGATTCGATCACCACACTGGCCTCCACTAAGGATTTCTTCAAGACGGAGACATGAAAAACATCGTGTAATCCACTCAGCTATGTGGATCATGTCAACCGGTACGTTGCTTCTCCCACCCGTTCTATAACCTCGAACGGTCCCAAAAACCTCGGACTCAACTTCTTGTGTTGGCGAATCCGCGAAATGCCTTAAAACGGCTCGACCTTTAGATAGACCCTGTCGCCTTCCGTGAACTCCACCTTCCTATGACGAGCATTAAAATATTTTGCTTGCCGATCTTGAGAAACCTTCATGCGCTCTTGAATGGTTCGCACCAACTCGCATGCATCAGCTACCACTTCTTTTCCCAAACGTTTGGTGTCTCCCGCCTCTGTCCAAGACATCGGTGTTCAACACCGCCTCCCATAAAAAGCTTCGTACGGAGCCATCTTTATACTTGCTTGGTAACTGTTATTATAAGCGAACTCCACCATGAAGAGGTGATCCTCCCACTTCTTACCGAAGTCAAGAGTACACATCCTCGGCATATCCTCCATAGTACGGTTCGTTCTTTCGGTTTGTCGATCAATTTGACGATGGAAAGCCGTACTGAACTTGAGCTTCATGCCCAGACTCTTCTGAACAAACCTCCAGTCCTTGGACGTGAACCGCCCATTGCGATCACTAACTATAACCTTAGGAATTCCATGTAGTCGCACGATATTGCGAACATACAACTCTACCACCTTTTCCACACTGTCCTCTTTCCAATTTGGGATGAAATGAGCCACTTTGGTCAAGTGATCCACGATCACCCAAATTACGTCGTTACCATGCTGCGACTGTGGTAACTTATGTACAATGTCAATGGAGATGTCATCAAATTTCAACTCGGGAATAGGAAGAGGCTTCAGGAACCCACCCGGCTTCTGACACTCAACCTTCACTAAGGCACAAGTTTGGCATCGGCTCACGTACAAAGCTACATCCCGCTTCAAACCAGGGCACCAAAAGGATTTCTTCATATCCAAATACATCTTTATACTGCCCGGGTGAATGGAGTACTTTGTGAAGTGAGCCTCAAACACTAACTCCTCACGTAGCTTTCCAAACTACAGTACACAAATCCTTTCGTCCTACCTCAGAATCCCATCAATCAACTCCCAGGCGCTACTCTCGCCCTTTTGAACTTCCACCACGTATGCCTGGAACTCCACATCCAAACGGGATGCTTCCCAAATACGATCGGACAAGTCGTTCTGCATTTCAATCCAGTTCAACCGAGCCATGCTAGACTCGCCTCTTGCTACACACTCCATGCCAAGGGACTCCCAATCCCGCATCAACCCCTCATCTTGAGCATCGATCGAACTCCCTTGACCAGAACATTTCCTACTCAAGGCATCTGCCACCACGTTGGCTTTGCCTGGCGTATACTGAATTGCCACTTCATAGTCTCCAAGGAACTTGACCCATCTGTGCTGCCACATATTCAAGTCCTTCTGATCTAGAAGATACTTTAAGCTCATGTGATCTGTGAAGATCTCCATTTTCGCACCATACACATAGTGCCACCATAACTTCAAATCAAAAATTACCGCCACCAACTCCAAATCATGGACGGGGTAATTCCTCTCGTTAGGCTTTAGCTACCTAGATCCAAAAGCTATCACACTGCCATGTTACACCAACACACAACCCAAACCGCATCTAGATGCGTCATTAAAAATCTGTAATCCTTCGGTCCCTTTTGGAAGGCTTAGGATTGGAGCTGCCATAAGCCTCCCCTTTAGAGTGTCAAATGACTGTCTACACTCTGGAGTCCAACTAAACTTCTGGTCTTTACGAGTAAGAGAGGTTAGGGGGAGGGCTATCCGCGAAAAGTTTTCCACAAACCTTCTATAGTACCCGGCTAGTCCAAGAAAACTTCTGCCTTCCGCCACAGTTCTCAAGATTGGCCAATCTCTGATGGCTTCAACTTTTGCCGGATCCACCACCACCCCAACACCACTAATCAGATGGCCTAAAAAAGTCACCTTTTCCAACCAGAGCTCGCACTTCGAGAACTTTGCATAAAGCCGGTTCTCTCTCAATACTTGCAAGACCACTCTCAGGTGAGTTTCATGCTCGTCCTCCGATTTGGAGTACACCAAGATATCATCAATGAAGACCAGTACAAAAGAGTCCAAGTACTCCCGAAATACTCGATTCATCAAGTCCATGAATACAGATGATGCGTTCGTCAAACCGAACGACATCACCGAGAAATTAAAATGACCATACCTCGTACCAAAAGATATCTTGGGTATGTCCCCATCTCGAGTTCGCAACTGATAGTACACTGATTTCAGATCATACTTGGAATACACCACCGACCCCACCAACTGGTCGAACAGGTCATCTATCCGAGGAATCAGATACTTATTCTTGACAGTCAATTTATTCAACTCTCGGTATTCTATGCACCACCGCATACTACCATCCATCATCTTCACGAATAACACTGGTGCGCTCCATGGTGAAGAACTGGGTCTAATATACCCTTGCTCCAACAATTCTTGCAACTGTACTTTGAGTTCGGCTAACTCCTTTGGTGCCATCCTAAAAGGAGGACGTGACACTGGCCTTGCCTCCGACACTAACTCGATTGAGAAATCAATCTCCCATCGAGGAGGTGCTCTAGGAAGCTCCTTAGGAAACACATCCTCGTACTCCGCCACTACTGGCACTTCCCCAAGTGATAACTTGGAAAGGTGAACCTCCAACAATGCTACAAGAGCAACTCACCCTGGTTAATTTCCCGCACCAACTGCATGGCCGAAATCAGGGAAACGGCAGCTCCACTTAGGCCCTCAAACTTAACTTCTGACCTCCCTTCACCCCAAGGGGCACCACCTTTGACAGGCAGTCAATACTGGCACGTTGATCTACAATCCAGTCCATTCCCAAAATGACATCAAACTCCACCAACGGTAGAACCACTGATATCACCATGAAGTCAACCACGGCCTGATTCTAACAAATGCGCCCCTTTGCCCAGTGGTCATTAATGACCCATTGGGCATGCGCACGTTCATTTTTGTATCCGACGAGAAAGACTCAACTCCAATTCTCCGGATAAATCTTTTTGCAAGAAAAGAGTGCGACGCTCCCATATCAAACAATAACCTTGCAGGGTATCCAGAAACTAACACAAAGCCTAAACACAGGCAACAAACATAAACAGTCTTGAAAATATGAAGTACAAGGTTAAATTTAAACTTTCTCATACCTGTTACCACATCGAGTTGGCGGATCGCTTCTTGCTGCCCAAGGTTATAAGCCTTTGGCTGCACAGGTTGGAACCGAGGAGCGCTGGACTAAGCCATCTTTCCTTTATCTGCGGCACTGGGGCCGGAGCGCACAGACTGCTCCTGTCTTGGATCCTACTCAGCACCTCCTTGAGTAGAAAAATGATCTATGTGGCCCACCTTGCCACAATTAAAGCACGTATGTGGTCCCTTAAAGAGAGACCCTCCGGACGTCAAGTTGCTTTTCTCACCGGACTTGAAAGGATAAGGCTTTTTCTTCCATCTATTCCCTTCGAACTTCCCTTGGGATTGAGAATGCTTCTCTTCCCCTTGCTTGGCTGCAAAACCCTTACGACGTTGGGTTCGCTCCAAATCACTCTCCAGCATTCTGGCTGCCGCAACCAGCTCGTTGAAACTAACATTCTTCATGGCAATGAGGGGTTGTCCCAGATTCTCCCTTAGCCCATGGTAGAAGAGGTTATACCTCTTTTCATCGTCTTCCATTGTCGTCCCCGAATAACGACGCAGCCGAGTAAACTCCTGAACGTACTCGTCCACCGTGTTATCCCGCTGCACCAAGTGCAGAAATTGCCTTTGAAGGGCCAACCTCGTCGAAGCAGGAATGCACTTTTTTAGGAAAGCATTCCCAAACTCTTCCATGGACGGGGTGCGTCCAGGAAACTGGCGGACGCTGTGGCTCACACACCACAACTTCGCGTCTCCTTCCAACATAAAGGTCGCCAAAACAGATTTCTTTTCCTCCGGCATCTCTGCCGCCCTCAAAAGTTTGTGCATTCGTGCCCACCAATCCTCTGCATCAGTCGGTGTGCCGACTCCTTTAAACGTTGGAGGATGGAAGCTCAGAAAATATTTCATCTGCCGGTCCCCATGCCCGACAACCACCCTTTCGACCAACCGTTTTGCTTGCCTAGCTTCTCCACCCGGCACGGTCGTCGCCATATCCGGCGTAGTAGGAGTTGCTACCTGAGCAACAGGGGTTGCAACTTGTGCTGCCGCTGTAGCTTGGGCTGCAACCATTGCTTCTGCAAGCATGCGATAAAAATTGGCCGGGTTTACACCTATGCCCAAAGGACCCTGAGCAGTAGCGCTGCTCGCCGAAAGCTCTTCTCTTGTCCTCGACGTCCCCGCCTCGTTGCTTGTACTGTTAACAAAAGCAAGGTAACATGAAATCAGTCTCTAATCACAAGACTCAAACATAAGGACACTAACGGTCCCGCGACACTCCAATGTGGATAACTTCTATACGCGATCCGATTACGTTAAATCGAATACTAAACCTGAACTTGGACACTAAACTCCCTCTGATACCAAATTGTAACTCCTCCCCTGTATTGACCATATAATATGGGTCTGACCGGGGCCCCACAACATACGGGTGACACGGCTTTAACATTAAAAGATGATATTAACTATCAAACTCAAAACTTAGGATAAAGCAACAGCGGAAACATACCAATAAAAACAGAAGTAATCCACTACCAAACAAGAGCATCAAAATGGCCTGAAGGCCTTACACAAAATAAGTCCAAAACGGAATGAAAACTAGGTCAAACATCAATGTGCAAAACCACTCCTAGGCTACCTCGGCATGCAAGCCGAAAATACAAAAAAACATGGAGTATCACAGTCACGAAGAAAACAAACTAGTAAGCATGGTAATCACTTGATGTGGCTTAAGCCTTTTCAGCCGACGCACTTGCTCGCGCCCGCTATCCTTGCCATGTAAACATTTGTGGTAACATGGGTCGGCAAAGGCTGACCTCTACTGTGTAACCAACACATCTCCTCCCGGCGACCACTAACGGACCCCGGGGTGCACCTCCAACTTGCAAGTCAACACTTTGTATGCTATATACATAAACATGTAAAGCTTTAAAAACAGGTTTGTATGTCTCAGACATCAAACATGTTTTCTATGTTGAACATATAATCAAAGGGGCCTACTATGCAGCATGTATGCAATCTCGAGCTTCACCCAAGGAACTCTATCGCGTATGCATCTAGAACGTCATCATAACAGCTAGGTACTTCCATTTTCCCCATCGGCATCAAGCTGAAAACAAAAGGGTACTGTAATGAAAGTGTTTAGTTGTCTACCTAAGTCACATAGAGTGGGGTGAATAGGTGAGATGTGCTTCTTTTGGAGAATAAAAATTTAAGATCTATGCATAGAACTATCTACCAATCAATCACAGACGAACAACGATTTATAGTGGTTCCCCAACCTTGGGTACATCCACTTTCCCTCACCGATCTAGCAATACACTAGACTTGGCTACTCCACTATCTCAAATTGAAAACCAATCTTACGCCTCGGAACAAAGTTCATACAAACTCGATACACAAAACGGATCTACACTCGGAAGGTAAAACTTCCTACAATCTCGGAGACAAAAGCTCCGACACTCGGAGATTATTCTCCTACAAGAATGAAATAGAGCGTATGTAGAAATACAAACAATGAATCTTTATCAGATCTACAAACAATCGGCCTGGATCTTCTTATTGTAGACTTTGCGGCTTTATCAGAGAGGTGAAGAAAATCTCGGCAAAGCAGATCGGGACTTTCTTGGTTTCACACGATCGGATAGAAGATGAGGAATTGAGCGGGAATCTCGATCTGTAGGCCTTCTTGATCTGAATCCACTGAAATCGAAAAACCTAGCCGGATGAGAAAGATGATGATCGGCAGCGGCGACTTTCGCTTCTTGGAGAGAGAAAGAGTTTCAGAGAACTTAGACAAAAATCGGCGGCAAAACCTCTTCTTAGGGTTTGTCGGTTTGACAAGACCTTATATAGGATCTACGATAACAGTCATAATTAAATCTTAATGAGGTACACGTGGACCAATCACATCAAGGCTCATTAAAAAATCTGTCAATTCTGGACTTAACGAAAAATCAGAAGAAATGAAGCTGATATACTCGAGTGAAGATAAGACTACTCGAATACTATATAGAGCTATTCGAGTGAGGTGAAGATAAATACTCGAGTAAATATTTGGAGAAAATTTTGAAATGAAGAGCAGCTACTCGAGTACAAAGAGACATACTCAAGTGCTAAAATAGTTACACGAGAAGTGGAGTTGGACTACTAGAGTACAATAAATTTTACTCGAGTGAAAAGAAATTTACTACTCGAGAGGTAGAGGAACTACTCGAGTCATGGACTTAAAATAATTTCTAGAATAGAATCCTGGGTTACTCGAGTAGGTGCACTGAACTACTCGAGATAATACGAACTACTCGAGTATATGGAAATAGCTACTCAAGTAATACACTTAGAAAAATTCTGACAGAAGAAAACAAAGTTACTCGAGTATAAAACATAGACTACTCGAGTAGTACATGAACTACTCGATTACATGACTTAGACTACTCGAATGAAGAGAAATTACGCGTGACCCAGAATTCTATAACTTGAGATAAAAGGTTCAGACTACTCGAGTTCTTATATGACTACTCGAGTAATTTACTTAGAAAATATCTGGAGAAGAAATCCTGTAAACTCGAGAATGAGACGGAATCTACTCGAGTAGTTAACTTAGCTACTCGAGAGCTATTATTTGACTACTCGAGTTCTAACTTCCTTACTCGAGTATAAACTAAGCAATTCACTCGAGTAGGTATTTATTTACTCGAGTAAAATACTTTGTAAATTCTCTTAATAGAAATCTCTTCTTCTTTGGTGAAACCAACATCAAGTCTTTTCCAATTAGTCCTAGTGGTTGAGTATGAAGTGTATCCCAATAGAGAGGCTACACATGAGTCAACACCTTGGATCACATAATTAGGGATTACATTGTATGGTCCTATGTTTGGTGACCCATTGTATACTGACATTAGTCTACACTTGGCATTAGAATCCTGCAAACACATAACTCAACCAAAGCATCAAATACAACTTAATTCATCTTAGTTCAAGGGTGACTTCATCAAATCTGGGTTAATGTGGATACAATACCCAACAATCTCTCCCTATTTGTATAAGTCCGAACCCTTTACACTAAGGTGAATTATAGACATTAAAAGTGCTAAATAGATAAATTAGTGATACCTAGCATAAGACTGTAAACCAGATTATATGACCAAAAGATAGAATTATATAAATGTGATTTTCCAAAGTATCATTTCTACAAAAATCATTTCCACATTCTCATATATCCTTGTAGCTTAGACTTGGTGGTGTTGTCTGTCTTGCTTCCTTTACTGTCTTCTCTCGTAGCTGTATGGCTTGGGGTAGTATTTAGGAGGTCTTGGAGGAGCAGCAGGGTTGTTCCTACCAAATTCTCTATCATACAGCCTCCTCTTAGTCATAGACTTCTCATATAATTCCCATTCCTGGGAGTTGTAATGAATATTTCTGCTTCCATGGAAATCCATAACAAGCTTGAGAGTATCCAAAATGAGGGACTTAGAAGTAGGAGAACAGATCTCTGCAAATTCTGGAGCATTTCTCTTTTCTGAATCTGGTACTGTGATAGACCTACTAGCAGAGGAACCATCACCATATTTTCTTTTCTTCTTAGAAGTCTCGATCTCAGGAGTAGCTTGGTGAAAGATATCTGCAATGTCATCCTCCCAAAGTTGGGCATAAGAAACTAGAGGATGGCCTTCTTGGCCTTCAGGTCTTGGAGAGAAGGTAGGTTATTGAGGAGGAGCAGGTAGAGTAGCAGCTAGAGGGTTGAGATGATGAGGAATGATATTTGGATCAGCAACAAACTCAGGAAGGATTTGATTATGCATTCAGATAGCAGTGTCATCTGTATCGAATTTGACACTCTGAATTTGTCCTAAGACATCATCATGGATCTCTTTCGTTTTAGTTTCCCAAAGCTCTTGGTTAAGTGCATCTGATTTTTCTAAATATTCTTTCACCAAACTCTCCCCCTTTCTGACTTCTACAGTTAGTGTTTTGATGGCATCATCTTTGAAGGTTCCAACCTCTTCACAGATCTTCAGCTTAGTAGCTTTAGCTCTCTTATCCAATTCAATCTGATTTCCTGCCAGAGTCACACCTTGTTCCATAACCTGACCAACACTAGTAATAGTGTGATCTAGAGCCTTTCCACCAATTTGGAAGAGGTGTCTTAGCTAATCAGTGTTGTGCTGAATTTATGCAAATCCCCTGCTCATTTATGTCTCTAGAGCAGTGACTTTTCAGTAACAGCCTTGAGTGAACTATCAAAGTAGGTTCTTTGCTCTTGAAGCATAAGCACAAATATATTCATCAAATCATTGGATGAGGCAGTAGCAGCAGCAGGAGGAGCACTAGAAGAGTGAACTGGAGGAGGAGGAGAAACCCATGGAGTAATTTATGCAATGGAGATTGAGTTCATTGCTCAAGTAGTGTGAATCAGGGCATCCACTTCATCAGTGACTGTGGGTATGGAGAAGTCCAGTTTTCTCAAGGGGGCTTCTGCTGGTTCTAGAGATGGCTCATCAGTAATTAAAATGGTTTCAACCTGCTCTTGGTGTGTAGCAGGAGACTTTGCTGGTGAAGGAGTATGTATTGGAGATTGTACTGGATTGGATTCTTTTGGTATTTCAGTGGTGGTTTCCTTTGGAGAGGGAGGAGGAGGAAGATCATATGTAGTCAGCTCTTCAATCATTTCACTGATGACAGCTTCTATTGAGAGTAGTGCTTCTTGAAGTTGTTGTTCAGATGTAGTTTCTTCTGGAGTCTTAGGAGGTGAAGGAGTAACTGCTGGAGGTGTAGGTATCCATGCTGTGATAGAAGGAGCAGGCTCCCCCTCAATATATACACCAGAGGAGCTGCAATCTGATGTGGAGAGGGAGATGGGGTCCTGTCCTCTATGGATGGAATCTCTTGAAACTTGGCAGCCTGAGTTGGATTCTGCATTTTCACTTCCCATCTTTGAATGGAGGATATGGAAACTTTCTTCATGTGATGAAGAACAGTCCCTTGTGAGAAGTTGAAAACTTCTGGATTGAATTCATGGAGGAGAAGTGAGATTATTCTTGCATAATTGGGAGCTTTAATGTTGGCTTTGATCTTATCCAAGATCATTATTCCAAATTGGAATTTCTTCCTGCAGAATATAGCTTGCATAATATCAAAGAATGAGAGAGAGATATCTCTGATAGAATTTGTTTTGAAGAGGAGGACTTTCCCTATAATATCCACAAGTAATTTTCCTTCAGGATTCATTAGAGACCTTTTGATGTACTCTTCATCAGGAGAAACACCACAGAACATACATGTTCTGTCAGACTCATCAGGGCCTAGATCATCTTCTTCATCTACAAGCGGCAATCAAAGAAGTTGAGAAATAGATGTCTTTGTAAGCTTGATTTTGATTCCTCTTTGTTGAAACCGGAAATTCGGTCTCCTGTGGAGTTTGACCCTTGGGGAAGGGGTGGTCTCGCTCCTACTTCACTCCTGCAAGAAAACAACAAAAACGATAAGGAGAAACCGACCCAAGGGCTCGGCAGGGAGGTCCCACCACAAACCAGGAAGATCTCAGAGCGCTTCCCCTCCTTAGCCAGAAGCCGAGCTAAGGTACCCTCAGAAAGCACTTGAAAACTGGAGCAGGGAGGCACAGGAAGCATGATCTTTGGGGTACCCCTTGGGTGCTATTTATAGTTTTTAGAATTTGGACTGCCAATAACCAAAAAAACTGACCTGAAATTACCAGAAAATCCTCGGTCGGGTCTGCCAACAGCCAAACTCTGCTATTTTGAAGGGCTATGGGCAGACCAGCTGGGGCAAAACAGTAAAAAGTACCTCATTCATCCAGGCGAGCTGGGGAGCTTTGACCACCTCGGCAGGTCCTGCTCGCCTACTGTTGCCGAGTTCTACTGCCAGGGTGCGAGTTGGGACTAGCTCGGCGGATGCCGAGCTCGGGGTCGGCGAATACCAATCTCCGGTCAACGATCGCGATCTCTGGTCGACGAATGCCGAGCTCGCCTACTGTCTCCAACCCGATCCGTCAGGTTCCTCACAGCCTTCCTCGCCGAACACGGGGTTGTACACAATCCCCGCTCTTTTTGAGCTTGGCAAAGCTCGAAAAGAAACATCCAACCCCAAGTGTGCGGCGAGCGCGGGTTGGCTAGTTAGAGGGAATCTTCGGGTGGGGTCCACCTGCGGCTTATATATATGCACCTGCCCACCTGCCTTACTCTTGCCATTCCCCTTGCTCTAACCCTGCCGAGATGCCGCTTCCAAAGGAGATCTAAGAACGCTTGGACCGAGCTCGCCAAGCTTCCACAGCTCGCGTAGCCGCCCTAACGGCGGTTCCTGCCAAAGTTCCTCAAATTGATTCTGTCGAGCCCAGCTCCAAGAGGTCAAAGACATTCCCTCCGACGGCCGAGGCCATTTACCATGACTTGAGGGCCACCCTGGAGCGCGAGACCGGCTCTTCCACCCGAACAATTCTTGAGAAGCATAGAGAGGTGGTCGTGGTCGGCAACGACCCGGATGGTCAACCAGACGGCGGGGGCATCGCGCCGCGAGAGCCCACACCGCGAGGCGAGACGACTCTCGCGGACTCATGGTTCACGGCACTGGACAACCGTCCCCAGGACCCGCCTCTTCTCTTTGGAATCCTGCCTGTGAGCTCGCAGAGGCCGAACTCGCCAGTGCGCGCCTCCCCTCCTCGCCAAACTAACGTGCCCGCGGGGTGGGTCTGGGAACCATCCCCACCCCGGGATTCGAGCTCATCTCGCCGGGGGATCGTGGCCCAGGTCGCGGGAAGGATTTGAGGTTCCTCCCTCCCCACATCTCCTTTGAGCTGCCGAGCTCGTCAGGTCAATCTTGCTTGACTTCTTGCCCCATGAGTTTTTTCTGCGTCTCTTCTTGCTGACACTTGTCTTCACAGCTCTTCCCAGCCAATCCGCCGTCGAGGAATCCTCGCGGGCAGGCCACTACTCTCCCCTCCCTTCCCCAAGCTCGCTGGATTGTTACCTGGGTCCTGAGGTGGATCAAGGCGAGCTGATGAGTAGGGAGGTCAAACTCCTCAAGAAGCTGGTGTGCGGGCTGCGCGAGGTGCAGGAGGTCAACGAGACGCTCCAACACGACTATGCGCGTCTCGCCGACGAGGTGCAAAGTGGCCAGGCTGGCGAGCTGATGTCCTCCTACCAGCTCCTGGACGAGATAGATGACGGTCTCTCGGTGGCGCAGAGGAATTCGGGAAGGATCCGCGAGCTGCTCCACGCGCGGCAGTTTGGGGGCGGGGGTCGCGCGGCCGGGGTAGGTAAGTGAGCGGCTCCTTTACTGAGCCGACCGGTACTCACATCCCGATGCCCTCCCTGCTCGTGCGCCCTGCTTTTTCATTCCTGAACATTGTCTGTAATAAGTAGCTTTTAGAATATTCTTGGACATGTTATTCAAATAATATACTGTAATGTTTGACTTAGCCTTGGTTGGGATGCGCCGGAAGTCGGCGAGCTGGGGTGGCAAGCTGGGGCGGCGAGCTGAGCCGATTGGACGGCCTGCCCCAGATTTCTTTTCCTATAAATAGCACCCCCCCACCTACCCCGTACTGTGCCTTTATTACTTTCTTTCCCTCTCTCTGTGCTTCATTCTCTTCATGCTCGCGCTCCACGCGTTCCTCCGCGATCATGGGCAAGACAACCCAGATGCTGACGGCCGCTCCAAGTACGAGCAGCACTTCACGGATTATTGCTTCTTCGATAGGCACACCAGCGAGGAGGAGCTCGCAGTATTCAAGGCCGCGCATGTGCCGCCGGGTTTCAAGGCGCGCAGGCCGGGGAGGGGGAGGCTATCAACACGTTCTACGAGTACGAGCTCACCTTCCCCATCTCGCATTTCGAGGTGAGGTTGCGCCTCCCCCTCTGGCCAGAGATCCGGCAAATCTTGAAATACTACGGCGTGGTACCCGCCCAGCTGAACTCCAATGCCGTCGCAATGATGGTGGCGTTCGCGAGTTATCTCCGGCGGGAGAAGATCGAGTTCAACCTAACAGTGTTCAGGAAGCTATTCTCCTACAAGGCGACGCCGGATGGGGTCTCCTACTTCGGCGGATCGCTGATCAAGGTTCGCGAGATCGCGAACAAGCACCACACCTGGATGACCAAGATCGCCTTTATCAAGGGCGATCTCGGCAACATCCCCTACTCGCCTCAGCAGAAGGGCGAGGAGGTGTACCGCCCGCCGGCCGTGTCCGGCAATGATGTCGAGCTCCACAAGTACTTCCTCCACAAAGACTTCGAGGTCGCCTTCCTGTGGAGGGGCCTCGACTCGCTTCCCCCCGTTCTACCCGGCGAAGGTACTGTTCTCTCCTCATCTTGCCGAGCTCACCCGATCGCCGAGCTCGCCATATTGTTGCTGAACCAATTCTAATTTTTCTCAAGTATTTTCCTTGTAGGGGAGCGGATTGTTCCTGCAAACCCACCGTTTGCGGTTCCGGGGTCGTACACGGACCCCTTTGCCCATGAGAAGGCGGCAACGGAGGACTGCCGAGATGAGGCGGCCCTCTCTCAACCCTCTTCCAGCAAGAGGCGACCTGAGGATGCGGGGTCGAACCCGACACACCTCCAGCAACCTCTAAAGAAGATGCGGAGGGCCCTGTTGGCTCCGTGGGGGCAACAACAACATCAACGTCCCAGCCCCAAATACATCAGCTCGTCGGAGACCCCTCCCGACGCATCGCCGGAGAGCCCGCTGAAGGAGATTACCAGCAAGGGCCAAAAAAGTGGCGAAGGCCCCGCCTCCACGGTGGCGATCTCCCCTCCTCCATCGGCGAAGATTGCAGCCCACGAGCGCGCGGCGCCGAAGCAACACCCCCTCCTCAACTTCGGCGGGCGGTGGAAGGACTCGGCGGGCGAGCCAATGCTGCAGTGGGATGAGCTCGCTCATCGAGTCTCCATCTCCACCCTGCACCCCTCCTGGCATGACCGCGAGCCTGCCACCGGCCATGCCTACGCCCTCAGCTTCGGCCTTTATGGCCACGAGGATGCCGAGGCCTACAAGCACATGACCCTTCGGCAGCTCGGCCATGAGGGTCTGCAGGCCCATCTCCGGACCCTGGAGCTCCACCATATGATGGCACGCCGTAGCTTTGCCCTCAGCCACCAACTCCAAAAGGCTGAGCAGGCTTGCGACATCGCCAAGGATAAGGTCACTGACCAGGCGAGACAGCTCGGCATAGCAGAGGGTCTACTCGTCCAAGCCGCCGGCGGGCTGGTAAGTGCCAAGCACTAATTATCTTTTACTTAGAACATTTTGCGCTGATACCCGACTGAATTTTCTCTTTACCAGGATGCCAAGGCTGCAGGGGAGCTTCAGGCTCGAAATGCCGAGTAGGGGGAGGAGATCAGCCAGCTGTGCGCAAGCCTCGCCGAGCTGGAGGGCGCGAACATGAAGCTGAAGGGGGAGAATCAGCACCTCCTCCGTGAGGTCCGCCGCGAGGCAGAGATCTTCTTCCCGCCTCACGACATCGACCCTACCCTCCCCTACAAGAGCCTGCGGATCTTTAGCGAGGTCGACCTCACCGAGAGATTGAGGATTAACTCCATTCAGGCCGCTGAGTGCACCCTCCAAATGGTGAAGGACTCGGGGATGCTGGTGGAGGGATGCGAGGGGGTCTCGGCCCGGGACCAGATGCCGAGCCTGTTCACGGCGACGCCGCCCAGCGAGAAAGATGACAGCATGGACGCGATGTTCGGGAAGGGCTTCCCGGACCAGTCGGGTGGAGGCGAAGACCAGTTTGGCGGGCGGGGGGGGGGGGGGGGGGGGGCGAGGCCTGAATGTAGCTTGTACTTTCTCCCTTTTCCTTTTTTGTTTACTCGCCGAGGCGACCCCCCTGTAACTATTTTTGTAAATACTTGCTTAATGAAAGAAAGTTTTTTGATCATACCCGTGTCACTTTTCTTCTCCTTTTTTCTTTGTACTTTGTTTGTTATGCACTGAGTACCCACGAGTGCTTCCCCACATGACCTCACCGAGATAGGTTCCGCGAATAGGGTAGTCATGAGTGCGCGCCCGCGAGTGGGTACGTTTTGGGTGCTAGCCGAGCCCCAAGAGATTCGGGAGCAAGGTGCTCCCCTCCCTTGTCGCGCCACTTTAACTCGCCCGCGAGTCATCCAGGTTGAAAACAAGAGAATCTTCTAAGGAAAACAGGCAAAGGGGTGAAGTGCCCGGCCTGACTCGCCTTCCTTCAGCGAGGCCCGGGCTCGCCTCCTCTTTGCTGATGTCGAGCTGGGGTCGGCGAGTCCAGACTCGCCTGTACAGAACCTCCCCCCCCTTTTTCCTGGCAATTTCAAGGCCGACACCATCGAGTGACTTCCTGCCCTGCCAGCTAGGTGAGAGCCTGACAGCGGGATCTGCTCGAGGTCAAGGGTGACACCGAGCGACTTCCGACCCTGCCAGCTAGGTGAGAGCCTGGCAGCGGGATCTGCTCGGGGTCCAAACACATTCCATCGAGTGACTTCCGGCCCTGTCAGCTAGGTGAGAGCCTGACAGTGGGATCTGCTCGAGGCCAAGGATGACACCGAGCGACTTCCGGCCGTGCCAGCTAGGTGAGAGCCTGGCAGCGAGATCTGCTCGGGGTCCAAACACATTCCATCGAGTGACTTCTGGCCCTGTCAGCTAGGTGAGAGCCTGTCAGCGGGATCTGCTCGAGGCCAATGATGACACCGAGTGACTTCCGGCCCTGTCAGCTAGGTGAGAGCCTGGCAGCGGGATCTGCTCGGGGTCCAAACACATTCCATCGAGTGACTTCCAGCCCTGTTAGCTAGGTGAGAGCCTGACAGCGGGATCTTCTCGAGGCTAAGGATGACACTGAGTGACTTTCGGCCCTGCCAGCTATGTGAGAGCCTGGCAGCGGGATTTGCTCGGGGTCCAAACACATTTCATCGAGTGACTTCCGACCCTGTCAGCTAAGTGAGAGCCTGACAGAGGGATCTGCTTGAGGCCAAGGATGACACCGAGTGACTTCCGGCCCTGCCAGATAGGTGAGAGCCTGGCAGCGGGATCTGCTCGTGGTCCAAACACATTCCATCGAGTGACTTTCGGCCCTATCAGCTAGGTGAGATCCTGACAGCGGGATCTGCTCGAGGCCCAGGATAACATCGAGTGACTTCCATCCCTGCCATCTAGGTGAGAGCCTGGCAGCGGGATCTGCTCGGGGTCCAAACACATTCCATGGAGCGACTTCCGGCCCTGTCAACTAGGTGAGAGCCTGACAGCGGGATATGCTCGAGGCCAGGGATGACACCGAGTGACTTCCGGCCCTGCCAGCTTGGTGAGAGCCTGGCAGCGGGATCTACTCGGGGTCCAAACATATTCCATCGAGTGACTTCCGGCCCTGTCAGCTAGGTGAGAGCCTGACAGCGGGATCTGCTCGAAGCCAAGGATGACATTGAGTGACTTCCGGCCCTGCCAGCTAGGTGAGAGCTTGGCAGCGGGATCTGCTCGTGGTCCAAATACATTCCATCGAGTGACTTCCGGCCCTGTCAGCTAGGTGAGAGCCTGACAGCGGGATCCGCTCGAGGTCCAAACACATTCCATTTTTCTATACAGGCTAGCTATGACAGTGCTGAAGTGTTGAAGAAATTTATTATAGTTAAAGTATCGCTTACATACTTCAGGGGGAAAACGTTTTAAGTCGTCGCCACTCCAGGTGAGACTCAGGGTCTCGCCCTCTACATTTTGGAGTCGATAGCCTCCTGACTTCAAAGCTTCCTTTACAATAAATGGTCCCTCCCAGCTGGGGTTGAGCTTCCCTACGGATGCCGACCTCCCTGCTGCATTCACCTTCTTCAGCACCAAGTCCCCTTCCACGAACTTCTTGACCCTGACATGCTTGTCAAAGTACTTGGACATTCTTCTTTTTGACCTCCTCCTATCGGATAACGAAAAGGTCCCTCAGCTCTTCCACCATGTCAAGGGAGAGCCTCAGCTCCTCCTCGTTCTCTGCTTGTCATTCCTCTTGGCCCTCTTTGGCCGCAATGACTCAAGGTGTTTTGACTTCAAATTCCATGGGGAGCACTGCCTCGCACCCATGGGAGAGCTTGAAGGGGGTCTCTCCAGTAGCCGTGTTGGGGGTGGTTCATAGGGCTCAGAGAACCGCGGGAAGCTGCTCCACCCAGCTTCCCTTCAAATTCTCCACTTTCTTCTTGAGGAGATTGACGATGATCTTATTCGCGGCCTCCACCTGACCGTTGCTCTTGGGGTGATGGACTGAGGCGAACCTGAGGTCAATTCCAAGCTGCTCGCAGAAGCTGGTGAATTCGGTGCTGGCGAACTGGGGCCCGCTGTCCGTGACGATGGCCTGGGGCAGCCCATGGCGACAGATTATCTCCCCCCAAACAAAGTTCCTGATAACCTAGGAAGTCACCTTGGCCAGCGCCTTCACCTCCAACCATTTGGAGAAGTAGTCGATCATTACCAGGAGGAACCTCCTCTGCCCGCTGGCCTAGGGGAACGTCCCAACCAAATCCATTCCCCAAATGGCGAAGGGCCAGGGGGCCGTGATACTTTTGAGTCGTGGGCCGACTGTAGCTAGAGGGGGCAAAAAGCTGGCTCTTATGACATCTCCTTGCTAACTCCATGGCGTCTTGGCCTAGGGTGGGCCAGAAATACCCTTGTCTGACTATTCTTCCTTCCAGGGTCTGACTCCCGGAGTGGCTCCAACACTCACCGGAGTGGACTTCCTCCAAGATTCTTTGTACCTCTCCCTCAGCCACGCAATGAGCCAGCATCCCTGAGAGTGTCTTCCTATACAGCTGCCCGTCCTGGAGGAGGTAGTATGCCGACTTGTGCCTTAACTTCTTCTTATCTTCCCCCTCTGGATACTGTCCCGTGGAGAGGAAAGTCACAACTGGGTCCATCCACGAAGTTTGTTGATCAATTTCCATGAGCTCCACCTCTTCGATGGAGGGGCGGAATAGGTCGGTGATGGTACCCCCCACCTGGGGACCATGCTTTGCTAGTTGGTCGACTTGTTCATTTTCTTCCCTGGGCACGTGTCGGATGGAGAACGTTTGGAAAGTGCCTATGACCTCCTTCACTTTGGCTAAGTATAATCGCAGGGTGGGCTCCCTTGCCTCGAACTCCCCGTTGACTTGAGAGGCTACCACCATGGAGTCGGTAAGGACCTCCATGTCTAACACCCCCAGCTCTCTGGCCAGCCGCAGCCCTGTTATCACGGCCTCATATTCGACTTGATTGTTGGTGATGGGAAAGTGCACCACCACCGTCTGCTCTATTCTAGTCCCTTGAGGACTCTCTAAGATCACCCCACTCCTAGGGAATGCCTCCAAGAGGCGCTGTCTACCTTCACCTTCCAAGGAGCCGGACGATTGAGCTCTTCCTCTTCCACTTCAATCACATAGTCAGCCAAGAAGTCGGCCATCGCTTGAGCTTTGATCGAGAGCCACAGAATGAATGAGACGTCGAACTCACTCAACTCCACCGACCACTTGGCCAGCCTGCCCGAATGCTCCACCCTCTCAAAGATGTTGCGGAGGGGATGGTCAGTCACCACTCGGATTGAGTGTGCCTGGAAATAAGGTCGCAGCCTCCGGGCTGAGACGATTAGGGCGAAATCCAGCTTCTCCAAAATCGGGTACCGGAGCTCGGCCTTCCTCAGGACCCGGCTTATGTAATAAATGGGGAGCTGCTTCTTTCCCTCTTCATGAACTAGGATGAAACTCAAGGCCTCTGCCCCAACCCCGAGATATAGAAATAGGTCTTCCCCCTCCTTCGGGCCTTATAGTAGCGGAGCCTGAGTCAACTGCATCTTGAGGGCCTGGAACGCATCCTCGCACTCCTTGGTCCATTCGAACTTCTGGCCACCCCTCAATGTTTTGAAGAAGGGGGAGCATTTCTCCCCTGCCTTGGAGAGGAACCTGCTCAACCCTGCCAGCTTCCCCGTCAGTCGCTGGACCTCCTTAGCATTCCGTGGAGCCCCCAGCTCCAAGATAGCCCTGACCTTATCAGGATTCTGCTCGACCCCCGCGGGGGTGAGGATGTGCCCCAAGAACTCTCCTCTGCTGGCCCCAAAGACACATTTTATGGGATTCAACCGCATCTTGTATTTGCGTAGGGGGGCAAACGTCTCCTCTATGTCCCGGAGGTGGGAGTCCACATCTCGACTTTTGATCATGAGGTCATCCACGTACACCTCCAAATTCTTCCCCTTTTGCCCCTTGAAGACCCTATCCATCATTTTCTGGTAGGTTGCCCCTGCATTCTTCAGCCCGAAGGGCATCATCTTGTAACAATAGCATCCATCCCCTGTGATGAATGAGACATCCTTGATGTCTGGGGGGTGCATCCTAATTTGATGATAACCTGAAAAAGCATCTAAAAAACTCATTACAGAAAAACTGACGGCTGAGTCAACCAGCGCGTCGATCTGAGGCAAAGGATAACAGTCCTTAGGACAAGCTTTATTAAGTAAAGAAAAATCAATACACATCCTCCACCGGTCGTCTCCCTTCTTGACCATGACCACGTTGGAGACCCAGCCGGGGTATTGGATCTCAGACAAAAAGCCGGCCTTGAGGAGTTTCGCCACCTCCTCCCTGATAGGCTCTGCTAGCTTGTCCGCAGTGGACCTCTTCTTCTGTTGGATGGGGCGTGTTCCCGGGTCCAGGTTGAGGCGGTGGCAGGCCACATCTGCATCAAGCCCCGGCATCTCCGCGGCATTCCAAGAGAAGATGTCCACGTTCTTCTGGATGCACTCCAGCATCCTACCTTGGTCCTTCGGAGTCAGCCCCCCGCTGACGCGGATCTTCTCCATCCTGCCTCCACGGGTGAGCACCTTCAACTCCACTAGTTCTTCCACAGCCTCTAGCCTGGACTGCTTTCCCCATTCTTCAGCATCCCCTTCCTCCAGAACGGGGACCTCTACCTCCATCTCTTCCTTCACGGCCATTACTTCGGCCACTTCCAGATCTCCTCCTGCCGCCTCCTCCTCTGTGAAGTTCTTCATCTCCAGCTCCTCCCCTCCTACTTCCTACTCGGCCTCCTCAATCCTTCGCCCTATCTCCTCGGCTCCCTCCTGCCAGGAGATGGTGTTCACCATAGTGACATAGCACTCCCGCGCCACCTTTGGGTCCCCCCTGACCCGGACCTGAATCCCCAAAGCATTGAACTTCAAGCACTGATGGAAAGATGATGGGATGCAGCGGAAGGTGCTGATAAGGGTCCTCCCAAAGATGGAACTGTAGCTGCTGGGGGCATCCATAATGACAAACTTGCAGTTCCTAAACTGCCCCCCCCCAAGGTAACATAGAGGCCTACTCCTCCCTCCACTTCCTTCCTCTCTCCTGAAAACCCGAACAAGGGTCCATCCGAGGCCAGCACCCTCTTTACCACTACCTTCATCGCGTCAAACGCCTTTTTGAAGACGACATTGACGGAGCTCCCGTTGTCAACGAGGATCCGAGAGACGGTGAAATTCTCGATGGCTGCCTTGATGACCAGCGCATCATAGAACGGATCATCGTGATCTAGCATGTCGCTTCTGGAGAAGGTGATCCTCTCCTCCAGGGGTGGGGTCTGGAAAGTGGAGGCAATGCTCCGGTGGTACATGGTGTGGAGGCTCGCCTTGCGGGAAGACTTGACCGCCACCCCCATGTGGGTCACTCTGATCCCTCCTCGGGTTCCAACATCCACACGGTCTTCGCAACGATCCTCCTCCGTCCGAGGCAGGACCTCCTCAATCCTCACTTCTTGTCTCCCCTGCTGATGCTGCTGCTCCCTATTCCCTCTCATCTCGAGGAATTCCGGGCACGTGGCTGTTGTGTTCCCCTCTTCCTGATGGAAGTCGCAATAGGGCAACTCCACCCTCACTTCTCTCCTCCTCTTCCTCATTATTCCCCTCCTTGCCCCCAAGACTATGGCCATTGCCTCCTCTTGATCGAGAAGTCGGGGCCTTTCGGACTGCCTCCAGCCTGGAGGGTGGAGCTGGTCTTACCTCCCCTGGTAGTGATCCCTCCCGTAGTATCCTCTCTATGGCCCCTGCCATTGCCACTCAGGTCTCCAGCCCAGTCGACGGTCGGGCTCCTGACGCCCCCACCTCAGCTAGTGCTGCCACTGGAGCTGCCTTTGCTCCCTCTACCGAGGCTATCCTCTTTTCTCCTCCTGTCCTTTCCCTCCTCTTGACTCCTTCTCTTCCTCCGTGGCCCACTTGGCCAGCTTCCTCACAAACTCCGGGTTCGACGCCTCCCCGTCAACTTCTCTTGCTGCCCTCTCCATCATCTCGTCATAGGAGAGGGGGGAACTCTCTTCAGCTCCATCTGGAAGAACCCCTGCTGCAGGCCCTGGGTAAAGGCCATCATCAGACTATGGCCTGGCATCTCCTAGGCCTGAGTAACCTCCTTCTAGAACCGGTCCATGTAGCTTCCCAACGTCTCTTTCACCCCCTGCTTGATGTGGAATAGGGACTCGGACTCCTTCTTCCTCTTCTTCGAGGTAGTGAACCTCAGCATGAACCCCCGACGCAGGTCCTCGAAGCAGTAGATGGAGCTGGCCGGTAGCTGATGGAACCACTCCTTTGTCTTCGCCCTGAGGGTGATAGCGAAGAGTCGGCACTTGAACCCGTCCGACATCTGTCGGATGGAGACTACATCTTCAAACCATTGCACATGCTGGGTCGGGTCTCCCTTCCCGGTGTAGTAGGACATCTCGGTTTCCCTGAACCCGTCTGGAACTGGAGCTGAGGAGACCATCTCGCTGAAAGGACTGCCTCCCCCCACTGGGCGAGCCGGCGAGTCTCGCGAGCCCAGCTCGCCGAACCTTCATCGGCCTGCCGAGCCGGGGAAGATCTCGTGCCCGGGGAGCTCGCACCCCCTGCCTTCCTCGGCCACCTCCTTCCCAGCTCGCCTGCCGGGAGCGTCCTTGCCCAAAGAGGGGGCAGCCGCGATCTGGACTGCCGGAGTCGAGCACTCGGCCCGCATGCCGTGTACAAACTTGACGAGTCTTAGCACCTCGTTCCTGAAATCTTCCAACATCCCCACCGTGGCGTGAGGTGGGGGGGCGGCGAGTTCGGCCTGTCAGATCCCTGTCCTCCTATCATCGAACTCGCTGAAGCTTTTTTGCACTGACCAATCTCCACGCTCACCGCACCAAAATATTGAAACCGGAAATTCGGTCTCCTATGGATTTCGACCCTTGGGGAAGGGGTGGTCTTGCTCCTACTTCACTACTGTAAGAAAAACAACAAAGAAGACAAGGAGAAACTGACCTAAGGGCTCGGCGGGGAGGTCCCACCACAAACCTGGAAGATCTCAGAGCGCTTCCCCTCCTTAGCCAGAAGCCGAGCTAAGGTACCCTCAGAAAGCAATTGAAAACTGGAGCAGGGAGGCACAGGAAGCATGTTCTCTAGGGTACCCCTTGGGTCCTATTTATAGTTTTTAGAATTTGGACTGCCAATAACCAAAAGAACTGACCTGAAATTACCAGAAAATCCTCGGTCGTGTCTGCCAACAGCCAAACTGTGCTGTTTTGAAGGGCTATGGGCAGACCAGCTGGGGCAAAACAGTAAAAAGTACATCATTCATCCAGGCGAGCTAGGGAGCTTTGACCACCTCGGTAGGTCCTGCTCATCTACTGTTGCCAAGTTCCACTGCCAGGGTGCCAGCCGGGACTAGCTCGGCGGATGCCGAGCTCGGGGTCGGCGAATACCGATCTCCGGTCGACGATCGCCGATCTCTAGTCGACGAATGCCGAGCTCGGGCTTGGCTCCCCTGCTGCCGAGCTCGCCTACTGTCTCCAGCCCGATCCGTCAGGTTCCTCACAGCCTTGCTCGCCGAACACGGGGTTGTACACTCTTAATGTCAGTTTGAGAATGGCACCATATCTCTTAACCTTGAAATTTCTAAAGAACTCAGCAACATCTGTAAAGAGAATTTTACAGGGTTCTTGGAGAATGAAGGTAAGTCTGACGGTGTCAAGAAGGATCATAAGATTGTGGAAATCATCTGAAAGTTCTGCAATTCCGGCGGCAACCAGTTCAGAACCTATGCCAATTTTTGAAGAAGCGGTGATGATTTATAAGCTCTTGGAAAAACTGCGGCGGGGAGGAGGAAGATGCGGCTCTGCAACTTCTTGCCGGAAGACGAAGCGACAGTCGGCTTTACTCGAGTGAGGAAATGATTTCGTGTAGAAGGATTATGGAATTTCTGATTTATATAACCCTAGGTTTATGTCTAATTAAGAGATAAATAATGGAATCATACCTCAGAAGTGGCGGCATAAGCCTCGGGTTGCGAATAAGAAAATTTGAATCAAGGAAGAAAAGATGGCTGGCACGTACTCGAGAGACTTAATATTACTTGAGTGAAGTATTTGAAATAGTCGAGTAGATAGGATGGACGTACTCGAGTAGTTAGGTTGAAGTACTCGAGTAGTTGTACGAAGGTACTCGAGTGAAGTTTTACTACTCGAGTAGGTTATTTGACTACTCGAGTAAGCCATTCTGCTACTCGAGTAGGTTACTCGAGTGGCTTATAGGGTACTCGAGTAGGTCAATTATACTACTCGAGTAGGTCATTTTCTTACTCGTGTACTTTACTTCTAACTCGAGTCAAAAAGTTAGAAATTTGTAGAATTCCAAATTTTGACTGATTCTGGATCTCTGAGCCTTCTTGGGGGTCCACTTTCTCTACTCTTCCTTGTTGAGCATTCCAAGTTCTGTTTTGAAGAAAGAGAACTTGGTCTCGTCCAGCGGCTTTGTGAAAATGTCTGCAATCTGTCTGTCTGTAGAGACATATTGGAGATCTATGTCCCCATGCTCCACATATTCCCGGATGAAATGATACCTCAGCTCTATGTGCTTTGTCCGACTGTGCGAGACTGTGTTGTTGGCTATTGCAATTACGCTGGAAGATTCGCAAAATAACAGAATGTTCTGGAACTTCATATTATAATCTTCAAATTGATTCTTTATCCATAGCAGCTGTGCACAGCAACTGCCTGCAGAGATGTACTCTAACTCAGCCGTTGAGATTGCTACACAGTTCTGCTTCTTGCTACTCCAGGAGATAAGCCTTCTTCCTAGGAATTGGCAAGTCCCGGAAGAGCTTTTCCTGTCGTCTTTGCTCCCTGCAAAATCTGCATCTGAAAGACCTATTAGTTTGCTATCATTACTTCTTTGGTACCATAGGCCAAGATTTGGTGTACCTTTAAGGTATCTCAAGATCCACTTTGTAGCAGCATAGTGAGATTCCTTAGAGTTCACCTGGAATATAGCACATACACATGTTGAAAATATTATGTCAGGTCTACTGGCAATAAGGTAGAGCAAGGATCCAAATATGCTTCTGTAATTGGTTTCATCAAAAGGTTCCCCTTTTTCATCCTTGTCCAGAGACATAGTTGAACCCATTGGAGTTCTCATCAAGGTTGCGTTCTCCATTCCGAATTTCTTAATGAGCTATTTGGTGAACTTGGTCTGCGAGATGAAAATTCAATCTTCAGATTATTTCACCTGAATCCCTAAAAAATACTTCAGCTCGCCCTACTGCTCATTTCAAACTTCCCTTGCATAAGTTTAGAAAACTTCTTGTAGAGGTTGTTGTCTGTACAGCCAAAAATGATGTCATCGACATAGATTTGCACTAGCAAAATCTTGCCTTTTATTTCCCTAAGAAATAATATCTTATCTATCTTTCCCCTTGTGAACTTGTTCTCAAGTAGAAGCTAGACAGCGTCTCATACCAAGCTCGAGGAGCTTGTTTCAGAGCATATAAAGCTTTATGCAATAAATAAACGAAATCAGGAAAGTTAAAATCGACGAAACCTGGAGGTTGTTCCACATACACCTCTTCCTTTATGTCTCCATTAAGGAAGGCAAACTTCACATCCAACTGATAGATGATGAAGCCTTTGAGTGCAGCATATGCTAGGAATAACCTGATGGCCTCCAGCGTTGCCACTGAAGCGTACGTCTGGTCGAAGTTGATTCCTTCTTCTTGACGATATCCTTTAGCGATGAGTCTGACCTTGTTCATTATGATCATTCCATCCTCGTCCATGTTGTTCCTGTAGACCCATTTTGTGCTAATGACATTCTTACCTTTAGGTCGTGGAACAAGTTTCCATACTTAGCAGCGCTTGAACTAATTTAGTTCTTCTTCCATCACCACTATCCATGATGCGTCTGAGTTCGCTTCCTCAAACTTCTTTGGTTCAAGCTATGAGAGAAAACTTAGATATAAATTTTCGCTAGTTTTACCTCTACGAGTTCTGACACCATCCCGGGGATCTCCTATGATCTAGTCCATGGTGTGATCCTTCAGATGTCTGAGCTCTAGAGTCCTTGCATCTGGATTATCTTCAACCGCCGGAGTGACTTCATCAACTTGCACAATTTCTTCATCTAGATCATTAACCTCTCCAATAGGGGTTGGAGTTGTGATCTTGATGAACTTTTCACCTTTATCTTTAGATGGTTCATCCAAGGTGAGTTCCTTTAGCTTTGTACATGCATCTTCAATGAACACACTAAAAGAGTTGCCTTGCAGCAAGCTCGTCTCATCAAATACAACGTGTATTGATTCTTCTACGACCAGCGTTTTTCTATTAAATATCCTGTATGACTTACTCTGGCTACTATATCCTACAAAAATACCTTCAAAACTCTTTTCGCTGAACTTGGTAGTATGATACTTACCATTGTTAAGCACGAAGCATTTACAACCAAAAATTCTATAATATGAGACAGTTGGTTTCCTGCCCTTTAGAAGTTCATAAGGTGTCTTATCGTGGTTTTTATTTATGAGTGCTCGATTTTGCACGTGGCATGCAATGTTGACAGCTTTAGCCCAGAAGTATTCTGCTAGTGAGGCATCACTCAAATGGTCTTGCAGGCCTCTATGAGTTTTCTATTCCTTCTTTTGACCACTTCGTTTTGTTGTGGAGTACGGGGAGAGAAAAACTCATGAAAGATACCTAAGCTTTCACAGAATTCTGTAATGGCCCCAGACTTGAACTATGTTCCATTGTCACTTTTGATTTTTACTATGGAGCAGTTGTATTCATTCTGGACTTTCCTGACAAAGTTAGTAAAGATGTCAGAGGTATCTGACTTGTATTTCAGAAAGAACACCCACGCAAAGCGCGAGTAATCATCAACAATTACTAACGTATAATCCTTACCTCCCAAATTTTTAATTTGTAGTGACCAAACAAGTCCATACGAAGTAGATTGAGACATCTATTAGAATTCTTGCCAATAACGCTTTTAAAGGTAGCCCTTGTTTGCTTGCCTTTTACACATGCATGACAAGGTCTATCTTTGATGTACTTGACATTTGGGACATCACATACTAAGTTCATTGAAACTAATTTATTAATAGTTTTGGAATTAATATGTGCTAGTCTCTTGTGGCATTGGTCACCAAGAGATGCACTATCTTTTACTAAAAAACACACTGGTGTAGAAGAGTCTATACAAATGAAATTTAAATAAAATATGTTTTTGCTTCGAGTGCTAGATAGAATCGTTTCCATATTGTCAACAGATTTTATCAAGCACTTATCAGCGTGAAACTCAACTATGTATCCTTTATCGCAGAGTTGTCTTATGCTTATAAGATTGTGTTCCAATCCTTTAGCATAAGCTACATCTGAGAAAGATACACTACCGCTAGTGATCATACCATAGCCTTTAGTGATTCCTCAGTCTGAACCTCCAAAGATGACCTTTGGTCCGTTCAAGAGTGGAGAGAAGTTCTGAAGTAGGCTTCTTGTCCCGGTCATATGTCGCGAGCATCCACTATCCAAATACCAAATTGGCATTTTGGTGGCCTTTGGACATACCTGCAATCATAATCAGTTTGCCTTAGGAACCCAAATATGTTTGGGTGCTTGGTCTCGGGTTAAAACACTCCCCCTACGAGTGTTAGCATTATGAGCTGTCTTTCTCATATTGCCAACATGAGGAGTTGCAGCATTTCTGGGATTAAACCAGCAATCGATGACCAAATGACCAATTCAGCCACAACACCAACAGTCAAACTTGTTGTATCTTTGCCTTATGTTCTCCTGCTTGACCTTTTACAATAGTGGTCTAGCAGGGGCCGCATTCTTGGAGGAATAAGCTTCATGATGATGACAATCACATGATTTCTTCACCTTCTGTGGCTTTTCCACAGCATGCTTTACCTTTGGTGCTTTCTTGAAGTTATGACCATGATTGAAAGGGCCATAGCTCTGAAGAATGACTTCTTCATAAGGTGCCTTAAAGACACTCTCACCAATGTTTCTGGGGCGAGTCCATCCTTGATAGCGAGACTTTGGCTCTACATAGGTAGGCCTGGTCAAGTGACCGTAGGATGAGTCAAGATCAAACTCGTTTGTTGTAAATATGACCTTTCTGAACGAGGTCTGATCTTGAGGGGCTTTCCCCTTCTCTTTGGTTGAGGCCTTCTTGGCGGCCTTATTCTTTCTTTGAGCCTTGTTCCTCCTAGAAGATTTACTTTGAGCTTATTCATGACCTAATCCAACACCCTTGGCCTTCGCTGAGAATTCAGCCACGAGTGGAAGAACAGTCTTATGATTCGAGAAACTTTCAACCAGTTTCCTTTCAGCAGCGAGTTGTTCCTCCAACTCTTTGATGATTTTCTCTTTTAGGTCAAGGTGCTCAAGAGCTTTGTTGTATTCTTCAATAGCATTATTGAAGTTCTCTTTGAGTAAGTCAGTCTTAGCGACTTCTTCTCTCAAGATGCTCTCTTCAGCTTTTAGAGACTTTATCTCTTTAGCCTGAGTTTTCACGAATCAGCGACATTTGTCGTAATCCATGATCAACTGCTGGTACTGGGCCATGAGTTCAGACTCATCGTCAGAAGAGCTATCCTCACGATCATGCTCAGAAGCTTTAGATTCTGAAAGAGGAGTGTGAGAGTTTACCATCCCAGTGAACTAGGGCTCTTGTTCATCATCTGTCTGAGCCATAAGCCCGAAGTAGGATTCTTTTTCTTCACTCGACTCAGATGAGTCAGAGTCACTAAGAGTCTTGCCCTTTTTTGGCTATTAGGCTCTTCTCTGTCCTTTTCTTGTTGTGTGAGTACTTCTTTTCCTCTCTTCTTCCACCCTCCTTCTTCTTATGGGGGCAGTCAGCAATGACGTGTCCTGGATTATTACAGCAGTAACAAATAATGTAAGTAGAAATATGTTTATTCTGTTTAGGAGTATACCTGTTGTGGCTACTTAAGCCTTTTCTTTGACGATCATCATCATGTCGTGATCTCCTGTAAGAGGCATCATTACCTTTCCAATGCTTCTTTTTGTTCAAGAATTTCTTGAACTGACGTGAGAGTAGTGAGAACTCTCCTTCAGATAACTCAGAGCCTATGGTACTTGGCTCCAAAGTTTCTTCTTCACTCACTTCTTGTGCTGGAGCAGGAGGAACAGCCTTTGACTTCTTTGAGGTTTCTACCTTTAAAGCAACAGTCTTCTCTTTGAATGCAGACCTGGTCTTCACTTCTTCAGCCTTTCTGGTGTTGAGTTGAAGCTCATATGACATAAGCTTCCTGAAGAGATTCAGTGGGTCTGTATCGGCTAGTTTTCTAAACTCTCTGATGGCACATACCTTATTATCTCATTCCTTAGTTAGGGATCTTAAGAATTTATCATTTAATTTTCTGTTTGTGAATACTCTGCCATAGACCCTTAGGCCATTTACTATCTTGAAGAAACTCTCAAATGTGTCAGCAATGGTGTCCTTATTTCATTGTCGGAAGTCTTCACACCTTTGGTTTAGAAGGGATCTTCTATCATCTCTGACTTCTTCTGTACCTTCCATCAAGGTAACTAGAGACTGCCACATCTTCTTTCCAGACTGGCAGAGGATCAGATTTTACAACATGGAGTCATTAACTGCACTTGCTATTATGTTTTTGGCCTTCTTATCTAAGGATACAATTGCAATCTCATCTTTGCCAAGATCCATTAATTTCTTTGGTACTTTCTTAGTTGGAGCTATTGTGGAGATTGTCATGGGAATGTAAGGACCTTCTTCAACGATCATGAAGATCCTTGGATCCACAGCTTCCATGTATAACTTGTTTCTCTCTTTCCATATGGGAAAGTTATTTTTGGTGCACAGAGGAAGCTTGGCAAAATCTTTAGCCTTGTACATGCTTAGTAGATCTCAAAATATAACTAATCAGATCTGATCAAGGTGTTAAACTTTAATTGATAAACCTAGATTTGATACCAATTGAAAGTGTTTAGTTGCCTACCTAAATCACCTAGAGGGTGTGAATAGGTGAGATGCGCGTCTTTTGCGTAATAAAAATTTAATATCTATGCATAGAACTATCTACCAATCAATCACAGACGAAGCAAGTTTTATAGTGGTTCCCCAACCTTGGGTACATCCACTTTCCCTCACCGATCTAGCAATACACTAGACTCGGCTACTCCACTATCTCGGATTGAAAACCAATCCTACGCCTTGGAACAAAGTTCTTATAAACTCGATCCACAAAACGGATCTACACTCGGATGGTAAAACTTCCTACAATCTCGGAGACAAAAGCTCCTACACTCGGAGAAAATTCTCCTACAAGAATGAAATATAGAGTATGTAGAAATACAAACAATGAATCTTTATCAGATCTACAAACAATCGGACTGGATCTTCCTCTTGTAGACTTTGCGGCTTTCTCAGAGAGGTGAAGAAAATCTCGGCAAAGCAGATCAAGACTTTCCTGGCTTCACACGATCAGATAGAAGATGAGGAATTGAGCGGCAATATCAATTTGTAAGCCTTCTTGATCTGAATCCACTGAAATCGAAAACCCTAGCTGGATGAGAACGATGATGATCGGCGGCGGTGGCTTTCGCTTCTTGGAGAGAGAAAGAGATTCAGAGAACCTAGAAAATAATTGGCTGCAAAACTTCTTCTTAGGGTTTATCGGTTTGACAAGATCTTATATTGGATCTGCGATAACAGTCATAATTAAATCTTAATGAGGTACATGTGGACCAATCACATCAAGGCTCATTAAGAAATATGTCAATTGTGGACTTAACGAAAAATCAGAAGAAATGAAGCTGATATACTCGAGTGAAGATAAGACTACTCGAGTACTATATAGAGCTACTCGAGTGAGCTGAAGATAAATACTCGAGTAAATATTTGGAGAAAATCTGGAAATGAAGAGCAGCTACTCGAGTACAAAGAGACATACTCGAGTGCTAAAACAGTTACACGAGAAGTGGAGTTGAACTACTCGAGTACAATAAATTTTACTCGAGTGAAAAGAAATTGACTACTCGAGAGGTAGAGGAACTACTCGAGTCAGGGACTTAGAATAATTTCTGGAATCGATTCCTAGGTTACTCGAGTAGGTGAAGTGAACTACTCGAGAGAATATGAACTACTCGAGTATATGGAAATAGCTACTCGAGTAATAGACTTAGAAAAATTCTGAGGGAAGAAAACATAGTTACTTGAGTATAAAACATAGACTACTCGAGTAGTAGATGAACTACTTGTAATACCTCCCCTATAATGACTGTATAATATAGGTCCGGCCGGGGCCCCACAACGTACAGACGCCACAGCTTCAGTACTATAAGATGATATAACTACCCAAACTCAAAACTCATAACACAATACAGCGGAAACAACAAGCAAGACTAGAAGTTATCCACACCTACAAGAGTAACGAAATATCCTTATGGCCTTACAACAAAAGTGAGTCCAAACCCAAATAATACATCAGTCATAAAAGTGCATAAGCACTCCAAGTCTACCTCGGCATGCAAGCCGGTCAACATGGGCATCAAACATACAATGTCATAAAAAGTAGAGCTACAACAAAAAGATAACACTTCATGAGGCTTAGGCCTTTCTGGCCGGCGAGCTAGATCCTGCTTGCGATCCTGGCCCTATAAAAATTACTAGTAATGTGGGTAAGCAAAGGCTGACCTCAAACTGTGTAACCAACACAGCTCCTCCCGGCCGCCCCTAACGGACCTCGGGGTACTCCTCCAACCTGCAAGTTAGCACTTCGTATGCAATATTCATAAGCAAGAAAAGCAACTAAGGAAACAGGCTTGTATGTCTCAAACATCATACATGTTCTCTACTGTTAAGCATATAATAATATGGCCTACTATGCAACATGAATGCAACACTCGGGCTTCACCGAAGGCACCCTATAGCATATGCATCTAGCATAACATCACATCATTTGGCTACTCATCATTTCCCCATTGGCATAAAGACGCAAATAAAGGGGAACCACAATCCCCCAACGACATATAATCCGCCACACGATCTCTTACCAAGGCCCAACCCGCTCACAGTCGTAGACCCGGGCTTGCCAGCAAACTCTGACTTCTCATGTCAGTATTCTGTCCAACACACTGAGCGATTCTAAGAACCCTTGCTGGACCCCACCTGCTCATGGCCTCATTGCCCGGGCTTGCCCCATGCTCGGCATTCTCGTCAGTCTCACAAAAGGGGGCTAGTCTCGCCGGGACACTTTCCACACATGACTTGCACGTCACAGGATAGCCAGCCGACCACGGAGACACAGCCACGCCTCGGCACATCACAATCCAAGACAATTCCACCCTAATCCCTCATTCGTACTGCAGCGTTCTCGTGCACCAAGGAAACCATCTACCACCCATGCAGAGCTAACCTTGTCCAACAAGGAAACCATCTACCGCCAATGAGGAGCTAACCTTGTCCGGTACCGGCCACACATACTCACGCAAGATAAAGGGAAGAACACTGCAAACATCACACATCACAAACGGCCTCTTGCCGCAACGGATCTCTACGAATCCTTAAACCTCATATGCAACATCACCGAGTCGGACTAACAGTCGTGACTATGGCTTCACCCACCATTCCTAATCCACTAACGAAGCAGATCTCTAATGCAAAAACATGTCGGGGACGGACTCAATCAACCCGGAGGTTCCTCTTGAACCTTGGCAACCCAAACCCCTCTCATTTGAGCGTTTGGTGCCCAAAAACTAGAGAATACAAGATGCTAAAACATGCATCCTAAAACCAAGAGGAGAAGTGTCGTTACCCTCCGACTCCTCTTCCTAGCCATGGAAAAATAGCCAGATGAAAACATTCGCAACGATCTTGCCTCCACGGATCTGGACTCGGCTCGCGATTTGGAGCACCGAAGCCAATCTAATGGCCCGATCTCCTTCACCGTCTTCCTTGCTCTCCCCTCTCTCTAAAACTTTAGTAAGAGAAAGCTTGGAGAATAATGAGAGTTTCTAACCCTATTCTCGGACTTAACTCAGCAAGAGCAGTCCTGGAACATCAGATCCCAAAAGAAAGGGAAGAACGGCCACGATTCGAACTGAAAATCAAAACACCTGGGCGGAACACGGCTTGTGACATGCCCGTGTCCAAGGCTGTGTTCACAATCGACGCCAAAACCGTCACACCCAAAACTAGACACGGGGCCTTGACACGCCCGTGTCACATTTGACACGGCCGTGTCCAACCTGAACACGTCTGGGCTCCATGTCGTGTCCAACCCCTTACACGTCCCGGCTCACAACCCGAGAAGGACATGGCCTGGGACATACCCGTGTCTCAGGCCGTGTTCAAAGCCTCGACGATCGTCGATCGCTGGCCAGATCGTCGAACAGTGTTCCCTGGCAAAAATCGTCGAACGCAGATCCATGGAAATCGTCGAACGCAGATCGCTTGGGAAATCGTCGAATGCAGATCCATGAAAATCGTCGAAGGCTAATTGACACAGCGGGACACGCCCTGTGACACACCCGTGTCACAGGCCGTGTACCGCCTACTCGACACTTTGTCGAGCGCAGGACGTCGACTTCCCGGACTCTCGACAAGCCTGAGCTTGACACGGCCAGGGACACGCTCGTGTCCTAGGCCATATGACCCCCAACTAAGACCCAATCTTGGCCAAAAAACGCTGATCGTCCCTTTTTCAAATTTTGGGGCATTACAAATCTCTCCCCCATAAAAGAATTTCATCCTGAAATTACAAAGCAAAAAGGGAACAAAACTTAAATGGTACCTGAACTGAAGAGCTCTGGATACTCTTCCAACATGGTTTGTTCTCGCTCCCAAGAGAGCTCCTCACGACCGCAGTTGTCCCATCTGACTTTCACGAGTTTGACATCTTTATTCCGCAACTGCCGAATCTCCAAATCCTCTATAGCAATGGGACGGACTCACGTCCTCAAGTCTTCCTCTATCGGCACCGATGCCGGCTCGATCACCACACTAGCCTCCACCAAGGCTTTCCTCAAGACGGAGACATGGAAGACGTCGTGCAATCCACTCAGCTCCGCGTACAATGCCAACCGATAGGCTGCATCTCCCACCCGTTCAACAACTTCAAAAGGTCCCAAAAACCTTGGACTCAACTTCTTGAGTCGGCGAATCCGTGAGACGCCTTTGAACGGCTTGATCTTCAAATAGACCCAATCACCTACCGCAAACTCCAACTTCCTGTGACGAGCATTAAAGTATTTTGCTTGCCGGTCTTGCGCCAACTTCATACGCTCTTGAATGGTCCGTACCAACTCACAAGCGTCAACTACCACCTCCTTTTCCAAAGTTTTGGTGTCTCCCGCCTCTGTCCAAGACATCGGTGTTCGACACCGTCTCCCATACAAAGCTTCGTATGGTGCCATTTTTATACTTGCTTGATAACTGTTATTGTACGCGAACTCCACCATGAAGAGGTGATCCTCCCACTTCTTGCCGAAGTCAAGAATGCACATTCTCAGCATATCCTCCATAGTACGGTTCGTTCTTTCGGTTTGCCCGTCAGTTTGAGGATGGACCGCCGTACTAATCTTTAGCTTCGTGCTCAAACTCTTTTGAACTAACCTCCAGTCCTTGTACGTGAAACGCCCGTCACGATCGCTGACCATATTTCTAGGAATCCCAAGCAGTCGCACAATGTTGCGAACATACAACTCCAACAGCTTCTCTATGCTGTCTTCTTTCCGATTTGGGATGAAGTGAGCCACTTTGGTTAAGCGATCCACGATCACCCAAATAGCATCATTGCCCTGCTGCGATCTAGGCAAACCATGTACAAAATCCATGGACATGTCATCAAATTTCCACTCAGGGATTGGAAGAGGCTTCAGGAACCCTCCCGGCTTCTGACACTTGGCCTTAACCAAGACACAGGTTTGGCAACGATTCACATACAAAGCTACGTCCCGCTTCAGCCCCGACCACCAAAAGGATTTCTTCATATCCAAGAACATCTTTGTATTGCCCTGGTGAATGGAGTACTTTGTGAAGTGAGCCTCAAACATCAACTCCTCACGGAGCCCGTCGAACTGCGGTACACAAATCCTTTCGTCCTTCATCAGAATCACATCAATCTTCTCCTAGGCACTGCTCTCGCCCTTTTGAGCCTCCACCACATATGGTTGAAACTCCACATCCAAACGGGTCGCTTCCCGAATACGATCGGACAAGTCGTTCTGTATTTCAATCCAGTTCAACCGATACTGGACTCGCCTCTCGCCACACATTCCAAACCAAGGGACTCTCATTCCTGTACCAATCGCTCATCATGAGCTTCGATCCAATTCCCTTGCCCCGAGTACTTTCTAATCAAGGCATCCGCCACCATATTGGCTTTACCTGGCGTATACTGAATCGCCACCTCGTAGTCTCCAAGGAACTCGACCCACCTGCGTTGCCGCATGTTCAAGTCCTTTTGATCCAACAGATACTTCAAGCTTTTATGATCAGTGAAGATATCCACCCTTGCACCGTAGACATAATGTCGTCATATTATCAACGCAAAAATTACCGCCGCCAACTCCAAGTCATGGACGGGGTAATTCCTCTCATGAATCTTCAGCTGCCTAGACCCAAAAGATATCACATTTCCATGTTGCACCAAAACGCAACCTAAACCGCATCACGATGCGTCATTGAAGATCTGAAATCCCTCGGTCCCTTGTAGTAGACTTAGGATTGGAGCCATCATCAGTCTCTCCTTCAGTGCCTCAAATGCTTGACTGCACTCTTGAGTCCACACAAACTTATGATCTTTACGAGTGAGTGAGGTGAGGGGTAGAGCTATCCGTGAAAAATTCTCCACGAATCTCCTATAGTACCCGGCTAGTCCAAGAAAACTTCGGACTTCTGCCACGGTCCTCAAAACCGGCCAATCTCTGATGGCTTCCACTTTTGTTGGATCCACTGGCACCCCATCCCCACTAATCACGTGGCCAAAAAATGCCACCTTCGCTAACCAGAACTCGCGCTTTGAGAATTTTGCATACAGCTGATTCTCTCTCAACACCTGCAAGACCACTCTCAAGTGGGTCTCATGCTCCACTTCCGATTTGGAATAAACCAAGATGTCATCAATGAAGACAACCACAAAAGAATCCAAGTATTCCCGAAATACTCGATTCATAAGATCCATGAACACAGATGGCGCGTTCGTCAGCCCGAATGAAAGATATGGTACCTAAACACCTAGAGGGGGGGGGGGTGAATAGGTGACCTAAACCTTTTTTAAAACTTTGTTGGCAGCACAACAATTATTTCACAGATTACTACAGCTAACAGCAATTACAGAAATCAAACAATTAATCCACAGCACAGCACAGCACACCACAGCAAACACACTAATTTATAGTGGTTCCCCAATCTTTGGGTACATCCACTTTCCCCCTTCGCCTATCTAGCAGTGTACTAGATTCGGCCAAACTTCTCCACTAACTCAGAACCAAACTAGGTTCCTACCTCAGGCCCAAAGCCTTACACTCAGCCAAAAGGCCTACACTCAGCCACCCAGGCCTACACTCAGAGTTCTTCAACTCCTACACTCAGGCAACCAAGCCCTACCCTCAGCCTTTATAAAATAGGCTTACAATTCTCTCAGATCCAATGGATCCTACAGGTTAAAATAGAAAGTATAATAGATAACTCTACAACTCAGAAATAGGAGAGGAGTTGAGAGATTCTTGAAGAGTTCTTGGAAGAACTCAGTTAGATCCAAACTGACTTAGCTTCCTTCAAAGCTTCTTGATTAGAACTGAATTAGTCTGAATCTTCTGCAGTTGTTCCTTGACCTCTGCTTCTTGAAATCCAGAAGACTCTGAATTCTTCTTCTCAGCCTTAGTTCCAAAGACTGAATACTTAGTTGGAGCTCTCTCTCTCCAACTTCTTAGATCTGCTGATGCACAGCAAGATCTTCTTGTGTTGATCCTCAATATATCACTTTTACAAAGATCTGAACTCTCTCTGTAAAAACTTTGTCAACCACTTCTATATTACTTCAACAATCAATCTCTTAATCTCAATCATATCTTTTGTAGACTATGAGTGCCTATTTATAGGCTTCCTTCATGGTAACCGGCTGGTCCGGTTCATAACAGACTTCTGATATCACTGACAGTTGATGTAGACCGGCTGGATCGGCAGCTGTCTTGTCAACCAGTCACTTCTTGAAATTCTTCTAACTGTCAGATAGTGTCGAGACTTTCTGTTCTTAAGTGTCGACACTTATAGGCCAAGTGTCGACACATGTTGTATAAGTGTCGACACAAGTCTACAAGGTGTCGACACAATTCCTTGTATGTCTCGACACAGTTTCTTCTGCATGTGTCGACACTGAAATTGAGTGTCGACACAAGTACTTGTACTTCATTCTGCAACTGTATTCTTCTAAGTGTCGACACAACTCCTTTGTGTCGACACAACTTTATGTGTTGAAACTGTCAAGTGTCGACACTGCTTCTTGGTGTCGACACAAGTCTTCACTTTTGTTTCTTCAGCTGAGTGTCGACACATTCCCTTAGTGTCGACACTTGTACTTAGAATATTTTGTAACTTTTCTGATCTTTGCTAAGTGTCGACACAGCTCCTTGTGTCGACACTTACTTCAAGTGTAGAGTCTTCAACTAAGTGTCGACACATTGTGCTGAGTGTCGACACTTTCTTCAAGTGTTGACTCCTCTGGTTGTGTGTCGACACATTGTGCTGAGTGTCGACACTTACTTTAAATACTGAGTCTTTAGCTAAGTGTCGACACATTGTGCTGGGTGTCGACACTTACTTCAAGTGCTGACTCTTCTGCATAGTGTCGACACATTGTGTTGAGTGTCGACACTTGTACTTAGATTCTGCAGACTTTTGCTGAGTGTCGACACTTACTTCAAGTGTCGACACTTTCTGGTGTTGACTCAGCTCTTCTAGGTGTCGACACTTCTGCTAAGTGTCGACACAGCTTTTCTGCATTCTTCTACACTGAGTGTCGACACAGCTCCAAGTGTCGACACTTTCTGACTGGTGTCGACTCTTCTTCGCAGGTGTCGACACAATGACTCCAAGTGTCGACACTTTCCCTCTGGGTGTCGACACATGGACTTAGAATTTTTAGCTTCAGTCCAGTGTATTCCTAACCTGCACAAGTAACTCAAACAAACATCAAATACACTATGATGTATATCATTGAGTTAGGTGAGGCTTCTTCAAATCAGGTACATTTGACCAATGTACCCAACAATCTCCCCCTATTTGGAGAAGTCATAACCCTTAGTCAATGATATACATCACTCATAATTAAAAATTATAAAATGAAGTAAAACAGATATATGACAACAGAGTTAAACTTAAACATGTAATAAAGCACACATGTATACCATTCAGCATTACAGAACAAACAAGAATTAGACACATTTATCAGAACAATCATGAAATTTGTTTAACAAAAATTGTTCATACATTTAATACATTTTCAATGATTTACACAAAAAAAACAGATTACAACATTCTTCAGTTTTAATCTTAGTCTAATTCTGCTCTGGTTCCTTAATGACTATTCCTTTTCCAGCTTGTACTTTAGCTTTCACAGCAGCAGCAGCAGCAGGCTCAACTTCAGCAATCTTCTTCCCTTTGGAGTCCTTCTTCTTCTGTTCTTCAGCCTTGATCTTTTGCCTTTCAAAATAATGATAGGGCTTAGGAAAGTACTTGCTAGGCTCCACAGCTGTAGGAGGTAGCTTTCCTAACTTAGCCTTTCTTCTATGTTGGACAATGGCTTCCTGCCTACTTTCATGTTTTCCTCCATTCTGCCTCTGAGAACCACTTGTTCCTCTCATGGGCATTGTCCTTGGCCGCTTTCCATGCAGTGAGAATGATGTTCCTAGAAGTAGGGCTCCACTGTTCAAAATCAGGTTTTTGTTCAGCAAGTTCCCTGAACTTCTTCTTTGATAGCCTAGTCTCTTCTTCTTTGTCCAAAGCCTCTTGCATAGCAGCTGTGATAGGTTGAACAACCTTTTCCAGAATAATATTAGGCTTACCAGCAGTTGGACTATACATTGTGCTTATATCTGCATGAATCATTTCAAAATCTGGAGGTGGATAGATTACATCAGCCACTGCCTGTTGCTCACCTCCAAGATATGTTCCTTGAATACCAGATTCAGCTACTTCATTGTCATCACACAGGGGAGGATATCCAAGTGTAGCCCTGATTGAATTTGAAATCCATTTGGCATGCTCAGAACTGGCCTTGACTAACACTCTCTCCCCCTTTATGACTTCTTGGGCTACATGATCTCTCACATCATCTTTCTGGAACCTTATTTGGCTGTCCAAATACCTTATGCCCTCTTTAAAGAAAGGTCTTAGCTTGGTAAGCTGTTCAGAAATGACCTTCTGGGAGTCCTTGGATGGCAGTCTTGACAGCAGTTAGTTCAGCTTGAAAGAGTTTATCAAAATCAGCTTTGGCAGCAGCAGAGGAGGTTGATGGTTCATCAGACTTTTTCTTGAGTTCAGTGACTATGGCATTGTGAGATGCAGTCAAGTTATCATTCATCCTGAGTTGATTCTCCAGCACATAGCCTTGCTTTAGTGCTATATCTTCTACTTTCTCTTTGATTGTTTCTTGATGTTTAGCCAGATAGACCACTGCATGAGCACCCTTTGTAAAACAATCAGTCATTTCCTTTTTATTAAGGTTCATTTCAAACCTTATTGACTTGATTTCCTGTCCCAGATCAGATTGTAGTGCCTTGTGCCCTTCATCAACATAAGTTTCTAAAGCCTTCCTTTGTTCATCCATCTTGATTTGCATGGCAAGCAGTAGAGCACTGTAATCAGTGGATGGAGCTTGTTGAACTAAGGAGTGTTGTGCAACAGTTTGGAGAGCCTTCTTGTAGCTCTGGCTCCTTCTTTTGAAAACAAAGAACTTCTTTTTCTTAGCTTGCTCAGCTTCATCATCTTCAGATTCTGATGTACTGGCTAATATCCACCCTATCCTTAGGGCTGGATGGTTTTTCAGTGTGCACATCTTGTGCCTTCTCAGTATCTAGCCTTATAGGCTCTACTTGAATATCCAAATTCTCCCCCTCAGCAGCATCCTTCACTGCATCAGCAGCATTCTTTTCCATATCAAAATCATCCTGATCTAAATTCAAAAATAGGTCTTCCATTGTATATTCTGCTGGAGACTGTGCAGGAGATGTTCTGGTTTCATCAGCTACAACAGATGTGTCTTGGAGAACAACATCTGGTTCTTGAGTTGCTGGCTGATTTTGCTGATGATCATCAGACAAATCAGAATTTATTATAGAAAAATTCAAAGTATTAAGGTCAACAAGTACCTCTTGAATGAGGAGGGTGGCTTGCTCACTCTCCAGTGTAGATGGTTCTGCTACACCTGGAAGCTCCCCCTGGATGTCAGCTGGCTCCTGAGGAGCAGGTGTCTTCTCTGCAGCCTTATCCATTGGACTATCAGGAGTGAAGACCACATGTTCTTCACTGCCTGAGCTGCTGGAGGACTCTTGAGGCACAGCAGCAGTCTTCCTCTTCTTCCTGGGAGGAGAGTCTTTCTTAGAAGCTTGCTTTTCAGGGGTGGTCAATTCCTTTGACACCAGCACCCTTTCCCATCTAGAGAATATTCTTGAGTCCATTCTCCTCATGTGATTGATTTTTGTTCCTGCAGCAGAGCTCATTACCTCTGGAATTGATCCAGCCAGGTAGAGACTTAGTATCCTGCCCAGATTGGGCTTCTTCAGACTTTCTTTTACTTTCTCAAAGACAATCATAGACCAGTCTGTCTTAAGGTTGAAGATGATTCTGGTCATGATACTGAACATAGAGGCTGACACCCTGTCATGCCCTCCTGGTTTGCTTAGAATAACCTTGCCTACAACTTCAGACAGGAATTTGCCTTGATTGTTCATCCCCTTCCTGTTGAAAACTGATCCTATTTTCATCTTAGGATCAAGACCACACCAAGTGAGTGCTTCTCTGGTCTTAGATGTGGTCACTTCCTCTTCTTCTTGAATCTTAGGTAGCTGAAGTACCTTTCTCAAAGACTTGGGTGAAACCTTGACCTTGGTGCCATGCACTCTGGATTTGAATTCTGTATCCAGAGTCATCCACAGTTGCTCCAGTAAGAAATTCAATCACTTCTTTCTTCCATATCTTGGTTGGCTTCTGAAACCAAGTAACTCCAGTCCTGAATCGCTGACTAGGGTTATCACTGATTTGATTTCCTGATCACTGTCGTCGAATGCGCCTCGCACGAGCTCATAGCCTTCGTTTACGTTCTCTTCCAGCTTGGGAGCCATTAGGGTTTTGAGAATTAGTCTTTAGAGAAGAGAAATGTCGACACAGGAGTTTAGTCTCGAAACTCTGAAAGCGTGTCGACAAACACAAACAGAACCCTATTTATACCTTTCTTGTTTGAAGACGAACAGGCGGGATGAATTTCTAAAGATGTGTCGACACTGTCAATAAGTGTCGACACTGACTTATAATGTCTCGACACACATGTGTCGACACAAGTTTAGTCAACAGATTTTATGTGTCGACACTTGGTTAAGTGTCGACACCACTATACTCGACATGTAGTCGAGACTTTACTTAGAAAAATTCTGAGTAAAACTTAAGTGTCGACACTTTATTGGATGTGTCGACACCTACTCGACATGTGTCGACACTAACATTCTGAAGTGTCGACACTAACTTCCTAGATGTGTCGACACCATTTTCCTGAAGTGTCGACACTTACTATTCTGTGTCGACATAGACTTGTCTATGTGTCGACACCTTTTTACTTAGCCAATTTTTGTTCTGTATACTTAATCTAAGTTTATCATACCTAGTTCAATTTTGAACCTATTAAACTTAGCTTCATCTAAGGGCTTAGTGAACATATCAGCTATCTGATTATCAGTTCTAACATATTCAAGTGCAATATCATTTCTTTCTACATGCTCCCTAAGAAAGTGATATTTAATCTCAATATGTTTAGTTCTACTATGTGATACAGGGTTATTAGCTATGGAAATAGCACTTGTAGAATCACAATAAAGTGGAGTTCTACTTACCTGACATCCATAGTCTTCTAGCTGATGTTGAATCCACAGAAGTTGAGCACAGCAACTTCCTGCAGCTACATATTCTGACTCAGCTGTGGAGATGGCCACACTGGTTTGCTTCTTACTACTCCATGAAATGAGTCTTCCACCTAGGAACTGACAGGATCCAGTTGTGCTCTTTCTATCTTCTTTGCATCCTGCAAAGTCTGCATCTGAATAGCCTGTTAGATCAAAATCTCCATTCCTAGGGTACCAGAGGCCTAGATAGGGTGTGCCCTTTAGATATCTCAAGATTCTCTTGACTGCAGTCAAGTGAGATTCTTTGGGGCAGGCTTGATACCTGGCACAAACACATGTAGCATACATAATGTCAGGCCTACTTGCAGTCAAGTATAGTAGGGAGCCAACTATCCCTCTATACAAGGTTTCATCTACAGGTTTCCCTGCATCATCCTTGCTTAGAGACATACTTGACCCCATAGGAGTCTTCATGGTACTGGAGGAATCCATACCATATTTCCTTATGAGTTCTAGGGTGAACTTAGACTGACATATGGATAGACCACTTTCAGTCTGTTTAACTTGGAGACCCAAGAAAAACTTCAGTTCTCCCATACTACTCATTTCAAATTGACTCTGCATAAGCTTTGCAAACTTTTTGCAAAGGCTACTTTCAGTAGACCCAAATATAATGTCATCTACATATATTTGGACAAGTATTACTTTGCCTCTAGATTCCCTAAGGAATAGAGTCTTATCTATTTTCCCCCTTGTGAACTTGTTCTCAATGAGGAAACTAGATAGGGTTTCATACCAAGCTCTAGGAGCTTGCTTTAACCCATACAATGCTTTCCTAAGTCTATAGACATGATGTGGAAGAGTAGGATCAACAAAACCTGAAGGCTGCTCCACATATACTTCTTCTTTTAAATTACCATTAAGGAATGCTGACTTCACATCCATTTGGTATACTTTGAATCCTTGGTAGGTTGCATAGGCCAAGAACATCCTTATGGCTTCCAGTCTGGCTACTGGAGCAAAGGTTTGATCAAAATCAATACCTTCTTCTTGCCTATATCCTTTTGCAACCAGTCTTGCCTTATTCTTAATGATGACACCTTGTTCATCTAACTTGTTCCTGTAGATCCACTTTGTTCCTATCACATTGTGATCTTTAGGCTTAGGAACCAGATCCCACACCTTGCATCTTTTGAACTGATTAAGCTCCTCCTGCATTGCTTCAGTCCACTGTGGATCTTGTATAGCTTCTTCAAATTTCTTTGGTTCTATTTGAGACAGAAAACTTGAATATACTACAGCATTCTGATTTCTGCTCCTTGTCTGAACACCTTGTCTTGGATCTCCAATGATCAGCTCTACTGGATGATCTCTTAGATGCCTGTTGGCTGGAGGCATCCTTACTTCTGGTTGAACTTCTTCAGCATCTTCATCAAGCTGAGTTCCTTGTACTTCAACAGCTCCTTGTACATGTAGTTCTCCCCCTGGACATAAGCCATCTTCTTCTACTTGCTGTCTTGCAGCAGGTACATCTTCTATGGTTAGCTTGTCCATCTTCTTAGTAAGACCTGTAGGGCTGCACACACTACTAGACAACTCATTGTTAATTAGTTGTGTTTCATCAAAAACTACATGCACAGACTCCTCTACAACTTGTGTGGTCAAGTTGTAGACTCTATAAGCCTTACTATTATTGCTGTACCCAACAAACACTCCCTCTTGGGACTTGGCAGCAAACTTAGTTAAGTAAGACTTCCCATTGTTAAGTATGAAGCATTTACAACCAAAGATCCTAAAATAGGACAGATTTGGTTTCCTGCCTTTCACTACTTCATAGGGGGTCTTGTTTAACCTTTTAGTGATGGTAGCCCTATTTATCACATGGCATGCAGTGTTAACTGCTTCAGCCCAGAAATATTCTGGCAGTGATGAATCACTTAATAGGGTTCTACCAGCCTCTATCAAGGTCCTATTTTTCCTTTCAGCAATGCCATTTTGCTGAGGTGTTCTAGGTGAAGAGAATTCTTGAAATATCCCATAGTCTTCACACAGCTTTGTCATGCTTTCAGACTGAAACTCAGTACCATGGTCACTTCTAATTTTGACCACTGTACAGTTCAATTCATTCTGAATTTGCTTAACAAAACTATAGAAGACACTAGGTGTTTCAGATTTCTGCTTTAAGAAGAACACCCAGGAAAACCTTGAGTAGTCATCAACAACTACAAAGGTGTAGACCTTCCTACCTAAGCTGTGAACTGGCATTGGACCAAATAGATCCATATGCAAGAGGTATAAACACCTCACAGCATCTTTGTTGTCTAAGCTTCTAAAGGTGGATTTAGTCTGCTTGCCCTTTTGACAAGCTGAGCAAATGCCATCTTTGACACACTTAACTTGAGGACCATTCCTCACTAACTCTTTACTAAAGAGTTTGCCAATAGTCTTGTAATTAAGATGAGCAAGCCTCTTGTGCCATTTGACACATTGAGAGACTGTCTCATCAGCTACAAGACAGACTGGAGAACAATTGTTCTCAACCATAATGTCTAAGCAGTAGACATTTCTCTTTCTATATCCAGTCAAAATGATCTCTTGATCACTTGACCTCTTGATATGACAACCATTTTTAACAAATGAGATGTCATACCCTACATCACTTAATTGACTTATACTAATGAGGTTGTGTTTCAAACCTTTAACATAAGCCACTTGAGTAATGGTAACAAGGTTAGAAGAAATGTTACCAAACCCTTTGATGATTCCTTTTTCAGAACCACCAAAGGTCACCTTTGGACCATTTTTGATTGGGATGTAGTCCTTCAGTAGTCCCCTAGTTCCAGTCATGTGTCTGGAACAACCACTATCCAAGTACCATGTAGGGGTATGGTCACTTGGATTCACCTGCAAAACAAATTAATGAACCTTAGAACCCAAAGTAAACTTGGGTCCTTGGTGATTGTTAGTTTGCAATTTGACATAGCTACCTGCTGGCTTTCCAATAGGTAACTTGCTACTCAACTTGGCACTGGCATTGTGCCAACAATCCAAGGCAAAGTGGCCAACCTTGCCACAACACCAGCATTCAAACTTGTTGTACCTTTGCTTAGGTACAACCTTTGCTGTCTTGACCACAGCAGCCTTGTTGAATGTTGGGGCTTTGCCCTTGGACTTGGACTGATCCTGAACAGTCCTCACAGGCATAACAAAACCCAATCCAGCCTTTCCTTTATGATGAACAAATTCATCAATCAAGGGTAGCACTGATTTAGGTTTTGAAAACCTAGCAACTAACTCTTTTTCCTTCTGGAGATTGATCTCCAGCAACTTAATTTGATCATTTTTAAATGTAATAGTACCCATCTGAATCACAGTAATGTGTTTCAGCCTGGCTACTTCATTCAGTTTTTGATCATACTCCTTCTCAAAATCTGTTGCAGCTGCCTTGAGATCAGCAATCTCCTTTGCCTGACTTTTGGCTAGGATCTTGCTTTTCTTATAGGCTTGCAACAGTACTTGGTATTCATCTAAGAGCTGATGAATATCTCCCTCAGATTCAGAATCACTTCCATCACTTGATGAAGATGATTCTGACTCTGAACTAGAACTGGAATCTGAACTTGGAGTTGGACTTTGTACCTGACTAGGTCCTGGCTGCTCCAGGATTTTGGTACTTTCAGTCAATGCCATTAGTCCTTGGCACTGAACCTCTTCTTGTTCATAGATTGATTCCATGATCTGCATAAACTCTTCTTCTTCTTCAGCAAATAGCCCTATATAGGCTTCAGCATCTGTCTCAGTGTCTGAAGAAGAAATATCTGAAAGAGTCTTCTCATTCTTTGCAACAAAGGACTTCTCCTTCTTTCCTTTGAAGTGAGTCTTCTTTTTGTCACTGGATTCTTTCCTTCTTTCAGGACAATCTGCAATTACATGACCCTGTCTATTGCAGCAGTAACACACAATCTTAGACCCAGTTGCCTTGCTAGTCTTTGTCCTTTTCTTGTCCTTCTTTGAAGGCTTCTTCTCCTGATACTGAACTTCTTTCCCTTTGGAAAAAGAAGGTCTGGACTTCCACTGTTTCTTCTTCAGGAATTTCTGAAAATGTCTGGTAAATGCAGCAAAGTCTTCATCACTTTCACTGCTTGTAGATTTAGTGCTAACAGACTCATCAGAATCTGATTCAACTACCTCTGGAGGAGGAGTTGATGACTTAGTCCTGTTCTTTCTAGGTACTTCTGACTTAAAGGCAACAGTCCTTTCCCTGTGTTCAGTCCTTGTTGACTTTTCCTCCTCTTTTCTTACTGACAATTGCATCTCATAAGATAACAACTTGCCAAACAGTGTGGGAGGAGGAATTTCTCCCAACTTTGCCATTTCTCTGATGGCACAGATCTTAGTGTCCCAATCTTTGGTTAGGGACCTCAAGAACTTATCATTCAATTCATAGTTTGTGAACTCCCTTCCATAGGACATGAGTTCATTAACAATTCTGTAGAACTTTTTGTAGCATTCAGTGATGCTATCTCCTCTTCCTTGCCTAAAGCTCTCATATTCTTGATTAAGCAAGGATTTCCTATCTTGTCTTACTTCTTCAGAACCTTCCATGTAGACAATGAGGGTATCCCACATTTCTTTTGCTGTTTTACAGTGAATAAGGTTCTGGAAGGTGGCATCATCAATTGCACTAACTATGATGTTCTGTGCCCTTTTGTCCATTGTAGCTAGGACAATCTCATCCTTGGTCATCTCAGAAAAATCCTTTGGAGTTCTCTGTGTAGCATCCAAGACTGAAATCTTCATGGGCACATAAGGCCCTTCCTTGACTGTGATGTAGATCCTAGGGTCAGAGGCCTCCATGAACAGCCTTACCCTTTCTTTCCAGATTCCAAAAATCTCTTTTCTGCATATGGGCAGTTTCATTGAACCCAATTCCTTGTGATTCTCTGAAGATCCCATGTTTCTTGATTTTCTTGAAACTGTTTCCTGACTTATACTGAATCTGCCAAACTGGATCTCCTCAGACAGTTAGTCCTTTTTGAGGAACCTCCCTCTGATACCACTTGAAAGATATGGTACCTAAACACCTAGAGGGGGGGGGGGTGAATAGGTGACCTAAACCTTTTTTAAAACTTTGTTGGCAGCACAACAATTATTTCACAGATTACTACAGCTAACAGCAATTACAGAAATCAAACAATTAATCCACAGCACAGCACAGCACACCACAACAAACACACTAATTTATAGTGGTTCCCCAATCTTTGGGTACATCCACTTTCCCCCTTCGCCTATCTAGCAGTGTACTAGATTCGGCCAAACTTCTCCACTAACTCAGAACCAAACTAGGTTCCTACCTCAGGCCCAAAGCCTTACACTCAGCCAAAAGGCCTACACTCAGCCACCCAGGCCTACACTCAGAGTTCTTCAACTCCTACACTCAGGCAACCAAGCCCTACCCTCAGCCTTTATAAAATAGGCTTACAATTCTCTCAGATCCAATGGATCCTACAGGTTAAAATAGAAAGTATAATAGATAACTCTACAACTCAGAAATAGGAGAGGAGTTGAGAGATTCTTGAAGAGTTCTTGGAAGAACTCAGTTAGATCCAAACTGACTTAGCTTCCTTCAAAGCTTCTTGATTAGAACTGAATTAGTCTGAATCTTCTGCAGTTGTTCCTTGACCTCTGCTTCTTGAAATCCAGAAGACTCTGAATTCTTCTTCTCAGCCTTAGTTCCAAAGACTGAATACTTAGTTGGAGCTCTCTCTCTCCAACTTCTTAGATCTGCTGATGCACAGCAAGATCTTCTTGTGTTGATCCTCAATATATCACTTTTACAAAGATCTGAACTCTCTCTGTAAAACTTTGTCAACCACTTCTATATTACTTCAACAATCAATCTCTTAATCTCAATCATATCTTCTGTAGACTATGAGTGCCTATTTATAGGCTTCCTTCATGGTAACCGGCTGGTCCGGTTCATAACAGACTTCTGATATCACTGACAGTTGATGTAGACCGGCTGGATCGGCAGCTGTCTTGTCAACCAGTCACTTCTTGAAATTCTTCTAACTGTCAGATAGTGTCGAGACTTTCTGTTCTTAAGTGTCGACACTTATAGGCCAAGTGTCGACACATGTTGTGTAAGTGTCGACACAAGTCTACAAGGTGTCGACACAATTCCTTGTATGTCTCGACACAGTTTCTTCTGCATGTGTCGACACTGAAATTGAGTGTCGACACAAGTACTTGTACTTCATTCTGCAACTGTATTCTTCTAAGTGTCGACACAACTCCTTTGTGTCGACACAACTTTATGTGTTGAAACTGTCAAGTGTCGACACTGCTTCTTGGTGTCGACACAAGTCTTCACTTTTGTTTCTTCAGCTGAGTGTCGACACATTCCCTTAGTGTCGACACTTGTACTTAGAATATTTTGTAACTTTTCTGATCTTTGCTAAGTGTCGACACAGCTCCTTGTGTCGACACTTACTTCAAGTGTAGAGTCTTCAACTAAGTGTCGACACATTGTGCTGAGTGTCGACACTTTCTTCAAGTGTTGACTCCTCTGGTTGTGTGTCGACACATTGTGCTGAGTGTCGACACTTACTTTAAATACTGAGTCTTTAGCTAAGTGTCGACACATTGTGCTGGGTGTCGACACTTACTTCAAGTGCTGACTCTTCTGCATAGTGTCGACACATTGTGTTGAGTGTCGACACTTGTACTTAGATTCTGCAGACTTTTGCTGAGTGTCGACACTTACTTCAAGTGTCGACACTTTCTGGTGTTGACTCAGCTCTTCTAGGTGTCGACACTTCTGCTAAGTGTCGACACAGCTTTTCTGCATTCTTCTACACTGAGTGTCGACACAGCTCCAAGTGTCGACACTTTCTGACTGGTGTCGACTCTTCTTCGCAGGTGTCGACACAATGACTCCAAGTGTCGACACTTTCCCTCTGGGTGTCGACACATGGACTTAGAATTTTTAGCTTCAGTCCAGTGTATTCCTAACCTGCACAAGTAACTCAAACAAACATCAAATACACTATGATGTATATCATTGAGTTAGGTGAGGCTTCTTCAAATCAGGTACATTTGACCAATGTACCCAACACCGAACGGCATCACCGTAAACTCAAAGTGTCCATACCTCGTACCAAATGCTGTCTTGGGTATGTCCTTGTCCCGAATTCACAATTGATAATAGCCTGACTTCAAGTCCAATTTTGAATACACCACCGACCCCACCAACTCGTCGAACAAGTCGTCTATCCGAGGAATCAGATACTTATTCTTTACGGTCAGTTTATTCAGCTCTCGGTAGTCTATGCACAGCCGCATACTACAGTCTTTCTTCTTTACAAACAACACCGGCGCGCTCCACGGTGAAGAACTGGCTCTGATATACCCTTTCTCTAACAGTTCCTGCAAATGTACTTTGAGTTCTGCGAACTCCTTTGGTGTCATCCTAAATGGAGGATGTGGCACTGGCCTAGCCTCCGGCACTAACTCGATCGAGAAGTAGATCTCCCGCCGAGGAGGCGCTCCAGGAAGTTAATCCGGAAACACATCTGGAACTCTGCCACTATGGACACTTCCTCAATTGACAACTAGGAGAGGCGAACCTCCAATAACGCTACAAGCGCTACACCACCCTGGTTAACCGCCCGGATCAACTGCATGGCCGAAATCAGGGAATAGGCCACTCCACAAAGGCCCTCAAATTTGACTTCCGTCTGCCCCTTGCTCCTTAGGGTCACCACCTTGGATAGGCAATCAATACTGGCGCGCTACTCTGCAAGCCAGTCCATGCCCAAAATCACATCAAACTTAACCAATGGTAAAACCGCTACTACCAATACAAAGTCAACTCCGTCCAGCTCCCAACAAATGCGCCCTTTGGCCCCGGTGGTCATGGATGACCCATTGGGCATGCGCACTTTCAGCTCCACGTCCGCCGAAAATGACTCAACTCCTATTCTCCGGATAAAGCTCTCTGCAAGAAAGGAGTGCGATGCTCCCGTATCGAACAATACCCTAGCGGGGTATCCGGAAACTAATACGAAGCCTATAACAAAGACATCACACATAAAGGTCTAAAAGTATGAAGCACAAAGTTAAACTTCAATTTACTCATACCTGTCACCACATCGGTTTGGCGGATCGCTTCCTGCTGTCCAAGGTTATAGGCCCTTGGTTACACCGGTTGGAACAGAGAAGCACTAGATTCTGTCATCTTCCCATTCTCTGCGGCACTGGGGCCGCAGCGCACAGTCTGCTCCTGCCTTACCTCGTGCTCAACTCCTCCTTGAGGACAAACACGAGCGATGTGCCCCACCTTACCGCAGTTGTAGCACGTCGGCGATCCAGTAGAGTGAGAACCTCTAGACATCCACTTGCTTTTCTCACCGGACTTGTATGGGTGAGGCTTCTTCCTCCATCTATTCCCTTCCGACTTTCCTTGGGATTGAGAAGTATTCCCTTCTCCTTGCTTGGGCGCAAAGCCCTTACAATGTTGGCTTCGCTCTAGATCACTTTCCAAAGTTCTGACAGCCTCCACTAGCTCATTAAAACCAGCCCTCTTCATGACAATGAGGGGTTATCTTAGATTCTCCCTCAGCCCTTGATAAAAGAGGTTATCCCTCTCTACATCATCTGCCATCATCGTTCCCGCGTAATGACCCAAACGGGTGAACTCCTGCACACACTCGTCCACCATCTTGTCTCGCTGCATTAAGTGCAGAAACTACCTCTGAAGGGCCAACCGTGTAGAAACGGGAATGCACCTCTTTAGAAAAGTATCCCCAAATTCTTCCATTGACGGGGTTTGTCCCGGAAATTGGCGGCCGCTATGGCTCACCCACCACAACTTGGCGTCTACCTCTAACATGAACACCGCATACTCAGATTTCTTCTCTTCTGGCGCCTTTGCCGCCCTCAAAAGCTCTTGAATTCGAGCCCACCAATCCTCTGCATCAGTTGGCGTACCAACTCCCTTGAACGACGGGGTATGGAAGCTTAGAAAGTACTTCATCTGCCGGTCTCCATGCCCGACCACCACTCTTTCTGCCAAAGGCTCTACTCGCCTGGCTTCTCCGCCTGGAATGGCTGTTGCCATTTCCGGGGTAGCACGAGTTACTACCTGAGCTGTCGCTGCAGCTTGGGCTGCCACCATCGCTTCTGCAAGCATGCGACAGAAGTCGGCCGGGTTTACACCCGTGCCCAAAAGACCCGGAGCAGTGGCACTGCTCGCCGAAAGCTCTTCTCGTGCTCTCGATATACCCGCCTCGTTGCTTTCACTCTTCAAGAAAACAAGAAATAAGGAATCAGTCTCTATTCTCAAGACTTAAACATAAGGACACTCATGGTCCCGCGTTACTCTTATGTGGATAACTTCTCTATGCACTGACTTTGAATCTAACCTGGCTTTGATACCAAATTGTAACAACTCCCCTATAATGGCTGTATAATATGGGTTCGGCTGGGGCCCCACAACATACAGACGCCACAGCTTCAGTATTATAAGATGATATAACTACCCAAACTCAAAACTCATAACACAACACAGCGGAAACAACAAGCAAGACTAGAAGTTATCCACACCTACAAGAGTAACGAAATGGCTTTATGGCCTTACAACAAAGGTGAGTCCAAACTCAAATAATACATTAGTCATAAAAGTGCATAAGCACTCCTAGTCTACCTCGGCATGCAAGCCGGTCAACATGGGCATCAAACATATAATGTCATAAAAAGTAGAGCTACAGCAAAAAGGTAACACTTCATGAGGCTTAGGACCTTTCTGGCCGGCGAGCTAGCTCCTGCTTGCGATCCTGGCCCTGTAAAAATTATTAGTAACGTGGGTCAGCAAATACTGACCTTAAACTGTATAACGAACAAATCTCCTCCCGGCCACCGCTAACGCAACCCAGGGTACTCCTCCAACCTGCAAGTTAGCACTTCGTATGCAATATTCATAAGCAAGAAAAAGTAACTAAGGAAACAGGCTTGGATGTCTCAAACATCATACATGTTCTCTACTATTGAGCATATAATAATAGGGCCTACTATGGAACATAAATGCAACACCTGGGCTTCACCTAAGGCACCCTATATAGTATGCATTTAGCACAACATCACATAATTTGGGTACTCATCATTTCCCCATTGGCATAAAACCGCAAACAAAGAGGAACCACAATCCCCCAACGGCATACAAGCCGCCACACGGATCTCTTCCCAAGGCCCCACCCGCTCACGATCATAGACCCGGTCTTGCCGGCAAACTCTGACTTCTCATGTCAGGATTTCGTCCAACACACTGATCGATTCTAAGAACCCTTGCTGGACCCCACCCGCTCATGGCCTCATTGCCCGGGCTTGCCCCATGCTCGGCGTTCTCGTCAGTCTCACAAAAGGGGGCTAGTCTCGCGGGGACACTTTCCACACATGACTTGCACGTCACGGGATAGCCAGCCGACCACGGAGATACAGCCACGCCTTGGCACATCACAATCCAAGACAATTCCACCCTAATCCCTCATTCGTACTACAGCGTTCCCGTGCACCAAGGAAACCATCTAACACCCATGCGGAGCTAACCTTGTCCACCAAGGAAACCATCTACCGCCAATGAGGAGCTAACCTTGTCCGGTACCGGCCACACATACTCACGCAAGATAAAGGGAAGAACACCGCAAACATCACACATCACAAATTGCCTCTTGCCGCAACGGATCACTACAAATCCTTAAACCTCGTATGCAACATCACCGTGTCGGACTAACGGTCGCGATTACGGCTGCACCCACCATGCCTAATCCACTAACGAAGCGGATCTCTAATGCAAAAACATGTCGGGGATGGACTCAATCGACCCGGAGGTTCCTCTTGAACCTTGGCGACCCAAACCCCTCTCATTTGAGAGTTTGGTGCCCAAAAACTAGAGAATAATAGATGTTAAAACATGCATCCTAAAACTAAGAGGAGAAGTGTCGTTACCCTCTGACTCCTCTTCCTAGCCATGGAAAAATAGTTGGATGAAAACCTTCGCAATGATCTAGCCTCCACGGATCTGGACTCGGCTCGCGATTTGGAGCACTGAAGCCTCTCTAATGGCCGGATCTCCTTCACCATCTTCCTTGCTATCCCCTCTCTCTAGAACTTTAGTAAGAGAAAACTTGGAGAAGAATGAGAGGTTTCTAACACTATTCTCGGACTTAACTCTAAAAGAGCAGTCCTAGAACATCAGATCCCAAAAGAAAGGGAAGAACGGCCACGATTCGAACTGAAAATCAAAACACCTCGGCCGAACACGGCTTGTGACACGCCCGTGTCCAAGGTCGTGTTCCCCAATCGACGCTGAAATCGTCGTACCCAAAACAAGACACGGGGCCTTGACACGCCGGTGTCACATTTGATACGGCCGTGTCCAACCTGAACACGCCTGGGCTCCAGGCCGTGTCCAACCTGAACACGCCTGGGCTCCAGGCCGTGTCCAACCCCTTACACGTCCCAGCTCATAACCCGAGAAGGACACGGCCTGGGACAACCCTGTAATGCCCGAAACTCAAAAGAGCGACGGGAGGCGTTCCGGGCCAAATTTGGAATTTGGCAGGAGGTACACGGCCTGGGACACGGGCGTTTCCCAGGGCGTGTCGGGGTAGTTCAAAGGTCTGCCAAAACGATCAGGCAGAAATCTGGGTTCGACGATCATCGAGCAGCGGTCGACGATCTGGTCTCAATGCTGCGGTCGACGATCGGGCCAGCTATCTGTGTTCGACGATCGGGCCAGCTATTATCTGTTCGACGATCGGGTCAGCTATCTTGCGTTTAACGATCGGGCCGCGTGTTTGTCGAACAAGCAGTTTTCTGGGTTCGACTATCGGGTCGTGGGTTCGACGATTGGGCCGCGCGTTCAACGATTTGACCAGAGTTTTGCGTTCGACGATCGGGCTATAGATCTCCGTTCTACGATTTGGCAGCGGTCGACGATCTTGGTTCGACGATCGTCGAGCGCGAGGATGATTCTAGCGTGTCTGACTCGGTCGACGCAGAGTGTTGACGCTGGGGTTTTGGCGGGAGTTGACTAAATGTCCTGACACAATTTTATTGGCCTCGGACGTGTCTTGCTCGGGATTGGTGAGCCATGCGGTGTTTAACCCTATTTGTCCAGGTCAGACCTAAATCGTGTCCGTGCAACCCTTTTTGTGGGATCCGACGGCTGTGGTTAATTCCGAAGAGATTATACCCGAGAGAAGGGTTTCAGAACCATTATGTTTCCTGTCGTGTTCTCTGTCTATGTCTTAGAGAGAGGGGAGAGCAAAGGAGGAAGAAGAAGCTTAGATCCAGTCTTTGGAGGAGTTTTAGAGCTCCAAATCGCGAGCCGACTTCGGATCTACGAAGGCAAGGAGATTGCGGTGCTTTTCATCCGCGTACTTTCCCATGGCGCCAAGGAAGAACGCTCGGGTAACGATTCTCTACTTGAGCATGTGAAGCTCTCCTTCTTTTGCATAGGAAGCCCGCTCTCGCGAGTTTGCGACGAGTTGGAGGCGTTCCTTCGGGTAAATATGTGAAGTCCCCGTTGTGTAGAGTCCATAATCGAGAACGGATATAGGCATGATGTGTGAAGCCTATCCGGACATGTTGCTCTGGATCAGTGATGTTGCATTGCATAAATGCCAGAGAAGACTCTGTGCGAATGTTTGTTTTTCGGGTTTTCTACGTGGTAGATTGCAATAGGGAGCCTTGGGGATTAACCCTAAGGTGTACCCGGAAAACTGGGCGGATGCGTGATCTTGCCAACTTGGTGGCCTGGGAGCCAACTTGAACATAACCGGGTTATGTGAAGTGTGTGATGGAAACGGGACTCGGGAGAAGTTTGACCCGCACAGATGGCTTAAATTATCGTGGCGATGTGAGCACGGGTTAGGCGGAACCTTACCCGTTCTATGTGGTTCGGTTAGAGCCGTTGGCATAGATGAGGGTCTTCGGCGGTCTATGGCTTAAATTGACGTGACCCATGCCAAGAAGACAAAATGCTCATATGTTTGGCCGTCAAAGTGGCGGTGGTGGGTCTGGAATGTCTATGGCTTAAATTGACGTGACATTGGCCGGTTCACCGAGAATGTGCCCTGAGTGCACGGGGCGTGTGGCCGTGCGTGCCAATGCCTGTGATGCAATGTATATTTATATACTGCTTGGTTATGCTAATAAGTGCAGGGAAGGAGCATCGCTGCCCCGAATTGGGGGCGGGATCGTTATAATTTGGTCAGCATTGCTGACCGTTGCATTTTTTTTGACACCGTGCGGTGGTTTGTTGCTTGCAGGTGCTGCTGGACCAAGCGGTCAATAGCGGTCTAAAGCCCAAATTACGAAGCCGGCCATCGAAGGCCTAATTGGAGTGTTTACTTGCTTTTGTTCATGTATGACCGGCCTGCGTGTCGTGGTATTGAAAACATGTAATTTGAGAAAACTATTTATAAGGCCTTAAGGCCAGTACTTGTGTATGTACTTCATACCTATTTGGCTTGTTAGTGAACATTCATGCTTGTTGCTGGGTTCTTTTAAATTGCAACTTATAAAACTTCTTTCGCTAGAATGCTCTGTGTAGGACGTTGGATTTGTTGGATGGTTTCCATTGAGTAACCACCCGTTCTGTCTGTGTTATATGGCGTCGGGCCCCGGCCGGACCTACTGCTATATGTTATGCGATGGATAGGGGGTGTTACAATTTGGTATCTGTCTACTGGTTTCGGTCAGGCTTAAATGAATTCGTGGACGAATTCTTTTTAAGGGGTGGTGTGCACATGTGTGTACGTCATTGTTATAACAACAAAATAACCCATGAATGTCCACTTTGGAATGAAAATACACGTGTTTGAGGAACCTGCGTGTTCCTATAATTGCTGTTTGCAATTTTATTTGGTCGCTTAATGGTGTTTTGTACCACTATAAGTGACCAGAAGCGGTGCTGGGTCGTCGGAACGTCGAGTTTCTGAGGCTAGCAGTGCACCAAATGATGCTCCTGTAACACCTCCATCGGCTGAGACCATACGATTAGTGGTCGAAGCAGTGTTGGCCATGATTAATGTGCAGCCTGCAAGGCAAATGCAGCAACCCGCTCCTGCGATGGAGCAAGTACCTCTTCCAGAGGTAGAGCCAAGAAGAGTGGAGCAGGTAGTAATAGAGCCGTTGGTGCCAAGGAGGGTAACCGAGAGACAACTCAAACATGTCATGAGCTTTAATCCTCCGGTATTCTCGAGGTTGGGAACCCCATCTCAAGCTGAAGACTCGCTCTCCAGGATGAAGAGAGTCTTGACAGCAACGGAGACGGAGGAGTGGCAAATGACCACCATTGATACGTTCCTTTTGGACGGTGAAGCGAGATTGTGGTGGGAAGGTCTGGAGCTGCATCTATTGAGAGGTAGGCAACTTACTGATGTCTCGATGGAAGAGTTCTCGAGACTGTTCTTGGCTAGGTACCTCCCTTTGACGCAGAGGATAGCGTTGGAGAACGAGTTCCTGAAGTTGGTTCAAGGAGACAGTAGTGTGGATGAATATCTCCACGAGTTTACTCAATTGAGTCGATATGCTAGCTCCACCATCGCGGATGAGGAGCGCAAGACGAATCGATTCTACGAAGGGTTGAGAGATGATTTGAGGCTACTACTCTCGGGGCCGATGACGCAGGGTTTCTTGACCTTGGTCAACACAGCCCGGTCCTTGCAGAAGGACATGAAGAATGTTCAGGCAAAGAAAAGTTTGGGTGACAAGAAGTCTGAATTCAAGGTGTCGACTACTTCAAAGTCGGAGTACCGTAAATTCTTTAAGAAGGCTAGGACTTCGGGTCCAGCTCCTTCTTCAGGTGCTTCTAGGGAGACTACGGGTCGGACCCAGGGTGCATGCTATACTTGTGGAAAGTCGGGGCACTTTGCCCGTGACTGTTGGAGCGGACGTCCCAAGTCTGAGAGAAAGTCGGGATCAACTTATGAAAAGAAGGGCAAGGCGGTGGAGTCAACCGCGTCCCATTATGCTCCGACCCAACCGAGTGTGTATAATCTTGGACAACAGGAGGCCATCAAACAGGCGGATGTGGTGACAGGTAAAATTTAAATTTATAGCAAGTTAATCTTTTAAATACTTGTTATGTGCTTGTTACCTTACCACTGCTTGTTTAGGCGTTGTTTTGATTTGTGAAAATCCGGCAAGAGCACTCTTCGATACAGGAGCTTCACACTCCTCCTTATCCGAAGGATTTATATCACGCATCGGAGTACCTACTTCGATGGCGAAGGACAAGTTGGATGTGTTGTTGCCCAATGAGTGTTCGATGCGCGCGGATAGAATCTGTGGCGTGAAGATTCGCATTGGGAGCCAGGAGTTCCATTTGCAAGCGTCGTTATTACCGCTAGTGGAATTCGACGTTATATTTGGCATGGACTGGCTCTCGAAGCAGCGAGCCTATATTGATTGCGGTAGTAAGAAAGTCAAGTTGGGAGCAGGTCGTGAGACGACTTTCACGGGCTTGAAGGGGTCGAGCAAGACGTTTATGTCTGCTCTTCAGGTGGTGAAGGCAGTTCGTGCCAGTGCAGAAATGTTCTTTACACTAGTGGAGGTTTCAAATCCTAAGCCCACATTGGATAGTATTTCAGTGGTATCGGAGTACCCTGATGTGTTCCCTAGCGAACTCCCTAGAGCCCCGCCGCAGAGGGAGATAGATTTTACGATAGAGCTCATACCAGGTGTAAAGCCTGTGTCACGCTCTCCATATCGGCTAGCGCCTAAGGAAATGGCAGAGTTGAAGGTTCAACTGCAAGAGTTGTTGGAGCAAGGGTATGTGCGTCCAAGTTCTTCGCCTTGGAGCGCGCCGGTCCTCTTTGTTAAGAAGAAGGACGGAAGCTTGAGGCTATGTATTGATTATCGGGAGCTCAACAAGTTGACGGAAAAGAACAAGTACCCGATCCCCCGGATTGATGATCTATTCAATCTGTTAGTCGGGTTGATGGTGTACTCAAAGTTGGACCTTAAGTCCGGGTACTATCAGCTATGAATAAGGGAGAGTGATATCCCGAAGACAGCGTTCAGTACGAGATACGGGCATTACGAGTTTACAGTCATACCATTTGGGCTGACTAATGCGTCGTCAGTGTTCATGGATTTGATGAACAGGACCTTCAGGGAGTACTTGGACCATTTTGTGATCGTCTTCATCGACGATATTTTGGTGTACTCGCAGAGTGAGGAAGATCACTTCAGGAATCTTCATTTGGTGTTGGAGATGCTAAGGAGGAATCAACTGTATGTCAAGTTCTCGAAGTGCGAGTTTTGGTTGTCCTCAGTGGCGTTCCTCGATCATATAGTGAGTGGGGAAGGTATTGGAGTGGATCCGACGAAGATTATTGCGATACGGGAGTGGCCCGAGCTTTCTACGGTAGCGGAAGTCCGGAGCTTTCTAGGGCTTGCCGGCTATTATAGGTGTTTCATAGAGAACTTCTCGCAGATAGCGTTACCTCTCACTACTTTGACGAGGAAGGAGCAGAAGTTCGTTTGGACGCCGTAGTGCACGCGAGCTTTGAGGAGTTGAAATGTCAGTTGACCACGGCGCCTGTGCTGAGTTCGCCGAGTGGGATCGAAAGTTATGTGATTTATAGTGATGCTTCGGGCAGCGGTTTGGGTTGCGTGCTACTGCAACATGGAATTGTGATAGCTTATGGCTCGAGACAGCTGAAAGTGCACGAGAGGAATTATCCGGTCCATGACTTGGAGTTAGCGGCCGTGATTTTTGCCTTGAAGCTGTGGAGACACTACTTGTACGGTGTGAAGATTGATATCTACACCGATCACAAGAGCCTGAAGTATCTTATTGATCAGAAGGATCTGAATATGCGGCAGCGTAGATGGATAGAGTTCCTAGGGGACTATACATTCAAGATCCACTATGTGCCTGGGAAAGGTAATGCGGTTGCGGACGCATTGAGTCACCGAGCCCCAGCTCAAGCCAATTGGTTGTCGATCCATGACGAGCAGTTGGTTTTGGAGTTGGAGGCGTTGGAGATTGTTTGTGTAGATAAGCAGTCAAGTACTGAAGCACTCTTGAATTGGACTGAAGTTTAATATGACCTGGCTGATCGGATTCTGTAGGCTTTGGATTTGGATGACCACATAAAACAGTTCATGGTAGAGGCTCTGGATGGGTCAAATTCCCAATTCGTTGTGGAGGACGGATTGCTTTGGAAAGACGGTCGTCTTTGCATCCCAAGCATGGGCAGTTTGCGGGTGGATTTGTTGTACGAGGCGCACCATACCAAGTACTAGATTCACCCGGGGAGCAAAAAGATGTACCGTAATGTTAAGAAACTATTTTGGTGGCCGGGTTTGAAGAAGGATGTGGCGCTCTACGTGGCGAAGTGCCAAACTTGCGCATTGGTGAAGGCGGAGTGCTAAAAGCCGGGAGGATTTCTGAAGTCCTTGCCTATTCCAGAGTGGAAATTCGACGACATCTCTATGGACTTTGTGCACGGGTTGCCAAGGTCGCAAAAGGGGAGCGACGCCATCTGGGTGGTCGTAGATCGGCTAACGAAGAAGTCGCATTTCATTTCGCAAAGGAAGGTTGATCCGGTGGAAAAGTTGGCAAAGTTATATGTGGATAATATAGTGCGGCTCCACGGTGTGCCCCGCAGCATCGTGAGTGATCGAGATGGGTAGTTCACATCCAATGATTGGAGGCTAATGCAGCAAATGTTGGGAACAAAGTTAAAATTCAGCACAGCCTTCCATCCGCAAACAGATGCGCAGACCGAGAGGGTCAATAGAACTATGGAAAACCTGCTCCGCATGTGTGTCTTGGACCTTGGAAAGCAATGGGAAGACCATCTTTATTTGGTGGAATTTGCGTTCAACAATAGCTAGCAGACGAGTATTCAAATGGCGCCCTTCGAGGCCGTTTATGGTAAAAGATGTCGCACGCCGTTGTCCTGGTTGGAAATGAGTGAGTCAAAGTTGTACAAGTGTCAAGAGGTGGAGGATGCTACTTCATTGATGCAAACCATTCGGGAGAGGTTGCTTATCGCTCAGGACCGGCAAGTGAAGTACTATAATGCCAAGCACAGGAACGTGGAGTTCACTGTGGGCGACTGGGTGTACTTAAAGATCAAGCCGTTCAAGGGTGTCTCGCGGGTGCGACGCTTGAAAATGATAAGCCCGAGGTACCTTGGGCCGTTTGAGGTTCTGGAGCGGATTGGCGAAGCAGCTTATCGGTTGAAGCTATCAGTGGAGCTTAGTGGTTTACATGATGTATTCCATATATCGGTGCTACGGAAGGCGATGCAAGAGCCTTCGCAAGTGATCGCGGTTTGTCAAGTGTCGCTGGATTATTGGTTGACGACAAAGGTCAAGCCCGTGCGGATTGAAGACTCAGAAGTCAAGCGGCTACGCAATAAAGAGATCAGGATGGTCAAGTTCCGATGGGACAATAACGGTCGAGAGAAGCTCTCTTGGGAGCGAGAGCAGACTATGCTTGACGAGTATCCGTAGTTGTTCCGCTCAGGTACAAATTTTAGTTTTGTACTTATATTTCCTTTATGTAATTTTGTGGACGAAATACTTTTAAGAGGGGGAGAGTTGTAATGCCCCGAAACTCAAAAGAGCGACGGGAGGCGTTCCGGTCCAAATTTGGAATTTGGCAAGAGGTACACGGCCTGGGACACGGGCGTGTCCCAGGGCATGTCAGGGTAGTTCAAAGATCTGCCAAAATGATCAGGCAGAAACCTGGGTTCGACGATCGTCGAGAAGCGGTCGACGATCTGGTCTAAATGTCGCGGTCGATAATCGGGCCAGCTATCTGTGTTCGACAATCGGGCCAACTATTCTCTATTCGACGATCGGGCCAGCTATCTGTGTTCGATGATCGGGCCAGCTATCTGGGTTCGACGATCGGGCCGCGTGTTCGTCGAACAGTCAGTTTTCTGGGTTCGACGATCGGCTCGTGCATTCGATGATTTGTCCAGAGTTTTGCGTTCGACGATCGGGCTATAAATCTCCGTTCGATGATCTGGCAGCGGTCGACAATCTTTGTTCGATGATCGTCGAGCGTGGGACTGATTCTGGCATGTCTAACTCAGTCGACGAAGTGTGTTGACGCTGGGGTTTTGGCGGGAGTTGACTAAATGTCCCGACACAATTTAATTGGCCGCTGACGTGTCTTGCTCTGAATTGGTGAGCCATGCGGTGTTTAACCCTATTTGTCCAGGTCAGACCTAAATCGTGTCCGTGCATCCCTTTTTGTGGGATCCGATGGCTGTGGTTAATCCCAAAGAGATTATACCCGTGAGAAGGGTTTTAGAACCCTTATTTTTCCTGCCGTATTCTCTGTCTAAATCCTAGAGAGAGGGGAGAGCAAATGAGGAAGAAGAAGCTTAGATCCAGTCTTTGGAGGAGTTTTAGAGCTCCAAATCGCGAGCCGACTTCGGATCTACGAAGGCATGGAGATTGTTGTGCTTTTCATCTGCGTACTTTCCCATGGCGCCAAGGAAGAACGCTAGGGTAATGATTCTCTACTTGAGCATGTGAAGCTCTCCTTCTTTTGCATAGGAAGCCCGCTCTCGCGAGTTTGTGGTGAGTTGGAGGCGTTCCTTCGGGTAGATATGAGAAGTCCCCATTGTGTAGAGTCTGTAATCGAGAACGGACATACGCATGATGTGTGAAGCCTATCGGGACATGTTGGTCTGGATCGGTGATGTTGCATGGCATAAATTTCGGAGAAGACTCCGTGCGGATGTTTGTTTTTAGGGTTTTCTACGTGGTATATTGCAACAGGGAGCCTTGGGGATTAACCCTAAGATGCACCCGGAAATCTGGGCGGATGCGTGATCTTGCAAACTTGGTGGCCTGGGAACCAACTTAAACATAACCGGGTTATGTGAAGTGTGTGATGGAAATGGGACTCGGGAGAAGTTTGACCCGCGCATATGGCTTAAATTGTCGTTGCGATGTGAGCATGGGTTAGGCAGAATCATACCCGTTCTATGTCGTTCGGTTAGAGCCGTTGGCATAGATGAGGGTCTTCGGCGGTCTATGGCTTAAATTGACGGGACCCATGCCAAGAAGACAAAATGATCATATGTTTGGCCGTCAAAGTGGAGGTGGTGGGTCTGGAATGTCTATGGCTTAAATTGACGTGACATTGGCCGGCTCACCGAGAATGTGCCCTGAGTGCACTGGGCGTGTGGTCGTGCGTGCTAATGCATGTGATGCAATATATATTTATATACTGCTTGGTTATGTTAATTAGTGCAGGGAAGGAGCATCGCCGCCCCAAATTGGGGGAGGGATCGTTATAATTTGGTCAGCATTGCTGACCGTTGCTTTTGTTTGCCACCGTGCTGTGGTTTGTTGCTTGCAGGTGCTGCTGGACCAAGCGGTCAATAGCGGGCTAAAGCCCAAATTACGAAGCCGGCCCTCGAAGGCCTAATTGGAGTGTTTACTTGCTTTTGTTCATGTATGACCGGCCTGCGTTCCGTGGTATGGAAAACATGTAATTTGAGTAAATCATTTGTAAGGCCTTAAGCCCAGTACTTGTGTATATACTTCATTCCTATATGGCTTGATAGTGGACATTAATGCTTGTTGCTGGGTTCTTTTAAATTGCAACTCATAAAACTGCTTCCGCTAGAATACTCTGTGTAGGACGTTGGATTGGTTAGATGGTTTCCATTGAGTAACCACCCGGTCTGTCTGTGCTATATGGCGTCGATCCCTAGCCGGACCTACTACTATATGCTATGCGACAGATAGGGGCTGTTACAACGCCCGTGTCTCAGGCCGTATTTGAAGCCTCTACAATCGTCGAACGCAGATCGTCGATCGCTGACCAGATCGTCGAACGGAGTTCCCTGGCAAAAATCATCGAACGCAGATCCATGGAAATCGTCGAACGCAGATCGCTAGGGAAATCGTCGAACGCAGATCCATGGAAATCATCGAACGCGGATTGACACAGCGGGACACGCCCTGTGACACTCCCGTGTCACAGGCCATGTACCCCTACTCGACACTTTGTCGAGCGCATGACGTCGACTTCCCGGACTCTCGACGAGCCTGAGCTTGACACGGCTAGGGACACGCTCGTGTGCTAGGCCGTGTGACCCCCAACTAAGACCCAATCTTGGCCAAAAAATGCTGATCGTCCCTCTTTCAAATTTTGGGGGGTTATACTACTCGAGTACAAGACTTAGACTACTCGGGTGAGGAGAAATTATGCGTGACCCAGAATTCTGTAACTCGAGATAAAAGGTTCAGACTACTCGAGTACTTATATGACTACTCGAGTAATTTACTTAGAAAATATCTGGAGAAGAAATCCTGTAAACTCGAGAATGACACAGAATCTACTCAAGTAGTTAACATAGCTACTCGAGAGCTATTACTTGACTACTCGAGTTCTAACTTCCTTACTCGAGTATAACGATTTTTACTCGAGTATAAACTAAGAAATTCACTCGAGTAGGTATATATTTACTCGAGTAAAATACTTAGTAAATTCTCTTAATAGAAATCTCTTATTCTTTGTTAAAACCAGCATCAAGTCTTTTCCAATTACTCCTAGTGCTTGAGTATATAGTGTACCCCAATAGAGAGGATACACATGAGTTAACACCTTGGATCACACAATGAGGGATTACATTGCATGGTCCTGTGTTTGGTGACTCATTGTAGATAGACATTGGCTACACTTGGCATTAGAATCCTGCAAACACATAACTCAACCAAAGCATCAAATACAACTTAATTCATCTTAGTTCAAGGGTGACTTCATCAATTCTGGTTAATGTGGATACAATACCCAACATATAATTACCCTAACGACATACAAGCTGCCACACAGAAATCTTGGTAAGGCCCCACCCACTCCTGGGTCTTAGACCCGGGATTTCCTGCAAACCTTGACTTCTTACGTCAGGTTTCCGTCTCACACACTGACCGATTCTAAAAACCCATGCTGGACCCCACCTGCTAGTGGGCATCATTGACCGGGCTTTTCCTATGCATGGCATTCTTATCAGTCTCACAGAAGGGGACTAGTCTCGTCGGGACACTCGTCGCACATGACTTGCACGTCACAGGATAGCCAGCCGACCACGGAGACAAAGCTGCAACTTAGCACATCACAATCCATATCCTTTCCCGCCCTAATCCCTTATTCGTACTGCAACATTCCCGCGCACCAAGGAAACCATCTACCGCCAACACGGAGCTAACCCTGTCCGGTTCCGGCTACAAGTACTCACTTGAAAAAGGGGGAAAACACATACATCACAAACGGCCTCTTGCCGCAACGTATTTCTACAAAATCCTTATGGCTCGCAATGCAACATCACCGAGTCGGACTAACGGTCGCGGCTACGGCTTCACCCACAATTCCTAATCCACTAATGGAGCGGATCACTAATGCAAAATCATGTCGGGGATGGACACAATCGACCCAGTGGTTCCTCTTGAACCATGGCGACCCAAACCCCTCTCATTTGAGAGATTTGGTGACAAAAAGCTTGAAAACAAGAAAGACAAGAGATGTTATGAACGCATCCTAGAAACCGAGAGGAGAAAATATCGTTACCTTATGACCTCTCTTAGTAGCCATGGAATCGTTAATTTGAACGGATTAACACATGCGCCTCCATGCCCTCTCCACAGGTCCGGTCTCGGAATGACGATTGGAGCTCTGAATCTTCATCAATGAAGGTGGAAGACCTTCTCCTTCCTCCTCCTCACTCTCACCCAAACCCTTGGTCAACTCTCCAAATGATATGGAATGATGGGAAGGGGATCTCAGCCATAATAAGATCATTTGGTTGGAATATCCTGGACCATTGGATCAGATTTAAGGAAAAATCGGATGGCCACAAAATGAAATGACGGACCAGACACGTCCGCACGATAAATGGCGCACGACCAGTGGTAGTGCGCACTAGATCCTATGATCGTGCGATTAACAGTGGCAGAACTCTAGAACAAATGGGACCAATGCGCACGACAAGCGGCTCACGACTAGTGGTCGTGCGCACTAAGTCCAATGGTCGTGCGTTTACCCAAGGCAAGACTCGGAAAAATAGAGAACAAAGCGCACGATCAGTGGTGCATGACCAGTGCTCATGCGTACTGGATCCCATGATCATGCGCACTGGATCCAATGTCAAGCTTATCGACCTACTGCCAGTGGTGTCTCAGGAAATGTTTACTGTTTAGATTTCCTACGCTTAAGCAAAGACTCACATGTATGCCTTGTTGTAGATGAGAAAGCTCTTCCCGTGTCCAGTAGCACAACTGTATAGCCCATCTAAATTATAGGACCATAGGCAAGTTGTTCAACAATGAGCTTGTCGAGAATGCCCCTCTAACTCTGCATGCCAATAGGGAAAACAGACTAAGACCTTCTTCAAGAGCATTGGAACAAAAGACTCAGTACGTTGCTTATACCTCATGCATATGTATCTGTTTGGTCCTATGCCAATTCAAAGTCTAGGTAGGACAGTCTACACCCTTGTGGTTGTTGATGACTTTTCCAGATTTGTCTGGGTGTTTTTTCTAAGGAGAAATGTGAAACCCCTGATGTCTTTAAGATATTTGTCAAGCTAATTCAGAATAAATTCAATAGTATTGTGGTCAAAATTAGAAGTGACCATGAGACTGAGTTTTAGTGTGAGAGCATGACAAGGTTCTATGAAGTGCAACAGATTCATCAAGAATTATCCTCTCCTAGAGCACCCCAGGAAAATGGAATTGCTGAGAGGAAAATTAGGACTCTCATAGAGGCTGGTAGAACCTTGTTAAGTGACTGATCCCTCCCAGAATACTTTGGGGTGAGACAATTAACATTGCTTGTTATTTCCTTTATAGGGCTTCTATCACCAAGAGCAACAACAAGACACCCTATGAGATCTTGAAGTGTAGAAAATCAAACCTAAGCTATTTTAGGATCTTTGGTTGCAAGTGATATGTGCTCAACAATGGAAAAGTCAATTTAACTAAGTTTTCTGCCAAGTCCCATGAAGGGATGTTTGTAGGGTACAACACTCATAATAAGGCATACAGAATCTACAACTTAACAAGACAAGTTGTAGAAGAGTTAATACATGTTGTTTTTGATGAATCCAACATTGTTAACTGTGAGCTGCCTAGCTCCTCCTCTTATAGTATTGTTGGTATAGAGCAGATGATGGACAAGTTGAACATTAAGGAAGCTACCCCCATAGTCCAAGATAATGAAGATGGACTGTTGGGTACATTGGAAAATGTGTATCAGATTTGAAGAAGCCTCACCCTACTCAATGATATGCATCAAGGTGTATTTGATGTGTTTTGAGTTTATATGTGCAGGTTAAGTAAATGCAGGAATGCAGAACAATTTCTATGTCCATGTGTCGATACCTAGAGAAGCTGTGTCGACACTTATGAAGGATTATATCGACACTGGAGAAAAGCTGTGTCAACACTTGCAGTAGATTGTGTCGACACTTGGAAAGGCTGTGTCGACACCAGAAGGAATGTGTCGACATACAGAGGCTGTGTCGACACACAGTGAAGCATTGTCGACATCAACTGTGTCGACACCAAGAGGTAGTGTCGACACACAGAAGACTTTGTCGACATCAACTGTGTCGACACACAGGACTTGTGTCGACACACAGCAGAATTTCAACAAAGTAAATTTATATGAAGAAAAGAAGTGACTGTATCGACACCACAAAGGCTTGTGTCGACACATTCAACAGAAGGCTTTATCGAGAAGTATTATCAACAACAGAAGAGATGTGTCGACACCACCAAGGCTTGTGTCGACACTTAGTTCACTTGTGTCGACACTTAGTCTACTTGTGTCGACACATGAAGAAGTTTAGTCTCGACACTTAGTCTACTTGTGTCGACACATAATGAAGATCAGACTCGACACTTTCAGACAGAGATAGTATTTTCAAGAAGTGGCTGGATGGCTTGACAACTGCCATTTCTAACCGGTCTACTGGAACTGTCAAAGCTGTCAGAAGTTTGTTAGAAACCGGATCAGCCGGTTAACATGGAGGAAGACTATATAAAGGCTTTCTCCTTCAACAGAAGTAATGAAATTACAATTAAGATTGAAGATCTTACACAGATATCTAACAACACAAAAAGAAGAAGACCTTCGACAGAAGATCTAAGAAGTTGGAGAGAGAGAGCTCCATCTAAGAAGTGCAGTTGCTGAACCAGGCTGCCAAGAAAGATTCAGATTGAGATCTGGATCTCAAGTCAGAAGCTGATTGAAGATCAACTTCACAGGAGATTCAACCCTACTGAGTTCAGATTCAAGAAGCTTTGAAGAAAGCTAAGAGAGGTTGTTCTCTGCCATCAGATTCTTCCAAGAACTGATCAAGAAGTCATCCATCCATTCTCTCTCTTTCAGGGTGGTGGAAATATACTTTGTAAACATTATTTTCTATAGGATCTATTCTAGATCTGAGTTGTAAGCCTATTATACAAAGGCTGAGTGTAGGAGAATATTTTCTCTGAGTGGTAGGCCTTGTTGAAGGCTAAGGTAGGGCTGTGAGCCTGAGGTGTAGGAGATTGTGATCTCTAAGTGTAGGCCTTGTGTAGGCTGAGGTAGGGCAGATTACCTGAGTTGTAGGAACCTAGTTTGGGTTCTGAGATGTAAGATCTGAGGATCTGAGGTGAAGTGCAGAAATTAGGCCGAATCTATCACACTGCTAGATAGGCGAAGGTGGAAAGTGGATGTACCCAGACCTTGGGGAACCACTATAAAATTTGTGTGCACTCTGTGATTGAATGTTTCTGTGATTGATGTGCTGTGTAGTTGTAGAATTTGCAATTTTTCGTTAAATAACAGAATAGATTTTTTGCCTTAAAAGCAAAAGAAAAAGTACATCTATTCACCACCCCCCCCCCCCCCTCTAGGTGGTTAGGCACTAATTCTTTCAAGTGGTATCAGAGCTAGGTTACTCAAGGAAGGACTTAATAGTCTGAGGTAGATCCTTAAGGCAGATTCAAGATAAAGAAAATGGGTTCTGGTGAGAATCATAAGGAACTATGTTCTATGAAATTACCCATATGCAGAAAGGAGATATTTGAAATATGGAAAGAACGGGTCAGGCTGTTTTCTGAGGCTTCTGATCCAAGGATCTATATTACAATCAAGGAAGGTCCTTATATTCCTATGAAGATTTCTATTCTGGATGCAAACCAAAGAATTTCCAAGGATTTCTCAGAGATGACTAAGGATGAGATCATCCTGGAAACTATGGATAAGAGAGCCTAGAATATCATAGTTAGTGTCATAGATGATGCAACCTTTCAAAATTTGATTCACTGAAAATCTCCAAAGAAATGTGGGATACTTTAATAGTCTACATGGAGGGTTCTGACGAAGTAAAACAAGATAGAAAATCTATGCTGAACCAGGAATATGAGAGTTTCAGACAAGGAAAGTCCGATAGTATAACTGAATGTTATAAAAAGTTCTATAGAATAGTTAATGAACTGATGTCCTATGGAAGAATCTTCAGTACCTATGAACTGAATGATAAATTCCTAAGATCCTTGACAAAGGAGTGGGACACTAAGATTTGTGTCATTAGGGAAGTGGCCAAACGTGCAGATATCTCTCCTCCAACCTTATTTGGAAAGTTGCTGTCATATGAGATGCAACTGATGGCTAGGAAAAAGGAAGAAAAAAGTGCAAAAGGTGAGCATAGAGAAAAGTCTGTGGCCTTCAAGGTTGAAGCCACTAAGAAAAATAAGAGGATGTCTCCATCACCTCCTAAGATAGTTGCTGAAACTGCTTCAGATAATTCATACAACCAGAATTCAGAAAATAGTGACTCGGATGAAGATTTTGCAGCATTTACAACACAGTTTCAGAGATTCTTGAAGAAGAAGCAGTGGAAGTCTAAGCCTTCCACATCTCAGCCTAGGGATGAGTATTATTAAAAGAGGAAGTCATCCAGGAAGGACAGGAGCAGGTCTAAGCCAAGCAAATCTACAACATCAAAGATAGTTTACTACTGCTGTAATAGGCCTGGACATGTTATGGCTAAGTGTCCAGATAAAAGAAAAGAGACTGCTGATAAAAAGAAGAGTCAACACCAGAGTAAGAAGGAGAAATCCTTTGTTGCTAAGAAGGAGAAGACCTTGACAGACCAATCATCCTCAGAGTCAGAATCTGAAGCTGAGGCCTACATTGGTCTATATGCAGTAGATGAAGAAGAAGAGTTTCTCCAGGTGCTGAACTCTATATATAAACAAGAAGACCATCAGTGCAAGGGACTGATGGCTGTGTTAGAAGAATACAAGTGTCAGGATCATCCTGGTCCTAGTAAGGTATAATGTCTTTCTAGAAATTCAGATTGCAGTACTGAGTCAGAGTCAGCAACATCTACATCAAGTGATGTGGATGGGCCTGAGTCTGAAGGTGATATTCATCAGTTGATAGATGAATATGGAGATTTATTACAGGCACTTAAGAAGAGCAAAAACCTGGCCAAATCTCAGGCCAAGGAAATTGCAGATCTTAAGATGGCTTCATTAGATTCAAAGAAGTTGTTGGATCAAAAACTGAATGAGATTGCCAGATTGAAAAACATAATTGTTATTCAAATGGGCACAATGACATTCAAGAATGATCAGATTAGAATTCTGGAAGTTAGACTTCAGAAAGAGAAAGAGATTGTGGCTAGTTTCTTTTAAGCTAAAATTTGTATTACCCTTAATAGATGACTTTGTGTCACAAAAGGGTAAGGCTGGATTAGGGTTTAAGAGAACAGCATGGGTTGTTAAGTCCAATAAGAAAGGTAAAGCTCCAGCACAAAACAAGAGACCTGCTGAAAACAATTCAGCAAAGGTTATACCTAAACAAAGGTATAACAAGTTTGAGTGCTGGTGTTGTGGCAAGGTAGGCCACTTTGCCTTAGATTGTTGGCACAATTCCAGTGTTAAGGAGAATAGCAATTTGCCTATTAGAAGAGCTGCAGGCAGATTTGTCAAATTTCATACTAACATGAACCAAGGACCCAAAACTTATTTGTGTTCAAAGGTTAAGTCGTCTTTATTGCAGGTGAGTCAAAGTGGCCATGCCCCTATATGGTACTTGGACAGTGGATGTTCCAGGCACATGATTGGAACAAGGGGATTGATGAAGGACTACACACCTATCATGGATGGCCCTAAAGTACCCTTTGGTGGTTCAGAAAAAGGAATCATCAAAGGATTTGGTAACATTTCTAATAACCAGATTACTATCTCTCAAGTGGCTTATGTAAAGGGTTTGAAACACAACCTAATTAGCATAAGTCAGCTGAGTGATTTAGGATATGACATTTCATTTATTAAGAATGGATGTCATATCAAAAGGTCAAGTGATCAAAAGGTCATATTGACAGGATATAGAAAAATAAATGTGTATTGTCTCAACTTTGAGTGTGTGAACAATGTTTCTCCTATTTGTCTTGTAGCTGATGAGAGAGCCTCTCATTGTGTTAAATGGCCCAAGTGGTTGGCCCATCTTAACTACAAGTCTATTGGCCAACTCTTTACCAAAGAGTTAGTGAGGAATGATCCTCAAGTTAAGTGTATAAAGGATGGGATATGCTCAGCTTGTCAAAAATGCAAGCAGACCAAATCTTCCTTTCATAGCTTTGAAAACAAGGATTCAGTGAGGTGCCTTTACCTCTTTCATATGGATCTATTTGGTCCTATGCCAGTTCATAGTCTAGGTAGGAAGGTCTATACTTTTGTGGTGGTAGATGAGTATTCTAGATATTCCTGGGTGTTCTTTCTAAGACAAAAATCTGAAACCCCGAGTGTCTTATATAGTTTTGTCAAACAAATTCAGAATGAGTTGGATAGTATATTGGTCAAAATCAGAAGTGACCATGGCACTGAATTTCAGTTTGAAAGTATGACAAGACTGTGTGAAGAATTTGGGATTTCTCAAGAATTTTCCTTACCTAGAATACCACAGCAAAATGGTATTGCTGAAAGAAAGAATAGAACACTGGTTGAGGCTGGTAGAACTCTATTGAGTGACACTTCTCTCCCGGAATATTTTTGGGCTGAGGCAGTACACACTGCATGTCATGTGATCAATAGGGCTTCTATCACCAAAATCCACAAAAAGACTCCCTATGAGATTATGAAGGGAAAAAAACCAAACTTATCCTATTTTAGGATCTTTGGTTGCAAGTGTTATGTCCTTAAAAATGGCAAGTCTTATCTAACCAAGTTTGCTGCCAAATCCCAAGAGGGGATATTTGTTGGGTACATCAACAATAGTAAGGCTTATAGGGTCTACAACTTGATTACTCAAGTTGTAGACGAGTCTGTACATGTAGTCTTTGATGAAACAAGACTGATTAGCAGTGAGTTGCCAAGTAGTTCTTGCAGTTCTACAGGTATAAATGAGAGAATGGACAAGCTTACCATTATAGAAAATTTAACTGCAAATCAGGAAGTGAAAAATGGTGGCTGCTGTCCAGGGGGAGTACAAGACTCACCAGATGCTGAAGAAAACCAAGAGGTGCAGCATGATGAAGAGACTGGAGGTGTTCAACCTGAAGATAGACTACCTCCAGCTATTAGACACTTAAAGGATCATCCGGCAAATCAGATAATTGGTGATCCTAGATAAGGAGTGCAAACAAGAAGCAGGAATCTGAACACAGTTCTGTGCTCTAGCTTCCTATCACAAGTGGAGCAAAAGAGATTTGAAGAAGCTATTCTAGACCCACATTGGATTGATTCCATGCAAGAGGAGCTGAATCAGTTCAGAAGGTGCAAGGTCTGGAAGTTAGTTCCTAAACCAAAAGACCACAACATCATTGGAACAAAGTGGATCTTTAGGAACAAACTGGATGAGAATGGAATCATTGTGAAGAATAAAGCAAGACTTGTTGCAAAAGGATATAGGAAGGAAGAGGGTATTGATTTTGATCAAACCTTTGCCCCAGTAGCAAGACTGGAAGCAATTAGGATGTTTCTTGCTTATGCAACATATCAAGGATTCAAGGTATTCCAAATGGATGTAAAATCAGCATTCCTAAATGGAAATCTAAAAGAAGAAGTCTATGTAGAGCAGCCCTCAGGTTTTGTTGATCCTCTCAAACCTGATTATGTTTATAGACTTAGGAAAGCTTTGTATTGGTTGAAACAAGCCCCAAGGGCTTGGTATGAAACCCTGTCTAGTTTCCTTATTGAGAAAACATTCTCAAGGAGGAAAATAGACAAGACTCTATTCCTTAGGTAATCTAAAGGAAAGATTATTCTAGTTCAAATATATGTTGATGACATAATATTTGGGTCTACTGAAAGTAATCTTTGTAGAAAGTTTGCAAAACTAATGCAAGGAAAATTTGAAATGAGCAGTATGGGAGAACTTAAGTTTTTCTTTGGTCTCCAAGTAAGACAGACTGGAGATGGCTTGTCCATAACTCAGTCTAAGTTTACCCATGAGTTAATTAAAAAGTATGGTGTGGAATCATCCACTACCATGAGAACTCCTTTGGGGTCAAGTGTGTCTTTTAGCAATGATGATGCAGGGTAACCTGTAGATGAAACTTTGTATAGAGGGATAGTTGGCTCCCTCATATATTTGACTACTAGTAGACCAGATATCATGTATGCTACATGTGTCTGTGCTAGGTACCAATCATGCCCTAAAGAATCTCATCTTACTGTAGTGAAAAGGATTTTGAGATATCTTAAAGGCACACCTAATTTAGGCCTTTGGTACCCTAGGAATGGAGATTTTCTACAGACAGGCTATTCAGATGCAGATTTTGCAGGTTGCAAAGAAGATAGAAAAAGTACTACAGGCACCTGTTGTTGAAACTTGTGAAGTGAAAGTGGGTGAATGGAAGGCTTGGGCAACCTGTCCGCGCGGACTACGCGGACAGGGTTTGCGTACTGCTAAGTCAGCAGTGATGTTGCAGGCGGTTTGCTCTGTGGCGGCCTGGGCGGTCTGTTCAGGCGGACTATGCGGACAGCAGCGGCGGTCTGTCAGGCTGGGGATTACTCAGCAGGCAGTTGGTTCCCAGGAAGTAACCGGGCGGATAGCAATCCTATCCGCGGAGTCCGGCATGATGCGGACTGATGAACTGGAGCTCGTCAGACCGGTTTGGCAGTTGCCTTGGTCTTGCTCTAGTGAAGCGGCAAGGGGAAGCTGCGGAGACCGCCGGTCAGCACGGACAGAAACTAGAGGTCGCCCGGTATGGCGGGCTAGATCCAGTGTCCGCTAGTAAGTGCGGACTGGCCCTCGTGGCCAGTGGACTGGACTTGGTGTGATCTGAACCAAGTCCAGGTTGGCTCAGTCCGGGGAGATCGCGCAGTGGAGCGCGGGCTGCTTTCTCAGTCCGCCAAGCCTAGTAGAAGTGATGTTGCCTTGATTGCTAGCTTGGGGGTATGCGGACTGGAGGATTGCCCGTGCAAGAGCGTGCGGACTAGAGCTGGAGTCCGCTGAGTTCGGTATAGCCTTGTGATGAGGTTATGAGCTCAGGAATGCGGACTGGAGTTTGCTGTGATAGCAGACTGGATCGGCGTGTCCGCTGAGTCCGGCGGTGCCTTGGAGATAGAGGCAATGGACTCAGGAGGTGCAGACGGTAGCCGGGTGTCCGCTGAGTCCGGCAGGTGCCTTGATGGCGAGGCTGCGGGCTCGGGGTTTGCTGGCTGATGCCTTGTCCGCAGATTGGCAGACACGGCTGTTGTGGAGTCCGGCTGTGGTGGTCCTGGCTTGGCCTCTGGCGGCAAGGCGGGCTGGATATTGGAGTCCGGCCTTGGAGAAGCTGGGGCGGACTGGCTATCTGCACAGGAGCGGCGAACTGGAATGTGTGTCCGCGGGCTGGCGGACACACTTGTTCTTGCTGCGGGATGTGGCGGTGATCCTATCGGCTAGGGCAGTGACCATACTCATCATCGTGCCTATAAATAGGACCCATGTCACATCAGGTGTAACCAACTAACCAGGACCGAAGTAAGTGAACAGTAATTGAGCTCGCGTAAGTTGCTGCGGTCTGGACTTTGGTGTCCACGCGGTTTGAGAGTTGACTCGGTTGTGTTGTGCAGGTTGTGCGGATAGCGCTGGAAAGCCAGGACTTGGCTCTGATTGCGGTCAGGGACAGTGCGGTCTCTGCGGTTAAGCAACAGGCGGTAAACAGAAGGTCGCGGATAGCGACCAGGAGGTCTTCTCTTGGGCAACTTGGTTCGAGGCTCAGGAAGTCGCCTGCTTCAGGCGGACTGTTCCATTCGGTGACGCAGCTTGTGCGGTCTGGCGGCTAGGCGACCTCGCGGTCAGGCGGCCTGCAGATCGGTGGTGAAGAGCTAAGCATTGGAATAAGGGGTAGTCCGCGCGGCTTGGGTTGCGGTCTGGCGACCTGGCGGACTGAGCGGACTCCACATCAGTAGGTCGGCGGCTTGTTGATTGAGTCCGCGCGGCTTGTTTTTCTTTCTTGTCTTTGTAACTGTATCTGCTCTCCTGGTTTGGGTTTGGGTGAAGCATGTCTCGCCATGTATGTCTCGCCTTGTAAAGAAGTTTGCTCTTGATCAATAAAGAAGCTTGTGCTGCATGCGTTGCTGGTTGTTACTACTTTGTTGAGATAACCCCGGCTAACTCCACGATCCGGGAAAACTTTCAACAATATAAGTGGGGTGTTCTCCGCCAGTTTGTTGAGTATCAACAGGGTATCCGATGAGGCCTCTGCGGTTTTGTTGAATTTTAACATGGTATCAGAGGGAGGTTGTTGGAGTGGTCAAGCAGTGCTCAACGGAAGTAGTTGCTCTTCTGTAGAGGAAACCAGTGGTAGAACCATGGCAGTGGAGGATGCAAGTTGTCTTGGTATTGATCTTCTTACAGTGACGAACTTTGAAAGGTGGAAGTCCTATATGAAGAGCTTTATTCTTGGCGAGGACCTTTGGGAGCTTGTATGCGGAGCAGGAAGACAAGAGGATACTGCTGGCAATGCTGAGGCGATGAGAGCTTGGAAGGAGACAAATGCAAAAGCGGAGTCTATTCTCAACAGGTGATCTCATCGGAGCTCTTGGACCACATTAGTGGATGTCGGTCAGCTGCGGAGGTTTGGACTTCCCTTGATGGGTTGTTCAGGAAGAAGGTGAAGGTTGCTGCTGAAGATGGTCCCTCTACTTCATATCAGGAAGAAAGGAGTGGTTCTCTTAGGCATGATAGGAAGAGGAAGGAAGGACCACAATGTTATAAATGCAAGCAGCATGGTCATCTTTGGAAGGAGTGCAAGGTTGTCTTGCTCTCGGCGAACGTTGCTCAGGTAGGGAGGAAGGAGAAGAACCTTGTTGGGTTATCAACAAGTTCTAGATCTGATCGGATGAATGCCAGTGATAGTGCAGCTATCTGGCATGAAAGACTGGGGCATGTAGGGATGGACAAGCTGAAAGCAATGGCGGAAAGAAGACTCGTAAGAGGCTTGCCTAGATTGTCATCCTATGGCGATGGTCGGGGGTGTGCGGGATGTCAGGAAAGTGGAGCTTATCGCTTCATGGTTGACAAAACACAATCCAGATGTAAAGCACCATTGGCGGTTGTCCATTGTGCTCTAGTGGGACCGACCATCACGGCCAGTCTTGGAGGCAGCAGGTTCATGCTGATATTGGTTGATGACTATTCTAGGTATACTTGGGTATACTTCATGAAGAAGAAGTCCAACATGGTACGCTTGTTTGTGGAGTTCAAGAAGCTTGTGGAAGGACAGCTTGGCCGGAGGATCAAGGTGTTGAGGACAAGTATCGGTGGTGAGTTTGGCTAAACCGAGTTCTCACGCTTTTGCAGGAAGCAAGGGATCCGGAAGAAGCCTTCTTGTGGACATACTTCACAACAGGGTAGTATTGCAGCTCGGATGATCCGTTGGTTAACGGAGACCTGCAAGTGTTGGCTTCAGAGTAAAGGCATTCCGAAGGCCCTTTGGGCGGAAGGGATGGCCTGTGCTGCTCATGTCATCAACCGGATGCCTCTTAGTCCGATCATAGTGAAGACTCCTTACTAGCTGATGTTCGGAGTGAAGCCCTCAGTGAAGCACCTTCGGGTGTTTGGATCTACCTGCTATATACACTCTCCGGGTGCTCTCAAGACAAAGCTATTCTTTGTTGGGTATCATGAGCAGAGAAGAAGATGGAGGTGTATGGATCCTGCGACGAAGAAACTCATAGTGTCGAGAGACATTGTCTTCGATGAGTTGACGCCGTTTTGGGGTAGCTCTCATTTGGAGCTAGAAATAAGCAGGTCAGATGTTGGGCTGAAGGAGGCTACTGCTAAGGAAGTGGAGTTGCCTGAGTCACCAAGTGCTCCAGGTTGTTCTAGCTCTGGGGCAAAGGCGTCAGAGTCGAGAAGAAGGGGGAGCGATGCTCCAGGATCTTCTGGCTCGAAGGTGGAGGCTTCCTGTTTAGGAAGCAGGGGGAGCGATGTTCCAGGAAGTTCTTGTTCAAAAGGGGAGTCTTCTGGTTCAGGTAGCAGGGGGGCGTTGCTCCAGGTGCTTCTGATTCCAGTAAGGAGGCGTCTTGTTCAGGAAGCAAAGGGAGCATTATTCCGGGTTTGCCCGGGAACGGAGCTGTTTCAGAAGCAGCAGAGGTGGTTATCCATGATCAGGTTCTTCGGAGATCGAAGAGGATCAGTAAGCCACCAGCTCGATATAGCGAAGGGAACATGACAGACTTGGTCCCGTGTTTCCTTGTTAGCCCTCAAGTCGAGCAAGGTACTTCTGGCTGTGATGACCACACTAGAATCAAGGAGGTGGTTGACACCAAGGCTGAAGAGGTGACTTCTCTCAGAGGTAACGAGGCTTGGACATTTGTGCCCAAGGTAGTTGGTGATACTCCTGTGATGCATGAGTGGAGGTTGAAGCTGAAGAAGGTAGAGGGAAGCATGGCTCCTTTTGGGAGATGCTGGAGGGCTCCCTCATGGTCCATGATATGCGGGGCGAGGACTATATCTTTGACATATCTTCGTAGATGCTATCGGAAGGACCACGTGTAAGGTTATGGGAGCTGCTGGAGTTATTCACCACTTCTCACTTCAAGGGGGAGTGTTGAAACTTGTGAAGTGAAAGTGGGTGAATGGAAGGCTTGGACAACCTGTCCGCGCGGACTACGCGGACAGGGTTTGCGGACTGCTAAGTCGGCAGGGATGTTGCAGGCGGTTTGCTCTGTGGCGGCCTAGGCGGTCTGTTCGCGCGGACTATGCGGACAGCAGCGGCGGTCTGTCAGGCCGGGGATTACTCAGCAGGCAGTTGGTTCCCAGGAAGTAACCGGGCGGATAGCAATCCTATCCGCAGAGTCCGGCATGAAGCGGACTGATGAACTGGAGCTCGGCAGACCGGTTTGGCAGTTGCCTTGGTCTTGCTCTAGTGAAGCGGCAAGGGGAAACCCCGGAGACCGTCGGTCAGCACGGACAGAAACTGGAGGTCGCCCGGTATGGCGGGCTAGATCCAGTGTCCGCCAGTAAGTGCGGACTGGCCCTCGTGGCCAGTGGACTGGACTTGGTGTGATCTGAACCAAGTCCAGGTTGGCTCAGTCCGGGGAGATCGCGCAGTGGAGCGCGGGCTGCTTTCTCAGTCCGCCAAGCCTAGTAGAAGTGTTGTTGCCTTGATTGCTAGCTTGGGGGTATACGGACTGGAGGATTGCCCGTGCAAGAGCATGCGGACTAGAGCTGGAGTCCACTGAGTTCGGTTTAGCCTTGTGATGAGGTTATGAGCTCATGAATGCGGACTGGAGTTTGCTGTGATAGCAGACTGGATCGGCATGTCCGCTGAGTCTGGCGGTGCCTTGGAGATAGAGGCAATGGACTCAGGAGGTGCGGACGGTAGCCGGGTGTCCGCTGAGTCCGGCAGGTGCCTTGATGGCGAGGCTGCGGGCTCGGGGTTTTCGGGCTGATGCCTTGTCCGCAGATTGGCGGACACGGCTGTTGTGTAGTCCGGTTGTGGTGGTCCTGGCTTGGCCTCTGGCGGCAAGGCGGGCTGGATATTGTAGTCCGTCCTTGGAGAAGCTGGGGCGGACTGGCTATCTTCACAGGAGCGGCGAACTGGAATGTGTGTCTGCGGGCTGGCGGACATACTTGTTCTTGTTGCGGGATGTGGCGGTGATCCTATCGGCTAGGGCGGTGATCATACTCATCATCGTGCCTATAAATACGACCCATGTCACATCAGGTGTAACCAACTAACCAGGACCGAAGTAAGTGAACAGTAATTGAGCTCGCGTAAGTTGCTGTGGTCTGGACTTTGGTGTCCGCGCGGTTTGAGAGTTGACTCGGTTGTGCTGTGCAGGTTGTGCGGATAGCGCTGGAAAGCCAGGACTTGGCTCTGATTGCGGTCAGGGACAGTGCGGTCTCTGCGGTTAAGCAACAGGCGTTAAACAGCAGTTCGCGGATAGCGACCAGGCGGTCTTCTCTTTGGCAACTTGGTTCGAGGCTCAGGAAGTCGCTTGCTTCAGGCGGACTGTTCCATTCGGTGACGCAGCTTGTGCGTTCTGGCGGCTAGGCGACCTCGCGGTCAGGCGGCCTGCAGATCGGCGGTGAAGAGCTAAGAATTGGAATAAGGGGTAGTCCGCTCGGCTTGGGTTGTGGTCTGGCGACCTGGCGGACTGAGCGGACTCCACAGCAGTAGTTGGGCGGCTTGTTGATTGAGTCCGCGCGGCTTGTTTTTCTTTCTTGTCTTTGTAACTGTCTCTGCTCTCATGGTTTGGGATTTGGTGAAGCATGTCTCGCCATGTATGTCTCGCCTTGTAAAGAAGTTTGCTCTTGATCAATAAAGAAGCTTGTGCTGCATGCGTTGCTGGTTGTTACTACTTTGTTGAGATAACCCCTGCTAACTCCACGATCTGGGAAAACTTTCAACAATATAAGTGGGGTGTTCTCCGCCGGTTTGTTGAGTATCAACAGGGTATCCGAGGAGGCCTCTGCGGTTTTGTTGAATTTTAACACCTGTCAATTTCTAGGAGGAATATTGGTGTCATGGAGCAGTAAGAAGCAGACTAGTGTGGCAATATCCACTGCTGAGTCTGAATATGTGGCAGCAGGAAGTTGTTGTGCACAGCTATTGTGGATTCAACATCAGCTAGAAGATTATGGTATTCAAGTAAGTATAACACCTTTGCTTTGTGATTATACAAGTGCTATTTTTATTGCTAATAATCATGTTTCACATAGTAGGACTAAGCATATAGAAATTAGATACCATTTTCTTAGAGAACATGTAGAGAAAGAGGACATCTCACTAGAATTTGTAAAAATAGATTATCAAATTGCAGATATGTTTACTCAGCCTCTAGATGAAACTAAATTCAATAATTTTAAAATTGAATTAGGAATGTTGAACATAGAGTAGCTTAACAAAATTGGCTAAGTAAAATTGTGTCGACACAAGGAGTTGTCTGTGTCGACACATAGAAGTGGTGTCGACATTCCAGAGAAATGATGTCGACACATCTAGAAAATTGGTGTCGACACTTCAGAGAAGTAGTGTCGACACATCCAGAGTAGGTATCGACACATCCAGAAGGCGTGTCGACACATCTAGAAAATTGGTGTCGACACTTCAGAGAAGTAATGTCGACACATCCAGAGTAGGTGTCGACACATCCAGAAGTGGTGTCGACACTTAGGATCAACACAAATTTCGTCGAGTAGAATCTCGACTAATCATCGAGCGCAGAAGTATAAGTGTCGACACATAGAAGTCAACACTTATGTCGAGACATTAGAAGTCTGGGTCGACACTTCTCAACAGTGTCGACACATTTAGAGAATTATAACGTATCTTTTCACCTTCATTTTTAGAAAGGTATAAATAGGTCCACAACATTGTCTGTCGACATGCTCTCTATAGTTTTGAGACCAAAACTTTGTGTCCACAAATTCTCTCTTCTAAATTCAAGATTTTTCTCAACCCTAATGGCGCCTAAGCTTGAAGAGAATGTCAATGAAGGATATGAGCTGGTGCGCAATGCCTTTGACCATGCGGATTTTGAAATTCAAGCTGTAGTAACCCTAGTTGCTGCGAATGGGTTGGAGTTTCTAGTTTCTGAACCAACTAAGACCTGGAGGAAAGAAACACTAGAATTCTTTGGTGCTGCTACCCTAGATCAAACTGGACTCAATATTAGATCCATAGTCCATGGAGTAAAAGTGAAAATCACCCAGAAGAGTTTAAGGAAAGTTCTTCACCTGCCAAGAACACAAGAAGAAGTAGATGTACCTGCATCTAAACTAAGGAAAGCACTTCAATGGTGTGGATTGGATTCCACCATGAAGATTGGCTCAGCTTTGAACAGGAAAGGCATGAATATGCAAGGAAAGTTCTTGTCTGAAGTAGTTGGCAAAGTTATACTCTGCAAGCCAGGGGGCATGATAAGATATCAGCCCATATGTTCAGCTTAATGACCAAGATCATCTACACACTAAATACTGATTGGGCAGTAGTGATTTTTGAAAAGATTAAGGAAAGTATTAAGAAGCCCAATCTGGGTAGAATTATGAGTCTGTACTTAGCTGGAACTATTCCAGAAGTAATGGAACAAGCAGCTGGTTCTAAAATTAACCATATGAGGAGGATGGACATAAGAATTATCTCATGATGGGATAGGGTCCTAACTAAGGACATTCCTGATGAGGAAAGACAAGAGGTTCCTGAGATATCTACAGCCCAAGATATTCCTACACAAGATATTGCAGATAGTGCTCAGTGTTGGGTACATTGGTCAAATGTACCTGATTTGAAGAAGCCTCACCCAACTCAATGATATACATCATAATGTATTTGATGTATGTTGAGTTTACTTGTGCAGGTTAAGAAATCACTGGACTGAAGCAAAAAGTTTCTAAGTCCATGTGTCGACACCCAGAGGGAAAGTGTTGACACTTAAGAAGACTTGTGTCGACACCCAGACAAGCTGTGTCGACACTTGGAGTCATTGTGTCGACACCTGGGGTGCAGAGTCGACACCCGACAGAAAGTGTCGACACTTAGAGCTGTGTCGACACTCAGTGAAGGAAAGTGCAGACAGAAAGTGTCGACACAAGGAGATGTGTCGACACCCAGTGAAGCTATGTCTACACCAGAAAGTGTCGACACTTGGAGCTGTGTCGACACTCAGCAAAAGTCTGCAGAGACTAAGTTAAAGTGTCGACACTCAGAACAATGTGTCGACACTCACCAGAAGAGTCAGCACTTGAAGTATGTGTCGACACCCAGCACAATGTGTCGACACACAACCAGAAGAGTCAACACATGAAGTAAGTGTCGACACCCAGCACAATGTGTCGACACTTAGCTAAAGACTCTACACTTGAAGAAAGTGTTGACACAAGGAGCTGTGTCGACACTTAGCAAAGATCAGAAAGATCAACAAAATTATTCTAAGTACAAGTGTTGGGTATTGTATCCATAATGTACCTGATTTGAAGAAGCCCCTGGATAAGCTAAGGTCAATAGACAATGTATTTGATAAACTCTTTTAAGTTGTGCTTGCAGTTCCTCCACGCTAAGTGCACACCAATATCAGGGTGCAGTAGGTCAATATACACAGGTCTGCACGACGTAATCCCTCGTTGAGCAGATCGGTGTGTTGGCCTACGTGTACTCTCTCTATTGGAGTGCACTTACTTTCAAGTACAGGGCCGTATTTATGCAAGAGAAGACAAGGAGCACGGATGGGTCAAGGAGCAGCTCATGGGTGGAAAGACGAAAATTCGTCTAAGTGTAAATCGACGAGAATCACCAAGGGATTCTCGCCGATTCGTCGAGAATCACAAGGGATTCTCGCCGATTCGTCGAGAATCAGTGGTTGATTCTCGCCGAATAAGTTCCAGCCACTTCTAAGCAAGCACCTCTGCATCTAAGTAAGAATCGACGAGAATCACTTCGTGATTCTCGCCGATTCGGCGAGAATCACTAGTGATTCTCGTCCTAGTGATTCTCGTCGAATCGACGAGAATCACTGGTTGATTCTCGCCGTCTCGACCTCGCCTAAAGCAGTGCGTGCAACCAAGGCAAATTTGACGAGAATCATCTTTGATTCTCGCCGAATCGTCGAGAATCACCTTTGATTCTCGGCGACTCGGCGAGAATCACTTTCGATTCTCACCGATTTTAACTTGGCGTTTTTCTGGAACTTCCTGAACCGGATTCTGCCGCTGTTAAATTTCTGGACCGGGATTTGGGGATTTCTATTGTGGGTCCCACAAACGGTCATATTGGAGTTAACTACAGTATTTATATACGGGTATTTTGAACGGAATACCTACACAGAAAGAAGCCGAGCGAGTGCAAACCCTAAAATCGCGAAATCTCTCCGCCGCCTCCGTCGCCGCTCGCGCTAGTCCATCGCCGCTCGCGCTAGTCCGTCGCCGCTGCTCATCGCATTTCTTCCCGATCTCCGGCGACAGAAGCTTAGCAAAGCTTGAGTCTCACGTGTCTATCCAGAGATCCCTTGTCTCTCGATTTGTTGACCGGGAAAACTCCCCCGTCCGAATCGATCGAGACGACCGATCCTAGAGTGACCGTTGGTAGACCTAGTTTGCTTTGCAACGAAGATTGGATCTCAGAAGTACTGCTGCCGCGCACCTTCGTTGCCGTCGATCCCGAACCAAGCCGCCGCTCGGATTGCCGCCGCCGGTTTCGGGAAGATCCTTTCAAAGAGAGACCAAGGTTGTAGACTTTTAGTTGACTTCACGAACACGTCGTCGAACGAAGAGGAACACCGTAGTCTCCAAATGAAGTTTGTATCTCGTGTACATTCTATATTTACTTTTGTTGTAAAGGAACGTTTGTTCCGTGTTGTAAGGGTTGGGTGCAACCCGTTTTGTGGGAGTGTTGACTCTCACGTGTGGAAGGGTTCCTTCCGGTAGTGCAGGGATTGGATTTCAATCCCGTTGGAGAAGTGACCGAGTCGTCCCTTGTTGGGGAGATAGGTCGAAGGGGGAAAGTGGATGTACCCAAGTCGGGGAACCACTATAAATTGCCTGTGTATTCTGTGTGCTGTGCTTTTTATTTTTATTGTGCAGGTACCGTCGTAAATTCTGTAAAAGCTTTGCTCGTCACCTATTCCCCCCCCCCCCCATAGGTGCACATAGCTGACACTAGGTGGACTTTCAAGTGGTATCAGAGGGAGGTTACTCATCAAAAAGGTCAACACCTTGAGTTGAATCCTGCCCCTAGTGTCAAGAAGAAGACAAATATCTACTATGGACGGGCTAAAGTTCTCCGGCAAGATCCCAGTGTGCACCAGGCTCAACTTTCCGATCTGGAAGGAAAGAATCAGGTTTTACATGGAAGCAGTCGATCCTCGACTCTTCATGATCGTGGAGGAGGGACCTTATGTCCCCACTAAGGCCTCCACCATCGACCCACCAAGAAGGTGCTGAAGACACTTTCTGAAATGGACAAAGATGAGATGGTGCTAGTAGGACTGGACAAGAAGGCACGAAACATTCTGGTGAGCGCAGTTGATGATTCTATGATGCAAAATTTCAGCAACTGCAGGACAGCTCAGGAGATCTGGCAGTGCCTGATCATCCTAATGGAGGGCACTGATGAAGTGAGGGATGATCGGAGATCCCTCCTGAACCAAAAATATGAGGCCTTCAGGCAAGGGCCTAAGGAAGAGATCGGAGTCACATACGAGAACTTCCTAAAGATTGTCAACGCCCTCAAGGGCTACGGAAGAGTGTTCACCAATGGTGAACTCAATGACAAATTCCTTAGGTACCTTACTAAGGAATGAGACACAAAGATCTGCGCCATCAGAGAATTTGGCAGACTAGCAGAAACTGATCCACAAATCCTGTTTGGGAAGCTAATGTCCTATGAGCTTCAGCTGAACACCAGGAAAGCAGAGGAAGAAGCAGAGAAGGCTGCTGCAAAAGAAAAGACTGTGGCCCTAAAAGCCAGTTACTCCAGAAAGGGCAAGGGTGCGATGTCATACCGTGCGAGGAATAAGGAAGAGGAGGAGGACTCTGAACCATACTCCTCCGGCTCAGAGCTGTCGGAGGAGGATTTCTCCCTCATCACCCGAGAGTTCAAGAAGTTCCTCAAGATGAGGAATCAAAGAAAGAAAGACAGCTCCTCCTCCAGGCATCGGAAAAAAAATTATTCTTCTGACAGGTATGCATCTAAACCTAACAAACATCATTCTTCTGATATTATTTGCTTTGGATGCAACAAGCCAGGATACGTCGTGGCCGACTGCCATCAAAGCAAAAGAGAAAAAGGGAAAGGAGAGGAGCTAAAATCCTCCAGAGATAAGAAGAAGGAGCGGAGCTACATCGCTAGAAGGCCAAAGACACTAAGTGAGTCTGATTCCTCAGACTCCAGTGATGATGAGGAAGCCTACTTCGGGCTGGTGGGTCGCTCCGACTCAGAAGGAGAATGTCCCCCATTTACTGGGAAGGTAAAAGCTCACACACCTCTCTCCGACTCTGACTCTGATCCTGAGTCTCAGGATGATGAACCTGAGGATAGGCTTTCGGCTCCTCGAGAAGTATGAGCTTCTGCTCAACACCTTCGAGGAGTGCCGAAAGAGATTGAAGGCTGAGAAAAAGGAAGTAAAATTCCTTAAGGGCGAGTGTGTTTCCCTAAGGGAAGAGGTCACCAGCTTGATTTCTCTCCGACAGGAACACCTCGACCTGACTTCAAAGCACTCAGAGTCTCTTAAGCTCCTTGATCTTAAGCAGGAGGAAGTCGACAAGTTGGAAGAACAACTTGCGGCAGAAAGGAAGATCGTCAAGAGATTCTCTATGCCAAAAACTGTTCTTCCAGTTGTTGATACCTTCTCTGCTCAGGCCAAAGGAGCTGGCTTGGGGCATGTAGGGGTATCTAGTTCCTCTTCCAGGAGAAACAGGAACAAGAGGAAGAATAAGGCTGCCAAGAAGGCCTCTGCTGATGAAAAGGGTAAGGCTCCTCTTAGTCCTGTTGCGTTCAGAAAGCCTGGCTTTCCTTGCAACCAACATGACTTTGAGTCAACATTTGGGCATCATTTCCGGCCCTCGGTTGCAAAGCCAAAGAGCCGGTATGACGGTTGGAACTTTCCCCAGAACTTCGGTGAGAGTGCCTTCAAGGCACCTTATGAGGAAATCCACATAGGAAATTATGGTCCGTTCTCTAGCGGCCATAATGGAAAGCAGGCACCAAACGCCAAGCCTGTTATACAGAAGGTGACAAAGTCATGCGACTGTTGTCACCATGAGGCCTCCACCTCTAGATCCAAGGCCCCAGCAGTACCCACCGTTCCCAGGGTAAGGTAGGAGCCTAGGAAGAGGTACAACAGATTTGACTGTTGGTGCTGTGGCAAAGTCGGTCACTTTGCCGTGGATTGTTGGTTTAATCCAAGGAACTATGAGACTCCCCATGTTAGCAATGCGAGACTGACCACTCATAGGGTTAACCTTCCGAGGGGGAGTGTGCTAACCAGGAATCTAGGACCCAAGTTCGATTGGGTTCCTAAGGCAAATTAATTTTGTTTTGCAGGAATGTCCAAAGGCCACCAAAACGTCGATCTGGTATTTGGACAGTGGATGCTCCCGGCATATGACTGGGACAAGAAGCCTACTGCGTGATTACACTCCAGTCGAGAATGGACCCAAAGTCATCTTTGGAGGGTCAGATCGAGGAGTCACCAGAGGCTACGGTATGATTTCCAACGGTATAATCTATATCACCGACGTGGCTTATGTTGAAGGGTTAAACCATAACCTGATCAGTGTAAGTCAGTTATGTGACAAAGGTTATGACGTTAAGTTCTGCAAGGATAAATGTCTGATAATTTCACGTACCTCTTCTGAGACGGTATTATCAGGTATTAGGAGCAGAAATATCTTCTGCTTAGATTTTCTCAGTATAGATTCATCTACCCCCGTATGCCTTGTGGCAACCGGCAGTGCATCTCTTTGTGATCAATGGCACAAGAGATTGGCACATATTAATTTCAAGACAATTAGTATGTTGTTTTCTAAGAACTTAGTAAGGGATGCCCCCAGTATCAAGTGCATCAAAGATAGCCCCTGTCCTGCATGCCAGATGGGCAAACAGACTCGGGCTACCTTTAAGAGCATCGCTGACAAAGACTCTTCCCGATATCTTTACCTTTTACATATGGACTTGTTTGGTCCAATACAAGTTCATAGCTTGGGAGGCAAGTCCTATACACTAGTGATAGTTGATGATCACTCTCGATTTACATGGGTGTTCTTTTTGAAACGAAAGTCAGATACTTTTGACATCTTCACTAGTTTTGTCAAGCAGGTTCAGAACGAATTTAACTGCTCAGTGGTGAAAATCAGAAGTGACCATGGAACAGAATTCGAGTCTGGTGCTATGACAGAATTTTGTGAAGAACAAGGTATCTTTCATGAGTTTTCCTCCCCGCTCACTCCTCAGCAAAATGAAGTTGTGGAGAGGAGAAATAGAACTCTCATTGAAGCCTGCATGACAATGTTGAAAGACGCCTCTCTCCCGGAATACTTCTGGGCAGAGGCTGTCAATACAGCTTGTCATGTACAAAACCGAGCATTGATCAACAAGCATCATCGTAAGACGCCTTACGAACTACTGAAAGGCATGAAACCAACCATGTCCTACTTGAGGATTTTTGGTTGCAGATGCTATGTACTGAATAATGGGAAGTACCCGCGTACTAAGTTCGGTGAAAAATGCTTCGAAGGCATATTCATGGGCTATAGTGCCCACAGTCAGGCGTATAGGGTCTTCAATAAGAAAACCCTAGTGGTAGAAGAATCAATAAATGTTGTATTTGATGAAGGAAGTTTGCTTAACAGCAACTCTTCCAGCAGTATTCTTGATGATATAGGTGCACGACTAGAACAGCTGAGTCTGGATGAGACCGCTAAAGATGACGCTCCTAAGTACGTCAAAGTCTCCACCTCCACATCATCTGAAAATGTTGAAGATCAAGATGGAACAAATCTCTTAGAAGAAAGAGAAGCCCAAGAAGTAGTTGAAGCTCCAGACGCCAGACTTCTAGAGCTCCGGCACGTGAGAGATCATCCTAGAGATCAGATCATCGGGGATCCTCATGTTGGTGTCAGAACTCGAAGAGGTACAATTAACGAAGTATTGCATCTTAGCTTCCTGTCACAGGTAGAGCCAAAGAAGTTCGACGAGGCGAACAAAGATGCGGCATGGATTCTGGCCATGCAAGATGAACTGCATCAATTCGAACGTTGCAACGTTTGGACGCTAGTTCCCAGACCACACAAGCAGAATGTGATTGGCACCAAGTGGATCTTCAGAAATAAGCTGGATGAACATGGTGTCATCATAAAGAACAAAGCAAGACTGGTGGCTCAAGGTTACAGACAGGAGGAGGGGATTGACTTCGACCAGACCTTCGCACCAGTAGCAAGGCTCGAGGCAATCAGGCTGTTCCTGGCATATGCTTCACACAAAGGATTCACAGTCTATCAAATGGATGTGAAATCGGCTTTCCTAAATGGAGACCTGAAAGAGGAAGTATACGTCGCTCAACCCCCAGGTTCTGTCGATCCTACTTATCCCAATTATGTTTATTTTCTTAATAAGGCCTTATATGGGTTGAAACAAGCTCCACGAGCTTGGTATGAGACTTTATCTATTTTTCTTCTTGAGAACAAGTTCTCCAGAGGTAAAATAGATAAAACATTGTTTCTCAGGGAAGTCAAAGGCAAGATTTTGCTGGTGCAAATCTATGTCGATGACATAATATTCGGCTCAACGGACAACAATCTTTGCAAAAAGTTTTCTAAACTTATGCAAGGAAAGTTTGAAATGAGCAGTATGGGAGAGCTCAAGTATTTCTTAGGACTTCAAGTGAAACAGTCTGAGGATGGAATCTTCATCTCTCAGACGAAGTTCACAAATGAACTCCTTAAGAAATTCGGAATGGAGAGTGCAACCTCTATGAGGACTCCAATGGGATCCACCTTGTCTCTAGATAAGGATGAGAAAGGTAAACCTTTCGATGAAACCAAATACAGAAGCATCATTGGATCCCTGCTCTACCTTACTGCCAGTAGACCGGATATTATGTTCTCCACATGTGTCTATGCCCGATATCAGGTGAACACTAAGGAATCTCACTATGTCGCTGCAAAGTGAATTCTAAGATACCTTAAAGGTACTCCTAATCTTGGCTTGTGGTACCCGAGAAACAATGATGTCGAGTTAATAGGATTTTCAGATGCTGATTTTGCAGGGAGCAGGGATGACAGGAAAAGCACCTCCGGGACGTGTCAATTCCTCGGCAGGAGGCTTATCTCATGGAACAGCAAGAAACAGAATTGTGTTGCAACCTCCACAGCAGAGTCAGAGTACATCTCGGTAGGAAGCTGTTGCGCACAACTTCTATGGATCAGAAACCAGTTAGCCGACTACGACCTTCAGTTCAAGGAAGTACCCATGTACTGCGACTCCTCCAGTGCAATTTCCATTGCCAACAATCCGGTGTCGCACAGCAGAATGAAGCATATTGAAGTACGCTACCACTTCATTCGGGAGCACGTGGAGAACAAGGATATCTCTCTCTGTTATGTCCCCACGGACAAGCAGATTACTGATATATTCACAAAGCCCCTAGACGAGGCCAAGTTCAATCTTTTCAAGACTGAATTGGGTATGCTCAATTATGAGGAATGAAGACTACAGAAGCTCCAGGCCCGTGCAAGAACTGAGGGGGAGCAAAGGGTCAAACGCTACAGACCCCGATTTGTAGAAGCCGAAAAGGGGGAGATTACCCTCCCGGCTAAGGCTAAGGTGGCTCCAAGCTTGCTCCCAAGAAATTGGTATTGGTAATGGATAACTCACTCAACTCACTTTTCAGTTTATGGTTTTCATTCTCATTTGCTCTATTCACCTTAGCTTGTAGGGTTTAGGCTTCTTCAAATAGGGGGAGATTGTTGGGTATTGTATCCACAATGTACCTGATTTGAAGAAGCCCCTGAACAAGCTAAGATCAATAGACAATGTATTTGATAAACTCTTTTAAGTTGTGCTTGCAGTTCCTCCACGCTAAGTGCACACCAATGTCAGGGTGCAGTAGGTCAATATACACGGGTCTGCACGACGTAATCCCTCGTTGAGCAGATCGGTGTGTTGGCCTACGTGTACTCTCTCTATTGGAGTGCACTTACTTTCAAGTATAGGGCCGTATTTATGCAAGAGAAGACAAGGAGCACGGATGGGTCAAGGAGCAGCTCATGGGTGGAAAGACGAAAATTCGTCTAAGTGTAAATCGACGAGAATCACCAAGGGATTCTCGCCGATTCGTCGAGAATCACAAGGGATTCTCGCCGATTCGTCGAGAATCAGTGATTGATTCTCGCCGAACAAGTTCCAGCCACTTCTAAGCAAGCACCTCTGCGTCTAAGTAAGAATCGACGAGAATCACTTAGTGATTCTCGTCGAATCGACGAGAATCACTGGATTATTCTCGCCGTCTCGACCTCGCCTAAAGCAGTGCGTGCAACCAAGGCAAATTTGACGAGAATCATCTTTGATTCTCACCGAATCGTCGAGAATCACCTTTGATTCTCGGCGACTCGGCGAGAATCACTTTCGATTCTCACCGATTTTGACTTGGCGTTTTTCTGTAACTTTCTGAACCGAATTCTGCTGCTGTTAAATTTCTGGACCGGGATTTGGGGATTTCTATTGTGGGTCCCATAAACGGTCATATTGGAGTTAACTACAGTATTTATATACGGGTATTTTGAACGGAATACCTACACAGAAAGAAGCCGAGCGAGTGCAAACCCTAAAATCGCGAAATCTCTCTGCCGCCTCCGTCGCCGCTCGCGCTAGTCCGTCGCCGCTGCTGATCGCATTTCTTCCCGATCTCCGGCGACAGAAGCTTAGCAAAGCTTGAGTCTCACGTGTCTATCCAGAGATCCCTTGTCTCTCGATTTGTTGACCGGGAAAACTCCCCCGTCCGAATCGATCGAGACGACCGATCCTAGAGTGACCGTTGGTAGACCTAGTTTGCTTTGCAACGAAGATTGGATCTCAGAAGTACTGCTGCCGCGCACCTTCGTTGCCGTCGATCCCGAACCAAGCCGCCGCTCGGATTGCCGCCGCCGGTTTCGGGAAGATCCTTTCCAAGAGAGACCAAGGTTGTAGACTTTTCGTTGACTTCACAAACACGTCGTCGAACGAAGAGGAACACCGTAGTCTCCAAACGAAGTTTGTATCTCGTGTACATTCTATATTTACTTTTGTTGTAAAGGAACGTTTGTTCCGTGTTGTAAGGGTTGGGTGCAACCCGTTTTGTGGGAGTGTTGACTCTCACGTGTGGAAGGGTTCCTTCCGGTAGTGGAGGGATTGGATTTCAATCCCGTTGGAGAAGTGACCGAGTCGTCCCTTGTTGGGGAGATTGGTCGAAGGGGGAAAGTGGATGTACCCAAGTCGGGGAACTACTATAAATTGCCTGTGTATTCTGTGTGCTGTGCTTTTTATTTTTATTGTGCAGGTATCGTCATAAATTCCGCAAAAGCTTTGCTCGTCACCTATTCCCCCCCCCCCCCCATAGGTGCACATAGCTGACACTAGGTGGACTTTCAACAAGTGTCGACACTAAGGGAATGTGTCGACACTCAGCTGAAGTCTCAACAAGAAGAAGGTGTGTCGACACAAGGAGCTGTGTCGACACTCAGCAAGTATCGACATTGAAGACTATGTGCCGACACAAAGAAGCAGTGTCGACACCTGACAGATTCAACATAAGAAGTTGTGTCGACACAAAGGAGATGTATCGACACTTAGAAGAATTCAGTAAAAGCTAGAAGAACAAGTACCTGTGTCGACACTCAATTTCAGTGTCGACACATGTAGAAGAATCTGTGTCGAGACATACAAGGAGTTGTGTCGACACCTTGTAGACTTGTGTCGACACTTACACAACATGTGTCGACACTTGGACTATAAGTGTCGACACTTAAAGACAGAAAGTCTCGACACTTACAGATAGTTAGAGATTTTCAAGAAATGACTGGATGACTTGACAGCTGCCGTTCCAGCCGGTCTACAGCACCTGTCAGAGATATCAGAAGTCAGTTATGGACCGGACCAGCCGGTTACCATGAAGAAGGCCTATAAATAGGCACCTACAGTTTACAGAAACTGTTGTTCAAGTTGTTCAAAAGAGTTATCATTATTGAAGAACAAGTTATTAAAGTGGTACCAAGAGTATCAACACAAGAAGATCTTGCAGTCCAAGTGCAGATCTAAGAAGTTGGAGAGAGAGGGCTGAAAGGGGAAACTAGATCTGATATACTCTAGAGGGGGGGTGAATAGAGTATATGGTGCTTTTTAAAACACAAAGAAAATCTTTTGCAAGGCTTTACAACAATTGTTGTAATGAATGTGAGCAGGGAAGCAGAAATAAAATAAACCACAAAACTAAGCTATGCACAAAAGAATCTAGTCCAGAAACAAAAGAAAAACATGCACAACCAGAAGACACAAGGAAATATAGTGGTTCCCCAACTTGGGTACATCCACTCTTCTACCACCCTAGGTAGGAATCCACTGCAGGATGAGTTGATCAGGTGTCCTGGGCACCAATGAGCTTTTGATAAGGTGCTCAAAAACCAAAACAGATTTTTTGATCAGGTGTCTTGCCACCAATGAGCTTTTGACAAGGTGCTCAAAAACCAACTTCAAACTTTTGAAGGGAGTTTGAAAAACCCTTTACAGAATGGGGGTGAGAGAGTGATGGCAGTCTTCTCTTTCTCAAGCAACTGAGAAGACTATGTGGATTCAGTGATGTTGTCAAAGCTCCCCCTGAGTCCTTGAAGTCTTCAGGAAGATGAGCTTTGCTGAGGGTGATAGGCCTTCAAAGATAGATCTCCAGCAAAGGATGATTTCAGCAAGCTGAAATATTGAGTGTCTGGAGTCTTGAAGTGATGTTGGCCTTGAACACTTGAGAGCTGAAGAGATCTTAAGATTTGAAAGCTTGATCTCTTGATGAGTGTTCTTCTGAATTCTTGTTAACAGAAAAATTTTTCAGAGTCTCTGTATATTGAGAGATGTCCTGTTCTTGTCAATCTCTCTTAACTGTCATTGATTCAAAAAAACATTCTCTCTTTTATTCTCTGAATCTCAATAAGAAAATTGCTCAGTCAAAGATAGCCGTTGGTCTGAATTAATTACAGCCTTAATTGCATAAAAAGTTCTGAAGGAAAGTCCACTGATATATTCCTTGAAAAATCCCTTGAAACTTGCTCCAGAATTAAATGAAAACGGCTGGCAGATCTTCTGACTTAAATGCAGAATAACTTCTATCTTGATTTGAATTTGAATTCTGAAGATCAACTGAAATCGTCGAACTGAGCTCTGCTATCGTCGAGCTGAGCTCAGCGAACTGGAAAAAGCAAGCAGCAAAGAAATCGTCGATCTGAGCTCAAAGATCGTCGAACTGAGCTCAGAGATAAAGATCCAGTACAGAGTCAAAATCGTCGACCTGAGCTCAGCGATCATCGAATGGAGTTCGATGATATTGAGAAGTTGAGCTCAGCGATCGTCGACCAGAGCTCGACGATATTGAGAGGCTTGAGCTCAGCGATCGTCGAATGGAGCTCGACGATCTGCCAAAGTTGAGCTAGACGATCGTCGACCGGAGTTCGACGAAACGTCGTGCTGAGCTCGACGATTTGGACTTAGTCTCCAGAAAAACTTGGGTCTTCAGAGCAGCTTTCAAACCTAGACTCCTGATCCCTTAGACTCAATTCTAATTGACCTATAATCTATACAGAAGGTCAAAACATAGAATCCTAGAGACATAGTGATCCTGACCCAAATTAGTAATAGGGTGTTCCAACAATCTCCCCCTATTTGGGTTAGGAAAACTATTTACAGACATTGAAAAACAAACAACATCAGACAGAAAAACATAAAACAACAACAACAAGACACAGAGCAGAACCATCACAGAGATATATTATATATGTGATATCCAGATAGCAGTTAGAAGAACCAAAAGTTGTCACCTTACAGAGTTATTCCTTTTCTTTGCCTTTTACCATTTTAATTTCCCTGTTAGGATTTAATGCTTGTTGTTTTGATCTGGTATCATCAGCTGCACCCAAATAGATTTGCTTTGAAGCCCTGGGAACCACTGCAGCTGGATGCAACTCCATGTACCTGTCTGCATCAAAAAACTTACTGGAAGCATATCTTTCTAACTCTTTTTGCCTCTGCTCTGACATGGTGGATATGTTGGAGGTGTCTAGCCCTTGTTCCTTTGCTTTCTTTATCTGATCTAAGGCAGCCAGTTCTTTCATCCTTGCAGTCCAAGCCATAGGATTTTTCTCAGGATCCTCAAATGGAACAGGTGGCTCATACCTGTTGGAAGTAGTTTCTTGAGGTGTCCTGGCAGTCACATTTTCTCTAAGCTTATAAGGGAATGGACCTGAAGATGTATCAGAAGAAACATGTCCACCCCTGGAATAAGGATGCTGCCTGGAGTGTCCTTTGGAGTAAACCTGAGTTTCTCTTTGGTTTCCCCTATATCCTCCCCTTCTAGAGTAGGACCCCCTAGATTGGCTTTCCCTTTGATATGTTCTTGCATGAGGCTGGTAGGGAGCCTGGCTTCTAGCAGGGCCTGATCTTGCAGAGCTGCCACCTGCACCTGCATCAGGTGGAGGTGGTGGAGGAGGATGAGGGTGCTTGGACTGGGAAGAATCTTTATCAAACTTCCTCTTCTTCTTCATTGCCTTTAACTGGTTCCTGGAGAATTGCATCCAATGCTCAGAGATTGGGCAATTGTGCAGAATATAATATGGAACATCATTATCATCTCTGACTTTGGCAGGAGGAACTCTCTTCAAGGCCTTACTTCTTGCCTTTCTTTTCCTTGCAATTGTGGCAGATGAGTCATCAGAAGCAGTAGCATAATCCTCAGATTCAGAGCTTTGTTCATCATACAGTGCATCAAGCTTCTTCATCAAATCCTCTTTTAACTGGACAGCAGCTGATGGGGCAGAAGATACAGAAACAGGAGGAGCAACAGGAGCAGCAGCAGATGTTACAACAATTACAGGAGCAGCAGCAGCTTCAGAGATAATAACTTCTACAGCAGTGGCAACTTCAGAGATAGCAACTTCAACAGCAGGCTCAACATCAACAGCCTCTGTCATCAGAAAATCCTGTGAGAAGGGCTCAACAGCAGCAATTGAAACAGTTTCTTCCTCAGTAGCAACAGCAATTCCAGAGGTAGACACAGCATTGTCTTCAACAGCAGTCACTGACTGAATAAAATCAGAGAGGATTCTGGGGTCACAGCAGGAGAAGGGCACTAGAGCCCTGGTCAAGTCTTCTGACTGGGCAGCAAGAACCTCTGGGGGCTGGACAGTATAGACTTCTGGAAGGCAGCTGAAGTAAGCAGGGTCAAAGGTAGACAGCAAAGACCTTAGGTCTATTGCAAGTACTGGAATGGCAGCAGCAGCAGACACAGAACCAGTGGCAATAGCAGAAGCAGCAGCAGCATCAGAAACACCAGCAGGAGGAGCAGCAGCAGCAACAGCAGCCTGGAAGCTGGCTTCATAGGGCATCTCCCCCTGCCTGGATGCAGAAACCTGTGCATCAAGGCACAATGCTGGGGGTGCTGCTATGGGGGTAAGGAAAGAGGACAGCCTGGCAGAGAGAGCTGCCACTGATTGTTGCAGAGGAGCTAAGGAGGCCTCCATGAGAAGGGAGAGCCTAGGAGCAAGGAGCTCATACAACAGATCAGCAAGGGCTGGGAGATCTACATGCTCAAGGGGAGCAGAGGTAGAGGGTACAGGGATGGCTGAGGGAGCTGGAGGAGGAGGGCTGAAGGGTGGAAGGGATGGCTCAGGAGAGGGTATGGTAGAGATGGAGGGTACAGGAATGGAAATGGAGGGAGTGAAGGTGGGTTGATCAATAAGTTGATGGAGAAGGTCTTGGAAAGTTGTTGAGGTGGTGGGGAAATCTGGAGGAGAGGAGGGGGAATCATCCATGTAGGATTCATCCAAGAGAGTGAAGGATGGAATGGATGTAGAGGAGGTGACATCTGGAGGTGGATAGGAGAAAAGGGGATGGAAGTGGTCTGCTGGAGGAGATGAAATTGTTGCTGGGGATGGAATTGAGGTTGGAGATGGGCTGGAAATGGTAATGGTGGAGGTTGCTGGAGAGGTGGATGGAGCTGGAGGAGGGGAAGCAGCAGCACTGGCAGCAGGCAGGTCTTCTGCAGGGGCAGAGACCTTGGGTGGAGTGACTCTAAGAGTCCTGGTGCCTGAAGGGCCAGAAGAGGAGGGCCTGCTGGGCTTGGAGATTTGCCTGTCCCATTTGCCAAAAAGGGCACAGGTGAGTCTCTTGGAGGCATTGATGTGCACTCCAGAGGAGACTAGCAGTGCAGGGCACTTAGTCTGGAGGAATATTCCCAGAATTCTTCCAAAGTTGACAAAGGTCTTGTTGATCTTTTTCTTCAACAGATCAAAGAACACTTCTCCCCAGTTCAAGCTTTTTCTATCTACCAGAGCTCCCATAAGGCAGAGCTGGAATCTGGAGATAGTATCATGAGCAGAATGCTTGGCCAAAAGGACCTTGCCTACAACATCAGCCATAAACCTGTATTCCACAGACAGGTTTCTCTTAAACAGTTTGCTAGGGTTCCCCTCAGGATGACCCATCCTGGCAAGAACATCAGCAAACTCTTCTCCAGAAAGGTCAGCAGAGTCTTCACCATTCCTGAAGCCAAATACCTCTGTGAGTACTGCTGAAGTCAGAGGTGCCTGGGTGCCACCAATGGAGCCAACTAAGGTGTTGTTGTCCAGGTTGTGGGCAGTATATACCCATTCTTTAATTTCATCAGATGCTAGTTTGATTCTGGTGGACATCAAGGCAGTTAATTGCTGATCTTTGAATAAGTTGAGAATATCTTGGAAGATTTGATCTGTGGTGTTGAAGGAATCGAAATCGATGTCAAAGCCGGCATCAAATTTCATTGCAGAGAGTACAGCAACTGAAATGGCCATGGTACCTGCAAAAAATCAACAAACAAAACGACCAAGGTAGAACTGTTTGGAGGGAAGAAAAGTTTGCAGAGAAATTGAAAGCGCAAGAGAGAACGACGGCGAAAAAAGAGTTTTATATTAGGGTTCGACGCAGAAAAGGAAAGATCGTTGAACTCAGTTCGACGATCGAGGCTCCTAAAGGAATCTGAAGAGACTCCAAAATCGTCGATCTCCGTTCGACGATCTGGAAAGGCGTCGAGCTCCGTTCGACGATCGTTCAGTGAACAAAATCGTCGAGCGCCGTTCGACGATCGTTGACCAGAGGAGATAGTCCATACTATCAGAGGGGCGCTGAACTCAGTTCGACGATTCTGGAAATCGTCGAACTCCGTTCGACGATCTTTGGGGAAATCGTCGAGCGTAGTTCAGAGATCAGAGAATTTCTAGATACTAAGAAAAATCAGAAATTTTGCCTAGTCTTGGTCAATTTTAGCTTTCAAAATCTTGGGTTTTATTTGAGACTTCCTCCATCTAGCATGCCTAACTGATTTAGGAAGAAAGTATGTTTCTTTTCATCCAAAGGCTTGGTGAAAATATCTCCCCTTTGTAAATCAGTTGGGATATACTGCAATTCAATTTTATTCTTCTCAACATTATCCCTTAAGAAATGATGCCTAATTTCTATATGTTTTGTCCTACTATGGAGGACTGGATTTTGAGCTATGGAGATAGCACTTGTATTGTCACAAAATATTTTTGACTTCTCTAAGTTTTAACCATAGTCTAGAAGTTGATTTTGAATCCACAATATTTGTGAACAACAACTGCCTGCAGCCATGTATTCAGCTTCAGCAGTTGAAGTTGACACAGATGTTTGTTTCTTGCAAAACCAGGAGACAAGTCTATCACCAAGGAACTGACAAGTTCCACTGGTGCTTTTCCTGTCAATTCTGCATCCAGCATAATCAGCATCAGAGAATCCAGTTAACTCAAATGCTGAATCTTTTGGATACCAGAGTCCTAGATTTGGACAACTTTTAACATACCTGAGAATCCTCTTTACTAATGTGAGGTGTGACTCTCTAGGGCTAACTTGGAATCTAGCACATATACATGTAGCAAACATTATATCTGGTCTACTAGCTGTAAGGTACAGTAAAGAGCCAATCATTGCTCTATATGTTGTCTGATCAACAGGTTTCCCATGTTCATCAGCATCCAATACAGCATTGGTAGGCATGGGTGTTTTCATGCAAGATGCCTCAGACATGCCAAATTTCTTAACCAGTTCATTAGCATATTTGGTTTGAGAAATAAAGATGCCCTCAGCATGTTGTTTGACTTGCAATCCTAGGAAGAAGGATAGCTCACCCATGCTACTCATCTCAAATTTAGAGTGCATTAGGTTGGAAAACCTTCTGCATAGTTTTGAGTCGGTAGAACCAAAAATGATATCGTCTACATAAATTTGTACTAGTAGGGTATGGGACTTATGGGTTCTAATGAAAAGAGTTTGGTCTACTCTACCCCTTATAAAATCATTTTTCAAGAGAAAGCATGCTAGGGTCTCATACCATGCTCTGGGAGCTTGCTTGAGACCATATAATGCTTTATTCAATTTAAAAACAAAATCAGGATGAGTTGGAGAGATAAAACCTGGAGGTTGTCTGACATAGACTTCCTCTTTGATGTCTCCATTTAAGAAGGCACTCTTGACATCCATTTGATAAACTTTGAAGCCTTTGTGAGCTGCATAAGCTAAGAAAATCCTGATGGCTTCTAATCTTGCAACAGGTGCAAAGGTCTGGTCGTAGTCAATTCCTTCTTCTTGAGAATATCCTTGGGCAACTAGCCTTGCCTTGTTCCTTACTATTACTCCTTGATCATCCAGTTTGTTTCTGAATACCCATTTTGTTCCAACAATGGAATGATCCTTAGGCTTTGGCACTAGTTCCCATACTTTGTTCCTCTCAAATTGATGCAGCTCCTCTTGCATGGCAATGATCCAGTGTGGATCTTGCTCTGCATCTTGAATGGACTGAGGTTCAATTTGAGAAAGGAAGCAGGTGTGCAACAGGTTTTGGTTGACCTGATTTCTGGTTTGCACACCAGCTGAGAGTTCTCCAATTATTTGGGTAATTGGATGGTCTCTGGATGTTACTAAGTCAACAGGGGTTGTTGATTGTTCATCAACCTGTATTGTTGTTTCCTCTTGTGGTACAACAACTGGCTCTTCAAGCTGAGCTTCAATATGTTGAGCATTGCTTTCATCTTCACTGCTTTCATCCTCTTGAGCAACCTGTAGCTTGTTCATATCTTCAACTAGAGAGTGTTCCTGCAAAGGTTCTATGGTAGAAGAAATCTTCTCCTTGAAAGACATGTTAGTTTCATCAAAAGAGACATGAACAGATTCCTCAATTTTCAATGATGATTTATTATAAACCCTATATGCCTTGCTGATCATGGAGTATCCCAGAAACACTCCTTCATCAGCTTTGGCTTGAAATTTTGCTAGATGTTTCTTATCATTATTGTGAATATAACAAATGCAACCAAAAATTTTGAAATAGTCAACTTTAGGTTTCTTCCCTTTGAGTAATTCATAGGGAGTCTTTCCCTTCAGTTTATGTATCAGACTCCTGTTCAGCACATAGTTGGAGGTGTTTACTGCCTCTGCCCAAAAGGATAGAGGTAGATGAGCATCTGACAACAATGTGGTGGCAGATTCAATAAGGGTTCTATTTTTCCTTTCAGCTACCCCATTTTGTTGAGGAGTTCTAGGAGCTGAGAAAGTGTGCCTGATCCCTTCACTCTGACAGAACTCTTGTGTTGAAGTTGGAGACCGGGCGGTCTGTCTTGGCGGGTTAGAGACCGCGCGGTCTGGCGGTTTGACTCGGCGACTTGTAAACCGCGCGGTCTAAGCAATCTTCACAGGCGACCTCTCTGCATCTCTTATTGTAAGCCGTGCTGTTAGTGCTTCTGTCTAACCGCGCGGCCTGTGCGGTTTACTTTGTACAGTCCGCTTAGCTTGTAAATTTTAGTCCCACATCTCTTATTTGTATTCTCTCTTCTCTCCTCCATTCTATATAAGGGAGGGCATACCTTTGTAATAGTTATCATTTTTGGATAATAAAATTTCGATTATTCAAAAGTTTATTCGGCTTGTTCTCTTCTTTTCGCTTCCTTTCTCTACTTTCTAACATGGTATCAGAGGACACGGTCTTTTCCTCCTGATTCTGTGCGCTCTCTGTTGTTCGCGGCTTGTCATTCCGCGTTCTGCGGCTTGTTCGCGGCTTGCCTTCTCCTCTGTCCGCGCGGTTTGTCTCTATCCGCGCGGCTTGTTTCTGTCCGCTGCCTGTTTGCGCGGCTTGCTCTTCTTGTTTCTCTTCTCCTCCTGCTCTTTGTCGCAGCGACCTGTTTCCGTGTCGCCGCGCTCCTTGCTCTTTCCTGCCGCTCCGACTTCCTAGTCGCTGCGGTCTGTCTCTGTCCGCGTGTGTTGTCTCTACACTCGCGATTTGCTGCTGTGATCTGCCTGACCGTGCGGGTTGTTCCTTTCTTACCCGCATCTTGGTCGCGGTCACCTGCTCTTCTCCTCTCTTCTGTTCGCTCGGCCTTTTCAGTCCGCGCGACCTCTTCCCCGCTGTGCCCTTGACCGCATTCTCGCAACTGCTGTGATCTGCCTGACCGTGCGGGTTGTCCCTTTCTTACCCGCATCTTGGTCGCGGTCACCTGCTCTTCTCCTCTCTTCTGTTCGCCCGGCCCTTTGCAGTCCGCGCGACTTCTTCCCCGCTGTGCCTTGATCTGGATCCTAGCCGCTCGTGTTCAAGCGGCTTCTCCCCTTTTGTTCCCGCCGCGGTTTCTCGCGGATTCTTCCTTGTTTGAGCGGCCTCTCCGCCTCTTCGCTCTTAGCCGCTTCTCTTGTTAGTCGCCGCGACCTCCTGGTTTAGTCGCGCGGCTTGTGCTCTGCACCTTGGTCGTGGCCCTTCGTGCCGCTGGTGTGCTGTCACCGAGACCGCTGCAGTTTCTTCTTCCTCCCTTCATGGCTTTCGCCTCGGTTGTCACGTCTTCTGGTCGTGCACACGTTGTTACTCAGGGCAAATGGCTGATCGACACTGGTGCTACGAATCATATGACCGGCCATCTCCCGTGTTTCTCTCTCCTAGAAAAACATGCTCGCTTGCCCCCAGTTACTCTCGCTGACGGCTCTTCATCATCTGTTCATGGCACAGGGATAGTTCATGTCACCCCGTCTCTTCACTTGGCGGATACTCTATATGTGCCCCAGTTCCCGTGCAACTTATTATCTGTTACATCTCTTTGCAAGCAATTACAGTGTTCCGTCACATTTACTTCTACTTCTTGCTCTTTTCAGGATCCGGACTCCCAACGGACGATTGCTACTGGGACTGAGAGTGGCGGCTTATACTTCCTCGACAACATTTCTGCTTTTTCCACCTTCTCCTCCACCTCCACAGATCTTCTCCAATGGCATCTCCGCCTTGGTCATGCTCCTCCCCGTCTTCTTCGTCAACTTCTGCCCCACCTTCCTCCTCAAAGTCCTCCGCTCAACTGTGAGGCCTGTCAGCTTGGCAAGCATCACCGCTCCTCCTTCCCTCCAAAGCACGTTCGTAGCTCTACCCGTCCGTTTGATCTTATCCACTCCGACATCTGGGGTCCTTCTCCTACTCTTACCATTGGTCGGGGTAGTTCCTATTTTGTCACGTTCATTGATGATTTCTCTCGCTGTACGTGGGTGTATCTGTTAAAAGATCGCTCCGAATTATTCTCTGTATGGACATCCTTCTATCTCATGATCCAAACTCAGTTTGATGTTTCTATCAAAGTTTTTCGGTCTGATAATGCCGCAGAATATCTCAGTCGTGACTTCTCTACATTCTGCATGCAAAATGGGATTCTTCATCAAACTAGTTGTGTCTATTCTTCACAACAAAATGGTGTAGCCGAACGCAAAAACCGACACCTGCTCGATGTCGCTCGCACCTTGATGACCCAGATGCATGTTCCTCGCTCCTATTGGGGCTATGCTGTTCTCCTTGCCTGCTACCTCATCAATCGCATTCCCTCCACGGTTCTCCATGGCCAAACCCCGTTCTCCATTTTGTATCCGGGCAAGGAGCCGTTTCATCTCCCTCTCCAAATCTTTGGATGCACTGCCTTTGTGCATGCCCCTTCTGCCACCCGTGATAAGCTCTCCCCTCGCTCCACCAAATGTGTCTTTCTGGGGTATTCCACCACTCAGAAAGGCTACTGTTGCTTTGATCCCGTCCTTCGTAAGCAGTTCGTCTCTGCTGACGTCACCTTCTTCGAGAATACCTCCTACTTCTCGGATGCCTCTTCTCCTCTTCTCCCAGCTTCTGATTCTCCTGCCATTCCCTTCGTTCCCTCGTCTCCTCCTACACTCTCCACCACTACACCGTCTCCACCCCCTCCTCTTCCTCCACCTCTCTCTCTCCCTTCTCCACCACCCTCTCCCTCCTCTCCGCTGCCGTCTCTCTCTTCTCCCGGGCCAGCTTTCTCTACCACGGATGCTCCGGATGCCGCGGGCCCGGCTGACCTGGATCTTCCTATAGCTCTTCGCAAAGGGGTGCGGACGTGCACCTTACACCCCCTTGCTGCTGTTGTTTCCTATGATCGTCTTACTCCTTCTCGCAGGGCCTTTGCACTGGCTATCTCTGCCACTGCCACACCCCGCTCCTATCAGGAGGCCCTTGCTATTCCTCACTGGAAGATGGCCATGGATGAGGAAATGGCGACCCTCACTGAGCGGGGTACCTGGACTCTTGTTCCTCCTCCCTTTGGCACTGATGTTGTTGGCTGTCGCTGGGTCTTTGTGGTCAAATTTAGCCCAGACGGCACTGTGGATCGGTATAAGGCTCGCCTTGTGGCTAAGGGCTTTACTCAGACCTATGGGGTTGATTACTTTGACACCTTCTCCCCTGTGGCTCGTCTCAGCACAATCCGGGTTCTTCTCTCTGTGGCCGTCAATCGGGATTGGCCAATTTCTCAGCTGGACGTCAAGAATGCCTTCCTTTATGGTGATCTTCACGAGGCCGTTTACATGGAGCAACCTCCTGGGTATGTTGCTCAGGGGGAGACACGAGTATGCCGGCTGCAGAAGGCAATTTATGGCCTCAAGCAGAGTCCTCGAGCTTGGTTTGACAAGGTCAGCGGTATTGTGGCGGCTGTTGGTTTTGTGCGAAGCTCTGCTGATCACTCTCTCTTTATTCGCAAAACTCCTTCTGGGCTGGTTGTTCTTGCTGTATACGTCGATGATATTCTTCTCACTGGCGATGACCAGGAAGGGGTAGCCCTGACAAAGCTACATCTTCGCCAACATCTGATCACTAAAGATATGGGCTCTCCAAAGTACTTTCTGGGGATCGAACTCTCTCGGAAGCCCGACTCCTTAGTTCTCTCTCAGCGTAAGTATGCCCTTGATCTTTTAAAAGAGGCAGGATTGACTGGAGCTAAACCTGCCCGATGTACCATGGCTATTGGGGAGGACAAAACCTGGACAGATGATTCGCCTCTTCTTTCAGATAGTTCGCGATACAGGCGTCTGGTTGGTAAGCTCATATATCTCACAGTGACCAGACCCGACATTTCTTATGCTGTGGGCAAGGTGAGTCAATTCATGCAAGCGCCCAGGGATTGTCATCTTCAGTCCGCCTTGCGGATCTTGGAATATGTCAAAGCAGCGCCTGGGAAAGGATTACTGTTTCAGAAGAATGGTCATCTGAGGATTGAAGCCTACTCAGATGCAAGTTATGCTGATGACAAAGGGGATCGCAAGTCTACCTCAGGTTTTTGCACCTTTGTTGGGGGAAATCTGGTGAGCTGGAAGAGTAAAAAGCAGTCTGTTGTCTCCAGGTCCAGTGCTGAAGCTGAGTATCGCAGTATGGCGTCAACCACTTGTGAGTTGAAATGGTTGCGGGCTCTCATGCTAGATTTAGGAGAGGTGTACAACCATCCTCTACCTATGTTCTGTGATAACAAGGCCGCCATATACATCTCCAAAAATCCGGTATTCCATGAAAGAACAAAGCACATTGAGGTTGACTGCCATTTCATTCGTGAAGAGATTTTAAAAGAACAGATTTGCACTCCGTTTGTCACATCTGATAAAGAGCTAGCCGACATCTTCACCAAGCCAGTCTCCGCCTCGTTTCTGCATGTTTGCGACAAGCTGGGCATGATTGATATATATGCTCCAGCTTGAGGGGGAGTGTTGAAGTTGGAGACCGGGCGGTCTGTCTTGGCGGGTTAGAGACCGCGCGGTCTGGCGGTTTGACTCGGCGACTTGTAAACCGCGCGGTCTAAGCAATCTTCACAGGCGACCTCTCTGCATCTCTTATTGTAAGCCGTGCGGTTAGTGCTTCTGTCTAACCGCGCGGCCTGTGCGGTTTACTTTGTACAGTCCGCTTAGCTTGTAAATTTTAGTCCCACATCTCTTATTTGTATTCTCTCTTCTCTCCTCCATTCTATATAAGGGAGGGCATACCTTTGTAATAGTTATCATTTTTGGATAATAAAATTTCGATTATTCAAAAGTTTATTCGGCTTATTCTCTTCTTTTCGCTTCCTTTCTCTACTTTCTAACATCTTGCATAAGAAGAGAATCAAACTCTGTCCCATGATCACTTCTGATCAGGGCAATGTGAGTATTGAACTCAATCTTTATACATTTGAGAAACTCTGTCAGACACTTAAAGTTATCAGACTTCTTCCTTAAAAAGAACACCCAAGTGAATCTGGAGAAGTCATCTACAATCACTAAAGTGTAGGATTTCCCTCCTAGGCTTTGTACTGTGATGGGTCCAAATAGATCCATGTGTAACAGATACAATATCCTAGGTGAATCACTCTTATTAAGTGACTTAAAGCTGTTTTTAGTTTGCTTGCCTAATTGACAAGCCTTGCAAAGTCCTTCCTTCTTGTAGGGGCCAGAAGGTAGTCCTCTAACAAGGTTGTCCTTGGATAGCCTAGCAATAGTTCTAAGGTTTAGGTGTCCTAATCTCTTATGCCATAAAACATTTGGTCTATAAACTGAATTGAATAAGCAGATGTCTACAGTAGTTGAAAGAAAATCTACTAAGTAGATGTTACCTTTCCTTTTACCTGTTAACACAGTTGTGTTGTCCTCTGATTTGATTTTGCATGAAGTTTTGCTGAAGTTCACTTGGTAGCCTTCATCACACAGCTGACTGATGCTGATTAGGTTGTGCTTCAGTCCTTCCACATATGCTACCTTCTTGAAGGTTACAGAACCAATCTGGACTGCTCCATATCCTTTAGTTTGTCCAAAGTTGGAATCACCAAAGATAACTTTGGGTCCAAGCTTGGCTTTAAAGAAATTGAGGTTGTCCTTGTTCCCTGTCATGTGCTTGGAGCACCCACTATCCAAATACCATTGCTGGTTAGATGTTGGATAGGTCTTCATCTGCACATAAGGCAATTCACTTGTTTTTGACCCAGTTTACCTTGGGCCTAGGTTGATAACCTTTAAACTCAGAAATAAAAGATATCCCTGGCTGACTCTTATATCCTTCAGGATGATATCTCCTTGGAGGTAAAATCCATTCAGTATAAGGGTTAAATGTTTGGGATGAAGAACCCTCAGGATTCAATTTTGACTTGCCCTTGAAAATTTTTCCACTGCTCTGACCCCTGTTCGACGATCTTGGAGCTGAGTTCGACGATCTTGGGTCAGATCGTCGAGCTCCGTTCGACGGTCGACTATGGCTGAGGTCAGGTATATGGGATCGTCGAGCAGCGTTCAACGATCTTGGCTGAGATCGTCGACCTGCGTTCGACGATATTTCCTGAGATCATCGAGCTGCGTTCGGCGATCGTCGAGCTTCATTCGGCGATCGTCGATCTCCGTTCGACGATTTGTGCTGGACTTTAGTTTTCTGAGGCAGATCAGAATTCTTCCTGGCAACCTCTACAACTCCCTTTCCCTTGTCAGAAATGAACTTGATAGGGGTTGTTAGAACAATAGGTTGGCTGGATGAGGCACCCAAGCCCAGTGTACTGTTGAATCTTGAGTTCACTGTGCTTGTGATGTCCATCAACTTGATGCTTCTCCCATTGAGAGATTCTTCAAGCTTCTTGGCCTCAAAGAGCTCACTCTTCAGTGAAGCTATCTGTTCCCTATAGTTCTCCAACTCCTGAGAGAGTTTGAGGTTTTCTGATTTTAAATCACTTTGTTCAGATAATTGATTTCTGAGAGAGATGATCTCTTTCTCAGACTTTAGCAGATCTAAACATAGTGCTTTAAATTCAAGCTTAAAATCTTCTGAGGTAAAATCAAAAGAGCTGATTACCTGATCTTCTTCTGGTTGAGTCTCTGAGTCTGACTCTGACTCCTCTTCTTCTGAGCTGTTCTGTGAGGCATTGATTGCCATCATGCAAAACTCCTTTTCCTCTGCATCATCCTCATCATCACTTGAGCTGGAAGAGGTCTCTGACTCTTCTTCAGTCTCACTCCAGGATTCAGCAACAAATCCTTTCCTTGTGTGCTTATTTTTGCTGGTGGAAGGTTTGTTGTTTCCATGCCTTTTGGAGTCCTTCTCCTTTCTTCTTTCTTTTCTTTCCCTTCTGTCCTTGTTCTTATTCTCTGGACAGTCAGGAACTATATGCCCTGGTTTCCTGCAACTAAAGCAGATGATATCTTTGTTATTGCCAATGGACTTGTCATACCTTGGCTTGTCTTGCTCCTTGTATGATCTTCTTCTGAGGTCCTTCCTGGCCATCTTATAGAATCTTTTGGCCAATAGGCTGAGAAGTTCATCATTGCTTGTGGCCTTTTCTTCAGGCAGATCCTCAGCTGCCTTGAATGCAATAGTCTTCTCCTTTCTTGTGGCTGGAGAAGCAGCCTTCTGTTCTTCTTCTCTGTTCTTGATGAGTAGCTCATAAGATTTGAGCTTTCCCAACAAGGCTTCAGTGGTAATCTCATTTAGGCTTCTGGCATCTTTAATTGGCCAGATTCTTGAATCCCAAGTGCTGGGGAAGCACATTAGGATCTTGTCATTGAGTTCTGTCAGTGAGATTTCTTTATCTAATGTCCTCAGTTCACTGACAATTAGACTCAATCTATTGTACATGTCTCCCACTGACTCAGTTTCTCCCTTCTTGAAGTTCTCATATTGGGAGATGAGATGAGATCTTCTGTCCTTTCTCTCATCAGCTGAGCCAGAGACAATTTCTGAGAGCTTGTCCCAGATCTCCTTGGCTGAATTACATTCAGCTACCTTCTGAAAAATGTCATCTGACATTGTCTGAGCTAGAATGTTCATTGCCTTGGCATCAGCTACTTTCCATCTTTTAATGTCAGCATCTGTTCCTGATGGAGGTGGAACAGCACTTGTGCTTGTGCTCTCTGGAGGTCTTGGGCACACTGTCAAAACAGAATTAAAAATATCTTCGTCAATTGAATTCATGTAGAGTTTAATCCTTGCCTTCCAAAGTGCAAACTTTGATAGATTGCACACTGGAGGTCTGGTGCTAGCATAATCTTTGTTCTGGGCCATGGTTTGTGCAAGCTAACACAAAAAAAAAGGAAACAAAAGAAGGATCTAGTTTGGGATCTTTGGGGTTCAGGTGTTAGCCTGTACAACCAAACAGATATGGTATGTTTAACCAACCTGGCTCTGATACCAATTGAAAGGGGAAACTAGATCTGATATACTCTAGAGGGGGGGTGAATAGAGTATATGGTGCTTTTTAAAACACAAAGAAAATCTTTTGCAAGACTTTACAACAATTGTTGTAATGAATGTGAGCAGGGAAGCAGAAATAAAATAAACCACAAAACTAAGCTATGCACAAAAGAATCTAGTCCAGAAACAAAAGAAAAACATGCACAACCAGAAGACACAAGGAAATATAGTGGTTCCCCAACTTGGGTACATCCACTCTTCTACCACCCTAGGTAGGAATCCACTGCAGGATGAGTTGATCAGGTGTCCTGCGCACCAATGAGCTTTTGATAAGGTGCTCAAAAACCAAAACAGATTTTTTGATCAGGTGTCTTGCCACCAATGAGCTTTTGACAAGGTGCTCAAAAACCAACTTCAAACTTTTGAAGGGAGTTTGAAAAACCCTTTACAGAATGGGGGTGAGAGAGTGATGGCAGTCTTCTCTTTCTCAAGCAACTGAGAAGACTATGTGGATTCAGTGATGTTGTCAAAGCTCCCCCTGAGTCCTTGAAGTCTTCAGGAAGATGAGCTTTGCTGAGGGTGATAGGCCTTCAAAGATAGATCTCCAGCAAAGGATGATTTCAGCAAGCTGAAATATTGAGTGTCTGGAGTCTTGAAGTGATGTTGGCCTTGAACACTTGAGAGCTGAAGAGATCTTAAGATTTGAAAGCTTGATCTCTTGATGAGTGTTCTTCTGAATTCTTGTTAACAGAAAATTTTTTCAGAGTCTCTGTATATTGAGAGATGTCCTGTTCTTGTCAATCTCTCTTAATTGTCATTGATTCAAAAAAACATTCTCTCTTTTATTCTCTGAATCTCAATAAGAAAATTGCTCAGTCAAAGATAGCCGTTGGTCTGAATTAATTACAGCCTTAATTGCATAAAAAGTTCTGAAGGAAAGTCCACTGATATATTCCTTGAAAAATCCCTTGAAACTTGCTCCAGAATTAAATGAAAACGGCTGGCAGATCTTCTGACTTAAATGCAGAATAACTTCTATCTTGATTTGAATTTGAATTCTGAAGATCAACTGAAATCGTCGAACTGAGCTCTGCTATCGTCGAGCTGAGCTCAGCGAACTGGAAAAAGCAAGCAGCAAAGAAATCGTTGATCTGAGCTCAAAGATCGTCGAACTGAGCTCAGAGATAAAGATCCAGTACAGAGTCAAAATCGTCGACCTGAGCTCAGCGATCGTCGAATGGAGTTCGACGATATTGAGAAGTTGAGCTCAGCGATCGTCGACCAGAGCTCGACGATATTGAGAGGCTTGAGCTCAGCGATCGTCGAATGGAGCTCGACGATCTGCCAAAGTTGAGCTAGACGATCGTCGACCGGAGTTCGACGAAACGTCGTGCTGAGCTCGACGATTTGGACTTAGTCTCCAGAAAAACTTGGGTCTTCAGAGCAGCTTTCAAACCTAGACTCCTGATCCCTTAGACTCAATTCTAATTGACCAATAATCTATACAGAAGGTCAAAACATAGAATCCTAGAGACATAGTGATCCTGACCCAAATTAGTAATAGGGTGTTCCAACAAGGGCTCCATCCAAGAAATCAGCCTCTGGAACTAGGCTGAGAAGAAGGATTCAGATTCAATTCTGGATCTTAAGTCGCAGAGGTCAAGGAACAACTGCAGGAGGATTCAGTCTTATTCAGTTCTACTCAAGAAGCTTTGAAGAAAGCTAAGTCAGAGTGAATCCAGCTGAGTTCTTCCAAGAACTCATCAAGAAACTCTCAACTCCCCTCTTTTATTTCTGAGTTGTAGAGTTAATTTTTGTAATACATTTTTAACTTGTAGGATCCTTTGGATCTGAGTGAATTGTAAGCCTATAATTATAAAGGCTGAGGGTAGGGCTTGTTAGCCTGAGTGTAGGAGATTGAGATCTCTGAGTGTAGGCCTTGTTGGCTGAGTGTAGGCCTTGATGGCTGAGTGTAGGCCTTGGTTGGCTGAGTGTAGGCCTTGATTGGCTGAGTGTAGGCTTTGGGATAAAGCTGAGTTGTAAGGCTTTGGGCCTGAGGTGTAGGAACCAATTTGGGTTCTGAGACAGTGGAGGAGTTTGGCCGAATCTAGTACACTGCTAGATAGGCGAAGGGGGAAGTGGATGTACCCATATCTTGGGGAACCACTATAAACCACTGTGTTGTGCTGTGATTGTGCTGTGTATGTTGTGAATACTTTGTGATTGTTGTGCAAAAGTTATAAATCTGTGATAATAAACTGTTTGCTGCTAGTAAAGTTAGAAAAGGATTAGGTCACCTATTCACCCCCCCCCCCCCTCTAGGTGTTTAGGTACCATATCTTTCAAGTGGTATCAAAGCGAGGTTTCTCAAAAAGGACTAACAGTCTGAGGAGATTCTGTTTGGCAGATTCAGTGTAAGGCAAAACACAGATTCAAGAAAGTAAAGAAAATCAAGAAATATGGGTTCCTCTGAGAATCACAAGGAATTGGGTTCCATGAAATTACCCATATGCAGGAAAGAGATCTTTGGGATCTGGAAGGAAAGGGTAAGGCTGTTTATGGAGGCCTCAGACCCTAAAATCTACATCACAGTAAAGGAAGAGCCTTATGTGCCCATGAAGATTTCAGTTTTGGATGCAAATCAGAGAACTCCAAAGGATTTCTCTGAGATGACTAAGGATGAGATTGTCCTAGCCACTATGGACAAGAGGGCACAGAACATAATAGTGAGTGCCATTGATGATGCAACTTTTCAGAATCTTATACACTGCAAGACAGCTAAAGAGATGTGGGACACTCTTATAGTGTATATGGAAGGATCTGAAGAAGTTAGGCAAGATAGAAAATCCTTGCTAAATCAGGAGTATGAGAGTTTTAGACAAGGTAAAAGTGATAGCATAACTGAGTGCTACAAAAAGTTCTACAGAATAGTTAATGAACTCATGTCTTATGGAAGAGAGTTCAGTAACTATGAACTAAATGATAAGTTCTTAAGGTCCCTAACCAAAGATTGGGACACAAAGATCTGTGCCATAAGAGAAATGGCTAAGTTTGGGGGAAATTCCTCCTCCTACACTGTTTGGCAAGTTATTGTCATATGAGATGCAGTTGACAGTGAGGAAAGTGGAGGAGAAGTCAACAAGAATTGAACACAAAGAAAGATCAGTTGCTTTCAAGACAGAAGTTCCCAGAAAGTGCAGCAATAAGTCATCAACTCCACCTCCAGAGGTAGTTGATTCAGAGTCTGATGAGTCAGTCAGCACAAAGAGTGAGAGCAGTGAAAGTGATGAAGACTTTGATGCCTTCACTAGACACTTTCAGAAATTTTTGAAGAAGAAACAGTGGAGGTCAAGACCTTCTTCAAAGGGAAAGGAAGTCTTTTATCAGGAGAAAAAGCCTTCAAATAAAGACAGGAAGAGGACAAAGTCAAGCAAGGCAACTGGATCTAAGATAGTGTGCTATTGCTGCAATAGACAGGGCCATGTTATTGCAGACTGTCCTGAAAAGAGGAAAGAATCTGGTGACAGGAAAAAGACTCATTTCAAAGGCAAGAAAGAGAAGTCTTTTGTAGCCAAGAAAGAGAAGACTCTATCAGATATTTCTTCTTCAGAATCTGAGTCTGATGCTGAAGCCTACATAGGGCTGTTTGCTGAAGAAGAAGAGGAAGAATTCATGCAGATCATGGAGTCTATTTATGAACAAGAAGACAGTCAATGCCAAGGGCTAATGGCTTTGACAGAGAGTGCCAAAATCCTGGAGCAGCCAGGACCCAGTCAGGTACAAAGTTCAAGTTTAAATTCAGTTTCTTGTTCTAGTTCAGATTCAGATTCTTCTTCATCAAGTGATGAAAGTGTATCTGAGTCTGAGGGTGATATTCATCAGCTTATAGATGAATATAAGGTGTTGTTGCAAGCTTACAAGAAAAGCAAGTCCCTAGCCAAAAGTCAGGCAAAGGAAATTGCTGATCTTAAAGCTGCTGCAACAGATTTTGAGAAGCAATTTGATCAAAAATTGAATGAGATAGCTAGGCTGAAACACATAACAGTGATTCAGATGGGTACTATATCATTTAAGAATGATCAAATTAAGAGTCTGGAGATCAATCTTCAGAAGGAGAAGGACTTAGTTGCTAGGTTTTCTAAACCTAAGTCAGTGTTACCTTTAATTGATGATTTTGTTCATCATAAAGGCAAGGCTGGACTGGGCTTTATTAGACCTGCAAGGACTGAGCAGTCCAAGTCCAAGTCCAAGGGCAAAGCCCCAGCATTCAACAAGTCTGTTGTAGATAAGACAGCAAAGGTTGTACCTAAGCAAAGGTACAACATGTTTGAATGCTGGTGCTGTGGCAATGTTAGCCACTTTGCAGTGGACTGTTGGCACAATGTTAGTGCCAAAGTGAGTAGCAAGCTACCTGGTGGAAAGCCAGTAGGTAGTTTTGTCAAGTTGCAAACTAACAAATACCAAGGACCCAAGAATTCTTTGGGTTCTAAGGTTAATTAATCTGTTTTGCAGGTGAGTCCAAGTGGCCATACCCCAACATGGTACTTGGACAGTGGATGTTCCAGACATATGACTAGAACAAGAAGATTACTAAAGGACTACATTCCAATAAAAGATGGTCCAAAAGTAACCTTTGGTGGTTCTGAAAAAGGAATCATCAAAGGATTTGGTAACATTTCTACAAACTTAGTTACCATTACTCAAGTGGCTTATGTTAAAGGGTTGAAACACAACCTAATAAGTATAAGTCAATTAAGTGATGTAGGGTATGACATCTCATTTATTAAAAATGGTTGTCATATCAAGAGGTCAAGTGATCAAGAGATCATTTTGACTGGTTATAGGAAGAGGAATGTCTACTGTCTAGACATTATGGTTGAGAACAATGGTTCTCCAGTTTTTCTTGTAGCTGATGAGACAGTCTCTCATTGTGTCAAATGACACAAGAGGCTTGCCCATCTTAACTACAAGACTATTAGCAAACTCTTTAGCAAAGAGTTAGTGAGGAATGGTCCTCAAGTTAAGTGTGTTAAAGATGGTATTTGCTCAGCTTGTCAAAAGGGCAAGCAGACTAAATCCACCTTTAGAAGCATAAAAAACAAAGATGCTGTGAGGTGTTTATACCTCTTGCATATGGATCTCTTTGGTCCAATGCAGGTTCACAGCTTAGGTAGGAAGGTTTATACCTTTGTAGTTGTAGATGACTACTCAAGGTTTTCCTGGGTGTTCTTCTTAAGACAGAAATCTGAAACACCTAGTGTCTTCTATAGCTTTGTCAAGCAAATTCAGAATGAACTAAATAGTACAGTGGTCAAAATTAGAAGTGACCATGGTACTGAATTTCAGTCTGATAGCTTGACAAAACTGTGTGAAGACTTTGGGATATTTCAAGAATTCTCTTCACCTAGAACACCTCAGCAAAATGGCATTGCTGAGAGGAGGAATAGAACCTTGATAGAGGCTGGTAGGACCCTACTAAGTGATTCATCTCAGCCAGAATATTTCTGGGCTGAAGCAGTTAATACTGCATGCCATGTTATAAATAAGGCTACCATCACTAAAAGGCTAAATAAGACCCCCTATGAAGTTGTGAAAGGCAGGAAACCAAACCTATCCTATTTTAGGATCTTTGGTTGTAAATGCTTCATACTTAACAATGGGAAGTCTTTCTTAACTAAGTTTGCTGCCAAGTCCCAAGAGGGAATTTATGTTGGGTACAGCAATAATAATAAGGCTTATAGAGTCTACAACTTGACTACACAAGTTGTAGAAGAATCAGTGCATGTAGTTTTTGATGAGACTAAACTTATTAATAATGAGTTATCTAGTAGTCTATGCAGCCCCACAGATTTGACAAAGAAAATGGACAAGCTTACTATAGAAGAAGTGCCTGCTGTAAGACAGCAAGTAGAAGAAAGTAGCTGTTGTCCAGGGGGAGAACTACATGTGCCAATTGCTCAAGAAATACAAGGAATACAGCATGATGCAGATGCTGAAGTGGTTCAACCAGAAGTTAGGATGCCTCCAGCCCACAGGCATCTTAGAGATCATCCAGTAGAGCTGATTATTGGAGATCCAAGATAAGGAGTTCAAACCAGGAGTAGAAACATGAATGCAGCAATCTACTCCAGCTTTCTATCACAAGTTGAACCTAAGAAGTTTGAAGAAGCAATACAAGATCCACAATGGACTGAAGCAATGCAAGAAGAGCTTAATCAGTTCAAGATGTGCAAGGTCTGGGAACTTGTTCCTAAACCTAACGACCACAATGTAATAGGAACTAAGTGGATCTACAGGAATAAGATGGATGAACAAGGGGTCATCATTAAGTATAAGGCTAGACTGGTTGCTAAAGGATATAGGCAAGAAGAAGGTATTGATTTTGATCAAACCTTTGCTCCAGTAGCCAGACTGGAAGTCATAAGGATGTTCTTGGCCTATGCAACCTATCAAGGATTCAAGGTATACCAAATGGATGTCAAGTCAGCATTCCTAAATGGTAATCTTAAAGAAGAAGTCTATGTGGAGCAGCCTTCAGGTTTTGTTGATCCAACTCTACCTCATCATGTCTATAGACCTAGGAAAGCTTTATATTGGTTAAAGCAAGCCCCTAGGGCTTCGTATGAAACCCTATCTAGTTTCCTCATTGAGAACAAGTTCTCAAGGGGGATAATAGATAAGACTCTATTCCTTAGGGAATCTAGAGGCAAATTAATACTAGTCCAAATATATGTAGATGACATTATATTTGGGTCTACTAAAAGCAGCCTTTGCAAAAAGTTTGCAAAACTTATGCAAGGTCAGTTTGAGATGAGTAGTATGGGAAAGCTGAAGTTTTTCTTGGGTCTCCAAGTTAAACAGACTGAAAGTGGTTTATCCATATGTCAGTCCAAGTTCACCCTAGAACTCATAAGGAAGTATGGTATGAATTCATCCAGCACCATGAAGACTCCTATGGGGTCAAGTATGTCTCTTAGCAAGGATGATGCAGGGAAACCTGTAGATGAAACCTTGTATAGAGGGATAGTTGGCTCCCTATTATACTTGACTGCTAGTAGACCTGACATTATGTATGCTACATGTGTTTGTGCCAGGTATCAAGCCTGCCCTAAAGAGTATCGTTTGACTGCAGTCAAAAGAATATTGAGATATCTAAAGGGCACTCCCTATCTAGGCCTCTAGTATCCTAGGAATGGAGATTTTGATCTAACAGGTTATTCAGATGCAGACTTTGCAGGATGCAAAGAGGATAGAAAAAGCACTACTGGAACCTGTCAATTCCTAGGTGGGAGACTAATTTCATGGAGTAGCAAGAAGCAAACCAGTTTGGCTATCTCCACAGCTGAGTCAGAGTATGTGGCTGCAGGAAGTTGCTGTGCTCAACTTCTGTGGATACAACATCAGCTAGAGGACTATGGATTTCAGGTAAGTAGAACTCCACTTTTCTGTGATTCTACAAGTGCTATTTCAATAACTAATAACCCTGTATCTCATAGTAGAATTAAACATATTGAAATTAAATATCATTTTGTTAGGGAGCATGTAGAAAGAGAAGATATTTTACTTGAATATGTTAAAACTGATAATCAGATAGCTGATATGTTTACTAAGCCCCTAAAAGAAGCTAAGTTCAATAGATTCAAAATTGAACTAGGAATGATAAACTTAGAATAAGTTTACAGAATTAAAATTGGCTAAGTAAAAAGGTGTCGACACATAGACAAATCTATGTCGACACAGAATAGTGGTGTCGACACTTCAGGAAAAAGGTGTTGACACATCTAGGATGTTGGTCTCGACACTTCAGAATGTTAGTGTCGACACATGTCCAGTAGGTGTCGACACATCCAAAGTGGTGTCGACACTTATGTTTTACTCAGTATTTACTAAGTAAAGTCTCGACAATGTGTCGAGTTATGTTGTGTCGACACATAATCAAGTGTCGACACATAAAATCTGTTGACTAAACTTGTGTCGACACATGTGTGTCGAGACATTATAAGTCAGTGTCGACACTTATTGCCAGTGTCGACACATTTTAAGATAGCTGTCCCGCCTGTTCATCTTCAAAATTAGACAGGTATAAATAGGGTTATGTCTTTGTTTGTCGACACGCTTTCAAAGTTTCGAGACCAAAACTACTATGTCGACACCTCTCTTTTCTACAGACAAATTCTACAAACCCTAATGGCTCCTAAGCTTGAGGAGAACGTTAACGAGGGTTATGAGCTTGTACGCGACGCGTTCGACGATGCTGATCCAGAACTCTAGGCTGTAGTAACCCTAGTCGCCGATTCTGGACTAGAATATCTCTTGTCTGAACCTACAAAGATTTGGAAGAAGGAAGTACTTGAATTCCTTAATGGAGCTGCAGTAGATGAATCTGGATTCAGAATCAAATTCAGAGTTCATGTAACTAAGGTCAAGGTTTCACCTAAAAATCTGAGGAAGGTGCTTCAGCTACCAAAAATTCAAGATGAAGAAGAGGTTACTGCTTCAAAGACCAGGGAAGCTTTAACCTGGTGTGGAATTGATCCTAAGATGAAGATAGGATCTGTTTTCAATAGAAAATGCATGAATAATCAAGGGAAGTTCATGTCTGAGATTGTGGGAAAAGTCTTACTCAGCAAGTCTGGAGGGCATGACAGAGTGCCTGCCTATATGTTTGGAATCATGACTAGAATTATCTTTACTCTAAGAACTGACTGGTCTCTAGTGGTTTATGAGAAGATTAAGGAGAGCTTGAAGAAGCCCAATCTGGGCAGGATCATTAGTCTCTACCTAGCTGGTACCATACCAGAGGTAATGAATACTGCTGCAGGCAGCAAGATAAACTACATGAGGAAAATGGATCAAAGGATCTTTTCAAGATGGGATAGGGTGTTGTCCAAGGACATGCCAACCCCAGAGAAGACAATTAATGAGAAAGATGCTCCTCCAAAGAAGAAAAGGAAGACAGCTCCTGTGGAACAAGTGTCCACAAGCAGTTCAGGGAGTGAATAACAAGTTGTTTTCACTCCTGATGATCATGAGGAAGTGCCTGTAGAGAAGACCCCTGCTGCTCAAGAGAATGCTGAGATCCAGGGGGAGCTACCACAGGCTAGCCCCATCCACAGGGATCCAAGCCAGGGGGAGCCACCAGTTGTAGAAGAAACATCTACACTGGCCAGTGAGCAAGCCACCACCATCATCCAAGAGTTACTCACTGACCTAAATACTTTAGAATATCTTAAAGAAGATGCTGATTTGTCTGATGTTTCTCAATAAACTCAGCTGCATAGTCCAGTTCCAGATGTTGTTAGAGAAGACACATCTGCTGTACAAGAAGTGATTCCTGAAGAACTAAGAACTTCTCCTGCACAGTCCCCACAAGAGTTCACCATAGAAGATTTATTCCTCAATCTAGACCAACACAGCTGCTGAGGGGGAGCAAGTGCAAGTTATGGAAGAGCCTGTGAGGCAAGACAATGAGAAGGCACCTGAAGTACAGGAAGAGAAGCCTCAAAGCCCTAAGGATAGGGTTGACATAGCCAGCACTTCTGCCTCTGAAGATGAGGAGAGTGCTAGGGCAAAGAAGAAGAAACTATATGTCTTCAAAAGGAGAAGTCAAAGTTATAAGAAAGCTCTGCAATCTATAGCCCCACAGCCTATTGTTCAACAAGCTCCAACAGTTGATTATAGTGCTTTACTGATTGCAATGCAGATAAAACTAGATGAACAGAGAAAAGCTATTGAAGCTTATGTAGATGAAGGGCACAAAGCTTTACAGTTTGATCTGGCCCAAGATATAAAATCCATAAGGTTTGAAATGAACCTTAACAAGAAGGAAATGAATGAATGCTTCCACAAAGGTGGAAATGCAGTGGTGTATTTGGCAACACACCAGGAGAAAATCAAAGCCCAAGTTGATGATATAGCATTGAAACAAGGATATGTTCTTGAGAATTAGTTACGAATGAATGACAATTTAACTGCCTCCCATAATGCTATAGTCACTGAGTTGAAGAACAAGGCTGCTGAACCTTCTACATCTACTGCTGCTGCTAAAACTGATTTTGATAAAGTATTTCAAGAGGAAATTACTGCTGTTAAGACTGCAATCCAAGCATCCCAGAAGGTCATATCTGAACAACTTACAAAGCTCAAACCTTACTTTAAAGATGGAATCAGATACTTGGGTAGTCAGATCAGATTTCAAAAGGATGATGTCAGAGATCACATGGCTAGAGAAGTCATAAAGGGGGAGAGAGTACTAGTCAAGGCAAGCTCTGAACATGCTAAGTGGATATCAAATTCAATCAGGGCTACCCTTGGATATCCTCCTCTGTGTGATGACCAAGATGTTGCTGAATCAAGAATTAACCCTGCTTATTTTGGAGGTGAGCCACCAGAAGTAGCTCAAGTCATTTATCCACCTCCAGACTTTGAAATGATTCAAGCAGATGTGAGCACCATGTATAGCCCACCTGAGGGCAAGGACAATGTCCATATTGAAAAGGTTGTTCAACCTATTACTGAAGCCATGCAAGTGGCATTCCAGAAGGAGGAAGAGACAAGGTTGTCCAAGAAGAGGTTTAGGGAACAAGCAGAACAAAGGCCAGATTTTGAACAGTGGAGCCCTACCTCTAGGAATATAATTTTAACTGCCTGGAAAGCTGCCAAGGACAATACTCATGACAGGAACAAGTGGTTCTCTGAAGCTGAATGGAGAAAACATGAAATAAGACAAGAGGCCATTGTTCAATTCAGAAGGAAGGCTAAGATGGGAAAGCTACCTCCTACTGCAGTGGAGCCTAGCAAGTACTTCCCTAAGCCATATCACTACTTTGAGAGGCAGAAGATCAAGGCAGAAGAACTCAAAAAGAAAGATCTAAAAGGCAAGAAGCCTGCTGATTCTGAAACTGTTGAAGCCCCTGTCAAAGCTAAAGTCCAAGCTGGCAAAGGCATAGTTATCAAAGAACAAGACCAGAAATAGATTAAGAATTGACTTGAAGATTGTTGTAATCTTTTGAATGTAAAACATTTTTGTAAACCACTGAAGATGTATAAGAAAAATGTTAGAACAATATATGAAAAATATATTTCATGATTGTCTGTGAATGTGTCTATTTCTTATTTGTTCTGGAATGATGAATGTGTATACATGTGTGAATTTATACATGTTTATGTTTACCCTGCTGAATATTACCTGCTTTACATCATTTTGTAATCTTTAATTATGAATGGTGTATATCATTGACTAAGGGTTATGACTTCTCCAAATAGGGGGAGATTGTTGGGTACATTGGTCAAATGTACCTGATTTGAAGAAGCCTCACCCAACTCAATGATATACATCATAATATATTTGATGTATGTTGAGTTTACTTGTGCAGGTTAAGAAATCACTGGACTGAAGCAAAAAGTTTCTAAGTCCATGTGTCGACACCCAGAGGGAAAGTGTCGACACTTAAGAAGACTTGTGTCGACACCCAGACAAGCAGTGTCGACACTTGGAGTCATTGTGTCGACACCTGGGGTGCAGAGTCGACACCCGACAGAAAGTGTCGACACTTGGAGCTGTGTCGACACTCAGTGAAGGAAAGTGCGGACAGAAAGTGTCGACACAAGGAGATGTGTCGACACCCAGTGAAGCTATGTCTACACCAGAAAGTGTCAACACTTGGAGCTGTGTCGACACTCAGCAAAAGTCTGCAGAGACTAAGTTAAAGTGTCGACACTCAGAACAATGTGTCGACACTCAACAGAAGAGTCAGCACTTGAAGTATGTGTCGACACCCAGCACAATATGTCGACACACAACCAGAAGAGTCAACACATGAAGTAAGTGTCGACACCCAGCACAATGTGTCGACACTTAGCTAAAGACTCTACACTTGAAGAAAGTGTCGACACAAGGAGCTGTGTCGACACTTAGCAAAGATCAGAAAGATCAACAAAATTATTCTAAGTACAAGTGTCGACACTAAGGGAATGTGTCGACACTCAGCTGAAGTCTCAACAAGAAGAAGGTGTGTCGACACAAGGAGCTGTGTCGACACTCAGCAAGTATCGACATTGAAGACTATGTGTCGACACCAAGAAGCAGTGTCGACACCTGACAGATTCAACATAAGAAGTTGTGTCGACACAAAAGAGATGTATCGACACTTAGAAGAATTCAGCAAAAGCTAGAAGAATAAGTACTTGTGTCGACACTCAATTTCAGTGTCGACACATGCAGAAGAATCTGTGTCGAGACATACAAGGAGTTGTGTCGACACCTTGTAGACTTGTGTCGACACTTACACAATATGTGTCGACACTTGGACTATAAGTGTCAACACTTAAAGACAGAAAGTCTCGACACTTACAGACAGTTAGAGATTTTCAAGAAATGACTGGATGACTTGACAGCTGCCATTCCAGCCGGTCTACAGCACCTGTCAGAGATATCAGAAGTCAGTTATGGACCGGACCAGCCGGTTACCATGAAGAAGGCCTATAAATAGGCACCTACAGTTTACAGAAACTGTTGTTCAAGTTGTTCAAAAGAGTTATCATTATTGAAGAACAAGTTATTAAAGTGGTACTAAGAGTATCAACACTAGAAGATCTTGCAGTCCAAGTGCAGATCTAAGAAGTTGGAGAGAGAGGGCTCCATCCAAGAAATCAGCCTCTGGAACTAGGCTGAGAAGAAGGATTCAGATTCAATTCTGGATCTTAAGTGGCAGAGGTCAAGGAACAACTGCAGGAGGATTCAGTCTTATTTAGTTCTACTCAAGAAGCTTTGAAGAAAGCTAAGTCAGAGTGAATCCAGCTGAGTTCTTCCAAGAACTCATCAAAAAACTCTCAACTCCCCTCTTTTATTTCTGAGTTGTAGAGTTAATTTTTGTAATACATTTTTAACTTGTAGGATCCTTTGGATCTGAGTGAATTGTAAGCCTATAATTATAAAGGCTGAGGGTAGGGCTTGTTAGCCTGAGTGTAGGAGATTAAGATCTCTGAGTGTAGGCCTTGTTGGCTGAGTGTAGGCCTTAATTGGCTGAGTGTAGGCCTTGGTTGGCTGAGTGTAGGCCTTGATTGGCTGAGTGTAGGCCTTGATTGGATGAGTGTAGGCTTTGGGATAAAGCTGAGTTGTAAGGCTTTGGGCCTGAGGTGTAGGAACCAATTTGGGTTCTGAGACAGTGGAGGAGTTTGGCCGAATCTAGTACACTGCTAGATAGGCGAAGGGGGAAAGTGGATGTACCCATATCTTGGGGAACCACTATAAACCACTGTGTTGTGCTGTGATTGTGCTGTGTATGCTGTGAATACTTTGTGATTGCTGTGCAAAAGTTATAAATCTGTGATAATAAACTGTTTGCTGCCAGTAAAGTTAGAAAAGGATTAGGTCACCTATTCACCCCCCCCCCCTCTAGGTGTTTAGGTACCATATCTTTCACTCAGGTGCAGGGGGAGCCTCATATTGAGGAAGAGCCAACCCAACTGGAGAGTGAGATGGCTACACAAACAATACTTGAGGTAATTCAAGAGGTGAATCAATCAATTCTTATTGATAGAGATGAGACACTAACTGAATTTTTGATTGATGTTGACCAGCCAACACAACTACACAGTCAACCACAAGATGTTGTCATGGAAGATACATCTGCTGCTGATAATGATCCTGAGTTTGTGATATCTCAAGATCTTACTCAACAAGAGTTTACCTTAGAAGAGCTGTTTCTTGATTTAGTGCAAGCTAATATTGAGGGGGAGCAAGCTGGTTTTGAGGGCGAGAAAACTGCTCTTGAGGAGGACCAAGCTAACCTTGAGGGGGAGCTTGTAAGGTCTCAGGGATAGACTGCAAGGAATGATGAGCAGCAAACCAGAACTGAGGAGGAGCAAAGGACTCAGGGGGAGCTACCAAGGACTGAGAAGGAATTGCCTCCTAGTGCTAAGGAAAGGGTTGACATAGCTATTACCTCAGCATCTGAGGATGAAGAAGCTTTAAGAGCTAAGAAGAGGAAGCTACAGGTCTTCAAAAAGAGAAGCCAGAGCTACAAGAAGGCATTACAAACTGTTGCTCCACTACCTGCCCCAACAGCTGATTACATCTTATTGTTGGTGGCCTTGCAAATCAAGTTAGATAAGCAAAGGATTTCCATGGAGAGATATATGGATGAGACATATAAAGATCTACAACTCTCCTTGGCAATAGATATAAAGTCAATAAGATTTGAAGTGAATCAAAATAAGAAGGAAATGACTGATTGTTTCCACAAGGGTGGAAATGCTGTGGTTTTCCTAGCCACACACAAAGAAAAAATCAAGACACAAGTTGATATAGTTCTTAAGCAAGCCTATGTACTAGAGAATCAACTTAGGATGAATGATAATCTAACAGAATCACATAATGTGATTGTTACAGAAATGAAGAATCTTGCTACTGCCCAGACTGCTGATAAGTCTAAAGCTAAGACAGAGTTTAATAAGGAGAAGTTTGATAAGGACTTACAGGAAGGCATAGCTGCTATCAAAACAGCTATTCAGGACTCTCAAAAGACTATTTCTGGACTGCTGCTGAAGTTAAAAGCCTTCTATAAAGATGGTGTCAATTTTCTGGATGAACAAATCAGATTCCAAAAGGATGATCTCAGGGATCATGTGGCCAGAGAATTCATAAAGGGGGAGAGAGTATTAGTCAAAGCTGGATCTGATCATGCTAAATGGATATCCAATAGCATCAGAGCCACACTTGGATATCCACCCCTTTGTGATGATAATAATGTGGCTGAGTCTGGTATACAACCTACTTACTTAGAAGGGGTTCAAGCTGAAGTTGCTCAAGTTATCTATCCTCCAGCTAATTTTGAGATGAATCATCTAGAAGTACAATGAATGTACAACCCTCCAGAGGGTAATAAAAATATTATCATTGAGAAAGTAGACAAGCCAGTGTCAGAGGAAGTTTTGAAGGAGCAAGAAGCTCTATTATCTAAGAAAAGATTCAGAGAACAGGCTGAATTAAAGCCTGCTTTTGAGCAGTGGAGTCCAACATCCAGAAACATTATACTGACTGCTTGGAAAGATGTAAAGGATAAAACCCATGATAGGGGTAAATGGTACTCTGCATAAGAATGGAAAAAGTATGAAGTCAGGCAAGAAGCAATTGTTCAGTACAGAAGAAAGGCAAAACTAGGGAAGCTACCTCCTAATGCTCAGGAGCCTATCAAATATTTCCCTAAGCCCTTTCACTACTTTGAAAGACAAAAAATAAGGGCTGAAGAACTTAAGAAGAAAGATCTAAAGGGTAAGAAGCCAGTTGATGACACTAATATTCCAGTTCAAGCCAAGATTCAATCAGGCAAGGGCATTGTCATCAAGGAGCCAGAGCAGCCTTAGATTAGTTTTACTAGATTCTATAACATTGTAATCTTTTGTGTTAAAATCTATGTAAACTTTCGTTAAAGAAACTATTGGAAGTTGGAATAAAACAATGTTTAATGCTTAATCTGTTAGCATTATTATTCTATGATGATATCTTATATATGTTTTGTTTTAAGTATTTACCCTGTCATATAATGTTGTTATACATCATAATGTGTATTTGTTATGAATGGTGTATATCATTGAATAAGGGTTATGACTTCTCCAAATAGGGGGAGATTGTTGGGTACATTGGAAAATGTGTACCAGATTTGAAGAAGCCTCACCCTACTCAATGATATACATCAAGGTGTATTTGATGTGTTTTGAGTTTATATATGCAGGTTAAGTAAATGCAGGAATGCAGAAAAATTTTTAAGTCCATGTGTCGACACCTAGAGAAGCTGTGTCGACACTTATGAAAGCTTATGTCGACACTGAAGAAAAGCTGTGTCGACACTTGCAGTAGATTGTGTCGACACTTGGAAAGGATGTGTCGGCACCAGAAGGAATGTGTCGACATACAGAGGATGTGTCGACACACAGTGAATCATTGTCGACATCAACTGTATCGACACCAAGAGGCAGTGTCGACACACAGAAGACTTTGTCGACATCAACTGTATCGACATACAGAACTTGTGTCGACACACAGCAGAATTTCAACAAAGTAAATTTGTATGAAGAAAATAAGTGACTGTGTCGACACCACAAAGGCTTGTGTCGACACATTCAACAGAAGGCTGTGTCGAGAAGTATTATCAATAACAGAAGAGATGTGTCGACATCACCAAGGCTTGTGTTGACACTTAGTTCACTTGTGTCGACACTTAGTCTACTTGTGTCGACATATGAAGAAGTTCAGTATCGACACTTAGTTTACTTGTGTCGACACATAATGAAGATCAGACTCTACACTTTCAGACAGAGACAGTATTTTTAAGAATTGACTGGATGACTTGACATCTGCTATTTCTAACCGGTCTACTAGAACTGTCAAAGCTGTCAGAAGTTTGTTAGAAACCAGATCAGCCGGTTACTATGGAGGAAGACTATATAAAGGCTTTTTCCTTCAATAGAAGTAATGAAATTACAATTAAGATTGAAGATCTTACACAGATATCTAACAACACAAAAAGAAGAAGACCTTCGATAGAAGATCTAAGAAGTTGGAGAGAGAGAGCTCCATCTAAGAAGTGCAGTTGCTAAACCAGGCTGCCAAGAAAGATTCAGATTGAGATCTGGATCTCAAGTTAGAAGCTGATTGAAGATCAACTTCACAGGAGATTCAACCCTACTGAGTTCAGATTCAAGAGGCTTTGAAGAAAGCTAAGAGAGGTTGTTCTCTGCCATCAGATTCTTCCAAGAATTGATCAAGAAGCCATCCATCCATTCTCTCTCTTTCAGGGTGGTGGCAATATACTTTGTAAACATTATTTTCTGTAGGATCTATTCTAGATCTGAGTTGTAAGCCTATTATATAAAGGCTGAGTGTAGGAGAATATTTTCTCTGAGTGGTAGGCCTTGTTGAAGGCTGAGGCAGGGCTGTGAGCCTGAGGTGTAGGAGATTGTGATCTCTGAGTGTAGGCCTTGTGTATGCTGAGGTAGGGCAGATTGCCTGAGTTGTAGGAACCTAGTTTGGGTTCTGAGCTATAAGATCTGAGGATCTGAGGTGAAGTGCAGAAGTTAGGCCGAATCTAGCATACTGCTAAATAGGCGAAGGGGGAAAGTGGATGTACCCAGACCTTGGGGAACCACTATAAAATCTGTGTGCTCTCTGTGATTGAATGTTTCTATGATTGATGTGCTGTGTAGTTTTAGAATTTGCAATTTCTGGTTAAATAACAGAACAGATTTTCTGCCTTAAAAGAAAAAGAAAAAGTACACCTATTCACCCCCCCCCCCCCCCGAGGTGGTTAGGCACTAATTCTTTCATGGACTGTCAATTCCAAGAGAAGGGAAAGACATACCTGAAGAAATTGATGACCAGCTAGCTGAAAACATTGAAGATCAGCAAGCTGCATTTAGATTGCCTCCAGCTACCATGCATCTATGGTACCATCTAGCACACCAAATCATTGGTAATGCAAATCATGGAGTGCAGACCAAAAGTAGGAGCATGAATACAACACTCTACTCAAGCTTTCTGTCTCAAGAAGAGCCCAAGAAGTTTGAAGAAGCAACCAAGGACCAGTTTTGGATTGGAGCAATACAAGGAGAACTGTACCCATTTAAGAGTTGTAAGGTATGGAAGTTGGTTCCCAGACCACAAGGACAAAATGTCAAAGGGTCGAAGTGGATCTACAGGAAAACGTTGGATCAATATGGCATTATTGTTTAGAATAAGGCTAGAGTGGTGTCTAAAGGATACAGGAAAGAAGAAGGCATGCACTTTGACCAGAGCTTTTCCCCAGTATCCAGATTAGAAGCAATATGGATATTCCTTGCATTTTCTGTCTATCAGGGATTCAGAGTCTACCAGATGGATGTTAAGTCAGCATTTTTGAATGGGGACCTAAAAGATGAAATATATGTTTATCAGCCACCAGGTTCTTTAGATCCTAACTCTCCAAATTTTGTATATCAGCTTATGAAAGCTCTATATGGGCTAAAGCAAGTCCCTAGGGCTTGGTATGAAATCTTGTCCAGCTTCCTCGTTGAGAACAAATTCTCAAGGGAGAAGAAAGACAAGACCCTATTACTAAGGGAATGCAAGGGCAAGCTTATCCTAGTCCAGATATATCTCCATGACATTATCTTTGGATCTACTGATGACAACCTTTGATGGAAAACTTATGCGAGGGAAGTTTGAAATGAGTAGTATGGGTGAGCTCAAGTACTTCTTGGGACTACAAGTAAGATAGACTGATGATGGCTTGTCCATATCCCAGTACAAGTTCACCAGGGATCTAATCAAAAAATATGGTATGGAGAATGCCTCCACCATGAGAACTCTGATAGGGTGAATTATGCATACAGGAAAAGATGATGTAGGTAAACATGTTGATGAGTCTTTGTATAGAGGGATAATTATCTCCCTTCTATACCTGACTGCTAGTAGCCCTGACATCATGTATGTTACATGTGTCTGTGCTAGGTATCAGGCCTGCCCTAAAGAATCTCATTACTCTGTTCCAAAGAGAATCTTGAGGTATCTTAAGGGCACAACAGATCTTGGTCTATGATAACCTAAAAATAGAGATTTTGATCTAACAAGATTTTCAGATGCAGATTTTGCAAGCTGCAAAGAAGACAGAAATAGCAATATTGGTACCTTTTAGTTCTTAGGAAGACAGCAAGTATCTTGGAGCAGCAAGAAGTAAACTATTTTGGCTATATCCACTGCTAAGTCAGAATATAAATCAGCAGGCAGCTGCTGTACTCAGCTGCTGTGGATCCAACATCAGCTCCATGAATACAACCTTCAGGCAAGTAGAACTCCACTATACTGTGATTCTACAAGTGCTATTTCTATTTCTAGGTATCCTGTATCACATAGCAGAACTAAGCACATAGAAATTAGATATCATTTTATTAGGGAGCATGTCACTACTAGAAAAGTCAGTATTGGCTACACCTTTTTTGGCCAGGGACTAAAAATCGTGGCTAATACATTGATATTAGCCACGATTGAAAAAACCCTGGTTAATAGTTATTTTATAGCCAGGGTTATAAATAGTGTGGCTAATACATATCTATTAGCCATGAAAAATAATATTCATGGCAAAAAAAGATTATTTTAGCAATTTTAGTTTTAATAATTTTTAGTTTTCATTAAATGTTTTAATTGTAAGTTAATTAAGTGCTGATTATTAATTTTTTTAGTTAATGTAAACTTTTTAAAGTCTATGGGGAGAATTCAAAAGCAGGTTTCATTTTGAGAATCCCGTGAACAGCTTCCCCTAGGGTTCGGGCGACTAGGAGCCGCCACCCCCTTGTGCTAATAGCTCACCGCCATCTCCGTTGGACGCCTTCTGCTCGCCCGACGACGACGACCGCACCGTTGTCGTTCTCTCGTGGTACGAGCGCCTTATGTCGTGACTCGACATGCTTAGACGAGTTCTTGTGCGACTATCAAAAGAGAAAATTGTGACGAGGCTAGTCGTCATAATGATTTTGGTAGTAGAGCACAATTTTACATTTTGGTTATCTGTAACCACTGGGGCTTGTTTTTGGGATACATTTATTTATATATATAGACATATATAGATATATATATATATATATATATAAATATATATATATGAATAAGTTTTTATATATATATATATATAAATAAATAAAGTTATTAGACAGATAAAAAGAAGAATCGGGAAGAGGGTGTGTGTGCTGCAGCTCACGGGCTAGGGTTTCTCCTCTCACGACGGCGCCGTTTCCACGCTCGGGCTTCCACGGGCCGGAGTATTACTGCGCCGCCACCGTCCTCCTCATCGGTGTGAGCTATTGTTATCATCGCTGGTCGGCATCTTTGAGCTCACCGCCGGTTGGTCGAGGTGGAGGAGACCCGTGCTTTTGGTGGTCGGTACTCGCACTGAGAGCTCCTTTTATGGCAAGTGATTTGCCTTGAGGACTTCTTCCTCTGGCCGATCCAGTCAAGCTCCAGGTTGTCTTTTTCCTCTCACGGTGACTAGTGTGGTTCGGCCACTAGGAGTCCCGGTGCTCTTGGAGGATAACGTCTATGCTTTGTATCTCTATTCCCGGTCAACGGAATAGAGATTCTTCACTGTTCGGGTTCAAGGTGAACCAAGAGGCAAAAGAGATCGTTTTCTCCTTGTGGTGGATTCGTTGCCATCTTCATCCTCGCATTCGCCACTTCACCTAGAGATATATTCTCTAGAGGTAACATATCCTAAACCCTATGTGATGGATTGGTTGTGAGTTTTTTGCTTGTTCAAAAAAAAAAATGTACATCCAGTCCTTGCGCTCCGCCGCGCTCCATTGTCAAGAGTAATCTGCGTTCCTTCATGAACTTGGGTAACGAATCTCTCCACTTTTTGTGTGATTTCTCATCCTCTCATTTTCGAGTTCTTTTGCTTCGTATTTCTTGGCTAGCCACATTATGCCTTGTCAGGCCTTCAACCTTAATCAACTCAAGAATTTTTGAGGGGATGGCTTGATCGATACATAGTCGTTCAACAGCCTTAACAAAGTTTTTGTGCAACTCCCGCTTCCAATCTACATGCGTTGTTAAGATCTAAAACTAAGTGCAAGAAGTTTTTAGAATAAAAAATATTTCAGCGCTTGCTCCTTCTCCATTACATGATTTGCTTCATGCGCTTGCTCCAAATGTGACCTATCTGGCTATCTTATGAATGATATGTTACATTTTATAAATCCTTCTCTAATATCGACACCACTATTAATGTGCATGTTTTTTAGCTTATAAAATGTAGTATTGGTATGGAGCTCATTTGACATTAGAATGTTCAGCAAAGGTATCGGAAGGGTTCAAAAATCGTGGCTAATACACTAGTATTAGCCATGATCGCAAAACCGTGGCTAATATTTAGGTTTTAGCCACGGCTATACAAAAACATGACTAATAGCTTTATATTAGCTATGAAAAGTAAAAACGCATGGCTAATATTGATTTTTCAGCCCAAATATTTCACCCCACCATCAAATCGCGGAAACAAAATAAAATTCAAGAAATAAAAATCCACCCCGCGCCTCCATAACACTCCTCCCGATCGCCCTAAACCTAAGCAAATGCCATACCCTTCCTCGTAACTTCAGAGCACCGCATCTTGCCGATCACTTCTCCTTCCTCTTGCATCTCTCCGGCAACAAGTTCGCTCACCGCATCTTGTTTTTGTGTGTTGCTAGTGTGTGAGCCCCGTGTCAGGCACTAGCAAATTTTAATGATGGCTTAACTTAGTCATTGATCTGAAAATGTTGGCTTAACTCGGTATAAATCAAAGTTTATTGATATCACTATACAAGTTTTGTTGTAATTGAATGAATATTTCTGAACAACTTTATGTTTTGTACCTATTTCTATTAAAAGTGATGTAACAAAAATATAGTTGTTATTACTTGTTTGTTAAACTCTCAAGTAGATTAGAAGTGATGCACCAATTTCAGTCTTGCTTTGATCATTCCGTTTTTTGCCGCTATTTCATTCCCCCTCCGGCTAGTGAAAAGTGCAAATAATAGGAGGCGATTTCGGTTGCCACTTCCTTCCGAGATCAGCCATCTATTTGGGCATGCAGACTGCACTTAACCAAAATATTTAGATGGTTGCACTACTAGAAAAATGAGTATTGCGTGTGTGTGTGTGTGTGTGTGTGTTTTATTGTGTATGTGTTTGTGTTTTTGATTTTGTATGTGTGTAAGTGTGTGTTTGTTTTTATTTGTCAAAGATTATTTAAACTCAAACTAATATATTTTCATTGTCCGACCTCTATTTGTATAACCCTTATTTTTTTTAATTTATGTAGATTTCTATGTCATTAAATATGGATAAAAGTTGGATTGATTTGCAAAATAGAGCTTCATCTGAATACATCCATGGTGTTGACAAGTTTCTAGAATATGCATATCAAAATAAAACATATAGTTTTGAGACTCGGATTTATTGTCCTTGCAAAAAATGTTGTAATACTTATTTGGTGGAGAGGGTCATTGCTCGTGAACATATAATTATAAATGGATTTTTATCCAAGTATAAGATATGGACCCTTCACGGGGAATCATATTCTTCTACATCTTACAGTGGGAATGAACAACGTTCTGATTTTAGAGATGATATGATGGAGATGATACATGAAGCAATTGGAATTCCACCTATTGGTGCTAGTTTGTATGAGAATCCACCATCATTAACCAGTCCAAGAGTAGATGGTCCTAGCGAAGAAGATGCCAAATTTATAAAACTTGTTGAAGATGCAGAGTGTCCATTGTACCCTAATTGTGTCAAGTATACATCCTTGTCTTTCATAGTTAGATTACTGCAAGGTAAAGTCATGTATGGATGGACAGATATCTCGTTCACATGGCTATTGGAGTGCCTTATTGATGCTTTTCCAGACATAAAAATACCCAAGTCTTATTATGAATCTCAAAAGATTACAAAAGATTTGGGATTTTCAATACCTTTTCAATAGTTTAGCCTTCCAATGATTCTTCTTTTTGTTGAATATATTCTTATCATAAATATAAAGTCATTTTATATTGTTCGAGTTTAACTAGAATCTTTCAACATTGCTGTAGAGTGGTGATAACCGCGGCATATCTGATGTAAAACCAAAAATTATTGACGAGTCAGCAGAGAAATCCAAGATATGGAAACTTGCAGAAATCAACGAGCCATCTCAATGCTGTTCCCTTAGGCTTCCAGATAATTTACTAGCAGTAAAGGTGAGGATTTCTTGCTCATTCTTGTTTCATAGAAGTAAAAAAGATAAATAAATATTTGATAACCATTCTAGTTAGAGTATTTAAATTTGTTTCTTACACGACAAGAGTAATAATTGTTTCATTTTTTCATTTTTAGTATTTCAGTAGTTCTTATGGATGAATTTTCTGTAAAGTGTCTGCTTCATTTATGTTTTCATCAATTAAACTAGTTCGTACAAAATTTCATCAATGTTATGTCATTTCGATCTAGTCATCTGACTTATAATGTGATATGAAACATGATGGCAGCGACCCGTCTGCATGGACATGCCAGGTATGTACGCCTAAGGCAGCCCTGACTGGCTAGGAAGTGACCTAGTTGGTTTATTGGCAATGCGATTACAGATCATTGTTGCTTATTTATGTAATGCTCTCTTTTATAACTGGGATATGTGGACTTGTATTATTTACACCTTTGCAATTGCCTTAACACATATATGTGAGTTTATATGCTTTTGGGATTATATTTGTATCATTTATGAAATTGCCTAGGGCTACGTTAAGGGTATTCTCTTGAGATTTCTCTCCGATCTTTTTTGCTTCTTCCTCTCCCCCCCCCCCAAACAACTTCGTCATTGTAAACTAGTTGCGTCCCACACACAATCTCAGTTTCCAACAACAGTTTGCTCATTCACTCATTTTGTCCTCTTATTGCTTATATCATTGTGCAGCCAATGATATATGGGAGAGGTCCCATGCCTGTCGGTATGAGAATGGTGCCGATGGTTCTTCCTGACGGCCGCCTTGGTTATGTTCTATAAGATTATTCTTTAGTACATCGTTACCTTGTATTTTCGTCATTGTTTCGCCTCAAAGGCTCAAGTTATTTTTGCAAATTTCCATCTCCCATGCCTGCCGGTATGATTGGGCTGAATGTAGATTAATACGCAGAATTGACGTGAATGTCAAAGTGAGTTGCTTAATCCTTTGTGTGGTAGTAGTAGTGGTCTCATGAAACATCTTAATGCTTGGATTGATGATGTTCTGTACGCTAAGCTTATTTTAAGATTTTGTGTGGTAGTAGTGGTCTTATGAACCAGATGTTTCCAGAATAATATTGGATTTTGTATCCTTTATTTATTTGAGTTTGAAACTCTGTTATATTCATGTTTCAGTTCTGCATTCTTTACTAGAAGATCTTATTTGATGCTGAACCATTTTTACTATTAAACTGATGATTGAGGCTGAGTTGGATGATTCTTGCCAGGTGAAAAAGTTTATATAAATGACTTTCTTCTGTAAACCAACTCCAATACAGGTAAATTGTCTGCAACGAACATATTTTAACTGTTGTCGGGAAGAAACCTCAATGATGGAACCAATGCACAGCCCTCTAGGGCATGTAAAGTTCTCAAAGCTCCATCTTAAATGTTGGAGGGCAGTGAAAACCTGTGCTCCATCATTGAATCTTTCTGGAAAGTCCCAAAGCTGATGGAGATCCCTTTTATAGAAGAGATGCTATAGGCATATCAACAATGGCTTGTGGTCAGTTGATGGTGGTAATTGGCAGCTAGCAGCTGGTTTGATCAGCTACTCTAATGCCAGTCTACATCTTAATGAGGAGGTTATATCTGTTACCTATGATGAAGTGAATAATTATGTGCTTGGCACTGCAAACGGAATTGTCTACAATTGTGGAATCACTGTTATCGCAACTCCGTTGGACGAGTTAAATATTCTATTTTCACCTCCGATTTCAATTCCTAGCGGGAGGCTACAACACACCTTTACAACCTTTGTGAGGGGTCTGTTAAATCCTGTAAGAATCTTCATTTCATATTCTTGTTTGGTCATTCAAGTTATGGTTGTTTGCTCCGTTTTCATGTTTGTTCGTGTTCGGCTTGACTATTAGAATGTTTTAGTCTTATTTTATAAGCATTTTTTTGCTTAATGATCCAAACATGACCTTATTCTTTTGGAGGGGTCTACATTGTGAGGGGTCTACATTATTTTTTAGTGTTAGTATGACTGCTTTATGAATTAGCATTACATTATTTTGAATATGGTTTTTTTTAAAAAAACATAAATTAGTATTTGCCACGGCTTAAAACCGTGGCAAATAGTTTTTTTAAAAAATGATGAGTTTGCCTTTAGCCAGGGCTTCAAACCGTGGCTAATAGTTGGCTTATTTGCCACGGGCAATAACCGTGGCAAATGGTTTATTTTAACTCATGAAACCGTTTTTGCCAGGGATTAAAACTGTGGCTAAAGGTAAAGATATTAGCCACGGCAGTTTTTTTCCGTGGCTAATACTATTAGCTACGGCCAATCCGTGGCTTAAAATGTTTAGCCACGCCGACTTTAGCCACGGATTTTTCCCGTGGCTAGACCGTAGCTAAAGCTTTTTAGCCACGGTTTTGGACTTTTTGCCAGGGAAATTTGCCCTGGCCAAAGGTCTGTTTTCTAGTAGTGTGTGGAGAAGGAAGACATCAATCTTGAGTTTGTCCATGCAGACAAGCAAGTGGTTGATATCTTCACTAAGCCATTAGATGAAACAAAGTTCAACACCCTCAAATTTGAGTTGGGTATGTTAAAATTGGCCTAGCTTCAGGCACTCCCTTTTGCATTTTTTGAGTGGTGCAGGTATTATTCCTCTTGCTGGAGATAAAGACTCCCATGTGGTATTAGTTCACTGATGCTTCTATTGAGGGGGAGTGATGCGCCCGCAAACAGACTCTTTTTAGGTGGTTGGTTCAATGAGTCGAACGCCGCAGGCTTGCTAAAAGTTGAGCTTTTAACGAAAGGATGCAAGTGTACCTATCGTATGTAATACTTGATATTTGGGGGAATACTGAGGTCGTATTATTCTCGGGGTCGGGTTGATTATCCCTACTGCTCCGAAAGCACTATTATTTTACTGAAATAGTAAGTTGTTGGATTTGTTGGATCCCTAGTTTGATTTGGGCTAGGTTCACTAAGTTAGGATCTTATGACCCATCTTGTATAGGCAGTGTCATAGTTGTGTCCTAGAGTCTAGGCCAAGTCCTTAGTATCAATATTGTATGGACCAGCCATCATCAGACTGCCATAGACTCAAGACTTAGAGATTTTCCAAAGACTCAGTAAAATGAGTTCGACGTTCGTCGAACTCAGGTCGACGATTGTCGTGCTCAGCTCGACGATCTCAGAGAAAATTCTCCGAGCTGAGCTCGACGAACTTGATTCTCAGGTCGATGATCTTTGGACTCTACCTTCAGCATTCCAAGTCCAGACTTTGTTCTCTAGACTTAGGTTGATGAACTTAGTTCTCTGCTCGACAAATTCTGGGTTCTCAACTTCAACTTATTACTCCAGAAGTTTCTCAATTTTTCTAAGTCCAGAATCATCTTCAGTCGACGAATTCAAGATTCTCAGCTCGACGAACTTCGGCCACTTTGGCTAGAGTTATCCAGCAGGAGTTAGTGGTTCTTAGCTCGACGAAATAGATTCTCAGGTCGACCATTTTTGGATACTTCAACACTTCACGCCATAAGTTTGTGTCGACACTAGAAGCAAGAGTTGTGTCGACACCAACAACAATTGTGTCGACACTAGAAGCAAGAGTTGTGTCGACACCAACAGTAATTATCTCGATACATAGGACTTATGTCAACAAACTCCAGATTTCTGTCAACACAACAGCCATATCGAGACAAGAACTAATCATGTCGACACCCAGGACTTGTGTCGACACATTCCCCAGAAGTTCTATCAACAAGTTATCAGGTCGATGAAATCAGCTATCAGCTCGACGAACTCCATACACAAAACAGGCAAAGTTTCTAGAGAATGCAGTTCTACTCTCAGCTCGACGATCTTGGAACTCAGCTCGACGAACAGAAGTTATTCGGTCGACGAACACAGCTTCTCAGCTCGACGAACTGTGGACTCAGCTCGACGATTTCTATTATCTGTTCGACGAATCCAGACTCAATCATTTCCAGTCTTCTGTCCCTTTCCTAAAGCAATAATTTCTGAGTAATTAATGCTTCAATATTCTCTGAATATAACCGTTAGACAAAGCATTAATTATGGTCTTCTCCAGAATTATTGCTTGCCATTTTTCCATGGGACAGTTGGGGAAATAAATCAATGCAGTTTATTCTCAAGGCCGTCAGCATTGATTGCAGAGAAATTCAAATTTAAAAAGACAATTTTGACAGGAAATATAAAAGTGATTTTCTCTTTTTTCCTATATACAGTAGAGCAGAATACACACAGAGCAGAATAGAACATAGACACACAGACAGAAAATCACAATCAGTCTGCAACAAGAAACTCTCTGCTCTCTCTCTCTTAGAACTCTATGTAAGACCCCCCCCCCTTTACCAAGGAGGCTACCGGGTCTTATGCCCAGAACCGTCGTCTTACGGTGGCACTAACTCACGGGTTAGTCGACACCGCAACACGCCGATCCTGCCGGCTAGTACAATCATTTAACCTGTAGGCCAATATGAGAAGAAAAGTAAAACAGTATGCAAATCCACTAGTCCATAAGTCACATGGTACAATCATATAAATGGAATGAAAAGTACACCAATATAGTCCACAATAGAGTACAAAAGAAAGAGTAAAAAGGGCTTATGCCCAGTACATCAAATCCACTCTCTCTCAAAAATGAAAACGGAAGCTACACTAATACATCAGATCTCGTCCCACCTGAGGACGCACAGTAGTGGTAGTAGCCTGCTGAAGTGGTATCTGCTCCTCAAGTCCTGCCTCCTCGACGTGCTGGTGCTCCATCTCCACGGGCTCCTAAAAATAGTTTGGTCACCGACCATTAGTCAAAAAGACTAAGTCGTTTCCTCCGCACCGCGCCCTGGAGCTCCTAGGCACCGAGCGGGAGGACGAAGCGGAGGACAAACAAGGGGTAGCAAAAGTGGATGCAGGTGACAGAATATAACTAGCAGTTGTAATAAATAATAATGATCTACTCTAGCAGTTCTAAGTATAGTACAAGTAAGTAAGAGTAGTACAGTAAAGGAAGTAAATGACAGCAGTAAAAGCAAGTAAATAAACTAATCTACCATTATATTATCATCACAAAAGTACCCTAACTTATATAAATGCCCATACAAATATATAAGTTAGGATTTCCAGGAAATTTAGCTTATCATATAAAAGAGCCCATACTAATTTATATGATAAGGATCTATGAAGCGTGTGACCTAATATGAATGAATGTTATGATGCAATTTTATGCGCAGGCAAGTGCAACTCACACACAACGACTCTGTGATCACAGACCTTTAGTTCCCACTTTTTGAGAACTAGCATCACTCTCGGGTACCACCGCTGTGGCTACGGCAGCAGCGGAGCGGGCGTCTCCTCTTCTAGGCCGGTATGCACACTACTAAGCCTTAGACCCCTCTCATACGCCTCTATACACGTCCAAGGTGCACTCTAGAGTCTCACGTACGTACTTTGCTGACAACCCGTCAGTCTTGTTGGGTCGGATGTGCGTTATCGGGGGTCGTCCTCTAGACCGCAGTGTAAAACAACCGACTGGCCCCTCTAACCCTCACAACCGCCTGGTGCACCGTACTGTCATCGGTGTGACGAACGACCAGTACCGCATGCCCCACCACTATATTTATGCACATGCAAGTATTTCATTCTGAGCCTTCCACTCGCAGGACCAAACCCGTCCTGAAACCCTCAAACCCAAACCCGGGTGAGAATGCACATTAGTGCCTTTATTCCAACTCCCTCAAACCCTAAACGGGTGAGCATATATTATGAATCTCTCCAACCCTACACGGGTGAGAAGGTACAACAAATTTCCTAACCTATTAGACTACTCTTGTCTACGGGTTATTATACTTAGAGATTTAAGGTTAATCTCAGGACCGCCCCCGGTATTCCCTGTGAAGGGCTCTCAAGGGGCACTATAAAATGTGTTGGGATTACGCCCATCATTCCCTTTCGCAAGGATTCTTATTTTAGTTGATGGCTACCCATGTTTCACCGCAGCTCTCTTTATTGCTCTGGCACAACCCTAGTGACTTAAGATGTTACCGGGAAACCGACGGTCTTCCATCGACCCCCACTCTAGTTGCTACCTAAAGACTTGCAATTTTAACCCATCACCAAGACCATACTACCCACCAGGGTTATACATGTTGCACTCTCTTATTTCTTCCGATTATCAATCCCCTGGTAACCCCTAAGGCAAGACCTATTTATGTTATATGCAGACCATGTCCTATTATTATCCTAAAAATGGAATCTTCCAATCCTTAAGGCATCTTGCCCCTAAATATTTATCCTAGGGTGGTATGGGCTAAGGGAACTACCCTATGAATTCTCATAATTTTCCTTGGCTAAATATTCCTTTAATTAAATCTTTTAAATTATTTACTAGGTCACTTTACACATGAAGTAGTATGATCTTACATCCACTGACCTAGGTAAATTTTCCTGAGTTGTATAATGGTAAAATATTACTGTCTACAGAGTTTCATAATTTTCCTTTGATTATTTATTCCAATTTCTTATTTAATACCAAATTCACATAAATTCTATTTTCCAAATGAAGTATAGTTAATATGTAATCCAAAATTACAGGAAAATTACAGAACATATAAAACATTAATTTATGACTATTGCCACAGTCGCATCAACTTTTATTGTGTAATAGCCTATAAAATTCCATTCTTACATATTTACCAAAAATGCCTTTGTATTAATTTAACAACTAACAATACATCCATTAATTCTGAAAAATTTATGCAAGAATAATAATACAATTTTACAGCACTAAAAGTATTTCCAAATTTTTCTAAGGTGCAGATCCATCAATTCAAGAATAAATGAAATAAGGGTAAAATGGGCATTTTAAGATGTTTTATTCCAAAATCTCTTCAAACAGCACGATCAAATTTTTCCTAAGTCACATGTAACCTTATCTATATCTTGGCAAAATTTGAGGATTTGTGCTTGAGGGAAACCTATTTTCCAAATTTATTTTCAAAAGAGCTACATTTAAAATAAATTCCAATAAATTGGATTTTTGATTCCAAAAATCCCATAATTAATTTGAGAGGTGAAATTTACACTAATGAACCTCTGGAAACAAATCCAAGATTTTTGCATGCCTCCATTAGGCTGAATACACAATATTTGAACTATGGCTATTATCACACCAAGGCAAAATATGAACTAACACATGCAAGTGGATTCTCCAACATGCAGTGATCTAAAGGTGCTGACATTTTTATCATGCACCAAGGATGTCCCCAATGACCCACCACCAAAATTTGGGGTCATGAGGAGTCAAATAACTCCATAAATTGCATTTATTTACATTTTGACATTTTGACCAAAACTATTGGAAAACTTGTTTGCAAAATTCCTAAATTTTGGCAGGGGCTAAGTATGCCCTAATCATGCATGTACCCAAAATTTGGGGACATGGTGATTGCTGGTTTGACCTGGGCACCCAAATGAATTCCAGCCCTAGTCTAGGACCAGTCCTAGGAGAAATGCCCTACAGGACTGTACACTTCACCAAATCACAACTTTAAGGTGGCAAATTAAAGGTAAGACAGTTAGCTACATGTTTAATTGAGGGACTAGTTTCTGGAAATGCCTCTAAGAGGCCTAAAAATAACATGCAACATGACTGTATGTTTGCGACAGAGTCTATACTATTCATCATATTAAAATTAATTCATATTAATCTGCACGAATCTTAAAGCCTAACCGACGGGATCCGTTCATCTTCTCCAATGGATTCACGGCTGAGATTGTGCCGACCTGGAGCGGTTTTGCTGGCGGTTTTCGGCCAGCTGAGGCGGCGCCACCTCCGGCCAACGGTGGCATCACCTTTACGGTGGTGGTGGCTATCGTTTCCCGGCGATGGGGCGGCGGGAGACGGCGGCGACGGCGAACCCGAGCGGTTTCAAAAGCTTGGAAAAATCTCATTTTTCTCACATAGCATCGGGCTCAGTTGAGCCCGATATCTCACCTAAGCGATCTAAGATGCTAGTACGGGTAGAGGTGAGGTGAAACGAACCTGGATTGGGGCTTGGCTGCGGGTCAGGCGGCGGTTTGCCATGGTGGTGGTGCGCCGGCGAGCTCCACCCCGATTCCTTGATTCTCCACTATTTTCCATGATCCAGCACTCGAATTCCACTCCTTTCTACCTCCTGAAGCTGTTGGTGAGGTCTGTTTGGACTGAGGTGGAGTATATGGGGGGGATATTACCTATGTGAGTTCGGTTGAGCTTTGGTTGCTATGCCCCAGCTGCCAAGTGGCTCTCAGCCCCTGTTTTCTGCTGGAAAGGAGAGAGGAGGTCGGCCATCTGGTTTTGGGCAGATAAATTCAGCTGAAGGGGTGGGCATGTGGCCACCATTCCCTTCTTCTCCATTTCTCTCTCCTCCCTCTCTCAAAATCGCAATTCTACCCCCTTGCATGTATTCTCTCTCCTGATTTAGAGGGGTAGGCCTGGTCTTGTTCACTTGGGCTGGCCATGGGCCAATTTTGGTGGGCTTGGTCCAATGGAGGATGGCTTGGTCTTCATTTCACTCTTTTAGGTCAATTTGTTGACTTGTTGACTTGGTGAGTTGACTTAGTCAACATGGTGGATGGGCTGACCCTACTTGGTGGACATGGGTCTAGTGGCACCACCCAACTTGGATTGGGTCAAGGGGGTGCCCTACTTAGGCTAATTGGGCTTATGAGTATGGGTTTGACCAAATTAAGCCCAAGGTTGACTTTGGTCAATTGGGGTCAAAGTGTTGACCTAGTGACATGCCCTAGGGTCCACTTAGATTGTTTTTAGGGTTAGGGCAATGTGGTGGGGTCATGGTGTGACTAGGGTCCTCACTTAGGCTAGTTTGACCTAGTTTGACTTTGGTCCTATAGTGGGCTCCACATGGCTACCACCCACTACCTAGGGTCAAACCTAGTTGATCCCCTTAAATTCACCCCATGCCTAATCCAATCTAAGTTGAGGGGTCTAGAAGTAACATGGGATGTTACAAATTCCAATAAACAAGAAAATAATTTCGTCCCCGAAATTTAAGTTCGGGTTTACGGGGTTCTACTTGCAAGAATTTTTAAAAACTTTAAAACATGACTTGAAAGTACCTGAAGCGAATAGCTCCGGGTGTTGCTCCAGCATCAGATCCCTCGTCTCGCAGGTGTGCTCCTCCCATCCATGGTTGGACCACAGCACCTTCACAAGAGGGACCTTCTTCCGCAACACTCGGATGGATGTATCGTCAATCCGGATCGGCTCCAATCTAACTGATCTGTCAGGCTTTACCGGTCCGGCTGTAGTAGTAATGTGCTGCTCCGGCCGAAGGATAGCTCTTCACAAGGAAGAGAGATGGAAGACGTCATGTAATGCACCCAACTCCGGTGGCAGCTGCAGTCGGTAAGCTAAGGGGACGATCCGCTGCAGGATCAGGTATGGCCCCATGTATCGTGGACTGAGCTTCTTGTGCCTCCGCACCCGAGAGACACCGTGTACTGGACTTATCTTCAATAAAACTATGTCTCCAACTTGGAACTCCACCTTCCGGTGCCGAGCATCATAATACTTTCCCTGCCTAATCTGGGCCTCTAGTAGCCGATCCCTGATCAACCGAATCTGAACCTCAGTATCCTCTATATAATCAGATCCAAGAGCCCTAGTATCCACATCCTTAACCCATGATAGCGGTGTCCAGCATCTCCTCCCATAAAGTGCCTCATATGGAGCCATCCTGATGCTAGCCTGGTGGATGTTATTGTACGAGAACTCAATCAGTGGCAGCAACCTCTCCCAAGGCTTCCCCGTATCCAATATGCATAGTCTGAGCAGGTCCTCCATGGTCTGGATGGTCCGCTCGGTCTGTCCGTCGGTCTACGGATGGAAGGCGATACTAAAAGTAAGCCGAGATCCCAAGTAAGCATGCATGGCCCTCCACTCGCTCGAAGTGAACCGACCATCACGGTCCGAAACAATCGTCCTGGGAATGTCATGATATTTGACGAACTTCTCCACGAATAATCTCACCAGAACTGCAACTGGGGCATCCTTCCGAACTGGAATAAATCTCGCTACCTTGGTCAGTCTATCCACTATGACCCATATAGAATCATGCCCAGAGTGGGAGCGAGACAATCCGTGTACAAAGTCCATAGCGATGTCCTCGAACTTCCATTTTGGAACTGGCAGTGGCTGTAGTAAACCTCCCGGGCTCTTGCATTCTGCCTTCACACGCTGGCAGGTCTCGCAATTGGTCACAAAATCCCTGATCTCCCTCTTCATCCCGGGCCAATACATAGACCTCCGCAAATCTGCCCACATCTTGGTGATGCCGGGGTGCACTGAATATCTCGAGCAATGTGCCTCTCTGAGTATGTCATCCCGGATACTGCCCCCTGCTGGTATGTAGATGCGCCCACGGAATCGAAGAAGATCATCCTGTAGCGTGTAGTCCTCGACCTTGCCCCTCTCCAGGGCACTGAAAATCGGCTGTAACGCAGCATCCAACCTCTGATGTGCTCGGATGCGCTCCTGTATATCATCGCCACTGATCACTGAGCTCAAATACTCTCGATATACTACTGGCTCGGTCTCAGATACCATGGTAATGTGCATGTACTCCATCATCTGTAGCAGCTCTATAGACATCAACCGGGGCTCTGGTCCAGAAGTGCCGGCCCTCCTGCTCAAAGCATCTGCTACCGTGTTCGCTTTTCCCGGATGGTAGTGGATCTTGTAATCATAATCACAGAGGAATTCCAGCCATCTCCTCTGTCTCAGGTTTAAGTCCTTCTATGTATCGATATATTTTAGATTCTTGTGATCTGAAAAGATGTCACAATGAATCCCGTATAAGTAATGCCTCCATATCTTTATGGCGAATACCGCATCCCCAAGCTCTAGGTCATGTACTGGATAGTTATGCTCATGCTTCTTCAACTGTCTTGAAGCATAAGCAATAACATGTCCATGCTGCATCAGGACTGCACCCATCCCCTGATAAGAGGCGTCCGTGTATATCTGGAATCCTTCGCTCCCGGATGGAAGCGTAAGAATGGGGGATGAGATGAGTCGGTCCTTCAGCTCCTGAAAAGCCATCTCGCACCGCTCTGACCAAACAAAATCTGCGTCCTTCTTCGTCAAGGACGTGAGGGGGAGTACTATCCTCGAGAACCCCTACACGAACTTGCGATAATACCCTGCTAGTCCCAAGAAACTGCGGATGTCAGATGCGGTCTTCGGCCGTGGCCAATCCCTCATTTTCTCTATCTTGGCTGGGTCCACTACTAATCCAGCCCCACTGATCGTGTGCCCCAGGAAAGCCACCTCCTGCAGCCAGAACTGGCACTTTGAAAATTTTGCGCACATCTGGGACTCCCTCAGCCTCTGCAAGACCTGCGCCGGGTGCTCCATAAGCTCCTCCTGAGTCCGAGAATATATAAGAATGTCGTCGATGAATACAATCACGAAGCGGTCTAAGAAGGGTTCGAATACACGGTTCATTAGACTCATGAATGCGGCAGGGGAATTCGTGAGCCCAAAAGGTATCACCGTGAACTCGTATAATCCATAGCGTGAGCTGAATGCCATCTTCGGTATGTCCTCTTCCCTGATACGGAGCTGGTAGTAGCCGGATAGCAAATCTAGCTTGGAGAACCAGAAGGCTCCCTGCAGCTGGTCAAATAACTCATCTATCCTAGGCAGAGGATAGGTATTGCGGACCGTTAACCGGTTCAGCTCCCGGTAATCTATGTATAGTCGCAATGACCCATCCTTCTTCTTCACAAAGAGAACTAGTGCTCCCCACGGCGATGAACTAGGCCGCACAAATCCTGACTCGACTAGCTCCTGTAGTTGAGTCCTGAACTCTACTAACTCCCTGGGAGCCATCCTGTAGGGTGCCCGGGACACCGGCCTTGCTCCCGGTACTAGCTGAATCCTGAAGTCCAAGTCTCTAGTAGGTGGTAGCCTGGGCAATTTCTTCGGGAATACGTCGGAGAAATCCCGGACCACCGGAATATCTGAAATGGTCGTCTCTGCTCCCACCATCTCCAAGCAGATAAGATAAACTTCTTCACCCTGCTCGTGGGCCTTTACAGCCTGTACAGAAGATAACAATAGGTGGCAGATAAGCTGAATACCTTTAACGATAACATGAGAGTCGCCATGCCTTAGCGTGATCCTCCTGGACGGACAATCTATCTGAGCATGGTTCTGATGCAACCAGGCCATGCCCAAAATCAAGTCGAAGTCCTGCAGCTTCAGAATAGTTGCTGGCGCCTCAAATTCCTTGCCGCCAATCTCGGCCTCCATATCACAATGTGCAGTGGTCCGCAGCTCTGACCCATCAGGTAGACGCACCCTCATCTCTAGTCCAGTAAACCTCTCCACGCCTTCGAGTCCGTCGATGAAGGCCTCAGATACGAACGAGTGCGAAGCACCCGTGTCGAAGAGAGTATGAGCGGGCTTGCCGCTGATCATAACTATGCCTGAGGTTTGTTTACGTGAAAGTTAACTGTTATCCTATAGTTCCAGGTACTATATATAATTGAAAATTCAAGAATTTCAATAATTAACTTTAAGTACCTGTGATAACCTCCTCGGTGTTCCTCTGCTCTGTGAGGTCCAAGGCGTATATCTGCTCCTGCTCGCGTCTCCTGTCGTCATATCCCCGGCCTCGGCCTTGTCCTCGGCCTCGGCCTCAGCCCTGCTGTACTGGGGCCACTGGAGGTGGAGGAGGAGGAGGGGGATGGAATCGATGCGGGCACTCCGACCTAATGTGCCCGGGCTGGCGGCATCCGTAACAAACTACCTGTCGGTGGCCTCGGTCATCCTGTCTCCTCGGATCATGCATCTGTAGAGGTGGGGGAGCCAAAGCTGGAGGAGGCCCCTGCTCCTGCCTGAAGTTGGGACGACGACGTCCCCCACCCTTCTTGTATCTGATAGTCCTGCCCCTCTGAGAGCCCCTGCTGCTCTCTCCTGATGTCGACCCATCAAATGGTCTCTTCCCTCCGGCTCGCACCATCAGCTGGTCAGCCTCCAGCTTATTTGCCATCTCGATGATCTGCCTAGATGTGCCATGAGAAATGAACAGCAAGGCCTGCCTCAAATCGTCCCTGAGGCCCCGGTAGAACCTCTTGGCATACCTCCTATCATCGATATCCTAAATCCCTGCGAACCTGGCCAAATGAGAGAACTTTCTCTGATACTCGATCACCGATCTAGTCCCCTGCCTGAGGTTCAAAAACCTCTCCTCCAAGGCATCTCTGTCCGTAGTAGAGACGAAGTGCTCCAGAAATACATCGCCAAACTCCCCCCAAGATATCTCTGGCAGCTCAAAGTCTGCATATGTAGACTCCCGCACTGATTTCCACCATCTCTTCGCATGAGCCTCTAGCGCAGAGGTGCTAGGTGTAACATCCCATGTTACTTCTGGACCCCTCAACTTAGATTGGGTTAGGCATGGGGTGAGACCTAAGGAGATCAACTAGGATTGACCCTAGGTAGTGGGAGGTAGCCATGTGGAGCCCACTATAGGACCAAGTCAAACTAGGTCAAACTAGCCTAATTAGGGACCCTAGCCCCACCATGACCCCACCACAGTGCTCTAACCCTAAAGACAATCTAAGTAAACCCTAGGGTATGTCACTGGGTCAACATTTTGACCCCAGTTGCCAAGGTCAACCTTGCGCTTAATTTGGTCAAACCCACACCCATAGGCCTAATTAACCTAAGTGGGGCACCCCCTTGACCCAAACTAAGTTGGGTGGTGCCACTAGACCCATTTCCACCAAGTGGGGTCAGTCCACCCACCATGGTTGACCAGTCAACCCTAAAAGTCAATTTGGTCAACAATTTGACCTAAGGAATGAAATGAAGGCCAAGTCATTTCCCCTTGGACCAAGCCCACCAAAATTGGCCCATAGTCAGCCCAAGTGAACAAGACCAGTCCTACCCCTCTAAATCAGGAGAGAGAGTACATGCAAGGGGGTAAAATTGAGATTTTTAGGAAAAGAGGAGAGAGAAAGGGGAATGAAGGGGATAATGGCCACATGGCCACCCCACCAGCTGATTTTGGCTGCCCAAAACCAGGTGGCTGACCTCCCCTCTTCATTTCCAGCAGAATACCAGGACTGTGAGCCACATGGCAGCTGGGTGAATCCTCCAAAGCTCAAAACCGAGCTCACCTTGGAGTTAACTCCACTTATAGCCCACCTCAGTCCAAACAGAGCTCACCATTAGCTTCAGAAGGTAGAGAGGAGTGGAATTCGACTGCTTAATCATGGAGAATGGTGGAGATTTGAGCTTTCGGGGTGGAGCTCGCCAGCGCACCACCACCACGGCAAACCGCCGCCTGACCCGCAGCCAAGCTTCGATTCAGGTGCGTTTCACTTCACCTCTACCCGTACTAGCTTCTTAGATCAAATAGGAGAGATATCGGGCTCAACTGAGCCCGATGCCATGTGAGAAAATCGAGAGAATTCCAAGCTTTTGAAACCGCTCGGGATCGCCGTCACCGCCGTCTCCCGCCGCCCCCATCGCTGGGAAATGATAGCCACCACCACCATGAAGGTGATGGCACCGTTGGCCGGAGGTGGCGCCGTCTCAGTTGGCCGGAAACCGCCGGCAAAGTCGCTCCAGGTCGGCTCGATCTCAGCCGTTGGCTGGAGGTAGACGATGACCAGAACCCGTCGGATAAGCTTTAAGATTCGTGCGCAGATTATTAATATGAATTAATTAAATGTATTGAATAGTATGATTCTGTCACACTTTTTTAGTCACATTGCATGTTAAATATAGGTCTCTTAGAGGCATTTCCAGAACTTATCCCCTTAATGCAAAATGTAGCCTAGGGTCTTACCTTTAATATGCCACCCTAAACTTACATTTTGGTGTAGTGTACAGTCATGTAGGACATTTCTCCTAGGACTGGTCCTAGTGTAGGGCAGAAATTAAATTGGATGCCCAGGTCAAAATATTAGTCACCATGGCCCCAAATTTTGGGCACATGCATGCTTAGGCCATACTTATCTCCTGCCAAAATTTAGGAATTTTTATAGAATATTTTCCTATAGTATTTGCTAAAATATCAAAATATAAATAAATGACATATATGGAGTTCTACTCCTCCCCATGGCCCCAAATTTTGGTGGTGGGTCAGTGGGGTCATCCCTGGTGCATGATAAAATTTTCAGCACCTTGGGTTCACTGCATGTTGGAGAATCCACTTGCATGTGCTAGCCTATGTTAAGCCTTGGTGTGCAAATAGCAAAAAATGCAAATTGGTGTATTTAGCCCAATGGTGGCATGCAAGGGTCATGAAATTATTTATAGTGGTTCATTAGGGTAAATTGCATCCCTCAAATTAATAATGGAATTTTTGGAATCAAATTCTATTTATTGGAATTTATTTTATATATAGCTATTTTGGAAATAAAATTGGAAAATAGGGTTTCTTCAAGTACAAACTCAAAAACTTTTGCGAAGGCATAGATGAGATCACATTCGACTTAGGAAAATATGATTTCTCTGTTTTAAAGAACCTTTGGAGTAGATACCCTAAATTCCCCATTTTACCCTTATCTTGTAAATTCTTGAAATGATGGATATATACTTCTACAAAATTTGGAATTTATTCTATTGCTATAAAATGTTATTATTAGTCTTGCATAAATTTCTCATAATTTAATGGATGCATTATTTGTGTTAAGTTAGTACAATGGCATTTTGGTAAATATCTTATAATGGAATCCTATAGGCCATCTTACAATGAATGTTGATGATTCTCTGCCAATAGTCATAAATTAGTGTCCTAAAAGCTTTGTAATGTTTCTGGAATTTTTGAGTACATAATGCCTATACATCATTTGGAAAATGGAATTTGTGTGGAATTGATATTAAATTGGAAATGATAATAAATAATTTAAGGAAAATTATGAAATTCTGTAGGCAGTAATATTTTGTCAATATACATCTCAGGAAAAATTCCCTAGGTCAGTGGATACTTAATCAAACTACTTCATGTGTAAAGTGACCTAACATTTAAATTAAAAGAATTAATTAAAGGACTATTTGACCAAGGAAAATCACGAGAATTCTTAGGGTAGTTCCCTTAGTCCATAACACCTTAGGATAAATATTTAGGGGCAAGATGCCTTAAGGTTTGGAAGATCACATTTCTAGGGTAACCATAGGTCATAGTCTGCATATAACACAAATAGGTCTTGCCTTAGGGGATTACCAGGGTATTGATTATCGGCAGAAATAAGAGAGAGTTCAACATGAGTAACCCTGGTGGGTAGAGTTGTCTTAGTGAGGGATTAAAAGTGCAAGTCTTAGCTAGCAACTGGAGCGGGGATCGGCGGAAGACCGTCGGTTTCCCGGTAATACCTTAAGTCACTAGGGTTATACTAAAGCAATAAGGAGAGCTGGGGAGATACATGGGTAGTCATCAACTAAAATAAGTATCCTTGCGAAAGGGAACGCTGGGCGTAATCCCAACACAGTTCCTAGTGCCCCTTGAAAGCCCTTCACAGGGAATACCGGGGGCAGTCCTGGGATTAACCTTAAATCTCTAAGTATAATAAACCGTAGACAAGAGTAGCTTAATAGGTTAGGACATTGTTGTACCTTCTCGCCCGTGTGGGGGTTGGAGAGATTTATGATATATGCTCACCCGTCTAGGGTTGGAGGGAGTTGGTATAAAGGCACTGATGTGCGTTCTCACCCGTTTGGGGTTTGAGGGAGTTGGCATAAAGGCACTAATGTGCGTTCTCACCCGGGTTTGGGTTTGAGGGATTCAGGACGGGTTTTGGTCCTGCGAGCGGAAGGCTCGGTATGAATTACTTGCATGTGCATAAATATCGTGGCGGGGCATGCGGTACTGGCCGTTCGTCACACCGATGGCAGTACGATGCACCAGGCGGTTGTGGGAGTTAGAGGGGCCAGTGGGTTGTTTTACACTGCGGTCTGGAGGACGATCCCCGATAACACACATCCGACCCAACAAGACTGACGGGTTTGTTAGCAAAGTGCGTACGCGAGACTCTAGAGTGCACCTTGGACGTGTACAGAGGCGTATGAGAGGGGTCTAAGGCTTGGTAGTGTGCATACCGGTCTAGAAGCGGAGACGCCCGCTCCGCTGCTGCCGTAGCCACAGCGGTGGTACCCGAGAGTGATGCTAGCTCTCAAAAAGTGGGAACTAAAGGTCTGTGATCACAGAGTCGTTGTGTGTGAGTTGCACTTGCCTGCGCATAAAATTGCATCATATCATTCATTCATATTAGGTCATACGCTTCATAGATCCTTATCATATAAATTAGTATGGGCTCTTTTATATGATAAGTTAAATTTCCTGGAAACCCTAACTTATATATTTGTATGGGCATTTATATAAGTTAGGGTATGTTTGTGATGATAGCTTAGTGGTAGCTTAGCTTATTTACTTGTTCATACTGATGTTTCTTTACTTTCCTTTACTGCACCGCTCTTACTTACTACTTGTACTGTACTTAGCATTGCTAGAGTAGAATTTCATTACTTAGTACCACTCTAGATAGATATTGTCACCTGCTTCCATTTTGCTACCCCTTGTTGTCCTCCGCTTCGTCCTTCCGCTCGGTGCCTAGGAGCTGCGGGGTGAGGTGCGGAGGAAATGACTTAGTCTTTTTGACTAATGGTCGGTGACCAACTATTTTTAGGAGCCCGTGGAGATGGAGCACCAGCACGTCGAGGAGGTAGGACATGAGGAGCAGATACCACTTCAGTAGGCTACTACCACTACTGTGCGTCCTCAGGTGGGACGAGATTTGATGTTCTAGTGTAGCTTCCGCATTTATGATTTTGTGAGAGAGAGATTTGATGTACTGGGCATAAACCCTTTTTACTCTTTCATTGGTACTATATTGTGGACTATTGTACTATTCATTTCTTTTACATGATTGTACTGTGACTTGTGGACTGATGGTTGTTATATACAGTTTACTTCTTTCTTCTCATATTGGCCTACAGGTTTATGATCGTACTAGCCGGCAGGATCGGCGTGTTGCGGTGTCGACTAACCCGTGAGTTAGTGCCACCGTAAGACGGCGGTTCTGGGCATAAGATCCGGTAGCCCTCCTTGGTAAGGGGGAGGGGGGTCTTACAAACTGGTATCACTTGAACAACGATCATATGAGAAAGAACTCCACAACATGGGACCACCCCCGCCCCAGCATTAGTTTGCGGACAAACTATGCAGCGGAAGCAGTGGTGTACCCATGTGTAAAGTCACATAAATGGTCCACAAAGTACAATATTTTAGGCCAGTTTTGTTTTAACCTTACCTTTATGCAACCTCCATAGGTCGCAGCGCCGCAAAATGTGGCTCCTCCCCCTCCAGCTGCCACTCCATTCCTACATACGGAGATGGGGCAGACCCTGACGGCGATTTTGGATGCCTTTAGAGCCCAGCAAGTCCCGGCTCCACAGCCAAATCCGGGGTCGAGCTGGCTGAGTGCATTCAAGAGCCTGTCCCCACCGACGTACCGCGGGACAGAGGATGCGGTGAAGACGGAAGAATGGCTGGAGGCCATACACGAGATCTTAGCGGGCATCAGCTGCCCAGTCGGCCAGGCAGTACCCCTAGCCACCTCTGTGCTAGAGGCTCATGCAAAGAGATGGTGGAAATCAGTCCGGGCGTCTACTTATGCGGACTTTGAGCTGTCAGAGATATCTTGGGAGGAGTTTGGCGATGTGTTTCTGGAGCACTTCGTTTCTGCTACGGACAGGGATGCTTTGGAGGAGTGGTTTTTGAACCTCAAGCAGGGGACTAGATCAGTGATAGAGTACCAGAGAGAGTTCTCCCACTTGGCTAGGTTCGCGGGGATTCAGGACACCGACGATAGGAGGTATGCGAAGAGGTTCTACCGGGACCTCAGGGATGATTTGAGGCAGGCTTTGCTATTCATTTCTCATGGCACATCCAGGCAGATCATCGAGATGGCGAAGAAGCTGGAGGCTGACTAGCTGATGGTGCGAGCCGGAGGGAAGAGACCATTTGATGGATCGACATCAGGTGAGAGCAGTAGGGGCTCTCAGAGAGGTAGGACCATCGGATAAAGGAGGGGTGGGGGACGTCATCGTCCCAACTTCAGGCAGGAGCAGGGGCCTCCTCCAGCATTGGCTCCCCCACCTCTACAGATGCATGATCCGAGGAGACAGGATGACCGAGGCCACCGACAAGTGGTTTGTTACGGATGCCGCCAGCCCGGGCACATCAGGTCGGAGTGCCCGCACCGATTCCATCCCCCTCCTCCTCCTCCACCTCCAGTGGCCCTAGTACAGCAGGGCCGAGGACGAGGCCGAGGACGAGGCCGAGGTCGGGGATATCATGGCAGGAGATGCGAGCAGGAGCAGATATACGCCTTGGACCTCACAGAGCCGAGGAATCCCGAGGAGGTTATCACAAGTACTTGAAGTTAATTTTGAAATTTCTTGAATTTTCAAAGATATATATATAATACCTGGAACTATAGGACAACAATTAACTTTCACTTAAACAAACCTCAGGCATAGTTATGATCAACGGCAAGCCCGCTCATACTCTCTTCGATATGGGTGCTTCGCACTCGTTCGTATCCGAGGCCTTCATTGACGGACTCGAAGGCGTGGAGAGGTTCCCTGGACTAGAGATGAGGGTACGTCTACCCGATGGGTCGGAGCTGCGGACCACTGCACATTGCGATATGGAGGCCGAGATTGGCGGCAAGGCATTTGAGGCGCCGGCAACTATTCTGAAGCTGCAGGACTTTGATTTGATCTTGGGCATGGCCTGGTTGCATCGGAACCATGCCCAGATAGATTGCCCGTCCAGGAGGATCACGCTAAGGCATGGCGACTCTCATGTCATCGTTGAAGGTATCCAGCCTATCTGCCACCTACTGTTATCTTCTATACAGGCTGTGAAGGCCCATGAGCAGGGTGAAGAAGTTTATCTTGTCTGCTTCGAGATGGTGGGAACAGAGGCGACTATCTCAGATATTTCGGTGGTCCGGGATTTCTCCGACGTATTCCCGGAGAAATTGCCCGGGCTACTGCCTGCTAGAGATTTGGATTTCAGGATTCAGCTAGTACCGGGAGCGAAGCCGGTGTCCCGGGCACCCTACAGGATGGCTCCTAGGGAGCTAGCAGAGTTCAGGACTCAACTACAGGAGCTAGTCGAGTCAGGATTTGTGCGGCCTAGTTCATCGCCATGGGGAGCGCCAGTTCTCTTTGTGAAGAAGAAGGACGGATCACTGCGATTATGTATAGATTACCGGGAGCTGAACCGGTTGACGGTCCGCAACACCTATCCTCTACCTCGGATAGACGAGTTATTTGACCAGCTACAGGGAGCCTTCTGGTTCTCCAAGTTAGATCTGCGATCCGGCTACTATCAGCTCCGTATCAGGGAAGAGGACATACCGAAGACGGCATTCAGTTCGCGCTATGGATTATACGAGTTCACGGTGATGCCTTTTGGACTCATGAATGCTCCTGCTGCATTCATGAGTCTAATGAACCGTGTATTCGAGCCTTTCCTAGACCGCTTCGTGATTGTGTTCATCGACGACATCCTTATATATTCTCGGACTCAGGAGGAGCATACAGAGCACTTGGCACAGGTCTTGCAGAGGCTGAGGGAGACCCAGATGTACGCAAAATTTTCAAAGTGCCAGTTCTGGTTACAGGAGGTGACATTCCTGGGACACACGATCAGTGGGGCTGGGTTAGCAGTGGACCCGGCCAAGATAGAGACAGTGAGGGATTGGCCACGGCCGAAGACCGCTTCTGACATCCGCAGTTTCTTGGGACTAGCAGGGTATTACCGCAATTTCGTGGAGGGGTTCTCGAGGATAGCACTCCCCCTCACGTCCTTGACGAAGAAGGACACAGATTTTGTTTGGTCAGAGCGGTGTGAGACTGCTTTTCAGGAGCTGAAGGACCGACTCATCTCATCCCCCATTCTTGCGCTTCCATCCGGGAGCGAAGGATTCCAGATCTACACGGACGCCTCTAACCAGGGGATGGGTGCGGTCCTGATGCAGCATGGACACGTTATTGCTTATGCTTCGAGACAGTTGAAGAAGCATGAGCATAACTATCCAGTACATGATCTAGAGCTCGGGGCTGTGGTTTTCGCCCTAAAGATATGGAGGCATTACTTATATGGGATTCATTGTGACATCTTTTCAGATCACAAGAATCTCAAGTATATCGATACGCAGAAGGACCTAAACCTGAGATAGAGGAGGTGGCTGGAGTTCCTCTGTGATTATGATTACAAGATCCACTATCACCCGGGGAAAGCGAACACGGTTGCAGATGCTTTGAGCAGGAGGGCCGGCACTTCTGGACCAGAGCCCCGATTGATGTCTATTGAGCTGCTACAGATGATGGAGGACATGCACATTACCATGGTGTCCGAGACCGAGCCAGTTGTATATAGAGAGTATTTGAGCTCGGTGATCAGTGGCGATGATATACAGGAGCGCATCCGAGCACATCAGAGGCTGGATGCTGCGTTACAGCCGATTTTCAGTGCCCTAGAGAGGGGCAAGGTCGAGGACTACACGCTACATGATGATCTTCTTCGGTTCCGTGGGCGCATCTACATACCAGCAGGAGGCAGTATCCGGGAGGACATACTCAGAGAGGCACATTGCTCGAGATATTCAGTGCACCCCGGCATCACCAAGATGTGGGCAGATTTGCGGAGGTCTATGTATTGGCCCGGGATGAAGAGGGAGATCACGAATTTTGTGACCCATTGCGAGACCTGCCAGCGTGTGAAGGCGGAATGCAAGAGCCCAGGAGGTTTACTACATCCACTGTCAGTTCCAGAGTGGAAGTTCGAGGACATTGCTATGGACTTTGTACACGGGTTGCCTCGCTCCCACTCTGGGCATGATTCCATATGGGTTATAGTGGATAGATTGACCAAGGTAGCGCGGTTTATTCCAGTTCGAAAGGATGCCCCAGTTGCAGTTCTGGTGAGACTATTTGTGGAGCAGTACGTCAGATATCATGGTATCCCCAGGACTATTGTTTCGGACCGTGATGGTCGGTTCACTTCGAGCGAGTGGAGGGCCGTGCATGCTTATTTGGGATCTCGACTTACTTATAGTACCGCCTTCCACCCGCAGACCGACGGACAGACCGAGCGGACCATCCGGACCATGGAGGACCTGCTCAGATTATGCATATTGGATACGGGGAGGCCTTGGGAGAGGCTGCTACCATTGATTGAGTTCTCGTATAATAACAGCCACCAGGCTAGCATCAGGATGGCTCCATACGAGGCACTTTATGGGAGGCGATGCCGGACACCGCTATCATGGGTACAGGATGTGGATACCAGGGCTCTTGGATCTGATTATATAGAGGACACTGAGGCTCAGATTCGATTGATCAGAGATCGGCTACTAGAGGCCCAGAGCAGGCATGCAAAGTATTATGATGCTCGGCACCGGAAGGTGGAGTTCCAGGTTGGAGATAGGGTATTCTTGAAGATACGTCCAGTACACGGTGTTTCTCGGGTGCGGAGGCACAAGAAGCTCAGTCCATGATACATGGGGCCCTACCTGATCCTGGAGCGGATCGGCCCCTTGGCTTACCGACTGCAGCTGCCACCGGAGTTGGGTGCATTACATGACGTCTTTCATGTCTCTTCCTTGCGAAGAGCTCTCCTTCGACCGGAGCAGCACATTACTACTACAGCCGGACCGGTAGAGCCCGACAGATCAGTGAGATTGGAGCCGATCCGGATTGACGACACAGCCATCCGAGTGTTGCGGAAGAAGAAGGTCCCTCTTGTGAAGGTGCTGTGGTCCAACCATGGACGGGAGGAGCACACTTGGGAGCCGAGGGATCTGATGCTGGAGCAACACCCGGAGCTATTCGCATCAGGTACATTTAAGTTATGCCTTTAAAATTCATGATGATTCTTGCAAATAGAACCCCGTAGACCCGAACTTAAATTTCGGGGACGAAATTATTTTCTTGTTTATTGGAATTTGTAACATCCCATGTTACTTCTGGACCCCTCAACTTAGATTGGGTTAGGCATGGGGTGAGACCTAAGGAGATCAACTAGGATTGACCCTAGGTAGTGGGAGGTAGCCATGTGGAGCCCACTATAGGACCAAGTCAAACTAGGTCAAACTAGCCTAATTAGGGACCCTAGCCCCACCATGACCCCACCACAGTGCCCTAACCCTAAAGGCAATCTAACTAAACCCTAGGGTATGTCACTGGGTCAACATTTTGACCCCAGTTGACCAAGGTCAACCTTGGGCTTAATTTGATCAAACCCACACCCATAGGCCTAATTAACCTAAGTGGGGCACCCCCTTGACCCAAACTAAGTTGGGTGGTGCCACTAGACCCATTTCCACCAAGTGGGGTCAGTCCACCCACCATGGTTGACCAGTCAACCCTAAAAGTCAATTTGGTCAACAATTTGACCTAAGGAATGAAATGAAGGCCAAGTCATTTCCCCTTGAACCAAGCCCACCAAAATTGGCCCATAGTCAGCCCAAGTGAACAAGACCAGTCCTACCCCTCTAAATCAGGAGAGAGAGTACATGCAAGGGGGTAAAATTGAGATTTTTAGGAAAAGAGGAGAGAGAAAGGGGAATGAAGGGGATAATGGCCACATGGCCACCCCACCAGCTGGTTTTGGCTGCCCAAAACCAGGTGGCTGACCTCCCCTCTTCATTTCCAGCAGAATACCAGGACTGTGAGCCACATGGCAGCTGGGTGAAACCTCCAAAGCTCAAAACCGAGCTCACCTTGGAGTTAACTCCACTTATAGCCCACCTCAGTCCAAACAGAGCTCACCATTAGCTTCAGAAGGCAGAGAGGAGTGGAATTCGACTGCTTAATCATGGAGAACGGTGGAGATTTGAGCTTTCGGGGTGGAGCTCGCCGGCGCACCACCACCACGGCAAACCGCCGCCTGACCCGCAACCAAGATTCGATTCAGGTGCGTTTCACTTCACCTCTACCCGTACTAGCTTCTTAGATCAAATAGGAGAGATATCGGGCTCAACTGAGCCCGATGCCATGTGAGAAAATCGAGAGAATTCCAAGCTTTTGAAATCGCTCGGGATCGCCGTCGCCACCGTCTCCCGCCGCCCCATCGCCGGGAAATGATAGCCACCACCACCGTGAAGGTGATGACACCGTTGGCCGGAGGTGGCGCCGTCTCAGTTGGCCGGAAACCGCCGGCAAAGTCGCTCCAGGTCGGCTCGATCTCAGCCGTTGGCTGGAGGTAGACGATGACCAGAACCCGTCGGATAAGCTTTAAGATTCGTGCGCAGATTATTAATATGAATTAATTAAATGTATTGAATAGTATGATTCTGTCACACTTTTTCAGTCACTTTGCATGTTAAATATAGGTCTCTTAGATGCATTTCCAGAACTTAGCCCCTTAATGAAAAATGTAGCCTAGGGTCTTACCTTTAATATTCCACCCTAAACTTACATTTTGGTGTAGTGTACAGTCCTGTAGGACATTTATCCTAGGACTGGTCCTAGTGTAGGGCAGAAATTAAATTGGATGCCCAGGTCAAAATATTAGTCACCATGGCCCCAAAGTTTGGGCACATGCATGATTAGGGAATACTTATCTCCTGCCAAAATTTAGGAATTTTTAGAGAATAGTTTCCTATAGTATTTGCTAAAATATCAAAATATAAATAAATGACATATATGGAGTTCTACTCCTCCCCATGGCCCCAAATTTTGGTGGTGGGTCAGTGGGGTCATCCCTGGTGCATGATAAAATTTTCAGCACCTTGGGTTCACTGCATGTTGGAGAATCCACTTGCATGTGCTAGCCTATGTTAAGCCTTGGTGTGCAAATAGCAAAAAATGCAAATTGGTGTATTTAGCCCAATGGTGGCATGCAAGGGTCATGAAATTATTTATAGTGGTTCATTAGGGTAAATTGCATCCCTCAAATTAATAATGGAATTTTTGGAATCAAATTCTATTTATTGGAATTTATTTTAAATATAGCTATTTTGGAAATAAAATTGGAAAATAGGGTTTCTTCAAGTACAAACTCAAACAATTTTGCCAAGGCATAGATGAGATCACATTGGACTTAGGAAAATATGATTTCTCTGTTTTGAAGAACCTTTGGAGTAGATACCCTAAATTCCCCATTTTACCCTTATCTTGTAAATTCTTGAAATGATGGATATATACTTCTAAAAATTTTGGAATTTATTCTATTGCTATAAAATGTTATTATTAGTCTTGCATAAATTTCTCAGAATTTAATGGATGCATTATTTGTGTTAAGTTAGTACAATGGCATTTTGGTAAATATCTTATAATGGAATCCTATAGGCCATCTTACAATGAATGTTGATGATTCTCTGCCAATAATCATAAATTAGTGTCCTAAAAGCTTTGTAATTTTTCTGGAATTTTTGAGTACATAATGCCTATACATCATTTGGAAAATGGAATTTGTGTGGAATTGATATTAAATTGGAAATGATAATAAATAATTTAAGGAAAATTATGAAATTCTGTAGGCAGCAATATTTTGTCAATATACATCTCAGGAAAAATTCCCTAGGTCAGTGGATACTTAATCAAACTACTTCATGTGTAAAGTGACCTAACATTTAAATTAAAAGAATTAATTAAAGGACTATTTGACCAAGGAAAATCACGAGAATTCTTAGGGTAGTTCCCTTAGTCCATAACACCTTAGAATAAATATTTAGGGGCAAGATGCCTTAAGGTTTGGAAGATCACATTTCTAGGGTAACCATAGGTCATAGTCTGCATATAACACAAATAGGTCTTGCCTTAGGGGATTACCAGGGTATTGATTATCGGCAGAAATAAGAGAGAGTTCAACATGAGTAACCCTGGTGGGTAGAGTTGTCTTAGTGAGGGATTAAAAGTGCAAGTCTTAGCTAGCAACTGGAGCGGGGATCGGCGGAAGACCGTCGGTTTCCCGGTAATACCTTAAGTCACTAGGGTTATACTAAAGCAATAAGGAGAGCTGGGGAGATACATGGGTAGTCATCAACTAAAATAAGTATCCTTGCGAAAGGGAACGTTGGGCGTAATCCCAACACAGTTCCTAGTGCCCCTTGAGAGCCCTTCACAGGGAATACCGGGGGCAGTCCTGGGATTAACCTTAAATCTCTAAGTATAATAAACCGTAGACAAGAGTAGCTTAATAGGTTAGGACATTGTTGTACCATCTCGCCCGTGTGGGGGTTGGAGAGATTTATGATATATGCTCACCCGTCTAGGGTTGGAGGGAGTTGGTATAAAGGCACTGATGTGCGTTCTCACCCGTTTGCGGTTTGAGGGAGTTGGCATAAAGGCACTAATGTGCGTTCTCACCCGGGTTTGGGTTTGAGGGATTCAGGACGGGTTTTGGTCCTGCAAGCGGAAGGCTCGGTATGAATTACTTGCATGTGCATAAATATCGTGGCGGGGCATGCGGTACTGGCCGTTCGTCACACCGATGGCAGTACGGTGCACCAGGCGGTTGTGGGAGTTAGAGGGGCCAGTGGGTTGTTTTACACTGCGGTCTGGAGGACGATCCCCGATAACACACATCCGACCCAACAAGACTGACGGGTTTGTCAGCAAAGTACGTACGCGAGACTCTAGAGTGCACCTTGGACGTGTACAAAGGCGTATGAGAGGGGTCTAAGGCTTGGTAGTGTGCATACCAGTCTAGAAGCGGAGACGCCCGCTCCGCTGCTGCCGTAGCCACAGTGGTGGTACCCGAGAGTGATGCTAGCTCTCAAAAAGTGGGAACTAAAGGTCTGTGATCACAGAGTCATTGTGTGTGAGTTGCACTTGCCTGCGCATAAAATTGCATCATATCATTCATTCATATTAGGTCATACGCTTCATAGATCCTTATCATATAAATTAGTATGGGCTCTTTTATATGATAAGTTAAATTTCCTGGAAACCCTAACTTATATATTTGTATGGGCATTTATATAAGTTAGGGTACGTTTGTGATGATAGCTTAGTGGTAGCTTAGCTTATTTACTTGTTCATACTGCTGTTTCTTTACTTTCCTTTACTGCACCGCTCTTACTTACTACTTGTACTGTACTTAGCATTGCTAGAGTAGAATTTCATTACTTAGTACCACTCTAGATAGATATTGTCACCTGCTTCCATTTTGCTACCCCTTGTTGTCCTCCTCTTCGTCATTCCGCTCGGTGCCTAGGAGCTGCGGGGTGAGGTGCGGAGGAAACGACTTAGTCTTTTTGACTAATGGTCGGTGACCAACTATTTTTAGGAGCCCGTGGAGATGGAGCACCAGCACGTCGAGGAGGTAGGACATGAGGAGCAGATACCACTTCAGCAGGCTACTACCACTACTGTGCGTCCTCAGGTGGGACGAGATTTGATGTTCTAGTGTAGCTTCCGCATTTATGATTTTGTGAGAGAGAGATTTGATGTACTGGGCATAAGCCCTTTTTACTCTTTCATTGGTACTATATTGTGGACTATTGTACTATTCATTTCTTTTACATGATTGTACTGTGACTTGTGGACTGATGGTTGTTATATACAGTTTACTTCTTTCTTCTCATATTGGCCTACAGGTTTATGATCATACTAGCCGGCAGGATCGGCGTGTTGCGGTGTCGACTAACCCGTGAGTTAGTGCCACCGTAAGACGGCGGTTCTGGGCATAAGATCCGGTAGCCCTCCTTGGTAAGGGGGAGGGGGGTCTTACACTAGGGGTACTGCCTCGCCGACTGGGCAACTGATGCCTGCTAAGATCTCGTGTATGGCCTCCAGCCATTCTTCCGTCTTTACCGCATCCTCTGTCCCACGGTCTTTACCGCATCCTCTGAAATGGTCGTCTCTACTCTCAAAATTGAAGAATCTTTTCATATATCTTTTGATGAATCTAACATATCTTTCAAGGAGAAGAATACTTCTACCATAGAACCTTTGCAGGTACACTCTCTTGCTGAAGACTTGGACAGGTTACAAATTATTCAAAAAGATGAAAGCAGTGAAGATGAAGAAGTCATTCAACATCTTGAAGAGAATCTTCTTGAAGAGCCAGTTGTTGTACCACAAGAGGAAACAACAACACAGGTTGGTGAACAATCAACACCCTCTGTTGATTTAGTAACATCAAGAGACCATCCAATCTCCCAAGTGATTGGAGACATCTCAGCTAATGTGAAAACTAGAAATCAGGTCAACCAAAACCTGATGCACACTTGCTTTCTTTCTCAAATTGAACCTCAATCCATTCAAGATGCAGAGCAAGATCCACACTGGATCATTGCAATGCAAGAGGAGTTGTATCAATTTGAAAGGAACAAAGTTTGGGAACTAGTGCCAAGGCCAAAGGATCACTCCATTGTTGGAACAAAATGGGTGTTCAGAAATAAATTGGATGATCAAGGAATCATTGTAAGGAACAAGACAAGGCTAGTTGCTCAAGGATACTCTCAAGAAGAAGGGATAGACTATGACCAGACTTTTGCACCAGTTGCAAGGTTAGAGGCAATAAGAATCTTCTTAGCCTATGCAGCACACAAAGGATTCAAAGTATACCAGATAGATCTAAAGAGTGCTTTTCTCAATGGAGATATCAAAGAAGATGTCTATGTCAGACAACCCCCAGGTTTTATCTCTTCAACTCATCCTGATCATGTTTTCAAATAGCATAAAGCAATATATGGTGTAAAGAAAGCTCCTAGAGCATGGTATGAGACCGTAGCATGCTTTCTTCAGAAAAATGATTTTATAAGGGGTAGAGTAGACCAAACTCTTTTTATTAGAACCCATAAGTCTCATACCCTACTAGTATAAATCTATGTAGATGATATTATATTTGGTTCTACTGATTCAAATTTGTGCATAAGGTTTTCCAACCTAATGTATTCTAAATTTGAAATGAGTAGCATGGGTGAGCTATCCTTATTTTTAGGATTGCAAATCAAACAACATGCTGAAGGCATATTTATTTCTCAAACCAAGTATGCAAAAGAATTGGTTAAGATATTTGGTATGTCTGAAGCATCATGTATGAAAACACCTATGCCTACTAATGTTGTATTAGATGTTGATGAACATGGGAAACCTGTTGATCAGACAACATATAGAGCAATGATTGGCTCTTTATTGTACCTTACAGCTAGTAGACCTGACATAATGTTTGCTACATGCATATGTGCTAGATTCCAAGTGAGCCCTAGAGAGTCACACTTAACCTTAGTAAAAAGGATTCTTAGGTATGTGAAAAGTTGTCCAAATCTAGGTCTCTGGTATCCAAAAGATTCAGCATTTGACTTAACTGGATTTTCAGATGCTGATTATGCTGGATGCAGAATAGATAGGAAAAGCACCAGTGGAATATATGGCTGCAGGTAGTTGTTGTTCACAAATCTTATGGATTCAAAACCAACTCCTAGACTATGGCTACAACTTAGAGAAGTCTAAAATATTTTGTGATAATACCAGTGTTATTTCCATTGCACAAAATCCAGTCCTCCATAGTTGGACAAAACACATAGAAATTGGGCATCACTTTCTAAGGGATAATGTTGAGAAAAACAAAATTTAACTTCAATATATCTCAACTGATTTGCAAAGGGGAGATATTTTTACCAAACCCTTGGATGAAAAGAAACATACATCCTTCCTGAATTAGTTAGGAATGTTAGATGGAGGAAGTTGAGCGTAGTTCAGGGAACAGAAACAACCTATAGACTCTAGAAAAATCAAAATGTTTGCCTAGTCTTGGTCAATTTTAGAGTTTTAAAATCTTGGATCGACACTGCAACACGTGGCGACCTGTGGAGGTTGCATAAAGGTAAGGTTAAAACAGAACTGGCCTAACTAATTGTACTTTGTGGACCATTTATGTGACTTTTGAACATGGGCACACCACTGCTTCCGCTGCATAGTTTCTCCGCAAACTAATGCTCGGGCGGGGGTTGGTCCCATGTTGTGGACTACTTTCTCATATGATCGTTGTTCAAGTGATACCAGTTTGTAAGACCCCCCCCTACCAAGGAGGCTACCGGGTCTTATGCCCAGAACCGCCGTCTTACGGTGGCACTAACTCACGGGTTAGTCGACACTGCAACACGCCGATCCTGTCGGCTAGTACGATCATTTAACCTGTAGGCCAATATGAGAAGAAAAGTAAAACAGTATGCAAATCCACTAGTCCGCAAGTCACATAGTACAATCATATAAATGGAATGAAAAGTACACCAATATAGTCCACAATTGAGTACAAAAGAAAGAGTAAAAAGGGCTTATGCCCAGTACATCAAATCCACTCTCTCTCAAAAATGAAAACGCAAGCTACACTAATACATCAGATCTCGTCCCACCTGAGGACGCACAGTAGTGGTAGTAGCCTGCTGAAGTGGTATCTGCTCCTCAAGTCCTGCCTCCTCGACGTGCTGGTGCTCCATCTCCACGGGCTCCTAAAAATAGTTTGGTCACCGACCATTAGTCAAAAATACTAAGTCGTTTCCTCCGCACCTCGCCCCGCAGCTCCTAGGCACCGAGCGGGAGGACGAAGCGGAGGACAAACAAGGGGTAGCAAAAGTGGATGCAGGTGACAGAATCTAACTAGCAGTTGTAATAAATAATAATGATCTACTCTAGCAGTTCTAAGTATAGTACAAGTAAGTAAGAGCAGTACAGTAAATGAAGTAAAGGACAACAGTAAAAGCAAGTAAATAAACTAATCTACCAATATATTATCATCACAAAAGTACCATAACTTATATAAATGCCCATACAAATATATTAGTTAGGATTTCCAGGAAATTTAACTTATCATATAAAAGAGCCCATACTAATTTATATGATAAGGATCTATGAAGCGTATGACATAATATGAATGAATGTTATGATGCAATTTTATGCGCAGGTAAGTGCAACTCACACACAATGACTTTGTGATCACAGACCTTTAGTTCCCAGTTTTTGAGAGCTAGCATCACTCTCGTGTACCACCGCTGTGGCTACGGCAGCAGCGGAGCGGGCGTCTCCGCTTCTAGGCCGGTATGCACACTACCAAGCCTTAGACCCCTCTCATACGCCTCTATACACGTCCAAGGTGCACTCTAGAGTCTCGCGTACGTACTTTTCTGACAACTCGTCAGTCTTGTTGGGTCGGATGTGCGTTATCGGGGGTCGTCCTCCAGACCGCTGTGTAAAACAACCTACTGGCCCCTCTAACCCTCACAACCGCCTGGTGCACCGTACTGCCATCGGTGTGACGAACGGCCAGTGCCGCATGCCCCGCCACTATACTTATGCACATGCAAGTATTTCATTTCGAGCCTTCCGCTCGCAGGACCAAACCCGTCCTGAAACCCTCAAACCCAAACCCGGGTGAGAACGTACATTAGTGCCTTTATTCCAACTCCCTCAAACCCTAAACGGGTGAGCATATATCATGAATCTCTCCAACCCTACACGGGTGAGAAGGTACAATAAATGTCCTAACCTGTTAGACTACTCTTGTCAACGGGTTATTATACTTAGAGATTTAAGGTTAATCCCAGGACTGCCCTCGGTATTCCCTGTGAAGGGCTCTCAAGGGGCACTAGGAACTGTGTGGGGATTACGCCCAGCGTTCCCTTTCGCAAGGATACTTATTTTAGTTGATGGCTACCCATGTTTCACCTCAGCTCTCTTTATTGCTCTGGCACAACCTTAGTGACTTAAGATGTTACCGGGAAACCGACGGTCTTCCGTCGACCCCCACTCTAGTTGCTACCTAAAGACTTGCACTTTTAACCCATCACCAAGACCATACTACCCACCAGGGTTATACATGTTGGACTCTCTTATTTCTTGCGATAATCAATCCCCTGTTAACCCCTAAGGCAAGACCTATTTATGTTATATGCAGACCATGTCCTATTATTACCCTAAAAATGGAATCTTCCAATCCTTAAGGCATCTTGCCCCTAAATATTTATCCTAGGGTGGTATGGGCTAAGGGAACTACCCTATGAATTCTCATAATTTTCCTTGGCTAAATAGTCCTTCAATTAAATCTTTTAAATTATTTACTAGGTCACTTTACACATGAAGTAGTATGATCTTACCTCCACTGACCTAGGTAATTTTTCTTGATTTGTATAATGGTAAAATATTACTGTCTACAGAGTTTCATAATTTTACTTTGATTATTTATTCCAATTTCTTATTTAATACCAAATTCACATAAATTCCATTTTCCAAATGAAGTATAGTTAATATGTAATCCAAAATTCCAGGAAAATTACAGAACATATAAAATATTAATTTATGACTATTTGCAGTGGCTCATCAACTTTTATTGTGTAATGGCCTATAAAAGTTCATTCTTGCATATTTACCAAAAATGCAATTGTATTAATTTAACAACTAACAATACATCCATTAATTCTTAAAACTTTATGCAAGACTAAAAATACAATTTTTCAGCACTAGAATTATTTCCAAATTTTTCTAAGGTGCATATCCATCAATTCAAGAATAAATGAAATAAGGGTAAAATGGGCATTTTAAGATGTTTTATTCCAAAATCTCTTCAAACAGCAGGATCAAATTTTTCCTAAGTCACATGTAATCTTATCTATATCTTGGCAAAATTTGAGGATTTGTGCTTGAGGGAAACCTATTTTCCAAATTTATTTTCAAAAGAGCTACATTTAAAATAAATTCCAATAAATGGGATTTTTGATTCCAAAAATCCCATAATTAATTTGAGAGGTGAAATATACCCTAATGAACCTCTGGAAACAAATCCAAGATTTTTGCATGCCTCCATTAGGCTGAATACACAATATTTGAACTATGGCTATTAGCACACCAAGACAAAATATGAACTAACACATGCAAGTGGATTCTGCAACATGCAGTGATCTAAAGGTTCTGAAATTTTTATCATGCACCTAGGATGTCCCCAATGACCCACCACCAAAATTTGGGGTCATGAGGAGTCATATAACTCCATAAATTGCATTTATTTACATTTTGACATTTTGACCAAAACTATAGGAAATATTGTTTCAAAACTTCCTAAATTTTGGCAGGGGCTAAGTATGCCCTAATCATGCATGTACCCAAAATTTGGGGCCATGGTGATTGCTGATTTGACCTGGGCACCAAAATGAATTCCTGCCCTAGTCTAGGACCAGTCCTAGGAGAAATGCCCTACAGGACTGTACACTACACCAAATCACAACTTTAAGGTGGCAAATTAAAGGTAAGACAGTCAGCTACATTGTTCATTGAGGGACTAGTTTCTAGAAATGCCTCTAAGAGGCCTAACTATAACATGCAACATGACTCTATTTTTGTGACAGAGTCTATACTATTCATCATATTAAAATTAATTCATATTAATCTGCACGAATCTTAAAGCCTAACCAACGGGATCCGTTCATCTTCTCCAATGGATTCACGGCTGAGATTGAGCCGACTTGGAGCGGTTTTTCTGGCGGTTTCCGGCCAGCTGAGGCGGCGCCACCTCCGGCCAACGGTGCCATCACCTTCACGGTGGTGGTGGCTATCGTTTCCCGGCGATGGGGCGGCGGGAGACGGCGGCGACGGCGAATCCGAGCGGTTTCAAAAGCTTGGAAAAATCTCATTTTTCTCACATGGCATCGGGCTCAGTTGAGCCCGATATCTCACCTAAGCGATCTAAGATGCTAGTACGGGTAGAGGTGAGGTGAAACGAACCTGGATTGGGGCTTGGGTGCGGGTCAGGCGGCGGTTTGAGATGGTGGTGGTGCGCCGGCGAGCTCCACCCCGATTCCTTGATTCTCCACTATTTTCCATGATCCAACACTCTAATTCGACTCCTTTCTACCTCCTGAAGCTGTTGGTGAGGTCTGTTTGGACTGAGGTGGAGTATATGGGGGGGATATTACCTATGTGAGTTCGGTTGAGCTTTGGTTGCTCCGCCCCAGCTGCCAAGTGGCTCTCAGCCCCTGTGTTCTACTAGAATGGAGAGAGGAGGTCGGCCATCTGGTTTTGGGTAGATAAATTCAGCTGAAGGGGTAGTCATATGGCCACCATTCCGTTCTTTTCCATTTCTCTCTCCTCCCTCTCTCAAAATCCCAATTCTACCCCCTTGCATGTATTCTCTCTCCTGATTTAGAGGGGTAGGATTGGTCTTGTTCACTTGGGCTGGCCATGGGCCAATTTTGGTGGGCTTGGTCCAATGGAGGATGGCTTGGTCTTCATTTCACTCTTTTAGGTCAATTTGTTGACTTGTTGACTTGGGGAGTTGACTTAGTCAACATGGTGGGTGGGCTGACCCTACTTGGTGGACATGGGTCTAGTGGCACCACCCAACTTGGGTTGGGTCAAGGGGGTGCCCTACTTAGGCTAATTGGGCTTATGAGTGTGAGTTTGACCAAATTAAGCCCAAGGTTGACTTTGGTCAATTGGGGTCAAAGTGTTGACCTAGTTACATGCCCTAGGGTCCACTTAGATTGTTTTTAGGGTTAGGGCAATGTGGTGGGGTCATGGTGTGACTAGGGTCCTCACTTAGGCTAGTTTGACCTAGTTTGACTTTGGTCCTATAGTGGGCTCCACATTGCTACCACCCACTACCTAGGGTCAAACCTAGTTGATCCCCTTAAATTCACCCCATGCCTAACGCAATCTAAGTTGAGGGGTCCAGAAGTAACATGGGATGTTACACTCTGATTCAACAACTCAAGAAGCCCTAAACCAGAAGAACATCTGCTACCTGAAGAAGAAGAACAATCAATCAAAATCAAGAGTCTTCATTCTTCAATACTCCTGGACACTTCAAAGGACAATAATTATTCCATCTGTCAAGAAGTTCCTGAAAATCTTTCTGGTGTAGACTTAAATATTGAAGACCTATCATCCTGAAGCAAAGCTCCAGATTTCCCTGAACCATTCTACATCATAGGGGGAGCAATTTGCTAAAATCATATCCACAAGTATTCTCAGTTGTATATTGAGAAAGAGAAAACCATATCATCTCTCACCCCCTACTGTATAAAGGGTTATAACTCCCTTCAAAAGTTATTCTTGGTTGCAAGTCACCTGACCAAAAGACTTGAGGTTTGGTTTTTGAGCACCTGATAAAAAGCTCATTGGTGTTAGGCACCTGATCAAAAATCTGAGTGGATTCCTACCAGGGTGGTAGAAGAGTGGATGTACCCAGGTTGAGGAACCACTATAAATTTCGTGTGTTGTCTGGTTGCCCCTTCTTTTTGTTCTTGTTGTGTTTGTTCTTTTTAGGATTGCTGTGTTTATATTTTATTAAGTTGTTTATACACTTTCACAGTTACAGCAAAGGCTGTAAAAGATTTTAAGGATTTAAGAATACTCTTTTCACCCCCCTCCTCTAAAGTATTTCAGATCTAACACATCTCTTTCAATTGGTATCAGAGGGGAATTCCCTTGGTTGTACAAGCTAACCCTTGAACCAAAGATCCTGAGTTAGATATGCCTTTTCATCTCCATTAGATTTATAGTCACATAGCATGGCACAGAACAAAGACTATGCAATCACCTGACCTCCAGTATGCAATTTGAATAAGTTTGCCATCTGGACGGCAAGAATTAAGTTGTACATGAACTCTATTGATGAAGATATCTACAACTCCATTTTGACAGGTCCCCATCAAGCATCTACTTCTGCAACATCTTCAAGCACAACTACAGTTCCACCACCTGAGTGGACTGAAGCCCGGAAGAAGGCAAAGATTGTTGATGCCAAGGCAATGAATATACTAGCACAAACAATGTCGGATGATATATTTCAAAAGGAGGCTGAATGCAGCTCAGCCAAAGCCATTTGGGATTTCCTTAACCAAATAGTGGTTGGATCAGCAGATGAAATAAAGGATATGAGATCCAATCTTATATCCCTCTATGAGAATTTCAAGAAAAAAGAAGCTGAGACAGTAGCTGATATGTACAATAGGTTAAGCTCAATCATCAATGAGCCAAAAACCTTGGACAAGGACATAACCCTCACTGAGGTGAATGATAGGATCCTAATGTACTTCCCAAGCTCATGGGATTCAAGGATCTGGCCCATCAAGAAGGCTAGAAGCCTAAATGAGATTTCCACTGAATCTCTCTTAGGCAAGCTTATGTCCTATAAACAATTGATCAAATCTAGAGAGGCAGCTGAGCAAAGAACACCTCCTCCAGCAATAAAAGAACAAAGCATTGAATTCAAAGCAGCTGAGGAGACAGAGACTTCAACAACAAATGAAGAGCTGATGAGTCTTTTTGCCAAAAGATTCTACAAAATGGCAAGGAAAGACTTCAAGAGAAAGTCATCAAGGCATAATGACAAGCCAAGGTATGATAAAACACCAACTAAAGAAGTGGTGTATTTTGGTTGCAGGAAACCTGGACACTTCATCTCTGAGTGTCCAAAGAATCAGAAGGAGAAGAGAAGATAAAATGACACAAGAAGACAACACAACAGTAGGCCTTCTTCCAGCAAATATAAGAAGAAGGAGAAAGGCTTTGTGGCTGAATCCTGGAGTGAGACTGAGGATGAATCAACATCTTCCAGCTCCAGTGAAGATGAAGAAGAGGCAAGGGGCAAAGAAGTCTGCTTAATGGCCATTGATGCCTCCAGAATCCATTCAGAAGAAGAAGATTTAGACAATGAAGAAGCTTCAGAGCTCACCAGGTATTATCTTCTTTTGATTACAGTTCTGATTCATTTAAATTTGAACTCAAAACCATGTGCATAGATTTAATTAACTCAGGAAAGGAAATCAAGACTCTTACGGAAAAATTAGGAAACGTAGAAAATGTCAATTCTGAAAATAATAAGTTAAAGGATGAATTAACCATAGCTAATAAACAAATCATATTATTAAAAACTGAGTTATGTGAGGCTAAACAACTTGAGGAAACTCTCAATGGGAGAAGCCTCAAGTTGATGGATATCATAAGCACTGTAAATACCAGGCTTAATGGCAAGCTGGGCTTGGGTGCTTCATCAAGTTTGCCCCCCATCCTCAAGAAAAATATTCTGACTACCCCCATTAAATTTGTTTCTGCAAAAGGGAAAGAAATAATAAACTATAAACAAGCCAATGAACAACCTCCAAAATCAATAGGTCAAAACAACAAAAATCAGAAAACCACAAGTAAAAATAAGGTTCAGTAAAATTCATCGAACTCAGATCGACGAAATGTTGCCAGTTTGTCAAACCCCACTCGACGAACGCTGAACGCAAACTATAGCTATAATTATTCGTCTAACTGCGATCAACGAACTCTGTATGGTTCGTCGAGCAGAGGTCGACGAACATGGGGCACAGAAAATGAATATGTTCATTCTCGGGGCAGAGATCGACGATCTCAACCCAATTCGTCGAACTCTGGTCGACGAACTTATAGAAATTCGTTGAACCCAGAAAGACTTAACAGGAATGTTAATTATAACAGCAACTCTAATAATCCTAGAAAACCATTTAACCCTATAGCTGATTGGGTAATACCACCTAGAAGATATCACACTCTAGGATATAAATCTCAACCAGAATTCTCTGTTATATCTAGTTTTTCATATAAATAATATAAAGGACCCAAGGTAACCTGGGTCAAGAATAATTAATTATTTTTCATTGCAGGTGAAGAGCTATCCAGTATATAATCAAGCATGGTACCTGGACAGTGGATGTTCCAAACATATGACGGGCAGCAAGGACATCTTAACCAACTATAAGTCCAAGCTAGGACCAAATGTTATCTTTGGTGATTCAAAATGTGCCAGTCTGAAGGTTTTGGAGAAGTGAAGATTGGAGCTATCACTTTCAAGAAAGTAACATATGTCAGACGACTCAAACATAACCTCATCTCCATAAGTCAGTTATGTGATGAAGGTTATCATGTACACTTTAACTCATCTTCTTGCACTATTTCCAATAAAGAAAAACAAAATATTTTAATTGGGAATAAACAAGGTAACATATATTTAGTTGATTTTCTTTCTGCCAATTCTGATATCTGCTTACTCAATTTAATTAGTAACCAGAATGATTTATGGCATAAAAGGCTAGGTCATGTAAACTTTAAAAATATTGCTAGGCTATCGAAAGACAATCTTGTTAGAGGTTTACCTTCTGGTCCCTACAAGAAGGAAGGCCTTTGCAGCGCTTGTCAACTAGGCAAGCAAACTAAATCTAGTTTTAAATCTGTTAATAAAAATGACTCACCTAGGATTTTGTATTTGCTACGCATGGATCTCTTTGGACCCATTGATGTACAAAGCCTAGTAGGGAAATCCTACACCTTAGTTATTGTGGATGACTTCTCAAGGTTCACTTGGGTGTCCTTTCTGAGATATAAGTCAGATACCTTTAAGGTTCTTACAAATTTTCTCAGGACCATACAGATTGAGTTCTCTACTCATATTGCATTGATCAAAAGTGATCATGGCACAGAGTTTGAGTCTCTTCTTATGCATTAGTTCTATGAGAAGGAAGGTATCAGGCACTGCTTCTCAGCTCCTAGAACTCCCCAACAAAATGGAGTAGCTGAACGGAAAAATAGGACACTAATTGAAGCTACAGGTACATTACTTGCAGATGCTTACATGCCACTAACCTTTTGGGCAGAGCCTGTAAACACTGCAAATTATGTCCTGAATAGAAGCCTGATACATAAACTAAAGAACAGGACTCCCTATGAATTACTTAAAGGAAAGCAACCTAAAATCAACTATTTTAAAGTATTTGGATGTATATGTTATATTCACAACAACAATAAAAGATACATTAGAAAGTTTGAGGCTAAGGTTGAAGAGGGAATCTTTCTAGGATATTCCCAAGTAAGCAAAGCCTATAGGTTTTTTAATAAATCATCTCTAAAAATTGAAGAATCTATTCATGTTACATTTGATGAAACTAACATGTCTTGCAAGAAGAAAGAGATTTCTACTAATAGCACCTTGCAGGTACCTCACTTGTGTGAGAATTTGGATGGACTAAACCTCACCCAAGAGATTCCAACACATCCTTCTCCACAAGTCATTGAAGAATGTGAAGATGAAGGCACTGAAGGAATTGATCTTCCCCCAATAGCAAACATAATTCCACAAGAGTAATTAGTTCCTACTTTTGTTGCAGAACCAACTCCACCTACTGATCTTGTCACACTAAGGGATCACCCCAGATCTCAAGTGATTGGAGACATATCAGCAGTTGTACAAATAAGGCATCAACTCAACCAAGATTTGATGCATGCATGTTTTCTCTCTCAGGTTGAACCTCTATCAATCCATGATGCAGAGCAAGATCCCCACTAGATCATTCCAATACAGGAGGAACTAAACCAATTTGAGAGATGTAGAGTTTGAGATTTGGTTGCAAGACCCCAAAACTACCCAGTAATTGCAACCAAATGGGTTTACAGAAACAAGTAGGATGCCCACGGAGTGATTGTGAGAAACAAGGCTATGCTTGTTGCTCAAGGATATAGGAAAGAGGAAGGAATAGATTATGACCAAACCTTTGCACCTGTGTTAAGGTTAGAGGCAATCAGAATATTCCTTGCCTTTGCAGCCTTCAAGAAATTCAAGGTCTACCAGATGGATGTGAAGAGTGCTTTTCTGAATGGAGTATCAAAAGAAGAGGTCTATGATAACAACCTCTAGGTTTTGTCTCTCCAACTCACCCCTCTAATGTTTTTAGATTGCATAAAGCCCTCTATGCCCTAAAGCAAGCTCCAAGAGCTTGGTATGAGATGTTAGCTAGTTTTTTGTTAGAGCATAAGTTCACTAGACATCATAAGTGAAATTGGTCGATGAAGATCTTATCTACTTCAGGCATAGTAGATAAGATACTTTTCACTAGACATCATAAAGACCAAATACTGTTAGTACAAATATATGTGGATGACATCATATTTGGGTCTACTGATTCCAAATTGTGCAAGAGGTTCTCTGACCTCATGCATTCCAAATTTGAAATGAGTAGTATGGGTGAGCTCTCCTACTTCCTTGGTCTCCAACTAAAGCAGCTCCCTGATGGCATCTTCATCTCCCAAGCTAAATATACAAAAGAGCTTATCAAAAAGTTTTGGATGACTGATGCCTCAGCGAAGAAAACACCTATGGCTACAAAAGCTGTAATAGACTCTGATCCACATGGGAAATCTATTGACCAGAAATTATATAGGAGCACTATTAGGTCCCTATTATACCTTACAGCTAGCAGACCTGATATCATGTTTGTCGCATGCCTTTGTGCTAGGTTCCAAGTGAACCCTAAAGAATCTCATCTAGTTTTCTTAAAAAGAATTTTGAGATATATAAAGAGTTGTTCTAGTCTAGGCCTATGGTATCCCACTGAATCAGAATTCGAGTTAACTGGATACTCAGATGCTGATTTTGCTGAATGTAGGGTGGACAGGAAAAGTACTTCAGGAACCTGCCAATTCCTGGGTATGAGATTAGTGTCCTGGTTTTGTAAGAAACAGTCATCTGTGTCTACCTCAACTGTTGAGGCAGAATATATTATGGCTGGCAGCTGTTATTCCCAGATGCTGTGGATTCAAAATCAATTACTAGACTATGGTCTCAACTTAAATAATTCAACTCGACTTTGTGATAACACAAGTGCTATAGCCAAAGCACAAAATCAAGTCCATCACAGTATGACCAAGCATATAGATATTAGACATCATTTCATAAGAAAGTGTGTAGACAAAAACAAAATTAAATTTGTCTATATCTACACTGATTTACAAACAGCTGACATTTTCACCAAACCTCTGGATGAAAGAAACCATCTGTTCTTTATAAACCAGATAGGAATGATTAATGGAGAAGACTTAGTTTAGTTTCTGTCTGCACTCGACAAATTTTCAAGAGTTCATCGAACGGAGCTCGACGAACTAGGGAAAGTTCGTGAGATATTCGTCGAACGGAGCTCGACGAACTCTCTATGAGTGAAGTTGTTTTCGTCGAATGGAGATCGACGAATCCACTTCAGAAAACTTTCGTCGAACGGAGCTCGGCGAAATGTCTTCAAATCTTCAGAATGATCTCTACGAATCATTTAACTCCAAATTATTTCGTCGAACCCAGATCGAAGAATGTTTTAATTTTTGTGGAACGGAGTTTGTCGATTCATATTCTGGAAAACCTTATATCTAGGTTTTCTTCGACCTCCATCCCACACTTTTTGTTCCCTTGCACTTGATCGCTATTTTTCTCTCTTGCAGGTGATTTCTTGGCGATTCTAGCGGGAACATTGGCTGCAATGAAGTTCGATACCGGCTTCGATGTCGACTTTGATTCTTTTCAGCATTCGAACCCGATAATTCTGAATATTATGGAACTTCTGGAGGAGCAGCAACTAAAGAATCTAATGACAACAAGGATCAAACTGTCTGGAATAGAGATTAGAGAATGGGTCTTTACATCTTCAACATCAGAGGAGAATACAATGATTGGAACTATTTCGGGTAACATTGTTTCTCTTTCTCCCGCCATTTTGACTGAAATTTTTGGTTTGCATAATGGAGAAGCAGGACTGGAAATTGAGAATGAGGAATATGATATGATGTTAAGAATGATGGGTTATGCTGGAGATAACCCTAATAAATTGTTGAAGAAACATTTATCTGCAGAATACAAGTTTTTCACAGATATTGTTGGGAAAGTCTTGCTAGGCAAGCACACTGCACATGATTATATAACCAGACATCAGTTTCTGGTTATGTGTGCAGTGGATAATAAGAAGCAAGTGGCTTGGGCTCAAATCATCTTTGATCTCATCAGGAAGAAGAATAACAAAAATGAAGTGTGTTTTGGAAGGATCCTGGGGATCTTCTTATAGGAAAAATGAAAGATATTGTCCCTAAGCACCTAGAGGGGGGGGGGGTGAATAGGTGACTTGAATCTTTTTAACTTTTTAGGCAGCAAACAGTCAATATCATAGAATTATATCTAATTTATCACAGCACACATTCAGCAATCACAGCAATCAACAAACACACAGTAGACACAGAGTTTTATAGTGGTTCCCCAAGCTTTGGGTACATCCACTTTCCCCCTTCGCCTACCTAGCAGTGTACTAGACTCGGCCAAACTTCTCCACTAACTCAGAACCCAAAATAGGCTCCTACACCTCAGGCCCAAGGCCCTACAACTCAGCTTTTCCACAAAGCCTACACTCAGCCACAAAGGCCTACACTCAGCCACCAAGGCCTACACTCAGAGATTTAACTCTCCTACCCTCAGCCTTTATAATTGCAGGCTTACAATCTCAGATCCCTAAGGATCCTACAAATTATAATGAATACAAAATGTATAAACTCAACAACTTAGATGAAAGAGAGATAAGTTGTGAGATTCTTGATGAGTTCTTGGAAGAACTCAGCTGAAATCAATCTGACTTGGATTTCTTCAAAGCTTCTTGAAAGTAGAACACAATAAGACTGATTCCTCTGCAGTTGATCCTTGATCTCTGCTTCTTAAGATTCAGACCAATCTTAATACTTCTTCTCAGCTGGGTTCCAACAGCTGATTTCTTGGATGGAGCTCTCTCTCTCCAACTTCTTAGATCTTCACTTGATAGCTAGATCTTCTTTAAATCTGAACATGGACTTGTGTTCAAATAATCTCAACAACACACTTTATGTAGACAGCATAAGCCTATTTATAGGCCTTCTTCATGGTAACCGGCTGGTCCGGTTCATAACTGAATTCTGACAACTCTGACAGGTGCTGTAGACCGGCTGGAATGACAGCTGTCAAGTCATCCAGTCAGTTCTTGAAACTTTTGTAACTGTCTAGAAGTGTCGAGACTTTATGTCTTTAAGTGTCGACACTTATAAACCAAGTGTCGACACATGTTGTGTAAGTGTCGACACTAGCCTACAAGGTGTCGACACAACTACTTGTGTTGTAGATTTTGTATCTCGACACTACTTCTTCTTCATGTGTCGACACTGAAATTGAGTGTCGACACAAGAATTTATGCTTCAGAATTTTGCTGAAATCTTCTAAGTGTCGACACATCTCCTTTGTGTCGACACATCTTCATGTGTTATATCTGTCAAGTGTCGACACTACTTCTTGGTGTCGACACATGTCTTCAGTGTTGATACTTGTTGAGTGTCGACACTTGCTCTGGGTGTCGACACTTTCTTCTTCTGTTGAGACTCTGGCTGAGTGTCGACACATTCCCTTAATGTCGACACTTGTACTTAGAATATTTTGAACTTTGCTGATCTTTGCTAAGTGTCGACACAACTCCTTGTGTCGACACTTTCTTCAAGTGTTGAGTCTTCAGCTAAGTGTCGACACATTGTTCTGGGTGTCGACACTTACTTCCAGTGTTGACTCTTCTGCTAAGTGTCGACACATTGTTCTGGGTGTCGACACATACTTCAAGTGTTGACTCTTCTGTTGAGTGTCGACACATTATTCTGGGTGTCGACACTTGTACTTAGTCTCTGCAGACTTTTGCTGAGTGTCGACACAGCCTCAAGTGTCGACACTTTCTGGTGTAGACACTGTTTCACTGGGTGTCGACACAACTGCTAAGTGTCGACACAGCTTCACTGGCTTTTCTTCACTGAGTGTCGACACAGCTCCTTGTGTCGACACTTTGTGTCTGCTGTCGACTGAGCATCCCTGGTGTCGACACAATGACTCCAAGTGTCGACACTGCTTGTCTGGGTGTCGACACAAGTCTTCTTAAGTGTCGACACTTTCCCTCTGGGTGTCGACACATGGACTTAGAAACTTTTCTTCTTTCCTGCAAATACTTAACCTGCACAAGTAACTCAAAATACATCAAATACATTTTGATGTATATCATTGAGTTGGGTGAGGCTTCTTCAAATCAGGTACATTTAAACCAATGTACCCAACAATCTTCCCCTATTTGGAGAAGTCATAACCCTTAGTCAATGATATACATCATTCATAATAAAATTACAAAATGATGTAAACCAGGATTATGTAAACAGGAAAGTACATCACATGTATTAAACAAACATGCATAATCAGATAACATCTCAGAACAATTATGAAATAAATTTAACACATAGCTAATTTATCACACAACACATTGTTCTAATACTTTGTCATATTCATTTTCAAAAGTTTACAGAATGTTTATCATCAAAAAGAATACATAGTAAACTTAAGAAATTTTCTAAGCTATTTCTGTTCAGCCTCCTTAATGACTATTCCTTTTCCTGCTTGAACTCTAGCTTGAACAGGAGTTTCAGAAACTTCTGCATCAGCAGGCTTCTTGCCTTTCAAGTCCTTCTTCTTAAGTTCCTCAGCCTTAATCTTTTGCCTTTCAAAATAATGATAAGGCTTGGGAAAGTACTTGCTAGGCTCCAGAGCAATAGGAGGTAGCTTTCCCATCTTGGCCTTTCTTCTATATTGAACTATGGCCTCCTGCCTTGATTCATGTTTCCTCCATTCAGTTTCAGAAAACCACTTATTCCTGTCTTGAATGTTATCTTTGGCAGCTTTCCAGGCAGTCAAAATAATATTTCTTAAGGTAGGGCTCCACTGCTCAAAGTCTGGTCTTTGTTCAGCTTGTTCCCTAAACCTCTTCTTAGACAATCTAGTCTCTTCTTCTTTCTGCAGTGCCTCTTGCATAGCTTCAGAAATTGGCTGAACAACTTTTTCAATAATGACATTGTACTTACCCCCAAGTGGGCTGTACATGGACTGTATGTCAGCATGAATCATGTCAAAATCTGGAGGAGGGTAGATGACTTGAGCCACTTCAGGTTGCTCCCCTCCTAGATATTCAGGATGAATTCCAGATTCAGCAACATTTTCATCATCACAAAGAGGAGGATAAACCAGTGTAGCTCTGATGGAATTAGATATCCACTTGGCATGATCAGAGCTAGCTTTGACTAAAACCCTCTCCCCCTTTATGACTTCTCTTTCTATATGATCGCTCACATCATCTTTTTGAAATCTTACTTGATTATCCAAATAATTGACTCCATCCTTAAAGAAAGGTTTTAACCTTTGGAGTTTGTCAGTTATAATCTTTTGTCAGTCTTGGATGGCAGTCTTAACAGCAGTGATTTCTTCCTGGAATACATTGTCAAATTCAGCTTTAACAGTAGCTAGAGTCTGCCATGCAGCTAGATTCTTCAGTTCTGTGACTATTGCATTGTGAGATGCAGTAAGGTTGTCATTCATTCTTATCTGATTTTCAAGAACATAACCTTGCTTCACATCCATGTCATCCACTTGTGCTTTAATCTTCTCCTGGTGTGTAGCCAAGTACACCACTGCATTTCCACCCTTGTGGAAACATTCAGTCATCTCCTTTTTATTTTGGTTCATTTCAAACCTGATAGATTTTATGTCCTGGGCTAGATCAAATTGTAATGATTTCTGCCATTCATCCACATAAGTCACTATTGCTTTTCTATGCTCATCCAGCTTGATCTGCATAGCAACCATCAGTGCACTATAATAAAAAGCTGGGGCTGGCTGTAGTGCAGACTATGGAGCAACAGTTTGGAGAGCCTTCTTATAACTCTGGCTCCTTCTTTTGAAGATATAAATTTTCTTTTTCCTTTCCCTTGCAGCTTCCTCATCTTCTGAAGCTGAGGAGCTAGCAATTTCTACCCTCCTCTTAGGGCTTGGGGGTAACTCCTTCTGGACATCTGGTGCCTTCTCAGGTTCTTGCATTGCAGGATCTTCAACAAGTACAACTTGCTCCCCCTAAACTGGAGCATTCTCCCCCTCAGCAGCATCAGTTTCCTTGTCAAAATCTGCTTGATCCAGATTTAGTAATAAATCTTCCATGGTGTATTCTTGTGGAGACTGAGCAGGAGAAATTCTGGGCTCTTCAACCACTAAATCAGTAACTACAACTTCAACAGATGTGTCTTCCATGACAGCATCTGGGACTTGGCTATCCAGCTGAGTTTGCTGATGAACATCAGACAAATCAGTATCCTCTATAGGAAAATCTAAAGTATTTAGTTCAGTCATTACCTCTAGTATTGTATTGGTTGCTTGTTCACTTTCTAGTGTAGTTGGTTCTTCTACAACTAGAGACTCCTCCTGGATGTGATCCTTGTGTATGGGGCTAGCTTGAGGTAGCTCCCCCTGGATCTCAGCAACATCTTGAGGAGCTGGACACTTTACAGCAGTTCCTTCCTCATTCTCATCTGGTGTAAAAACCACTTGCTCTTCACTTTCAGAGCTGCTAGTTGGAACCTGAGCCACTGGAGCAGCTTTCCTCTTCTTCTTTGGTGGTGATACTTTTTCAGAAATTATCTTCTCAGGGGTTGGCATCTCCTTAGTCAACACCCTGTCCCATCTGGAAAATATCCTTAAATCCATCTTCCTCATATGATTGATTTTGCTTCCAGCAGCCTGACCCATAACTTCAGGTATAACACCAGCAAGGTAAAGACTTAAAATTCTGCCCAGGTTGGGCTTCTTCAAGCTTTCCTTGATTTTCTCAAACACTATAACAGACCAGTCAGTGTTCAGATTGAAGATAATCCTGGTCATAATGCTGAACATAGAGGCAGATACCCTATCATGCCCTCCTGGCTTGCTTAATATTACTTTTCCAACAATCTTAGAAAGGAATTTCCCTTGATTGTTCATGCCCTTTCTAAGAAACACTGATCCAATCTTCATCTTAGAATCCATACCACACCATGCCAATGCATCTCTGGTCCTGGAAGCAGTTACCTCTTCTTCTTCCTTTGTCCTAGGCAGATTTAGAATCTTCCTCAAGCTCTTAGGTGATACCTTCACCTTTGCACCATAGACTCTGGATTTGATCTTGAATCTAGATTCGTCGACCTTAGCTTCATTGAGGAATTTCAGAACTTCCTTTTTCCAGATTTTTGTTGGCTCAGAAACAAGATATTCTAAACCTGAGTCGGCAACTAGGGTTACTACTGTCTTGATTTCTTGGTCGGCATCATCAAATGCATCCCGCACCAGTTCGTATCCTTCGTTGACATTCTCCTCAAGCTTTGGCGCCATTAGGGTTTGAAGAATTTGAACTGAGAGAAGATAGGTGTCGACACACAAGTTTTGGTCTCGAAACTTTTGAAAGCGTGTCGACAGACTAATGCAAAACCCTATTTATACCTTTCTACTTTTGAAGATGAAAAGGCGGGCAGCCAACTTAAATTATGTCGACACTGGCGATAAGTGTCGACACTGACTTATAATGTCTCGACACATAAGTGTCGACACAAGTTTAGTTAATAGATTATATATGTCGACACATGTTTATGTGTCGACACCACTTAACTCGACATTTAGTCGAGACTTTACTTAGATAATTCTGAGTAAACACTATGTGTCGACACCACCTTGGTTGTGTCGACACCAACTTGTCATGTGTCGACACTATTATTCTGAAGTGTCGACACCAACTTCCTAGATGTGTCGACACCTTTTTCCTGAAGTGTCGATACCAATTTTCTGTGTCGACACAGATATCTCTGTGTGTCGACACCTTTTTACTTAGCCAAGTTCCAATACTATAAACTTACTCTAAGTTTATCATTCCTAGTTCAATTTTAAACCTATTGAACTTAGTTTCCTCTAAGGGCTTAGTATACATATCAGCTAGTTGATTATCTGTTCTAACATATTCAAGTAAAATATCTTCTCTTTCTACATGCTCCCTAAGAAAATGATATTTAATTTCAATATGTTTTGTTCTACTATGGGATACAGGATTATTGGTTATTGAAATAGCACTAGTAGAATCACAGAAGAGTGGAGTTCTACTTACCTGAAATCCATAGTCCTCTAGCTGACGTTGTATCCACAGAAGTTGAGCACAGCAACTTCCTGCAGCCACATACTCTGATTCTGCAGTGAAGATCGCCACACTTGTTTGCTTTTTGCTACTCCATGAAATTAGTCTTCCACCTAGGAATTGACAGGTTCCAGTAGTGCTTTTTCTATCTTCTTTGCATCCTGCAAAGTCTGCATCTGAATAACCTGTTAGATCAAAATCCCCATTCCTAGGGTACTAGAAGCCTAGATAGGGAGTGCCCTTTAGATATCTCAAAATCCTTTTGACTGCTGTCAAATGAGACTCTTTAGGGCAGGCTTGATACCTTGCACAGACACATGTAGCATACATGATATCTGGTCTACTAGCAGTCAAGTATAATAGGGAGCCAACTATCCCTCTATACAAGGTTTCATCTACAGGTTTCCCTGCATCATCCTTGCTAAGAGACATACTTGACCCCATAGGAGTCTTCATGGTGCTGGATGAATCCATACCATACTTCCTTATGAGTTCTAGGGTTAACTTGGACTGGCATATGGATAAACCACTCTCAGTCTGTCTTACTTGGAGACCCAAGAAGAACTTTAGCTCTCCCATACTACTCATCTCAAATTGACCTTGCATTAGCTTTGCAAACTTTTTGCAAAGGCTACTTTCAGTAGACCCAAATATAATGTCATCTACATATATTTGGACTAGTATAACTTTGCCTCTAGATTCCCTAAGGAATAAAGTCTTGTCTATTTTCCCCTTTGTGAACATATTCTCAATGAGGAAACTAGACAGAGTTTCATACCAAGCCCTAGGGGCTTGCTTTAACCCATATAAAGCTTTCCTAAGTCTATAGACATGATTAGGTAGAGTTGAATCAACAAAACCTGAGGGTTGTTCCACATAGACTTCTTCTTTAAGATTACCATTTAGAAATGCTGACTTGACATCCATTTGGTAAACTTTGAATCCTTGAAAGGTTGCATAGGCCAGGAACATCCTTATGGCTTCCAGTCTGGCTACTGGAGCAAAGGTTTGATCAAAGTCAATACCTTCTTCCTGCCTATATCCTTTAGCAACCAATCTTGCTTTATTCTTAATGATGACACCTTGTTCATCCATCTTATTCCTGTAGATCCGCTTGGTTCCTATTATATTGTGGTCTTTAGGTTTGGGAACAAGTTCCCAGACCTTGCACCTCTTGAACTGATTCAGCTATTCTTGCATTGCTTCAGTCCATTGTGGATCTAGAATGGCTTCTTCAAACTTCTTTGGTTCAACTTGAGATAGAAAACTGGAGTAGATTGCTGCATTCAGATTTCTGATCCTTGTTTGTACCCCTTGTCTTGGATCTCCAATAATCTGCTCTACTGGAAGATCTCTAAGATGCCTATTGGCTGGAGGCATCCTGACTTCTGGTTGAACCTCTTCAGTTTCATCATCTTGCTTTACTCCTTGAACTTCTTCAGCAATTGGTACATGTAGTTCTCCCCCTGGACAACAGCCACTGTCTTCTACTTGCTGTCTTGCAGTAGATTCTTCTTCTAGAGTGAGCTTGTCCATCTTCTTTGTTAAACCTGTGGGGCTGCATACACTACTAGACAACTCATTGTTAATAAGCCTAGTTTCATCAAATACTACATGTACAGTCTCTTCTACAACTTGAGTAGACAAGTTGTATACTCTATAAGCCTTACTATTGTTGGTGTACCCAACAAAAATTCCCTCTTGGGACTTGGCAGCAAACTTAGTCAAGTAAGACTTTCCATTATTAAGTATGAAGCACTTACAACCAAAGATCCTGAAGTAGGATAGGTTTGGTTTCCTGCCTTTCACAACCTCATAGGGGGTCTTGTTGATGCTTTTAGTTACGGTAGCCCTATTAATAACATGGCATACAGTATTAACTGCTTCAGCCCAGAAATATTCTGGTAGTGATGTATCACTTAATAGGGTTCTACCTGCCTCAATCAAGTTTCTATTCTTCCTCTCAGCAACGCCATTTTGCTGAGGTGTTCTAGGTGAAGAAAACTCTTGAAATATCCCAAAGCCTTCACATAGTTTTGTCATGCTATCAGACTGAAACTCAGTACCATGGTCACTTCTTATTTTGACCACTGTACTATTTTGTTCATTCTGAATTTGCTTGACAAAGCTATAGAAGACACTAGGTGTTTCAGATTTCTGTCTTAAGAAGAACACCCAGGAAAACCTTGAGTAGTCATCTACAACTACAAAGGTATAGACCTTTCTACCTAGGCTGTGAACTGGAATTGGACCAAAGAGATCCATATGCAAGAGGTATAAACACCTCACAACATCTTTGTTTTCTATGCTTCTAAAGATGGATCTAGTCTGCTTGACCTTTTGACAAGATGAGCAAATACCATCTTTAACACACTTAACTTGAGGTCCATTCCTCACTAACTCTTTGCTAATGAGTTTGCCAATTGTCTTGTAGTTTAGATGAGCTAGCCTCTTATGCCATTTGACATAATGAGAGACTTTCTCATCTGCTACAAGACACACTTGAGAACCATTGGTCTCACACATAATGTCTAGGCAGTAGACATTCCTCTTTCTATAACCTGTCAAAATGATCTCTTGATCAGTTGACCTCTTGATATGACAACCATTCTTAACAAATGAGATGTCATACCCTACATCACTTAATTGACTTATACTTATTAGGTTGTGTTTCAACCCTTTAACATAAGCCACTTGAGTAATGGTAACTAAGTTACTAGAAATGTTACCAAATCCTTTGATGATTCCTTTTTCAGAACCACCAAAGGTGACTTTTGGACCATCTTTGAATGGAATGTAGTCCTTTAGTAAACCCCTTGTTCCAGTCATATGTCTGGAACATCCAATGTCCAAGTACCATATTGGGGCATGACAACTTGGACTCACCTGCAAAACAGATTAATGAATCTTAGAACCCAAAGTATTCTTGGGTCCTTGGTATTTGTTAGTTTGCATCCTAACAAGACTACCTGCTGGTTTTCCAATAGCCAGTTTGCTACTCACTTTGGCACTAGCATTGTGCCAACAGTCCATTGCAAAGTGGCCAACCTTGCCACAACACCAACACTCAAACTTATTGTACCTTTGCTTAGGTACAGTCTTAGCTGTTTTATCCACAGCTGACTTGTTGAGTGTTGGGGCTTTGCCCTTGGACTTGGACTGGACAGTCCTTGCAGGTTTAATAAAACCCAGTCCAGCCTTGCCTTTGTGATGAACAAATTCATCAATTAAAGGTAGAACTGACTTAGGTTTAGAAAACCTAGCAACTAGTTCTCTCTCCTTCTGAAGATTAGTCTCCAGACTCTTGATTTGAACATTCTTATATGTGATAGTCCCCATCTGAATCACAGTTATGTGCTTCAGTCTGGCTATCTCATTTAGCTTTTGATCAAACAATTTCTCAGAATCAGTTGCCATAGCTTTGAGATTAGCAATTTCCTTTGTCTGACTTTTGGCTAGGGACTTGCTCTTCTTATAAGCTTGCAATAGTACTTTATATTCATCTATCAGCTGATGAATATCTTCTTCAGACTCAGATGCACTCTCATCATTTGATGATGATGAATCTGATTCTGTACTGGCATAAGAAATTGAACTTAAAGTTGAACTTTGTACCTTACTAGGTCCTGGCTGCTCCAGGATTTTGTCACTTTCTGTCAATGCCATTAGCCCTTGGCATTGACTGTCTTCTTGTTCATATATAGACTCCATAATCTGCATGAACTCTTCTTCTTCTTCTTCAGCAAACAACCCTATATATGCCTCAGCATCTGACTCAGTTTCTGATGAAGAGATATCTGACAGGGTCTTCTCCTTTTTGGCAACAAATGACTTTTCTTTCTTGCCTTTGAAATGAGTCTTCTTCTTGTCACTAGACTCCTTTCTCTTTTCTGGACAATCTGCAACAACATGACCTTGTCTATTGCAGCAATATCACACTATTTTTGAAAGTGTAGCCTTGCTAGACTTAGTCTTTTTCCTGTCCTTCTTTGAAGCCTTTTTATTCTGATAAAAGTCTTCTTTTCCTTGTGAAGTAGAATGTCTTGTCCTCCACTGTTTCTTCTTCAAGAACTTCTGAAAATGTCTAGTGAAGGCAGCAAAGTCCTCATCACTTTCACTGCTTTCAGACTTTGTACTAGCTGACTCATCTGACTCAGATTCAGCAACCTTTGGAGGTGGAGTAGGTGACTTTCCTCTGTACTTTCTGGGGGCTTCTGATTTAAAGGCCACTGTCCTTTCCTTGTGTTCATTTCTTGTGGATTTCTCCTCTTCTTTCCTCACTGTCAACTGCATTTCATAAGACAACAGTTTGCCAAACAGTGTAGGTGGAGGAATTTCTGCCAACTTAGCCATTTCTCTAATGACACGGATCTTGGTGTCCCAATCTTTTGTTAGGGACCTTAGAAACTTGTCATTGAGTTCATAATTACTGAACTCTCCGCCATAGGACATGAGTTCATTCACAATCCTGTAGAACTTCTTATAGCACTCAGTTATGCTATCACCCTTTCCTTGTCTAAAACTTTCATACTCTTGATTTAGCAAGGATTTTCTGTCTTGCCTTACTTCTTCAGAACCCTCCATGTACACAATAAGAGTTTCCCACATCTCTTTAGCTGTCTTACAGTGTATCAGATTCTGAAAAGTTGCATCATCTATGACACTCACTATTATGTTCTGAGCCCTCTTATCCATAGTTGCTAGAAAAATTTCATTCTTTGTCATTTCAGAGAAATCCTTGGGTGTTCTCTGATTGGCATCCAAGACTGACACCTTCATGGGCACATATGGCCCTTCCATTACTGTGATATAAATTCTAGGGTCTGAGGCTTCCATAAACAGCCTCACCCTTTCCTTCTATATGCCAAAGATTTCCTTCCTACATATATGTAGTTTCATGGATCCCAATTCCTTGTGATTTTCAGTGGAACCCATGGTTCTTGATTTTCTTGAATCTGTAATTGACTTAACCTGAATCTGCCAACAGGATCTCCTCAGACTGTTAGTCTTTTTTGAGGAACCTGGCTCTGATACCACTTGAAAGATATTGTCCCTAAGCACCTAGAGGGGGGGTGAATAGGTGACTTGAATCTTTTTAACTTTTTAGGCAGCAAACAGTCAATATCATAGAATTATATCTAATTTATCACAGCACACATTCAGCAATCACAGCAATCCACAAACACACAGTAGACACAAAGTTTTATAGTGGTTCCCCAAGCTTTGGGTACATCCACTTCCCCCTTCGCCTATCTAGCAGTGTACTAGATTCGGCCAAACTTCTCCACTAACTCTGAACCCAAAACAGGCTCCTACACCTCAGGCCCAAGGCCCTACAACTCAGCTTTTCCACAAAGCCTACACTCAGCCACAAAGGCCTACACTCAGCCACAAAGGCCTACACTCAGCCACCAAGGCCTACACTCAGAGATTTAACTCTCCTACCCTCAGCCTTTATAATTGCAGGCTTACAATCTCAGATCCATAAGGATCCTACAATTTATAATGAATACAAAATGTATAAACTCAACAACTTAGATGAAAGAGAGATAAGTTGTGAGATTCTTGATGAGTTCTTGGAAGAACTCAGCTGAAATCAATCTCACTTGGCTTTCTTCAAAGCTTCTTGAAAGTAGAACACAATAAGACTGATTCCTCTGCAGTTGATCCTTGATCTCTGCTTCTTAAGATTCAGACCAATTTGAATCCTTCTTCTCAGCTGGGTTCCAACAGCTGATTTCTTGGATGGAGCTCTCTCTCTCCAACTTCTTAGATCTTCACTTGATAGCTAGATCTTCTTTAAATCTGAACTTGAACTTGTGTTCAAACAATCTCAACAACACACTTTCTGTAGACAACATAAGCCTACTTATAGGCCTTCTTCATGGTAACCGGTTGGTCCGGTTCATAACTGAATTCTGACAACTCTGATAGGTGCTGTAGACCGGCTGGAATGGCAGCTGTCAAGTCATCCAGTCAGTTCTTGAAACTTCTGTAACTGTCTAGAAGTGTCGAGACTTTCAGTCTTTAAGTGTCGACACTTATAGACCAAGTGTCGACACATGTTGTCTAAGTGTCGACACTAGCCTACAAGGTGTCGACACAACTCCTTGTGTTGTAGATTTTGTATCTCGACACTACTTCTTCTTCATGTGTCGACACTGAAAATGAGTGTCGACACAAGAATTTGTACTTCAGAATTTTGCTGAATTCTTCTAAGTGTCGACACATCTCCTTTATGTCGACACATCTTCATGTGTTGTATCTGTCAAGTGTCGACACTGCTTCTTGGTGTCGACACATGTCTTCAGTGTTGATACTTGTTGAGTGTCGACACTTGCTCTGGGTGTCGACACTTTCTTCTTCTGTTGAGACTCTGGCTGAGTGTCGACACATTACCTTAGTGTCGACACTTGTACTTAGAATATTTTGAACTTTGCTGATCTCTGCTAAGTGTCGACACAGCTCCTTGTGTCGATACTTTCTTCAAGTGTTGAGTCTTCAGCTAAGTGTCGACACATTGTTCTGGGTGTCGACACTTACTTCCAGTGTTGACTCTTCTGATAAGTGTCGACACATTGTTCTGGGTGTCGACACATACTTCAAGTGTTGACTCTTCTATTGAGTGTCGACACATTGTTCTGGGTGTCGACACTTGTACTTAGTCTCTGCAGACTTTTGCTGAGTGTCGACACAGCCTCAAGTGTCGACACTTTCTGGTGTAGACACTGTTTCACTGTGTGTCGACACAACTGCTAAGTGTCGACACAACTTCACTGGCTTTTCTTCACTGAGTGTCGACACAGCTCCTTGTGTCGACACTTTATGTCTGGTGACGACTCAGCATCCCTGGTGTCGACACAATGACTCCAAGTGTCAACACTGCTTGTCTGGGTGTCGACACAAGTCTTCTTAAGTGTCCACACTTTCCCTCTGGGTGTCGACACATGGACTTAGAAACTTTTCTTCTTTCCTGCAAATACTTAACCTGCACATGTAACTCAAAATACATCAAATACATTTTGATGTATATCATTGAGTTGGGTGAGGCTTCTTCAAATCAGGTACATTTAAACCAATATACCCAACAAAAAAGCTGCTGAATCACTGGTCTCCACGACCATATTCATAAATGCCAACAAAAGGCTAACATGTTCCTTGTTTGACAGGTGGGAGAGGACCATCTCCAAGCCCTCTAAGGCTTCAACCTCTTCCACCATAACTTCTGAGAGCACAAGGGCTGTTAGAGGCACTCCGCATGTAACATCCCAACTTTCAGCAGGAAAAATTTTTGTGTGACACGGCCTGGGACACGGGCGTGTCCCAGGGCATGTCCCCCTGCATTCAACGATCGGCGAAAGGTGCTCGACGACGGATAACATCCCAACCTTTCAGCAAGAAAAAAATTTTTGGGTGACACGGCCTGGGACACGGGCGTGTCCCCCTGCGTTCAACGATTGTTGCGTGTTACCCCTGCGTTCGACGATCGACGAAAATCTGCTCGATGATCGTCGAGTGACCTCTGCATTCGACGATCGACGAAAATCTGCTCGACGATTGTCGAGTGACCACTACGTTCGACGATCGACGAAAATCTGCTCGACGATCGTCAAGTGACCCCTGCGTTCGACGATCGACGAAATTTGCTCGTTTGATGATCGTGAAACACTGCGTTTGACGATCGATGAAATTTGCTCATTTGACGATCGTGAAACCCTGCGTTCGATGATCGTCGAGTGTCAAAGGCGTGTCACCAGCCGTGTCCTTCTCGGGCAGATTTTGGCTTGATGCAGCAGGTGAATTAAAGTGGCAGAGGCCACTTGGCCTTGGCTCCATCAGCCCAAAAATTGTGCTGGATGTCTTCTTCAGAGGACTTCCAGAGAATGTGACTGCATGGTGCCCACTTGTCATGAAGGGTGATACAACCAAAGCTCCAAACCGAGCATGCATTGGTTGTATCTCCCCATATACCCCCTCCCAGCCAGAAATAGTGATTCCATTAGATTCAGAGGGAAAAGGAGAGTAGAAATCGATAGCTGGAGTGAAGGAAACGGTGCAGGAACCATGAATCTGAGAGGTGTCGCCGGAGCAAGGTCGGGAATGGCGACCCGCCTCCATCCTCGCCGCCAATCACCAACACAGGTTTGTTTCACTGTCCCTCTACCCGTACTAGAATCCTAGATCAACTAGGGGAGATATCGGGCTCAATTGAGACCGATGCCATGGGAGAAATGGGAGAGTTTCCAAGCTTGTTTTCTTACCTCTCGGGATCGTCGTCGCCGCCATCTCCCGCCGCCTCATCACCGGCAAAGGATAGTCAGCCGGAAATGGCCCCGCAATATCCCCCAGGTCGGCTCGATCTCAGCCGTTGAACAATTGGGGAAGATGAAAGGATGCCGTCTAAATCGCTTTAAGATTCGTGCTGCATTTTTATTAAAATCAATTTAATTCTGTTATTATTTTAATGAAATGAAATTTCATTTCTGTCACATTAATCCAGTGATCGTGCATGTCAAATATATGGCTCTTAGAGCCATTTACAGAGGATGGCATGAACATGAAAAATGTATCCCTTTGTGTTACTTTAATTTGCAACGCTTAACTTGAGATTTGGTCTAGTGGTCTGACCTGTAGGACCATTTTGCTAGGGTTGGTCCTTAGCTAGGGCAGAACTTCAAAATGATGCCCAAGTCAAACCAGTCATCCAAATGGCCCAAAATTTTTGGTGCATGCATGTTTAGGGCTTGGTTCACCCCTGTACAAAAAATGAGAATTTTTTTGGAAAAGGTTCTCTATAGTTTTTACTAAAATACCCAAAATGAAAAAATGCAATATTTGGAGTTGTATGACTCCAAATGGCCCCAAATTTTGGTGGCATGTCCTTAGGGACAGTATACGTGTATGTTTTAAATTTCAGCCAATTTAGACTAGGCATGTTGGGTAAACCCACTTGCATGTGTTGGCTTGTTATAGGCTTGGTGTGCGTTTATCCTAAAATGAAATAATGTGTATTCAGCCAACTTGGAACATTCAAAAATCATGGTTTTCATTGTGGAGACAAATGAGGGTGTAATACACCAGTCATATAAATGGTGGGATTTTTGGGAACAAAAATCCCATTATTTTGAATTTCTGAAAATTTGGTCCTTTTTAGGAAATAACCTTAAAATAGGTTTACCCTTATCATAAAAGGTTCAATTTCTGTTGAGGACTAAGGAGTGACATAATAAGCACTAAAAATAAATTATATCTCTGTTGGATGAAGTTTAAGTAGTTTAAGGAGCAAAATGACCATTTTACCTCTATGGCATTTTGGGTATAAATGGTGGGTATATTCCTTTGAAAAATCTGAGAAAATTCATATTGCTGTAATTATATGTTTTATACCTTGTGCAATTATTTCAGAATTTTGGAGTGCCAAATAATGTACTTAGGCCCCATAATGGTATTTTGGTAAATAACTCAAATTGATCATGGATAGGCCATTTCACCTTAGATGTAAATGGAAATCTGTACATAACATTATTGCATTATTATCAAGGCTCTGTAATTTAATTAGAATTTTTGAGATAATATTTTATGTACTTCATTTGGAAAATAGTAGATTTGTGGATATAGTATTAAATAGGAATTAATTATAAATCTGAATTGAAAAGGCATAAAATTTTGGTAGGCCCCATTAATTGTCATATTTTATATCTGGAAGAATCCCTAGGGCAGTAGGTTCAATATTGACATTACTTCATGTGCAAAATGACTAGGGATTACATTTAAAGAAATTAATTTAATGGTGTAAGTAATTTGTAAAATTATGGAATTCATCCTATTCATCATATAGGTCCATACAATCCTAGGATAAATAATGTGAGGCATATGGCCAAAGGAATTAGAAGGTCACATTTGTGGGTGGTATCAGGACATGGGTAAGGGTCTAGCACCGATGTTCGTACTAGTAGGGCCACCAGGGGAGGAATTTGAATAACTAGTAAGGTGACGATCTTAGTGGAGGAATTAACCCAGGTTGGTCTCCTAGAGGATTCCTTAACCATGTGTGGAAGAGTGCAAGTCCCGTGACAGCAATAATAACGGGGACCGGCGGAAGACCGCCGCGCTCCTAATAACACCTTAAGTCTTTATGGTCGTTCTAAAGTAATACGAGAGTTGAGGTATAAATCCTGGGTAGACACCAATAAAAGTAATTATCCTTGAGAAAGGGAACTTTGGGCGTAATCCCATCGTAGTTTCTAGTGCCCCCGAGAGCCCTTCACCAGGTATATCCTGGGCAGTCCTGGGATTAACCTTATACCGCTAAGTACAATAACCCGTAGATAAGAGTAGTCTATTAGGTTAGGACATTGTGATTAATTCTCACCTGTGACGGGTTTGAGGGATTTGGAATAAAGACACTATTGTGCATTCTCACCCGTGTAGGGTTGAAGAGATTGTGATAAATGCTCACCCGTGTAGGGTTGGAGGGATTGTGATAAATGATCACCCGTATAAGATTTGAGGGATTCTGGACAGGTTGGTCATGCGAGCTGGAGGCTCGGAATGAAATACTTACATATGCATAAATTTAGTGGTGGGGCATGCGGTACTCACCGTTCGTCACACCGATGGCAGTACGGTGCACCAGGCGGGCGTGAGGGTTAAAGGGTCCAGTGGGTTGTTTTACACTGCGGTCTGGAGGATGATCCCCGATAACGCACATTCGACCCAAGAAGACTGACGAGTTGTCAGCAAAGTACGTACGCAGAGACTCTATAGTGCATCTTGGACGTGTATAGAGGCGTAAGAGAGGGGTCTAAGGTTTGGTAGTGTGCATACCGGCCTAGAAGTGGAGACGCCCGCTCTGATGCTGTCGTAGCCACAGCGGTGGTACCCGAGAGTGATGCCAGCTCTCAAAAAGTGGGAACTAAAGGTCTGTGATCACAGAGTCATTGTGTATGAGTTGCACTTGCCTGTACATAAATTGCATCATAACATTCATTCATATTAGGTCATACGCTTCATAACATTCCTGGAAACCTAACTTATAAAGTTGTATGAGAATTTTTATAAGTTAAGGTACTTTTATGATGGTAGATAGCTTTACCTTTCAGCTTTACTTTACTTTTCTACTCTTACTTTCTGTTCTTTACTTCCTTTAATAGTACTGCACTTTACTTACTTGTACTATATACTTAGAACTGCTAGAGTAGAATAATAATATCCATTACAACTTCTAGTTAGTTCTTGTCACCTGCTTCCACTTTTGCTACCCCTTGTTGTCCTCCGCTTCGTCCTTTCGCTCGGTGCCTAGGAGCTGCGGGGCGAGGTGCAGAGGAAACGACTTAGTCTTTTTGACTAATGATCGGTGACCATACTATTTTAGGAGCTCGTGGAGATGGAGCACCAGCACGACGAGGATGTAGGACATGAGGAGCGGATACCGCTACCGCAGGCTACCACTACTGCGTGTCCTCAGGTGGGACGAGTTTTGATGTATTAGATTAGCTTCCTCTTGATTTGAGAGAGAGTTGATATGATGTACTGGGCATAAGCCCTTATTACTCTTTCATTTGTACTCATTGTGGACTATGTTTCTATACTCTTCATTTATATATATGATATGTACTCTGTGACTTGTGGACTAGTGGATTTGATATATTGCTATACTTCTTTTTCTCATATTGGCCTACAGGTTTTATGATCGTATTAGACGGCAGAATCAGCGTGTTGCGGTGTCGACTAACCCGTGCGTTAGTGTCACTGTAATACGGCGGTTCTGGGCATATGACCCAGTAGCCCTCCTTGGTAAGGGGGAGGGGGTCTTACAAACTGGTATCACTTGAACAAACGATCATATGAGAAAGAAGTCCACAACGCTGCACCACCCCGCGCGAGCGTTAGTTTGCGGACAAACTATGTAGCGGAAGCAGTGGTGTGCCCATGTGTAAAAAGTCACATAAAACAATTCACTAAGTACAATGAGTTAGGCCAGTTTTGTTTTAACCTTACCTTTATGCAACCTCCACAGGTCGCCGCGCCACAAAATGTGACTCCTCCCCCTCCATATGCCACTCCATTTCTACAGAAGGAGATGGGGCAGAATTTGACGGTAATCCTGGATGCCTTCAAAGCCCAGCAAGTCCCAGCTCCGCAGCCAAATCCGGGGTCAAGCTGCCTCAGTGCCTTCAAGATCCTGTCCCCACCGATGTACCGTGGGACAGAGGATGCGGTAAAGACGGAGGAATGGCTGGAGGCCATACACAAGATTTTAGCAGGCATCAGCTGCCCGGTCGGCGAGGCAGTACCTCTAGCCACCTCTGCACTAGAGGCTCATATGAAGAGATGGTGGAAATCAGTGCGGGAGTCTATATATGCAGACTGGGAGCTGTCAGACATATCGTGGGAGGAGTTTGGTGATGTATTTTTGGATCACTTCATCTCTACTACGGACAGAGATGCTTTGGAGGAGAGGTTTCTGAACCTTCGGCAAGGGAGCAGATCAGTGATTGAGTACCAGAGGGAGTTCTCCCACCTTGCCAGGTTCGCAGGGATACAGGATGTTGATGATAGGTGGTATGCCAAGAGGTTCTATCGGGGCCTCAAGGATGATTTGGGGCAGGCTTTGTTGTTCATTTCTTATGGCATGACCACCCAGATTATCGAGATGGCGAAGAAGCTGGAGGCTGACCAGCTGATGGTGCAAGGTAGAGGGAAGAGACCATATGATGGGTCAACATTAGGAGAGAGCAGCAGGGGCTCACAGAGAGGCAGGACTATTGGATACAAGAGGGGTGGGGTACGTTGTTGTCCCAACTACAGGCAGGAGCATGGACCTCCTCCAACATTAGCTCCCCCACCTCTACAGGTACATGATCCGAGGAGACAGGATGACCATGACCACCGGCATGTTGTTTGTTATGGATGCCGCCAGCCCGGGCTACCACCAGCCAGGGACTTGGATTTCAGGATTCAGCTGGTACTGAGAGCGAGGCCCGTGTCTCGGGCACCTTACAGGATGGCTTCCAGAGAGTTGGCAGAGTTCAGGACTCAACTTCAGGAGGTAGTTGAGTCGGGATTTGTGAGGCCCAGTTCATCTCTGTGGGGAGCGCCAGTTCTTTTTGTCAAGAAGAAGGACGGATCGTTACGACTATGCATAGATTACCGGGAACTGAACTAGTTAACGGTCCACAATACCTATCCACTGTCGCGGATAGACGAGCTATTTGATCAGCTGCAGGGAGCCTTCTGGTTCTCTAAGCTAGATTTGCGATCCGATTACTACCACCTCCGCATCCGGGAAGAGGACATACCGAAGACGTCATTCAGTTCACGGTATGTGTTATACGAGTTCACGGTGATGCCTTTTGGGCTCACGAATGCCCCCTCCACATTCATGACCCTAATGAACCGTGTATTCGAACCTTACTTAGTCCGCTTCGTCATTGTGTTCATCGATGATATTCTGATCTATTCCCGGACTCAAGAAGAGCACATTGAACACTTGACACAGGTTTTGCAGAGACTGAGAGAATTTTAGATGTATGCAAGATTTTCTAAGTGCCAGTTCTGGCTACAGGAGGTGGCTTTCCTGGGGCACACTATCAGTGGGGCTGGATTAGCAGTGGATCCAGCCAAGATAGAGGCAGTAAGGAATTGGCCACGATCGAAGATAGCATCAGACATACACGGTTTATTGGGGTTAGCAGTTTATTATCTCAAGTTCGTGGAGGGATTCTCGAGGTTAGCCCTCCCCCTCACATCCTTGACGAAGAAGGATGCAGATTTTGTTTGGTCAGAGCAGTGCGAGATAGCTTTTTAGGAGCTGAAGGACCGACTCACCTCATCCCCTATTCTTGCGCTCCCATCCGGGAGTGAAGGATTTCAGATCTACACAGATGCCTCTTACCAGGGGATGGGTGCTGTCCTGATGCAGCATGGACATATTATTGCTTATGCTTCAAGACAGCTGAAGAAGCATGAGCATAACTATCCAGTACATGACTTAGAGCTCGGGGTTGTGGTATTCTACCTAAAGATGTGGAGACATTATTAATACAGGATTCATTGTGATATCTATTCAGATCGCAAGACTCTTAAATATATCGATACGCAGAAGGACTTGAACCTGCGATAGAGGAGATGGCTGGAATTCCTCTGTGACTATGATTATCAGATCTACTATCATCCGGGGAAAGCTAACACGGTAGCAGATGCTTTGAGTAGGAGAGCCGACACTTCTGGACCGGAGCCTCGGTTGATGTATATAGAGTTGATACGGATGATGGAAGACATGCATATTACCATGGTATCTGAGACCGAACCAGTGGTATATCGAGAGTACTTGAGCTCAGTGATCAGTGGTGATGATATACGGGAGCGCATCCGAATACATCAGAGGCTGGATATTATATTAGAGCCGATTTTCAGTGCCCTGTAAAGGGGCAAGGTCGAGGACTACACGCTGTAGAATGATCTCCTTCGATTCTGTGGACGCATTTACATACCAGCAGGGGGCAGTATCCGGGATGACATACTCAGAGAGGCTCATTGCTCCAGATATTCAGCGCATCCCGACATCACCAGGATGTGGGCAGATTTACAGAGGACCATGTACTGGCCTGGGATGAAGAGGGAGATCACCTATTTTGTGACACATTGCGAGACTTGTCAGCTCGTGAAGGCGGAATGTAATAGCCCAGGAGGTTTACTACAGCCACTGCCAGTCCCAGAGTGGAAGTTCGAGTACATTGCTATGGATTTTGTGCACGGACTACCTCGCTCCCACTCTGGGCATGATTATATATGGGTCATAGTAGACAGACTAACCAAGGCAGCACGTTTTATTCCAGTCCTGAAGGATGCTCCAGTTGCAGTTCTGGTGAGACTATTCGTGGAGCAGTTTGTCAGATACCATGGCATTCCCAGGACGATTGTTTCGGACCGTGATGGTCGGTTCACTTCGAGCGAGTGGAGGGCCGTGCATGCTTACTTGGGCTCTCAGCTTACTTTTAGTACCGCCTTCCACCCGTAGACTGACGGACAGACAGAGTGGACCATCCTGACCATGGAGGATCTACTCCACCTGTGCATATTGGATACGGGGAAGCCTTGGGAGAGGCTACTACCATTGATCGAGTTCTCCTACAATAACAACCACCAGGCTAGCATCAGGATGGCTCCTTACGAGGCACTTTATGGGAGGAAATGTCCGCCACCGCTGTCATGGGTTCAGGATGTGGATACCAAGGCTTTTGGTTCTGATTATGTGAAGGCTACGGAGGCTCAGGTACATTTGATCAGGGATCGGCTGCTAGAGGCCCAGAGCAGACAGGCGAAGTATTATGATGCTCGACACCGGAAGGTGGAGTTCCTGGTTGGAGACAGGATTTTCTTGAAGATACATCTGGTACATGGTGTCTCTCGGGTGCAGAGGCACAAGAAGCTCAGTCCTCGATACATGCGACCATACTTGATCCTGGAGTGGATCAGCCCCTTAGCTTACCGACTGCAGCTGCCACCGGAGTTGGGTGCCCTACACGACGTTTTTCATGTCACTTCCTTGCGAAGAGCTCTCCTATGGCCGGAGCAGTATGTTACAACTACAGCCGGTCCGATAGCGCTAGATAGATCCGTCAGACTGGAGCCGATCCGGATTAATGATACAGATGTCTGTGTGTTGCGGAAGAAGAAGGTCCCTCTTGTGAAGGTGTTGTGGTCCAACCATCGACGGGAGGAACACACCTGGGAGCCAAGGGACCTGATGTTGGAGCGACACCCGGAGCTATTCACTTCAGGTATACTTTAGTTTATTTTAAATTTCTTATAACTCTTGCTAGTAGAATCCCCGTAGACCCGATCTTGAATTTCGGGGACAAAATTATTTTCTTGTTTATTGGGATTGGTAACATCCCAACTTTCAGTAGGAAAAATTTTTGGGTGACACGGCCTGGGACTTGGGCGTGTCCTAGGGCGTGTCCCCCTACGTTCGACGATCGGCGAAAGGTGCTCGACGACTGATAACATCACAACCTTTCAGCAGGAAAAAATTTTTGGGGTGACACGGCCTGGGACACGGGCGTGCCCCCCTGCGTTCAACGATTGTACGGTGTTTCCCCATCGTTCGACGATCGACGAAAATCTGCTCGACGATCGTCAAGTGACCACTGCGTTCGATGATTTACGAAAATCTTCTCGACGATCGTCGAGTGACCCCTGCATTCGACGATCGATGAAATTTGCTCGTTCGACGATTGTGAAACCCTGCGTTCGACGATCGACGACATTTGCTCGTTCGACGATCGTGAAACCCTGCGTTCGACGATCGTTAAGTGTCAAAGGCTGATAAGGTTAAAACTCCAAAAATATTTACGGTCACGCGGTGACCCGGGAAGTTTTATTTAAGTAAAGCGGAAGTGGTTTTTTTATTTAGAAAACGGGGTGTGCATATTTATTTATTTGGATATAAAACGGGTTAGATCGAGTTTTAACGAAAGGAGGAAAGTGCACCTATCGTGAGCAATACAGGATATTCCGGGTGGAATATCGAGGTCGTATTATTCTCGGGGTCGGTTCGATTATTTCTACTCTTTCCTGGAGGGGACTATTATTTTACCGATAATTAACTTGTCGGGTTATATTTTATATATAATAAAACGGAAGAAAATGGCAGAAATAAAATGAAAGCATGAAGGTGGAGCGGGTGAAGAGCTTAGCTCAATGGCACCGAAAAAATAATTGAACCAAAATAGACATTTTATAAAAAGATCTCCTAAATTTCTAATTAATTAAGGCGGAGACTTGGCCGTAGAGGTTCCACTAGAATGAACTCACCTAGCTATAGGGCTATCGCTCACCTAAACGCTAAGACTATTCGACCGAACGTTAGTCCAACGAAGGATTCCTCTTAACGCCCGCATTACGCTAAGAACCCCGCTATTGGGTGGGGAACCTAATCCGGTAGAGTTGGAGCGCCTCCTCTCTCGATGGTTAGTGCGGAACTCTCTTTGCCAAGGGGTGATCGGTCCATATGCACGGCCTCTCGGCTAGCTAGCATATGGACTACGGAAATAGGGCCCACACATCGATTATGTGGTCCTATGCGTCGTTTACCCCGGGCAAACCTTAAGTACTTTTAATTAATTAGAAAAATACGACCTTTAATTATTTTAAGCTATTTTATCTGTCCCAATGCTCTTCGATACCGATGGCTAAGAACGATTAGCCACTCATCGGAATGGGGACGACTTGCGGGAAAAGTAAAAAATAAAGCAGTAAAGAAAGCGGTAAAAGAAAGCAGTAAATGAAAGCAGGAAAATAAAGCAGTAAATTGCAAGTCCTACTCAAACAAGTAGGACTGAAGAAAGCTGTAAATTGCAAGTCCCGGCGCAAATGCGTGGGCAGGAGAAAGAAAGCGGGTCCTACTCAAATGAGTAGGACTAAATAAATGCAACACACACGCGCACTCTACATAAAGTAAAACTCACGCACACACTCTCTCGACATAAAGTAAAACACACACACTCTACTGAATTTAAAACTCACACACACAACATAAAGTAAACACACTCACACACTCTACTGGAAAGGAAATAAAAAAATGCGTCATTTAACTCTTAATGAGTAGGCGGAAATAAATGCTTACTCACACAGAAATGAATAAAAAACTAAGTTACCTAAAAATTAAAACAACTGCATTTCTACTGCTAGAATGCGGTAGAAATGCGTAAAAAGATGAAATAAAAATAAACCGGCAAAAAAGTTTGCAAATAAATGCAAAATGAAAGTGCTCGAAAAATTAAAACGACTATATTTTCATTCCTATAACTTGATAAAAACGCAAAAAAGTCTAAATAAAGTAAAAAAAAGAAAAAGTTTTACAACCTAAAAAGAGAACGCTAAGTTAAAGAAAAATGAAAGACACTTTAAAACATTTTTACGGGTTTATAAGAATGAAATAAAAGCTATAAAAATCTAAGTTTAACCAAAACAAAGTAAAAATAACTAAACATAAAAACATGAAAACTATACTCATACGCTCACACACTCATTCTAAAAGAACAAAAACTAAGTTAAAACAAGAAAAGAAGATAAGATTGCATAAAGAAGAGTTGCATAAATCCATTCCAAAGCTATAATAAGAGAAGAAAAACAAATTTTATTAACTAAAAACACAGGTTACAAAGACACGAAAATAAAAGCTAAGGACTGGGGGAGAAAATATCCCTTACATAATTTTGGAAGCATTCAGGCAGCGTTTCCCCTATACAAAATGGATCCAAAAGGGGAATAGAAATCCTTATAGAACACAGCTATTTATAGACAGAAATTTTCATGTGACACGCCCTCTGACACGGGCGTGTCGACACTATTCATGATGGCGGCCGTCGATTTGACGGGAAAGTGGACTTCGGGCTGGACACGTGTCGGTCTCGCGTTGGTCACGCCCCAGGTCACGGGCGTGACGGTGGGCGTGTCGGGGAGGTGGATCTGGGCACGGGCTATGCCGAAAGTCGCGGGCGCAGTCTCATCGGCCAGGTGGAGAGGTCACGCCCCAGGTCACGGGCGTGACGCTGGGCGTGTCAGTTGGTGTCGACACTCGACAAATGTTGAGCGGAAAATGTCGAGTTGAAAATCATCGAGTGGGAAGAGGTGTCACGCCCTAGGTCACGGGCGTGAATCTAGGCGTGTCGAGGGGTCGACGAACGTCGAGCTGAAAACATCAAGCGGGTGGACACGGGTTTGGTCACGCCCCTTGTCGGTTGACACGGGCGTGACCCCGGGCGTGTCAAGCGTTTCTCTTCAAAATTTGCTGTTTGACCGGATTTTGACGTGTCACGCCCCGGTCACGGGCGTGACCAGGAAGTCACGGGCGTGACTTGTCAATTTTTGGCAAATTTTTGATATTTCCTGAAAAATAAAATAAAACAAGTTAGTATAATATTTACAAAAATAGGAGCATTTTATTGAATAAAAATAAGTAAAAATGACAAAAATAAACGAAAACAACTAAATTAATGTACAAAAAAATAGGTATATTTACAATTCATCAAATACCCCCATACTTAAGCTTTTGTTATTGGAGAGCAAAAGTTGGAGATGAACTTATAAGGAATAAAAGAAATCCTAAGTTTAGCTACCGCTTGAATTAATTAAAAGTAAGATCAAAATAAACATCCGGGGTTAAAGAATTAAATCCTAATTTATGAAATATTATGAATAGAGGAAGAGTTTAAAAAAGACATCTAGATAAAATAAAATAGAAAGCAAAAATTCATTTTTGTTGGTTTAACAAAAATGGATTGGATTTATATAAAAAACTTTAGCTTAAAATAAGTTAAAGAAAATAATGCAATTTAAAAGTTATGCTCTCAAAAAATTTAAAATTGATTCTATAATCATTGAAATAGGCTAAGTGATTTGGTGGTTTATGAAGAAGGCTTGAATATTGAGGTGAGATAATTTTTTCTCGAACCTCCAATTTTTTTTTATAGTTAGGAAAATGAAATCTTATTTTCCTAACACATAATAATTTTTTTCTTGCTTCATAAATTATACAATAACCCAATGTATATGTGTAGGAGTAATGAATTTTTTCCTCTTACTCCATAACAAATAATCTTTTTAAATATTCGGTGCCTATGTTTACGGAATGAAATCTTATTCCCATTGACATAAGATCTTTTAAGGGATAGGGGTAAACATGTCAAGTAACACATGAAAAAAATGGAAGTAGGTTTATTTTTTTCAAAAAGAAAGCTAGATTTTAATAAAAAAGTTTTGAGAGCAACCTTTTTTAAAATGAACGTTCCAATGTTTCTAAAAGCATGAAGTAGAAATAATTAAAATCCATGGTTGTTATTTTCTAACATAAAAAACGAGATTCTATTTATAAAATTAGAAGTGGTGGTGAAAAATAAGTTCCCTATTATAAGAATAAGACATAAAAAATTCTTTAAAACTTAACCCCAAACACTTAAATCTATCAAACTTTAATTAATAAACGAATAGTAAACAAAGAATAAAAAGAATTCGCTTATAAATTAACTCGAAACTAGATTTTTGGAAAGCAAAAAAGGGTTAAGAAATGGTATATTCGATTTATTTTGTTACATAATTAACAAAACATTTTTTTTTATTTTTTAGGGATTTTATCATTTTTTGAGTTTTAATTATTATTTTTTTATGATTTTTAGAGTTATTTTCTTTTTTTGGTTTTAATAATTTTTTGTTTGATTTTTTTTTGTTTTTTTTGATAAGTTATTTACAAGAAATAGGAAAGAAAGAAGTGTTATTTACAAAGAAGATAGTGTGGAAAGAGTGATTTTTACAAAAAAGTACAAAATAAAAACTCGAATGCAGCCCGCGAACATACTCTTATTGAGGTGGTTGGTTCGATGAGTCGAACGCCGCGGGGAGGCAAAATGCGAGTTTTTACGAAAAAGAAGAGGGGGAGAGAGATTTAGTTTAGTTTTTACGAAAAACATTTTTGAAATTTTTTGATGTTTTATAAGTTTTTTTGTGATTTTTGTTTGTGTTTTATGATTTTTTTAGTTTTTTTTATTATATAAAATAATGCAAATTTTTTTTTTTAATGTTTTAAGTTTTGCAATTTTTTTTGTATTTTTGATGAGTACCGAATAAAAATTGCAGTATAGGTAAACACCCCCATACTTAAACCCAACATTGTCTCCAATGTTGCAATCTAAGTATGCGCAACGAATAATATACAGAATAAGATGTACAACATGAAAAAGGGAGGTCAAAAGCTTCCCTGAAGATAAGTACGGGGAGGCTCGGGTCGAAACCCTGTATTTATTGTTAGAAGAAGAAGAAAAACGATAACGGAAAAAAATAAATAAAAAGAGTAACTCGACCTAAAGTGTGCGGGCGGTAGGAGGCAAGTGCATGGGCGACTCGAAGGTAGCTAAAGCCTTAGCGACCACTGCGTGATAAAAATGTGATCACCTAGCGCGCACAATAATGGAAGCGTGCCGAAGCAAAAAGAAACGAAAGAAAACAAATTAAAATAAAAGAAGTTAAATAAAACATATATACATTTGTTAATATCAAATTATTATATATATTTTTGTTGTTTTTAAGTAGATTTTTTTTTTATTTTTTAGTTGGTTTATAGTTTTTAGTTTTTTTGAGTTTTTTAAGTTTTAAGTTTTTCTCTTTTTTTTGTATTATGTTTGTTTTTTTTTCATTTTTGAATTTTTTAGATTTTTTTTGGATTTTGGTTTTAGAGTTTTTTAAGGTTTTTTTCGGTTTTAGATTTTTTTAGAGTTTTAGTTTTTAGGTTCTTTTTTAGAGTTTGTTGATTTTTAAGTTTTAGAGGTTTTCAAGTTTTTAGAGGTTTTTGGGGTTTTTTTTAGTTATTTAAATTTATTTTTTGTTCTCTTTTTTTTAAGTAGAAAACGACGTCATTTTAAAAAAAAAAATATTTTATAACTAATAATATATGATAAATAAATAAAAAAGTTAATTTTTTTTTATTTTAAAGTTTTTTTAAGTAGTTTATTATTATTATATTGGCAATTATATATATATATATATATATATATATATATATATATATATATATATATATATATATATATATATATATATATATATATATATATATATATATATATATATAAAATTAATAGATCTCCAGGATTCAAAATAACGACACGAATTTCCCCGACAACGGCGCCAAAAATTTGATAGGGTTAAAACTCCAAAAATATTTACGGTCATGCGACGACCCGGGCGGTTTTATTTAAGTAAAGCGGAAGTGGTTTTTTATTTAGAAAACGGGGCGCGCGTATTTATTTATTTGGATATAAAATGGGATAGATCGAGTTTTAACGAAAGGAGGCAAGTGCATCTATCGTGAGTAGTACAGGATATTCCGTGTGGAATATCGAGTTCGTATTGTTCTCGGGGTCGGTTCGATTATTTCTACTCTTTCTTGGAGGGGACTATTATTTTAACGATAATTAACTTGTCGGGTTATATTTTTTATATAATAAAACGGAAGAAAATGGCAGAAAGAAAATGAAAGCATGAAGGTGGAGCCGGTGAAGAGATTAGCTCGATGTCACCAAAAAAACAATTGAACAAAAATAGACATTTAATAAAAAGAGCTCCTAAATTTCTAATTAATTAAGGCGGAGACTTGGCCTTGGAGGTTCCACTAGAATAAGCTCACCTAGCTATAGGGCTATCGCTCACCTAAACGCTAAGACTATTCGACCGAACGTTAATCCGACGAAGGATTCCTCTTAACGCCTGTATTACTCTAAGAACCCCGCTATTGGGTGGGGAACCCAATCCAGTAGAGTTGGCGCGCCTCCTCTCTCGAGGGTTAGTGCGGAACTCTCTTTGCCAAGGGGTGATCGGTCCATATGCACGGCCTATCGGCTAGCTAGCATATGGACTACGGAAATAGGGCCCACACATCGATTATGTGGTCCTACGCGTCGTTTACCCCGGGCAAACCTTAAGTACTTTTAATTAATTAGAAAAATACGACCTTTAATTATTTTAAGCTATTTTATCTGTCCCAATGCTCTTCGATACTGAGGGCTAAGAACGATTAGCCACTCATCGGAATGGGGACGTCTTGCGGGAAAAATAAAAAATAAAGCAGTAAAGAAAGCGGTAAAAGAAAGCAGTAAATGAAAGCAGGAAAATAAAGCAGTAAATTGCAAGTCCTACTCAAACGAGTAGGACTGAAGAGAGCTGTAAATTGCAAGTCCCGGCGCAAATGCGTGGGCGGGAGATAGAAAGCGGGTCCTACTCAAATGAGTAGGACTAAATAAATGCAACACACGCACGCACTCTACATAAAGTAAAACTCACGCACACACTCTCTCGACATAAAGTAAAACACACGCACTCTACTGAATTTAAAACTCACACACACGACATAAAGTAAACACACTCACACACTCTACTGGAAAGGAAATAAAAACAATGCGTCATTTAACTCTTAACGAGTAGGCGGAAATAAATGCTTACTCACACAGAAATGAATAAAAAACTAAGTTACCTAAAAATTAAAACAACTGCATTTCTACCGCTAGAATGCGGTAGAAATGCATAAAAAGATGAAATAAAAATTAACCGGGCAAAAAGGTTTGCAAATAAACGCAAAATGAAAGTGCTCGAAAAAGGTTTTACAACCTAAAAAGAGAACGCTATGTTAAAGAAAAATGAAAGACACTTTAAAACATTTTTACGGGTTTATAGGAATAAAATAAAAGATATAAAAATCTAAGTTTAACCAAAACAAAGTAAAAATAACTAAACATAAAAACATGAAAACTATACTCATACAATCACACACCAATTCTAAAAGAACAAAAACTAAGTTAAAACAAGAAAAGAAGATAAGATTGCATAAAGAAGAGTTGCATAAATCCATTCCAAAGCTATAATAAGAGAAGAAAAACAAATTTTATTGACTAAAAACACGGGTTACAAAGACACGAAAATAAAAGCTAAGGAGTGTGGGAGAAAATATCCCTTACATAACTTTGGAAGCATCCAGGCAGCGTTTCCCCTATACAAAATGGATCCAAAAGGGGAACAGAAATCCTTACAGAACACAGCTATTTATAGACAGAATTTTTCATGTGACACGCCCTCTAACACGGGCGTGTCAGGGAGCGTGTCGACACTATTCATGATGGCGGCCGTCGATTTGACGGGAAAGTGGACTTCGGGCTGGACACGTGTCGGTCTCGCATTGGTCACGCCCCAGGTCACGGGCGTGACGGTGGGCGTGTCGGTGAGGTGGATCTGGGCGCGGGGTGTGCCGAAAGTCGCGGGCGCAGTCACATCGGCCAGGTGGAGAGGTCATGCCCCATGTCACGGGCGTGATGCTGGGCGTGTCGGTTGGTGTCGACACTGGACAAATGTTGAGCGGAAAATGTCGAGTTGAAAATCGTCGAGCGGGAAGAGGTGTCACGCCGTAGGTCACGGGCGAGACTCTAGGCGTGTCGAGGGGTCGACGAACGTCGAGCTGGAAATGTCGAGCGTGTGGACACGGGTTTGGTCACGCCCCGTGTTGGTTGACACGGGCGTGACCCCGGCCGTGTCAAGCTTTTCTCTTCAAAATTTGTTGTTTGACCGTATTTTGACATTTCACGCCCCGGTCACGGGCGTCACCAGGAAGTCACGGGCGTGACTTGCCAATTTTTGTCAGATTTTTGATATTTACTAAAAAATAAAATAAAACAAGTTAGTATAATATTTACAAAAATAGGAGCATTTTATTGAATAAAAATAAGTAAAAATGACAAAAATAAATGAAAACAACTAAATTAATGTACATAAAAATAGGTATATTTACAATTCATCGAAGCCGTGTCACCGGCCGTGTCCTTCTCGGGCAGATTTTGGCTTGATGCAGCAGGTGAATTAAAGGGGCAGAGGCCACTTGGCCTTGGCTCCATCAGCACAAAAATTGTGCTGGTTGGCATCCTCAGAGGATTTCCAGAGAATGTGACTCCATGGTGCCCACTTGGCATGAAGGGTGATACAACCAAAACTCCAAACCGAGCTTGCATTAGTTGTATCTCCAAATATACCCCCTCCCAACCAGAAATAGTGATTCCATTAGCTTTAGAGGGCAAAGGAGAGTAGAAATCGATAGCTGGAGTGAAGGAAACGGTGCAGGAACCATGAATCCGAGAGGTGTCGTCGGAGCAAGGTCGGGAATGGTCACCCGCCTCCATCCTCGCCGCCAACCACCAACACAGGTTCGTTTCACCGTCCCTCTACCCGTACTAGAATCCTAGACCAACTAGGGGAGATATCGGGCTCAATTGAGCCCGATGCCATGGGAGAAATGGGAGAGTTTCCAAGCTTTTTTTCTAACCGCTCGGGATTGCCGTCACCGCCGTCTCCCGCCACCTCATCACCGGCAAAGGATAGCCACCACCACCGTGAAAGTGATGGCACCGTTGGCCGGGGGTGGCGCCGCTTCAGGTGGTCGAAAAAGGCCCCGCAATATCCCCCAGGTCGGCTCGATCTCAGTCATTGAACACCTGGGGAAGATGAAAGGATGCCGTCTAAATCGCTTTAACATTCTTGCTGCATTTTAATTAAAATCAATTTAATTCTATTATTATTTTAATGAAATGAAATTTCATTTCTGTCACTTTAATTCAGTGATGTTGCATGTCAAATATAGGGATTTTAGAGCCATTTCCAGAGGATGGCATGAACATGAAAAATGTAGCCCTTTGTGTTACTTTAATTTGCCACGCTTAACTTGAGATTTGGTCCAGTGGTCTGACCTGTAGGACCATTTTGCTAGGGTTGGTCCTTAGCTAGGGAAGAACTTCAAAATGATGCCCAAGTCAAACCAGTCATCCAAATGGCCCAAAATTTTGGGTGCATGCATGTTTAGGGATTGGTTAACCCTGTACAAAAATGAGAATTTTTGGGAAAACTTTCTCTATAGTTTTTACTAAAATACCCAAAATGCAATAAATGAAATATTTGGAGTTGTGTGACTCCAAATAGCCCCAAATTTTGGTGGCATGTCCTTAGGGACATTATAAGTGTATGTTTTAAATTTCAGCCAATTTGGAATAATGCATGTTGGGTAAACCCACTTGCATGTGTTGGCTTGTTATAGGCTTGGTGTGCGTTTAACCTAAAATGAAATAATGTGTATTCAGCCAACTTGAAACATTCAAAAATCATAGTTTTCATTGTGGAGACACATGAGGGTGTAATACACCTCTCATAACAGTGGTGGAAGTTTTGGGAACAAAAATCCCATTATTTTGAATTTCTGAAAATTTGGCACTTTTTAGGAAATAAATTTAAAATAGGTTTACCCTTATCATAAAAGGTTCCTTTTCTGTTGAGCACTAAAGAGTGACATAATAAGCACTAGAAATAAATTATATCTCTGTTGGATGAAGTTTAAGTAGTTTAAGGAGTAAAATGACCATTTTACCCTTATGGAATTTTGTGTAGAACTGATGGGTATATTACTTTGAAAAATCTGTGAAAATTCATATTGTTGTAATTGTATGTTTTATACCTTGTGCAATTATTTCAGAATTTTGGAGTGCCAAATAATGTACTTAGGCCCCATAATGGCATTTTGGTAAATAACTCAAATTGATCATGGATATGCCATTTCAACCTAGATGTACATGGAAATCTGGACATAGCATTATTTCATTATTATCAAGGCTCTGTATTTTAATTAGAAGTTTTGAGATAATATTTTATATACTTCATTTGGAAAATGCTAGATTTGTAGATATATTATTAAATAGGAATTAATTATAAATCTTAATTGAAAAGGCATGCAATTTTGGTAAGCCCCATTAATTGTTATATTATATACCTGGAAGAATCCATAGGGCATTAGGTTCAATATTGACAATACTTCATGTGCAAAATGACTAGGGATTACATTTAAAGAAATTAATTTAATGGTGTAAGTAATATGGAAAATTATGGAATTCATCCTAGTCATCATATAGGTCCATACCATTCTAGGATAAATAATTTGAGGCATATGGCTAGAGGAATTAGAAGGTCACATTTGTGGGTGGTATCGGGACATGGGTAAGGGTCTAGCACCAATGTTCGTACTAGTAGGGCCACCAGGGGAGGAATTTGAATAACTAGTAAGGTGACGATCTTAGTGGAGGAATTAACCCTGGTTGTTCTCCTAGAGGATTCCTTAACCATGTGTGGAAGAGTGCAAGTCTCGTGATAACAACAATAACGGGGACCGACGGAAGACCGCCGCCCTCCTAATAACACCTTAAGTCTTTAGGGTCGTTCTAAAGTAATACGAGAGTTGGGGTATAAATCCTGGGTAGACATCAACAAAAGTAATTATCCTTGAGAAAGGGAACTTTGAGCGTAATCCCATCGTAGTTCCTAGTGCCCCCGAGAGCCCTTCACCGGGTATACCCTAGGCAGTCCTGGGATTAACCTTAAACCGCTAAGTACAATAACCTGTAGACAAGAGTAGTCTATTAGGTTAGGACATTGTGATTCATTCTCACCCGTGACGGGTTTAAGGGATTTGGAATAAAGGCACTATTGTGCGTTCTCACCCGTGTATGGTTGGAGGGATTGTGATAAATGCTCACCCGTGTAGGGTTGGAGGGATTGTGATAAATGCTCACCCGTGTAGGGTTTGAGGGATTCAAGATAGGTTGGTCCTGCGAGCTGGAGTCTCGGAATGAAATACTTGCATGTGCATAAATTTAGTGGCGGGGCATGCGGTACTGGCCATTCGTCACACCGATGGCATTACGGTGCACCAGGCGGGTAAGAGGGTTAGAGGGGCCAGTAGGTTGTTTTACACTGTGGTCTGGAGGACGATCCCCGATAACGCACATCCGACCCAACAAGATTGACGGATTGTCGGCAAAGTACGTACGCAGAGACTTTAGAGTGTACCTTCGACGTGTACATAGTCGTATGAGAGGGGTCTAAGGTTTGGTAGTGTGCATACCGGCCTAGAAGTGGAGATGCTCGCTCCGCTGCTGTTGTAGCCATAACGGTGGTACCCGAGAGTGATGCTAGCTCTCAAAAAGTGGGAACTAAAGGTCTGTGATCACAGAGTCATTGTGTGTGAGTTGCACTTGCCTGTGCATAAGTTGCATCATAACAGTCATTCATATTAGGTCATACACTTCATAGATCCTTATCATATAAATTATTATGCGCTCTTTTATATAATAAGTTAAATTTCCTGGAAACCTTAACTTATAAATTTGTATGGGCATTTTTATAAGTTAAGGTACTTTTGGGATGGTAGATAGCTTTATCTTTCAGCTTTACTTTACTTTTCTGCTCTTACTTTATGTTCTTTACTTCCTTTACTAGTATTGCACTTTACTTACTTGTACTATATACTTAGAACTGCAAGATTAGAATAATAATATCCATTACAACTGCTAGTTAGTTCTTGTCACCTGCTTCCAATTTTGCTACCCCTTGTTGTCCTCCGCTTCATCCTTCCGCTCGGTGCCTAGGAGCTGCGGGGAGAGGTGCGGAGGAAACGACTTAGTATTTTTGACTAATGGTCGGTGACCATACTATTTTAGGAGCTCGTGGAGATGGAGCACCAGCACGACGAGGATGCAGGACTTGAGGAGCAGATACCGCTACCGCAGGCTACTACTACTGCGTGTCCTCAGGTGGGATGAGTTCTGATGTATTAGATTAGCTTCCGCTTGATTTGAGAGAGAGTTGATATGATGTACTGAGCATAAGCCCTTATTACTCTTTCATTTGTACTCATTGTGGACTCTGTTTCTGTACTCTTCATTTATATATATGATATGTACTCTATGACTTGTGGATTTGATATACTACTATACTTCTTTTTCTCATATTGTCCTACAGGTTTTATGATCGTATTAGCCGGCAGAATCGGCGTGTTGTGGTGTCGACTAACCCGTGCGTTAGTGTCACCGTAAGACGGCGGTTCTGGGCATAAGACTCGGTAGCCCTCCTTTGTAAGGGTGAGGGGGGTCTTGCACCCCACCATGCTGAAGAGAGCATTCCCTCACCCCCATCTCTTCCAGCCATCCAAATCCCTTCCACTGTCCAAATCATCATTCAAACCCCAACACTTCCATCATCAACCATTCCTACCTCTCCAACAACCACTCATCTTCCTACTCCACCTCAATCTTCTCATGCTTCACCAGCTCCAACATCACCTTCATCACCTCTTCCACCATACTTGTCCTCCATACCATCCTTCAATCTACTATCATCTCCTCCCACTTCTCCTCCAAATCAATCCCCACAGGATGTCCAAATGCAAGATGCTCCTCCTCCATCCTCACCAACATCTACCATCCCTCCAGATGTTTCCACCCTGTAACAACCTCATCCGTTCATATAATATATACTAGAAGGTCCGGCCGGGGACCCACAGTATATACCACAAAACAGACGATGAAGCTACAGAGTGATACCAGAGTAGCGCAGCGCACCTACTACATTGCATTCTAGCGGAAGCCTATAACACTACACTTTAACTCCTCACTTGAATATCCAACATATAAAAACTCCACATTTTATACATTATAGGAATGTCTTACAACATACATAAAGAGTTGGCCTTATGACCTTATAGGGCTTTCAAACAGTGGCCTAAACATTGGCGCGCAAGCCGGCCACATTAAAAGAAAACATAACACTTTCATTTCTTTTAGCCTTCGAGGGCTAACAGCAATAGCAGCAGTAGCAGCAAAAGCAGCATGGACATCAACCCTCTTTTGTCCTGCTTGGCTCTCCAGCACCTGTATTTGGACAATCCACCCAACGGTGTCAAACAAAGGCAACGGTCAGCATTCAGCTAACCAAATTATAATGACCCTACCCCTTTCTCGGGGCAGCGGTATTCTTCCCTGCAGGCATAGCATATCACAAGCATGGATATATATATCTCATATAATGTGCTTTCAGGCACACATGCCATCAAAACCGTCAGCCACATGGCCCGACAGTCCGTGCACTCAAGGCACATTCTTGGTGTACTGACAACCCAGTTGCCCACCACCGTATCAGGGTTGCAGCCCAACGGTAAATCACTTGAACATTTACTCCATGACATGCAGCCGGAGTTCTAGTCGTAATGTACCGGGATTGCCCCATAGCCCCCCATTGTGTCATGGCACGCAGGCCTACGACTCTTGCTATGCGCTCTAATAGACCACACCTTCTGGTCTCACGAAGGACTGACATAACGCAGGTCGGATCCTCCACCCCCTCGTTGCTCAAATCGTCTTACCATCACCGAGTACGATGTACTCGCGGCTATAAAAGGCGCGGGTCGGTCTCACAAATCCTGTTCTGGAATTCAAGCCTGGGTATTTCTCTACACCCATTCATATCACAACATTAGTGGGTCTTTCCTGGGCACACCAGTACTTCCTGCGACTCTCTTCGCAAGTGGACACCACAACTATCACAAATGTCAGGGGTCTTTCCTGGCTACCATGCCAGTACTTCCTGTTATTCTCTTTACAGGTGGACTCCCCATGAACATTAAGCATTACAAAGGGTATTTCCTGAAATTCCAATCCAGTACTTCCTGCTACTTCCTCTCACAGGTCGAACCCAACAGCACAAGCAGCACAAGCATTATACGGGTATTTTCCTAGACTACCACTCCAGTACTTCCTACTACATTCTTTCACAGGTCTAACCCGTTGACTCCTAAACTACGCGTTTAGTACGTAGTCTTCTCCGGTTCTTATGCAACATCACCAATCCAGACCAACCTATCCAGATGGGCTTCACACAGCATGCCTATTCCGTACTCCATTTCCGGATCTATATGCCAACAAAAGGGATTCCATGAATCAACCCAAAAGACTCCCAACATCAGCCACCCTTTGGTGGGGGAATCATGCATATGCCAAAAAGGAAGCCTTCACATGACTAAGAAGAAAGGTCGTTACCCTTGAAGACCGTTTCGGTGCCATGAACTCCTAGCTGGCTCGAAAGAACCGCAAAAGCTTTTCCTCCGTAACGATGGCCTCGAATCTCAGCGTGACACTCTCATGCTCCACCAGAGATCAGCCCATCTTCTTCTTCCTCCTTCTTCCTTTCCCTTTCTCTCTCTAGAAGTTTAGAAAGATGAAGGCAAAATAAAAATGAGTCTTCCTTCTCACTTTTCGGCATTAAGGAAACTGGAAAGGCTCTCATCTGTTATATCCTAGCTGAAGAAGAATGGACGGCCACGAAAACCCGCAAAATCTTATTTCGGGTCCGACACGCCCTGTGACATGCCTGTGTCACATGCCATGTCACACTAAGCAGTGCACAAACAACCTTAACAACGGCCTTCCCAAAACAGGCACGCCCAGGGTACACGCCCGTGACGGCCATGTCACGCCCGTGACATAGGGCGTGTACCTTACTCGAGACCTACTCGAGAGGACTTACTCGAGAGGAAACCGACAACTCGAGTACTCTGATTGGACACGCCCGTGTCGAATTACACACCCGTGTCACCGCCCTATTACTCAAGTACTTTTCCACTTACTCGAGAGAACAGTGTCGACCTCTCGACACAGTGGAAAACGCCTTGTGACACGCCTGTGTCACAGGCCATGTACCCCATACCCGACGATCATCGAGCGCAGTTCGGGGAATACAGGGGGACACGCCCTCTGTAATACCCCTATTTTTTTCGCTGATTTTATTGGATTGGTATCGTCATAGTTATAACGTCTTGGCATTACTTTTAACGTCGAGTTGGCGGCGCAACGCTGTTATAGCATTTTTGCGTCTGTCCGGTCGAGTCGGCCGATTTCTTGAATTTCTGATGTAATCGGCAATTTTTGCATTTGAGATTTAAGTTGAGTAATTTTGGACTTGCACGTCAAGTTTCATCGCAATCCGAGCATTTTTGGAGTCTCGGCGCACGATTAAAGTTTTGATTAATTTATGTTCATCGCATACTTGGAAAATTTATATCTCGGGAATGGCTCGTCGGATTTTTATTTTCACTTCGCCGTTGCTTTCGTAGCATCAATGTTCGCCTACGGTGAAAATTTCATTTTATTCGGCTCGCGTTCAGGCGTCCGTTTTGAACTCGTGTTTCATTTTATTCGGCTCGCCGTTCTGCTTCTTCTCGAGTGAATCCTGGATCCACTCTAGTAACGTTTTCTTCTCTCGAGTACCGCCTAATTCGAATCAAGTACCTGTATTTTCCTCTCGAGCAGCTGCTTTCTCCTCTCGAGTACCTGTGTTTTCTCTCTCGAGTACCCGTTCATTCATCCCGAGTGGTTCTTTTCAGTTTATGTTCAGGAGCCTTTTCGAGGGTCAACACGGCATCATATGCAAAAATGGTCAACATGAAGTATGTTCGTCTCGACGAGATCTACAACTTTCATGTTGGGCACGTTTTGATTCGGAGCCGTATTCAACCTCTAATTTCATTTTTCCCAAAACTGCTCGTAAATAAGCCGTATTATTTAATTCTACTCGAGTGCCTTTGATCTACTCGAGTACTATTGTTGTATCTCGAGTATAATTGTTGTTTTACTCGATTAATATTGAATTCTCTCGAGTCCTACTGATTTTACTCGAGTAGTTTAAGTCTCTCTCGAGTACCTTGCCCTCATTCTCGAGTAGTTTTATTCATCTCGAGTAGTTCCCTATTATTTATGTTCGGGTGCCATTTTTAGGGTCAAAATGATGTTGTATGAACAAATGATCAACATGAAATTTGTTCGTCTCGACGAGATCTACAACTTTCCTGTTGGGCATGTTGCGATCTGGAGCCATCTGAGACCTCTATGTTTGATTTGCCCGAAACTGCTCATTGATATCCCGTTCGACGTACCCACTCGAGTTCTATGCCTTCTATCTCGAGTAGACCTGATCTACTCGAGTTCTAAGCCTTTTATCTCGAGTACCTATGTCTATATCGAGTTCCCCAAGCCTCAAACTTGAGTCTACATCTAGAGTAAGCCCCTCCAACTCGAGTAGGCACCTCCATCTTGAGTAAACCGTTCTAGTCGAGTAGTTTGTACAGTCTGAGTTCGGGCATTGTTTTGAGGGTCAAAATGGTGTCATACAAACAAATGGTCAACATGAAATTTGTTTGTCTCGACGAGATCTACAATTTTATATTGGACACCTTTTGATTTGAAGTAATCCTAGACCTCTATTTTGGGTTCCCGCAAAACCGCTCGAAATAACCCGTTTTTGACAAAACTTTTTATAAACATTATATATATATATATATATATATATATATATATATATATATATATATATATATATATATATCTTGGACTTAGGTTTTAGAACCAAACTTCATCTTCTCCGTTATTTTTCTCCTGAACCAGAGCAGCGAGCGAGAGAGAGAGAGAGTTTCTTTTTCGTGAATCTTCCGGTGGCCGCCGACGGTTCTCCGTTGCTCGAAATCTTCAACCGAACTTAGATCCGGAAAGCTCTCGCCGAGAGCTACGCTATCGTGGTAATTTCTTCACCATTCCTTGAGTTTTTTTTCGTTAGGGTTTTTCGGCCCTAATCCCTTTTCTGCTATTTTTGTCTAGATCTCAACTTCTCCCATGTTCTTTTGCCCCGATCTACGACGCGCAGCTATTCAGAGAACCTTTTCCGGTACAACCAAGGCAAGTGGTGGTTTTCCTTCGTTGTTTCTTGTCCGGTTTGATGCTAACTGTTATGCCTTTGTTCCTTAATTTTCTTGCCTTTTTTTCTATTGTCTTTCCAAACTATGGTTATGTTTAGTCCTTCTTGTAGATCACTCAAAAAAATTTATAAAATCTAGTCATGGTAATTTCAATCTTGACTAGGTGCGTACAATCGTCCTTAGAATGTTTTATCGGTGAATTAAGTTGTTTCATATATCGTTGTTGGACGTGTTAGTATCTATATAGGATTGTAAATCGTTTCTAAAGTTTGATCGACCGTGTCTTTAATCTAGAAATGTCATGTAGAATCCGATGTGCCAAGTCCCGAGATGTTGGTGTTGTGGTTTCTTTGGTTTTTCCTTGGTTTCAGGAGTTAGTGGGCATGACCACCTCCGCAAGGTTGTTTCCTTTATTAGTACCTTTTGGAACTCTACCAGTGTTTTGGGCATCTGCGGTGTATAGTGGAGTGTATGAATCTCTCCCGCAGTTAAACAGATTTAATCTTCGTGTGGGGTGTGTCCAGCTAAGTGACCATCTTGCCCTTATTTTTAGGTAGAGTGCCCACAAGTGGTTAATAAAGGTTATGGATTTTCTTCCTTATGATTTAATCATGTTCATCACCTTATTGCCTTGTGCATATGGTGTGTTTGCATTTTACGTGATGATTCACGTAAGTGTTCCTTTTCTATTTGATGCTTACTTCGTACTTTATGTCAGTATTTTTGGTCTTGGGTTGGTACCCCTTTTGACCTTTGTTTACCTTTGCTTAACTTTTCTTCCACCATTTGTACCTACTTGCTGAGGCGTTCTGTTTTTTTTTTGAATGCCTTAGGTTCAGAGTCGTAGCAGGTAGTGGAGCTGGTTTTGGACTCTCTTAGCGGCAGTGTCAGTGGTGGTTTTCCACCTCGCCGTAGCGAGATAGTTGTCATTCAGTTTTTTTTCTTTTTCCTAGTTCAGACATACTGTTTTACTGTGGGTTTGTGTCAGATTGTTGACACCCACAGAGTTGTTGATGTTGCCACTTCCTAGCTGATGTGGTTTTCTTCTTCTTTGATTTGGATTACTTGCTCTCTTGGATGATTTATTGCTAGGACTGCATGTTAGATATTTTTAAGCTTATAAAAACTTATTATTAGTAAAGCACCCAAGCAACCTCTTTTAAAACTAAGTCACTAATTTCCTGTTCAGCGTAAAGACTTTTTCTCATACTTATTATAAATCTAGAGTCTGCTTAGCATGAGTTGTTCCTCGGGGATATTTATACTCATGTAGGACGTTAGAGTCAATTTAAAACAAGTATCTTCCGCAAGCGTATAAATTATATTTTTGAATTGTGGACTAGATGATCCACTGAGCCGAGGGATACGGCTACCTTCTTAGTTTAAACTGGATTTCAGTCATAATAACTTATGTTTTCTTTTAAACTGTAGAGTTTGGAGTCTTGCCTGAGCGTCTGCAGTTATCCCCTGCACGGCGTGGCATCACAGGGCGTATTTTTCCGTACTCTGATATAATTAAATTATTGGGAAAATGCGGGTTGTGACAGTTGGTATCAGAGGGAGGTTGCTTGGCAATTGGTCGGGCAACCTTCCCTTGTTATTGTTAGTTGTTTATTGACATTTCATGCACACACCAATGTGTCATCAGTACATCTTAGCCAAAGCATAATCACTACACTCATAGCATGATAAGAAGTATACTGGCCATATTATATAGTATGGGATGAATAATATGTGTTTGTATATAGATCCACCATAGGAGGCAACATGCGACGGTTATGTAGTATGGGATGCATAACCACCATCACATTTTTTCTTTTCTCATTGCATGCGATGTTATGTAGTATGAGATGCATAACATTTCATGTGTACGCCGCTCATGCATGCTTTATGGCCTTTTTTTAGAATGCATAACACTTCATACATTGCATATCATCGCATAAGCACGCGTGCAAAGTTAAGGTTTACATGATGACACTTGTACACACATGATTTTAAATAAGAATATAGAACACATGCATTCATGTCATAGGCACAAGAGTCAATAGGATTAGAGGATATCATCCTAAGTAGGACATAGCATCATTATAAAATCCCAGAGCAAGTTGTAGCATAAGCAAGTGTCTTTAAGAATGGTCTGAACTAGTCGTATTATTTTGTCGTAAGCTAGGATTTTGATGAGTTGTTCGTTTGCTTTTTAGAAATGCCGCCAAAGCATCCTGCGACGAGGTCGACTCCCCAGTCGGAGGGTGAGTCATCAGGTGCGCAAAGCGATGCGATTATTGAGAGTCTGCGTTAGAGCAACGAGGCTCTGTCGAGACAATTGGTTGCGATGCAATCACAAATTGAGTCTTTGTTGTCTGCCGCTCCCGCGCAACAACCTTTAGTGTGAAAGTGCAGCTAGATCTGATATACTCTAGAGGGGGGTGAATAGAGTATATGGTGCTTTAAAAACTTTTACAACAATTGTTGTAATAAGAGTGAACAGGGAAACAGTTAAAAATCTAATTACAGAACTATACTAAGCAAAAGCTAATCACAGAAGAATCAAGGCCAGAAACAAAAATGAAAACAAGCAAAACCAGAAGACACAAGGAAATATAGTGGTTCCCCTAAACGTGGGTACATCCACTCTTCTACCACCCTAGATAGGAATCAACTCCAGGATGAGTTGATCAGGTGTCCTGGGCACCAATGAGCTTTTGATAAGGTGCTCAAAAAACAAAGCAGATTTTTTGATCAGGTGTCTTGCCACCAATGAGCTTTTGACAAGGTGCTCAAAAACCAAGCTCAAACTTTTGAAGGGAGTTTGAGAAACCCTTTACAGAGAGGGGGTGAGAGAGTGATGGAAGTCTTCTCTTTCTCAAACAACTGAGAAGACTATGTGGATTGTTGATGTCAAAGCTCCCCCTGAATCCTTGAGATATTCAGGAAGAAAAGCTTTGCTGAGGGTGATAGGCCTTCAAAGATTGAACTCTAGCAATAGATGATTTCAGCAATAGCTGAAATGTTGAATGTCTGGAGTCTTGAAAATATGTTGGCATTGAACACTTTGAAAACTAAAGAGATCTTAAGATTTGAGAAAGCTTGATCTCCTTGGATGTGTGTTCTTGAGAAATCTTTGAGACAGAAAATTTTTGAATGTATCTCTGTAATCTGTGTTCTATGAGTGATTCAAAAATTCTGTCTTTTATTCTCTGGTACAGAATAGAATAACATTCTCTGTCAAGAATATCCGTTAGCCTGTATTGATTGCATCCTTAATTGCAAAATCTCTTCTGGAGGAAAGTCCACAGAAATATTCCTTGAAAAATCCCTTGAAACTTGATCCAGAAATGAATGAAAACGGCAAGGAAATCTCTGAATTAATTGCAGAATAACTCCTTAACTGATTTGAATTTGAATTTAGAAACATCCTGGAAGTAATCTGAAATCGTCGAACAGAGCTCTGCTATCGTCGAGCTGAGCTCAGCGATCTGGAAATATACAGCAGCAAAATATCGTCGATCTGAGCTCAAAGATCGTCGAACTGAGCTCAAAGATCGTCGAACTGAGCTCAGAGATAAAGATCCAAAGAAGAGTCAAAATCGTCGACCTGAGCTCACCGATCGTCGAATGGAGTTCGACGATATAATGAAGTTGAGCTCAGCGATCGTCGAATGGAGTTCGACGATCTGTCTAAGTTGAGCTAGACGATCGTCGACCGGAGTTCGACGAATCGTCGTGCTGAGCTCAACGATATGACTTAGTCTCCAAACACAAAATCTTGGTCTTCAGGGCAACTTCCAAACCTAGACTTCTAACCCTTAGACTCAATTCTAATTGTCCTATTAAGCTATACAGGACAATCTCCCCCTATTTGGGTTAGGATTACTATTTACAGACTTTGGAAGAATTTAATGACAGCATACAATCAGTAAAACATAAAAACAACATCTAGACATTGCAGAATCACAGAGATATATAACATCCAGATAGTAATCAGAAATCACAGAAATTGTCATCTTACAATATCATTTCTTATCTTTGCCTTTAACAAGTTTAATCTCTCTGTTAGGATTGAGGGCTTCTTTGTTTGACCTGGTATCATCTGCTGCACCCAAATATGTTTGTTTTTTAGGCCTGAGAACTACAGCTTCAGGATGTAATTCCATATACCTGTCAGAATCAAAGAATTTACTTGAAGCATATCTCTCTAGCTCTTTCTGTCTCTGTTCAGACATTGTTGAAATGTTGGAAAAATCTATTCCTTGCTCTCTAGCCTTTTTAGTTTGATCCAGTGCAGCTAGTTCTTTTAACCTTGTAGTCCAAGCAGCTGGATTATTTTCAGGATCCTCAAAAGGTACAGGTGGCTCATATCTGTTAGAGGGATTGTCTTGAGGAGGCCTGACAGACACAGTTTCTTTCAGCTTGTAAGGGAAAGGACCATATGTTGTATCAGAAGAAATTTGTCCTCCCCTAGAATATGGGTGCTGCCTGGAGTGACCTTTGGAGTAGACTTGAATATCTCTTTGATTACCTCTATATCCTCCTCTCCTAGAATGTGAACCCCTGGATTGGCTTTCCCTGTGGTAAGATCTGGCATGAGGCTGATAGGGAGCCTGACTTCTGGCTGGGGGTTGAGCTGCAGAGCTTCCACCTGCACCTGCATTAGGAGGAGGTGGTGGAGGAGGATGAGATTGCTGGAATTGGGATGAACCCTTCTCATATTTTCTTTTCTTTTTCATTGCCTTCAGGTGATTCTTAGAGTATTGCATCCAGTGTTCAGTTATAGGGCAGTCATGTAAAATGTAATATGGAATATCATTGTTATCCTTAACTTTGGCAGGAGGTACCCTCTTCATGGCTTTGCTCCTTGCCTTTCTTTTCCTGTCAATGGTAGCAGAAGAGTCATCAGAGTCTGTTCTAAATTCATCACTTTCAGAACTCTGGTCATCATAGAGAGCATCTATTTTCTTCATTAGATCCTTCTTGAGTTGTACAGAAGTAGATGAGGCAGAGGTTGTAGCAGCAAGTGTTGAAATGATAACAGCAGAGACAGCAGCAGATATTGAAGCAGAAGCAGAAATGACAGCAGCAGATGGAGTAGAAGTAGTAACAACAACATCAGCAACACTAGGCTCTGGAGAGGTGGCAGCAGCAGCAACTGTCTCACTAACAGCAACAGAAACAGAAGGAATATCATCAAGGACTGTAGAAGGCTCAAATTCAGGTGCCTCTGTCATAAGAATGTCCTTGGAAATTGGTTCATCAGAAATAACAGGAACTTCAGCAGTAGTAAAGGCAGTAATGTCAGAAGTAACAATAATACATTCTTCAGAAGAAGTAGCAGCATCAACATTTTCAGCAGCAGCAATTACTGAATTTACAAAGGAGGTGATAATGCTAGGGTCACAGCAAGAAAATGGCACAAGTGCCTTGGATAAATCTTCTGGAGGCTGGACAGCATTGACCTCTGGCAGACAGCTGAAGTATGCAGAATCAAACACTGATAGCAAAGACCTGAGGTCTATTGCAAGGACGGAAGCAGGAGGAACTTGTGCTTGAGGCACAGCAACAGCAGCAAGAGGAGGAGCAGCAGAAGAAGCAGTAATAACAACAGCAGCAGCAGTAGATAGGCTCACAAAAGCAGTCACAGAAGCAGCAGCAACATGAAGACTCACTTCATATGGCATCTCCCTGCCTAGATTCAGACATGTCTGGATCAAGGCACAATGCTGTAGGTGCTGCCTGACGGAAGAGGGAAGAGAGCCTGGCAGAAAGGGCTGCCACTGACAGGTGTAGTGGAGCCAAGGAGATCTCCAACAGCAAAGAGAGCCTGGGGGCAAGCAACTCATACAGCCTGTCAGTAAGGGCTGGGAGGTCTACTTGCTCAAGGGTTACTGGAGCAGAGGTAGAAGATATAGGAGCAGCTGATGGTCCTGGTAGTGGAGAGCTGGTGAATGGTGGAAGGGATGGCTGAGGTGTGGGTAGGGTGAATATGGAGGACAGGGGAATCGAGATGGATGGGGTGAATGTTGGTTGATCAATGATTTGGTGTAGAAGGTATTGAAATGAAGTGGAGGAGGAAGGTAGCTCAGGAGGAGATGATGGGGAATCATCCATAAAGGAATCATCAAGTAGGGTGAAGGATGGAATGGAGGGTGATGAGGTGACATCTGGTGGAGGGTAGGAGAATAGTGGGTGGAATTGTTCTTCTAGTGTTGGAAGAATAGGTACTGGAGATGGTGTTGATGTTGGAGAGGGGCTGGATATGATGATGGTGGATAAAGCTGGAATGGTGGATGGTATGGGAAGGGATGGAATTGGAGGAGGAGCAGAGGAAACAACAGCAGGTAGGTCATCTGTAGGGGCAGAGACCTGTGGAGGAGTGACTCTTAGAGTCCTTGTGCCTGAAGGAGTACTGGAGGAGGGCCTGCTGGGCTTGCTGATTTGTCTGTCCCACTTTCTAAAGAGGGCACAAGATAGTCTCTTAGAGGTATTTATATGAATTACAGAGGAGACCAGCAAGGCAGGGCACCTGTGCTGCAGAAACACTCCAATGATTCTCCCAAAGTTAACAAAACTTTTGTTGATTTTATTTTTGATGAGGTCAAAGAAAACCTCTCCCCAATTCAGATTCTTTCTATCCACAAGAGCTCCCATGAGGCAGAGATGATACCTTGAAATTGTATCATGGGCAGAGTGCTTTGCCAGTAGCACTTTCTCAACAACATCTGCCATGAACCTATATTCTACAGACAGGTTCCTTTTGAAGAGCTTGCTAGGGTTTCCCTCTGAATGACCCATTCTGGCAAGCAGTTCAGAATACTCATCTCCAGATAACTCAGCAGTATCTTCTCCATTTCTCAACTTAAAAACTTCTGATAGAATTGTTGGGGTTAAGGGTACCTGAGTTCCAGCTATAGATCCAACAATGGTAGAGTTATCTTGATTATGGGCAGTATAAACCCACTCCTTTATTTCATCAGATGACACTTTGATCCTGGTGGTCATTATGGTAGTCAAGTTCTGGTCTTTGAATAATCCCAATATATCTTGAAAAACTTGGTCAGTTGTGCTGAATGATTCCAGGTCGATGTCAAAACCAGCATCAAACTTCATAGCAGCAAAAACAACAACTGACACAGCCATGGGTACCTGCAAAAATTCAACAAACAAAACGACCAAGTGTAGAACTGGTTGGAGAGAAAGAAAATTCTTGCAGAGAAATCAAAAGCGCAAAAGAGAACGACGACGAAAAATGAGTTTTATATTAGGGTTCGACGCAGAAATGTAAAGATCGTTGAACTCAGTTCGACGATCGAGGCTACTAAAGGAATCTGAAGAGTCTTCAACATCGTCGATCTCCGTTCGACGATATTGGAGAGCGTCGAGCTCCGTTCGACGATCGTTCAGAGAACATAATCGTCGAGCGCCGTTCGACGATCGTTGACTGGAAGAGATAGTTCATACTATTTGATAGACGCTGAACTCAGTTCGACGATTTTTGGAAATCGTCGATCTCCGTTCGACGATCTTGGGGCAAATCGTCGAGCGCAGTTCAGATATCAGAAAAATTTTAGACACTAAGAAAAATCAGAATGTTTGCCTAGTCTTGGTCAATTTTTAAGCTTTCAAAATCTTGGATATTATTTAAGACATCCTCCATCTAACATTCCTAACCGATTTAGGAAGAAGGTGTGTTTCTTTTCATCCAATGGCTTGGTGAAAATATCTCCCCTTTGTGAATCAGTTGGGATATAGTGTAGTTCAATTTTATTCTTTTCAACATTATCCCTTAAGAAATGATGCCTAATCTCTATATGTTTTGTCCTACTATGGAGGACTGGATTGTGAGCTATGGAAATAGCACTGGTGTTATCACAAAATATTTTAGACTTCTCTAAGTTGTAGCCATAGTCTAGGAGTTGGTTTTGAATCCACAAGATTTGTGAACAACAACTGCCTGCCGCCATATATTCAGCTTCAGCAGTTGAAGTTGACACAGATGTTTGTTTCTTACAAAACCAAGAGACAAGTCTGTCACCAAGGAACTGACAAGTTCCACTGGTGCTTTTCTTGTCAATTCTGCATCCAGTATAATCAGCATCTGAGAATCCAGTTAAGTCAAATGCTGAATCTTTTGGATACCAGAGACCTAAATTTGGACAACTTTTAACATACCTGAAAATCCTCTTTACTAAAGTTAGGTGTGACTCTCTAGGGCTTACTTGGAAACTAGCACATATACATGTAGCAAACATTATATCTGGTCTACTAGCTGTAAGATACAGTAAATAGCCAATCATTGCTCTATATGTTGTCTGATCAACAGGTTTCCCATGTTCATTAGCATCCAATACAGCATTAGTAGGCATGGGTGTTTTCATACAAGATGCCTCAGACATACCAAATTTCTTAACCAGTTCATTTGCATATTTGGTTTGAGAAATAAAGATGCCTTCAGCATGTTGCTTGACTTGCAATCCTAGGAAGAAGTATAACTCACCCATGCTACTCATCTCAAATTTAGAATGCATCAGGTTAGAAAACCTTCTACACAATTTGGAGTCAGTAGAACCAAAAATAATATCGTCTACATAAATCTGTACTAGTAGGGTATGGGACTTATGGGTTCTAATGAAAAGAGTTTGGTCTACTCTACCCCTTATAAAATCATTTTCCAAGAGAAAGCATGTTAGGGTCTCATACCATGCTCTAGGAGCTTGCTTGAGACCATATAATGCTTTGTTCAGTCTAAAAACATAATCATGAAAAGTTGGAGAGATAAAACCTGGAGGTTGTCTGACATAAACTTCCTCCTTGATGTCTCCATTCAAGAAAGCACTTTTGACATGCATCTGATATACTTTGAAGCCTTTATGAGCTGCATAAGCTAGAAATATTCTGATGGCTTCTAATCTTGCAACTGGTGCAAAGGTCTGGTCGTAGTCGATTCCTTCTTCTTGAGAGTATCCCTGAGCAACTAGCCTTGCCTTGTTCCTTATAATTACTCCTTGATCATCCAGTTTGTTTCTGAATACCCATTTTGTTCCAACAATGGAGTGATCCTTAGGCTTTGGCACTAGTTCCCATACTTTGTTTCTCTCAAATTGATGTAACTCCTCTTGCATTGCAAGGATCCAGTGTGGATCTTGCTCTGCATCTTGAATGGACTGAGGTTCAATTTGAGATAGGAAGAAGGTGTGCAACAGGTTTTGGTTGACCTGATTTCTGGTTTTCACACCAGCTGAGATTTCTCCAATTATTTGGGAAATTGGATGGTCTCTTGATGTTACTAAATCAACAGGGGGTGTTGATTGTTCACCAACCTGTGTTGTTGTTTCCTCTTGTTGTACAACAACTGGCTCTTCAAGTTGTTCTTCAATGTGTTGAGCATTCCCTTCATCTTCACTGCTTTCATCCTCTTGAGTAACCTGTAACTTGTTCAAGTCTTCAAATAGAGAATGTTCCTGCAAAGGTTCTATGGTAGAAGAATTCTTCTCCTTGAAAGACATGTTAGTTTCATCAAATGAAATGTGAACAGATTCCTCAATTTTCAAAGATGATTTATTATAGACCCTATAGGCCTTGCTGATCATGGAGTATCCCAGAAACACTCCTTTATCAGCTTTGTCTTGAAATTTTGCTAAATATTTCTTGTCATTATTATGAATGTAGCAAATACAACCAAAGACTCTAAAATAGTCAACTTTAGGTTTCTTCCCTTTGAGTAATTCATAGGGAGTCTTTCTCTTTAGTTTATGTATCAGACTTCTGTTCAGCACATAGTTGGAGGTGTTCACTGCCTCTGCCCAAAAGGATAGAGGTAGATGAGCATCTAACAACAATGTAGTGGCAGATTCAATAAGGGTTCTATTTTTCCTTTCAGCTACCCCATTTTGTTGAGGAGTTCTAGGAGCTGAGAAAGTGTGCCTGATCCTTTCACTCTGACAGAACTCTTGCATAAGAAGAGAATCAAACTCTGTCCCATGATCACTTCTGATCAGGGCAATGTGAGTATTAAACTCAATCTGTATACATTTGAGAAACTCTGTCAGACACTTAAAGTTATCAGACTTCTTCCTTACAAAGGACACCCAAGTGAATCTAGAGAAATCATCTACAACTACTAAAGTGTAGGATTTCCCTCCTAGGCTTTGTACTGTGATGGGTCCAAAAAGATCCATGTGTAACAGATACAATATCCTAGGTGAATCACTCTTATTAAGTGACTTAAAGTTGTTTTTAGTTTGCTTGCCTAATTGACAAGCCCTGCAGAGTCCTTCCTTCTTGTAGGGGCCAGAAGGTAGTCCTCTAACAAGGTTGTCCTTGGATAGCCTAGCAATAGTTCTAAGGTTTAGGTGTCCTAATCTCTTATGCCATAAAATATTTGGTCTACAGACAGAATTAAACAAGCAGATATCTACATCATTTGAAAGAAAATCTACTAGATAGATGTTACCTTTCCTTTTACCTGTCAACATTGTTGTGTTGTCCTCTGACTTGATTTTGCATAAGGCTTTGCAGAAGGTCACCTGGTAGCCTTTATCACACAGCTGACTGATGCTAATTAGGTTGTGCTTCAGTCCTTCCACATAAGCTACCTTCTTGAAAGTTACTGATCCAATCTGGACTGCATCATATCCTTTAGTTTGTCCAAAGTTTGAATCACCAAAGATAACTTTGGGTCCAAGCTTGGCTCTGAAGGATGTGAGGTTGTCCTTGTTCCCTATCATGTGCTTAGAGCACCCACTATCCAAATACCATTGCTGGTTATATGTTGGATAGGTCTTCACCTGCACATAAGACAATTCATTTGTTTTTGACCCAGTTTACCTTGGGCCTAGGTTGATAACCTTTAAATTCTGAAATGAAAGACATCTCAGGTTGACTCTTATATCCTTCAGGATGATATCTCCTTGGAGGTATAATCCATTCAGTATAAGGGTTAAAGATTTGGGATGAAGGACCCTTAGGATTCAATTTTGCTTTGCCTTTGAAGAATTTTCCAGAGCTCTGACCTCTGTTCGACGATCTTGGAGCTGTGTTCGACGATCTTGGGTCAGATCGCCGAGCTCCGTTCGACGGTCGACTATGGCTGAGGTCAAGTATTTGAGATCGTCGACCTGCGTTCGATGACTTTGGTTGAGATCGTCGATCTGCGTTCGATGATTTTGCCTGAGATCGTCGAGCTGCGTTCGGCGATCGTCGATCTTCATTCGGCGATCGTCGATCTCCGTTCGACAATTTCTGCTGGGACTTAGTTTTCTGGGGCAGATCAGAATTTTTCCTAGCAACCTCTGCAACTCCCTTTCCTTTGTCAGAAATGAATTTGATTGGAGTTGTTAGGACTATAGGTTGGCTGGATGAAGCACCCAAGCCCAGTGTGCTGTTGAATCTGGAGTTCACTGTGCTTGTGATGTCCATCAGCTTGATGCTTCTCCCATTGAGGGATTCTTCAAGCTTCTTGGCCTCAGAGAGCTCACTTTTCAGTGAAGCTATCTGTTCCCTACAGCACTCCAACTCCTGAGAGAGTTTGAGGTTTTCTGACTTTAAAGTATTGTGTTCAGATAATTGATTTCTGAGAGAGATAATTTCTTTCTCAGACTTTAGCAGGTCTAAACACAGTGCTTTAAATTCAAATTTAAAATCCTCTGAACTAAAATCAAAAGAACCAATTACCTGATCTTCTTCAGGTTGAGTCTCTGAATCTGACTCTGACTCCTCTTCTTCTGAATTATGCTATGAGGCATTGATTGCCATCATGCAGAACTCCTTTTCTTCTGCATCATCCTCATCATCACTGGAGCTGGATGAGGCTTCTGACTCTTCTTCAGTCTCACTCCAGGATTCAGCAACAAACCCTTTTCTTGTATGTTTGTTTTTGCTTGAAGAGGGTTTGCCATTGCCATTCCACTTGGAGTCTTTTTCCTTTCTTCTTTCTTTCCTGTCTCTTCTGTCCTTGTTCTTGTTCTCTGGACAGTCAGGAACTATATGCCCTGGTTTCCTGCAACCAAAGCAAATAATGTCTTTATTATTGTTAATGGACTTGTCATACCTTGGCTTATCCTGCTCCTTGTATGATCTCCTTCTGAAGTCCTTTCTGTCCATCTTGTAGAATCTTTTGGCCAACAAGCTGAGTAGTTCATCATTGCCTGTGGCTTTGTCTTCAGGCAGATCCTTAGTTGCCTTGAATGCTATAGTCTTCTCTTTTCTTGTGGCTGGTGAGGCAGCCTTCTGTTCTTCCTCTCTATTTTTGATGAGTAGCTCATAAGATTTGAGCTTACCCAATAGAGCTTCAGTAGTGATCTCATTCAGAATTCTGGCATCCTTAATTGGTCAGATTCTTGAATCCCAAGTGCTGGGGAAGCACATTAGGATCTTGTCATTAAGTTCAGTTAGAGAGATCTCTTTGTCTAATGTTCTGAGTTCACCGATAATTAGACTTAGCCTGTTGTACATGTCTCCCACTGACTCAGTTTCTCCCTTCTTGAAATTCTCATATTAAGAGATGAGATGGGATCTTCTATCCTTTCTCTCATCAGCTGAGCCTGAGACTATTTCTGAGAGTTTGTCCCAAATTTCCTTTGCTGAATTGCATTCAGCCACCTTTTGAAATATGTCATCAGACATTGTCTGTGCCAAGATGTTCATAGCCTTGGCATCAGCTACCTTCCATCTCTAGATATCAGCATCTATTCCTGATGGAGGTGGAACAACATTTGTACTTGTGTTCTCTGGAGGTCTTGGACATACTGTCAAAACTGAATTAAAAATATCTTCGTCAATAGAATTCATGTAAAGTCTGATCCTTGCTTTCCAAAGTGCAAACTTGGATAGATTGCACACTGGAGGTCTGGTGCTAGCATAATCTTTGTTTTGGGCCATGATTTGTGAAAACAAAATCTAATAATAGAATACATAAGAAAAACAGATCTAACTTGGGATCTTCGGGTTCAGGTGTTAGCCTGTACAACCAATCAGGTATGGTATGTTTAACCAACCTCCCTCTGATACCAATTGAAAGTGCAGTTAGATCTGATATACTCTACAGGGGGGGTGAATAGAGTATATGGTGCTTTAAAAACTTTTACAACAATTGTTGTAATAAGAGTGAGCAGGGAAACAATTAAAAATCTAATTACAGAACTATACTAAGCAAAAGCTAATCACAAAAGAATCAAGGCCAGAAACAAAAATGAAAACAAGCAAAACCAGAAGACACAAGGAAATATAGTGGTTCCCCTAAACTTGGGTACATCCACTCTTCTACCACCCTAGGTAGGAATCCACTCCAGGATTAGTTGATCAGGTGTCCTGGGCACCAATGAGCTTTTGATAAGATGCTCAAAAACCAAAGCAGATTTTTTGATCAGGTGTCTTGCCACCAATGAGCTTTTGACAAGGTGCTCAAAAACCAAGCTCAAACTTTTGAAGGGAGTTTTAGAAACCCTTTACAGAGAGGGGGTGAGAGAGTGATGGAAGTCTTCTCTTTCTCAAACAACTGAGAAGACTATGTGGATTGTTGATGTCAAAGCTCCTCCTGAATCCTTGAGATCTTCAGGAAGAAAAGCTTTGCTGAGGGTGATAGGCCTTCAAATATTGAACTCTAGCAATAGATGATTTCCGCAATAGCTGAAATGTTGAATGTCTGGAGTCTTGAAAATATGTTGGCCTTGAACACTTTGAAAACTAAAGAGATCTGAAGATTTGAGAAAGCTTGATCTCCTTGGATGTGTGTTCTTGAGAAATCTCTGAGACAGAAAATTTTTGAATGTATCTCTGTAATCTATGTTCTATGAGTGATTCAAAAATTCTGTCTTTTATTCTCTTGTACAGAATAGAATAACATTCTCTGTCAAGAATAGCCGTTAGCCTGCATTGATTGCATCCTTAATTGCAAAATCTCTTCTGGAGGAAAGTCCACAGAAATATTCCTTGAAAAATCTCTTGAAACATGGTCCAGAAATGAATGAAAACGGGTAGGAAATCTCTAAATTAATTGCAGAATAACTCCTTAACTGATTTGAATTTGAATTTAGAAACATCCTGGAAGTTATCTGAAATCGTCGAACTGAGCTCTGCTATCGTCGAGCTGAGCTCAGCGATCTGGAAATATACAGCAGTAAAATATCGTCGATCTGAGCTCAAAGATCGTCGAACTGAGCTCAAAGATCGTCGAACTGAGCTCAGAGATAAAGATCCAAAGCAGAGTCAAAATCGTCGACCTGAGCTCACCGATCGTCGAATGGAGTTCGACGATATAATGAATTTGAGCTCAGCGATCGTTGAATGGAGTTCGACGATCTGTCGAAGTTGAGCTAGACGATCGTCGACCGGAGTTCGACGAATCGTCGTGCTGAGCTCGACGATATGACTTAGTCTCCAAACACAAAATCTTGGTCTTCAGGGCAGCTTCCAAACCTAGACTTCTAACCCTTAGACTCAATTCTAATTGACCTATTAAGCTATACAGGAGGTCAAGCAAAGATTCCTAGAGACATAGTGATCCTGACTCAAATTAGTAATAGGGTGTTCCAACATAGTGCAAGAGCCTGCCTTGGGCCAAGCCGTGCCCGATACCCCTGCTCCTCTGGTGCCCCCGATGGCGATACCACCAGAAATGAATTTCATATCGCACTTCCAACGATTGGGACCTCCCACCTACGACGGGAGTGCCGACTTTATGATTTTGGATGATTGGATCATCTTTATCGAAGAGATGTTTTCGTATTCCGGGATTCTAGAAGCCTAGAAGGTTATGATTGCAGCCTATCAGTTAAAAGGCCTAGCAAAGAGTTGGTGGATTCGTGAAAAGGAGTCTGAAGGAAGGCTGTTCCTAGGACTCTTTTAAGAAGATGCTGCTTAAAAGGTTTCTGCCCTCGGTCGAGCAGGACCGTCTCATGAATAACTTCCTGCATCTGAAGCAGAGACAGCTCACGGTGAGCGAGTACGAGATTGAGTTTAGCAAGTTGAGTAGTTTTGCTCCTGATTTGGTAGCTTCGGAGGAGGGAAGAGTGAAGCATTTTTTTGGTGGATTAAGAAGTGATGTCCAGCAGTTGGCATGCGCTTATCGAACAGAAGTCTATGATGAGGCAGTGGAGGCCGCACTGATGGTTGAGGCGATCGAAAATTCAAAGAATCGAGGTGCTGCGGCGAGAAAAGATAAGAGAAAAGGTGTTGAGGATGGAAGTTCTAGGGCATCCGACCCTCCTTCGAAAAAGAAAGGTGGGGGAATTTGTAGCTTCTGTGGTCGACCTTGCCACTTTTACGAAAGGTGTTTCAAGAGGACCGCCGCCGTGAAGCAGCAGCAGGTGCTCGCTATCCAAGGCGCACCCAAGGGAGAGCTGGTGTGCTCATTCTATTCAAAGAAGTGGCATGATGTGAATGGTTGCTGGATCAAAGAAAAGACTTGCTTCTAGTGCGGGCAGAAGGGACACATGAAGTCTTCGTGCCCTCAAGCTCAGTCCCCACTGCAGCCTACCCTACTTCGAGCTCTGCCGCAGCCACCAGCCCAGGATAAGGGAAAAGGAAAGCTAAATGTGGTGACTAGAGATGAAACTCAGACCTCTACCCAGATGATATCAGGTCAGATTCTAGTTTTTCTTTTACCCTACATTGTTTGCTTTAGTTTCGTTCGTTTAGTTATGTGTGTTACATTTTAGGGGAGTTTAAGGTGCAGAATAGGTGGGCGCGCGTCCTTTTTGATTCGAGTGCCACCCATTCTTTCGTGGCGCGGAGTTTCGTAGAAAGATATCGTTTGGAGGCGGTTCAGTTAGAGGACTCCTTCAACGTCAAACTTCCTTCTAGAGATCTGGTGATATCAAATCGGGGAATTCAGAGATGCCCTATTTGTCTAGGCGATTTCATAGCTTTTGCGGATCTGATGGTATTGCATATGGCAGACTTTGACGTGATTTTGGGCATGGACTGGTTGTCCAAGTATGATGCAGTCATCCGATGCAAGGTTAAGCGGTTGGATTTCAGGATGGACAATGGTCAACCTATGAGTGTCTATGGTTCTCCAGGTAAGGGTTCCCTCCTTATTTCTACAATAAGTGCTTGCCGAGCTTTAGAGTCTGGTTGCGAGGCGTATCTTGTTTCTCTGTCATCTTTGGAAACAGCTTTTGTTACACCACGTCTTGAGGATGTTTCAGTGGTGCGAGAGTTTCCAGATGTCTTTCCGGATAGTCTTCCAGAACTTCCTCCTGAAAGAGAGGTGGAGTTTGTGATAGACCTCGAGCCAGGTACTCGCCCAATTGCTAAGGCACCTTACCGTATGGCTCCGCGTGAGTTAGAAGAATTGCGCACTCAGCTGGATGAGTTGCTGCAGTGTGGATTTATTAGGCCAAGTTCTTCTCCGTGGGGTGCTCCTATTTTATTCGTTAAGAAGAAATATGGTTCTATGAGGCTCTGCATAGATTATCGAGAATTAAATAAGGTAACCATTAAGAACCGATATCCGTTGCCTCGGATTGATGACCTATTTGATCAGTTGTGGGGATGCGCTGTATTTTTGAAGATTGATCTTCGTTCAGGCTACCATCAGTTGAGAGCCCGTGAGGCTGATGTACCCCGTACGGCTTTTCGTACCCGGCACGGGCATTTTGAGTACTTGGTGATCACCTTTGGACTGACTAATGCACCCTCTGCATTCATGGATTTAATGAATAGAGTGTTCAAGGATTTCTTGGACCATTTTGTTATTGTGTTCATAAACGACGTCCTAGTGTATTCCCGCAGTGTTGAGGAGCATACTCAATACTTGTGGTTGGTTTTGGAAACCCTGAGGGAGCACAAGATCTATGTTAAGTTGAGTAAGTGTGAATTTTGGTTACCCCAGGTGTCCTTTTTGGGGCATGTTGTGAGTAAGGATGGTATTTTCGTAAACCCAACAAATATTTCTGCTGTGATGGAATAGAAGAGACCTTCTACGCCTAAGGAGATTAGGAGCTTCTTAGGTCTGGCCGGTTACTATAGAAGGTTCGTGGAAGGGTTCTCTGTGTTGTCTGCCCCTCTAACTAGACTAACACAGAAGAACACCGCGTTTATTTGGAGCGATAAATATGAAGAAGCCTTTCAAGAGCTGAAAAAGAGATTGTGTACTGCTCCAGTTTTAACTCTACCTACTGAAGGACTTGAGCATGCTATATATGTGGATGTATCACACATTGGGCTTGGTTGTGTTCTGATGCAAGAAGGAAAGGTGATTGCGTATGGATCAAGGCAATTAAAAGTTCATGAAAGAAACTATCCTACGCATGATTTAGAGTTTGCTGCGGTAATTTATGCGTTGAAGCTTTGGAGACATTTATTGTATGGCGCGTTGTGCAAGATCTACACAGATCATAAGAGTTTGAAGTACGTATTCACTCAAAAGGAGTTAAATCTGCGCCAACGTAAGTGGTTGGAGTATGTAGCCGATTATGAAGTAGAGATCTTTTATCACCCGGGAAAGGCTAACGTAGTAGCTGACGCTTTGAGTAGAAAAACAGCTGAAATCTTCAATCTGTCTGTACAATCCCTGGTGGAAGAATTCTTGTTGATGGACATTGAGGTTGGGAGTAGTTCTGTGCATGGTAGTTTGGAAGCAGAAGAGCCCTCTTGGATTTCCCTTACCAGAGTGCACCAGAAGGAGGATCCTGATTTGTTGCACCTCTGGAAAAGAACGGAGAAAGTTGAGTTACCTGATTTCTCTTTGGACGAGTTAGGTACTCTGAAATATCGGAGTAGATTTTGTATTCCTGCCATTGGTGACATTTGGGCTAAGATTTGTAAAGAAGCTCATGGTTCCAGTGTTTCCTACCATCCTGATTCCACCACGATGTATAAAGATCTAAAGCAAATTGTTTGGTGGTCAGGAATGAAGAATGACATTGCAAAGTTTGTGTCAGAATGTTACACGTGTCAGCGTGTTAAAGCAGGTCATAGAAGGCCTGGTGGTAAACTGACACCGCTAGATATTCCACAGTGGAAGTGGGAGAGTATTTCAATGGATTTCATCACAGGTCTACCAAAATCTCCCCATGGGCACGACTCTGTTTGGGTAATAGTCGATAGATTGACAAAGTGTGCTCACTTTGTGCCCTTTAAGATTGGGTATTCCATGAAGAAGATAGCTGAGCTATATCTTGAATAGGTCATCAGATTACATGGTGTACCTGTCAGCATCGTATCAGATCGAGATTCCAGATTTACGTCTCGTTTTTGGAAGAGTTTACAAGTGGGGTTGGGTACCGATTTAAGGTATTCCACCGCCTATAATCCGCAAACGAATGGCCAAACAGAGCGAGTTAATCAGATCGTGGAGGATATGATCAGGTGTTATATTTTGGATCATGGTGGTGCTTGGGATGAACTTCTCAGACTCATGGAATTTGCTTACAATAATAGTTATCCAGAGAGTTTGCAGATGACCCTATTTGAGACCTTGTATGGGAGGCGTTGTTGGACTCCCTTATTTTGGGCTGAGGTTGTTGAGAGACCATTGCTTGGTCCGGAAGCCCGTGAGGAGGTGTATTGTGTTGTGACTCATATTCGAGAGAAGCTCCGAGTAGCACAAGAGCGTTATGAGAAATATGCTAATCGATGAAGGGTTGATCTGGAGTTTGCCGTTGGGGACTTGGTTTTTCTAAAGTTTCTCCAATGCCAGGTGTAAAAAGATTTGGAAGGAACCACAAGTTAGACCCCCGGTATGTGGGACCTTTTCAGATTCTGGAGCGCATCAGAGTGTTAGCTTATCGACTGGAATTACCCGCTACCTTCCCTGGTGTCCACGATGTGTTCCATGTGAGACAGTTGCGGAAGTGTGTTCGTAGTGATCGTCAAGTTCTTGACTCGGTGCCCCAGATTCGGCCTAACCTTTCGTATGTGGAAGAGCCTATCCGCGCTTTTGAATCTCTAGATCGAGTGTTGCGGAGGAAGACCATTCCTATGGTCAAGGTTCTTTGGAGAAACAAGGACGTCGAGAGCGCGACGTGGGAATTGGAATCAGCGATGAGAGAATCTCATCCGCACCTCTTCTCCTAGTTCTGATATGTCTTTATGTTTTAGTTTGTGTTTAAATTTCCCGTTTTTAGTTTGGTTTTGGAGTTGTGATAAGTTTCGGGACGAAACTTCCTTTTAGGGGAGGTGACTGTAACGCCCCTGTTTTTTTCACTGATTTTATTGGATTGGTATCGTCATAGTTATGACGTCTTGGCGTTACTTTTAACGTCGAGTTGGTGGCGCAACGCCATTATAGCATTTTCACGTCTGTCCGGTCGAGTCGGCCGATTTCTTGAATTTATGATGTAATCGGCAATTTTTGCATTTGAGATTTAAGTTGAGTAACTTTGGACTTGCACGTCAAGTTTCATCGCAATCCGAGCATTTTTAGAGTCTCGGCGCGCGATTGAAGTTTTGATTAATTTATGTTCATCGCATACTTGGAAAATTTATATCTCGGGAATGGCTCGTTGGATTTTGATTTTGACTTCGCCGTTGCGTTCATAGCGTCAGTGTTCGCCTACGGTGAAAATTTCATTTTATTCGGCTCGCGTTCGGGCCTCCGTTTTGAACTCGTGTTTCATTTTATTCGGCTCGCCTTTCTGCTTCTTCTCGAGTGAATCCTGGATCTACTCTAGTAATGTTTTCTTCTCTCGAGTACCGCCTAATTCGGCTCAAGTACCTGTATTTTCCTCTCGAGTAGCTGCTTTCTCCTCTCGAGTACCTGTGTTTTCTCTCTCGAGTACCCATTCATTCATCCCGAGTGGTTCTTTTCAGTTTTTGTTCGGGAGCCTTTTTGAGGGTCAAAACAGAGTCATGTGCAAAAATTTTCAACATTAAGTATGTTCGTCTCGATGAGATCTACAACTTTCATGTTGGGCACTTTTGATTCGGAGCCGTCTTCAACCTCTACTTTTGGTTTTCCCAAAACTGCTCGTAAATAAGCCGTATTATTGAATTCTACTCGAGTACCTTTGATCTACTCGAGTACTATTGTTGTATCTAGAGTATAATTGTTGTTTTACTCAAGTAATATTGAATTCTCTCAAGTCCTACTGATTTTACTCGATTAGTTTAAGTCTCTCTCGAGTACCTTGCCCTCATTCTCGAGTAGTTTTATTCATCTCGAGTAGTTCCCTATTATTTACGTTCGGGCGCCATTTTGAGGGTCAAAATGATGTTGTACAAACAAATGGTCAACATTCAATTTGTTCGTCTCGACGAGATCTACAACTTTCATGTTGGGCACTTGTCAATCTGGAGCCATCTGAGACCTCTATTTTTGATTTCCCCAAAACTGCTCATAGATATCCCGTTCGACGTACCCACTCGAGTTCTATGCCTTCTATCTTGAGTAGACCTGATCTACTCGAGTTCTAAGCCTTTTATCTCGAGTACCTATGTCTATCTCGAGTTCCCCAAGCCACCAACTCGAGTCTCCGTCTCGAGTAAGCCACTCCAACTCGAGTAAGCCCCTCCATCTCGAGTAAACCAATTTCTACTCGAGTAGTTTGTACAGTCTGAGTTCGGACATCGTTTTGAGGGTCAAAACGGTGTCATACAAAAACATAGTCAACATGAAATTTGTTCGTCTCGACGAGATCTACAACTTTAATGTTGGACAATTGTTGATTTGAAGTCATCGTAGACCTCTGTTTTGGGTTCCCGCGAAAACCGCTCGAAATAACCAGTTTTTGACAAAACTTTTTATAAACATTATATATATATATTCTTGGACTTAGGTTTTAGAACCAAACTTCATCTTCTCCGTTATTTTTCTCCTGAACCAGAGCAACGATTGAGAGAGAGAGTTTTTTTTTCGTGAATCTTCCGGTGGCCGCCGACGGTTCTCCGGTGCTCGAAATCTTCAACCGAACATTGATCCGGAAAGCTCTCGCCGAGAGCTACGCTATCGTGATAATTTCTTCCCCATTCCTTGAGTTTTTTTCGTTAGGGTTTTTCGGCCCTAATCTATTTTCCATCATTTTTGTCTAGATCTCAACTTCTCCTGTGTTCTTTTGCCCCGATCTACGACGCGGAGCGATTCGGAGAACCTTTTCCTGTACAACCAAGGCAAGTGGTGGTTTTCCTTCGTTGTTTCTTGTCCGGTTTGATGCTAACCGTTATGTCTTTGTTCCTTAATTTTCTTACCTTTTTTGTGTTCTCTTTCCAAACTATGGTTATGTTTAGTTCTTCTTGTAGATCACTCAAAAAAAAATAATAAAATCTAGTCATGGTAATTTCAATCATGACTAGGTGCGTACATTCGTCCTTAGAATATTTTATCGGTGAATTAAGTTGTTTCTTCTATCGTTGTTGGACGTGTTAGTGTCTATATAGGATTGTAAATCGTTTCTAAAGGTTGATCGACCGTGTATTTAATCTAGAAATGTCATGTAGAATCCGATGTGCCAAGTCCCGAGATGTTGGTGTTGTGGTTTCTTTGGTTTTACCTTGGTTTCAGGAGTTAGTGGGCATGACCACCTCCGCAAGGTTGTTTCCTTTATTAGTACCTTTTGGAACTCTACCGGTGTTTTGGGCATCTGCGGTGTATGTTGGAGTGTATGAATCTCTCCCGCAGTTAAACGGATTTAATCTTCGTGAGGGGTGTGTCCAGCTAAGTGACCATCTCGCCCGTGTTTTTAGGTAGAGTGACCACAAGTGGTTAATAAAGGTTATGGATTTTCTTCCTTATGATTTACTCATGTTCGTGACCTTATTGCCTTATGCATATGGTGTGTTTGCATTGTACGTGATGATTCACGTAAGTGTTCCTTTTCTATTTAATGCTTACTTTGTAATTTATGTCAGTATTTTTGGTCTTGGGTTGGTACCCCTTTTGACCTTTGTCTACCTTTGCTTAATTTTTCTGCCACCATTTGTACCTACTTGCTGAGGCGTTCTGGTTTTTTTTTGGAATGCCTTAGGTTCAGAGCCGTAGCAGGTAGTGGAGCTGGTTTTGGACTCTCTTAGCGGCAGTGTCAATGGTGGTTTTGCACCTCGCCGTAGCGAGGTGCCGTAGCGAGGTAGTTGTCGTTCAGTTTTTTTCTTTTTCCTAATTCAAACATACTGTTTTACTGTGGGTTCGTGACAGATTTTTGACGCCCACAGAGTTGTTGATGTTGCTACTTCCTAGATGATGTGGTTTTCTTCTTCTTTGATTTGGATTACTTGCTCTCTGAGATGATTTAATTCTAGGACTGCATGTTAGATATTTTTAAGCTTATAAAAACTTATTATTAGTAATGCACCCATGCAACCTCTTTTAAAACTAAGTCACTAATTTCCTGGTCAGCGTAAAGACTTTTTCTCATACTTATTATAAATCTAGAGTCTTCTTAGCATGAGTTGTTCCTCAGGGATATTTATACTCATGTAGGATGTTAGAGTCAATTTAAAACAAGTATCTTCCGCAAGCGTATAAATTATATTTTTAAATCGTGGACTAGATGATCCACTGAGCCGAGGGATACGACTACCTTCTTAGTTTAAACTGGATTTCAGTCATATTAACTTATGTTTTCTTTTAAACTGTAGAGTTTGGATTCTTACCTGAGCATCTGCAGTTATCCCCTGCACGGCATGGCATCACAGCGCGTATTTTCCCGTACTCTGATATAATTAAATATTGGGAAAATGCGGGTTGTGATACCCTCCTCGAATGGTACACGCCCGTGTAGCCTGACGTGTTCCTGCGTTTGACGAACATCGAACGCAGTTCGTCGCACTCATTTTTCGTCGAACGTACGACGACTACACACCCAAGCAGGACAGGCCCTGGGACACGCCCGATCCCAGGCCGTGTTACCCAAAATATTGCCTGCTGAAAAATTGGGCTGTTACAACCCTCCCCTCCTACCAGAATCTTCGTCCTCGAAATTTGCACACAGGAAGGCAATCGGTAACGAAAAATTCATAACATCAAAATATCTTGTTACCATTACTTTTCACTATCCACTCAGTTACAGAAACAGCTCGGGAAATTCAGCTCGTATGGTCTACTCTCGCTCCCATGTAAGCTCTTCACGACCACAGTTGTCCCACCGGACATTAACCATCCCGACCGTCATGTTCCGCAACTGTTTCTCGGCTCGATCCTCGATCTGAATGTGTATAACTCTCGTTGTTAGCCCATACTCCACCGGTACACGATCATCCGTGATCACTTGAGCTGGATCTTTAATGGCCTTCCGAAGCACCGAGAAGTGAAACACATTATGTAGTCGACCCAAGTCTGCAGAAAGAGCTAGCCGATAAGCATCTTCTCTGATTCGCTCAACCACTTCAAATGGACCCAAATATCTTGGACTCAACTTTTTCGAACGTCGAATCCTGTATACGCCTTTGAAGGGCTTGATCTTCAAGTAGACCCAATCGCCTACCGCGAACTCCACGTTCCGTTGCTTGGAGTTGTAGTACTTCGCTTGACGATCTTGGGCTATGAGTAGCCTCTATCGAATAACACGAATGGTTGAGTTTGCTTCATCAACTTCATTACGATTATAAACTCTAGCTTCGCCCGCTTCTACCCAAGCCAAGGGAGTACGACACTTCCTTCCATATAGATCTTCATACGGTGTCATCCCGATGCTCGCCTGGTAGCTGTTATTATAAGAAAACTCCACCATGTAAAGCTGAACTTCCCATCTCTTTCTAAAATCTATGGCGCACATTCGGAGCATGTCCTCCATCGTTCTGTTGGTTCGTTCAGTTTGGCCTTCCGTTTGGGCATGAAAGGCCGTACTGAAAGTCAACTTTGTGCCCAATATCTGGTGAACTAGCCTCCAATCCTTTAACAAGAATCGCCCATCTCGATCACTCATGATGCTCCGAGGAACACCGTGGAGCCGTACAATCTGTTCTACGTACAGCTTTGCCAAACTTTCTACCGAATCATATCGCTTGTTCAGGAGGAAGTGTGCTACTTTTCTCAGCCGATCGACAATCACCCAGATGGAATCGTTCCCTTGCTGAGATCTCGGCATCCAGTGCACGAAATCCATGGAAATATTGTCAAATTTCCACTCTAGAATAGGCAACGAATTCAAATAACCACCCGGTTTCTGGCATTCTGCCTTCACCATAACACAGGTTTGGCATTTGGCCACATAAAGAGCAACATCTTTCTTTAGCCCTGGCCACCAAAAGAGCTTTTTCATATCTCTGAACATGTTCGTGCTCCTTAGGTGGATTGAGTACTTTGTATAATGCGCTTCACACATCAGTTCTTCCCTCAATTTACCCACATTTGGGATGCACAAATGGCCTTCTTTCCGCAAAAGACAGTCATCCCAGGAGAACTTTCCTTCTGGCCCATCTTATGCATAGCGTAGGAGATCTTCATCCAACTCCGTTGCCCGTCGAACTCAGTCCGCAAGGTCACATTGCACCTCCGTCCAGTTCAAACATGCATTGGCAATGGAATTCTTGTCAATACAAGAAATCTATAATGCTTCCAGCTCCTGGATGAGACGTTCATCATGCCTCTCCAACCAAGCTGCTCTTGCCGGAGTCCGCCGACTCAAGGCATCCGCGACAACATTCCCCTTCCCGGGAGTATAGTGAATCTCAAAGGTGTAGTCCCCGAGAACTCCAACCACCTTCGTTGTCGCATATTCAAGTCCTTTTGCTCCATTATGTACTTCAGGCTCTTGTGATCTGTATAGATCTCCACCTTCACACCATAAAGATAGTGTGGCCACAGTTTTAGTGCAAAGATCACCGCCGCCAAATCAAGATCATGGATGAGATAGTTTCGCTCGTGCACTTTCAGCTGGCGTGAGCCATAAGCAATCACCTTTCCATTTTGGAGAAGCACGCAGCCTAAGCCACTCCTTGAAGCATCACTATAGATTACAAATCCATCGGTACCACCTGGCGATGACAACACAGGCACCGTGGTCAACCGAATCTTCAGCTCTTCAAAAGCTAGCGTGCACTTTGGAGACCAAATGAACTTCTGCTCTTTTCGCATCAACGTGGTTAGCGGCAAAGAAATCTGCGATAAGTTTTCAACAAATCTTCGGTAGTAGCCTGCTAGTCCAAGGAAACTCCGGACCTCGGCCACTGAAGACAACATTGGCCACTCCTCTATGGCCCTTATCTTCAATGGATCCACAGTTATACCCGCTCCACTCACCACATGGCCCAGAAAAGCCACTGATGATAGCCAAAACTCGCACTTCGAGAACTTGGCATAGAGCTGATTCTGCCTCAATGTATTCAACACCAACCGCAAATGCTTCTCATGATCGACTTCCGATCTCGTACACCAGGATATCATCAAAAAACACTATTACGAACAAATCCAGGTACTCGCAGAATATTCGGTGCATCAAGTCCATAAATACCGAGGGCGCATTACACAGCCCAAACGACATGAATGTGAACTCGTATTGCCCGTACCGTGTTCCAAATGCGGTTTTGGGAAAATCTTCTTCCCGTATCCTCAACTGGTAATAACCAGATTTCAAGTCCAACTTGGAGTAGACGGTCGATCCCACTAGCTGATCGAACAATTCATCAATCCGTGGAATCAAATATTTATTTTTCTCAGTCAGCTTATTCAGTTCGCAGTAATCAATACATAACCGCAAGCCACCGTATTTCTTTTTCACAAAATCACAGGGGCACTCCAAGGAGACATGCTTGGACATATATAACCCTGCTCAAGTAACTCTTGTAGTTGGACCTTCAACTCCGACATTTCCTTAGGCGCGACGTGATATGGAGAGCGTGCCACAGGTTTCGCACCTAGCACCAACTCGATCGTGAAGTCAATCTCACGCTGGGGTCGTAGCCCAGGGAGATCCTTGGGAAACACATCTGTAAATTCTGACACAATCGGAACATCACACATACTGGCCTTAGGCTCAACAGCCTGAATCAGGGCGAAGTAGCACTCCGCACCCTTCCGAACAACCTTCAAGACTTGTAGTGCATACAACAACGTCCCGCCCACTCCTCGCATACCCGCAAACTTTGTCTCCTGTTCGGTATTCTGGCCCAACGTGATCTCTTTGGACTGACAATCAATTAAGGAATGCTGCTCCGCAAGCCAATCCATACCAAATATCACGTCGAATTCCGATATCGGCAATACCGATGCAGTCAAACTGAAATCCCGACTTCCTATTTGGACCGCCACATCGCAAGCTTGATCCACAAGCATCCAACAGCCATTCGGCAACACCTCTCTGACTCTATCTGTCTTCACACGACTAGGTATCCCAAGCCGCATTATAAACTCACTAGACAGAAAAGAATGTGACACAACTGTATCAAACTGTGCTCATGCCAGCATGTCCCGAATCATCACAAAGCCTGTGACAATAATGTCACACACACAAGCCGCATACACATATGCATTAAGAAAAACATACAAGAAATATTATACGCAAAAACTTAACTCGTACCTGTGATGACGTCACTCTACTTGATGGCCTCCTGCAGGACAAGATTGTAGACCTGGGGCTGCGCTTGAGAGGCAGAGGTGTCCACCACTGCCTTTCCTTTTTCCACATATGACGCTCCCGCCTTCTTTTCACTCTTTGGCGGCATCTGACAATCCCGAGCTATATGCCCCACCCATCCATAATTGAAGCACGTATGAGTATCTGGCTTTGAGGTGGCCCCCGACGTTGCTCCCGATGCAACTGAAGAAGGATCTTATCCCGCCGTCTTGGGCCTCTTGCCCCATTTCTTCTTATAAAATGACTTCGTCAGTCGGGGCACCTGAAACTCCGGCTGTGTCACAGCCAATGCCCTCTTCCCATGCACCCTTTTCATGTCTTTTTCCAGCGCGCAGGCAGTATTAACTAATGCTGGAAGCCTTGGTTCACAGAACTAGAGAGCAGGAACCTCAGCTCGTCCCGCAGTCCTTCGTAGAACCTATTTGTCTTCCTTTGCTCATCAGCAAAAATAGAACCCGCATACCTCCCCAAGCGCGTAAATTCATGCAGGTATGCGTCAACACTGCCATCACCTTGCGTCAGCCTTTGGAATTCATTCTCCATGGAAATCCGTTGCGTCGTAGGAAGGTGCTTCGCTAGGAAGAGTCGAGACAATTCTTCCATCGATACTTGTGTTAAGGGATGACCCGCCAAGTGATGTAGCTCCATCTCGTCGCACCACAATCTAGCCTCTCCTTCAAGTAAGAAGGTAGCTTGGGTGACTTTCTGATGCTACTCCATTCCAATCGCCGTCATGATCCGCTTGACGCGCGATAACCAATGCTCAGCCTGTGCAGGAGCTCCCACTCCCGAGAACGTCGGCGGGTGAAAACTCATAAACCGCGTCAACTGCTTCTCAGCGACTCCAGGATTCACAGCCACAATAGGTTTTGGCCATACCTTTACCTGTTCTGGCCTCACGGCCGGCTGCGCCTGCCCTTGCGCCTGCCCAACCGACTGTCCTTGAACCATAGCAAACAAAGCCTCAGCAATTTGTCGCCCAGTGTCTGCAGACGGCGAAGAGGTAGGCACCTCAGCTGGTGCCGTACTTCCATCTGAACACTAAGGCTCCGATTGCCCCGCACCACTCTGAGTCCTAAAGGGGACAAGACACACACATTAGCGGCCTTACACAAGCAAATAGCACAAAATAGGAACACGCAGGTTCCTTAAACACAAGAATTTGCATTCCTATCATGGAAATTCAGGAGTTCAAACGTGTTAACTTGATTTGCACAAACACGTGCTCGCCACCCCACAAAAGAAGTTGACCACGACTTCGAGAGTAAAAGACCGAGATAACTGATAATAAAAATGTAACAACCCCATCTGTTCATATAATATATACTAGAAGGTCCGGCCGGGGACCCACAACATATACCACAAAACAGACGATGAAGCTACGAAGTGATACAGAGTAGTGCAGCGCACCTATTACATTGCATTCTAGCGGAAGCCTATAACACTACACTTGAACTCCTCACTTGAATGTCCAACATATAAAAACTCCACATTTTATACATTATAGGAATGTCTTACAACATACATAAAGAGCTGGCCTTATGGCCTTACAGGGCTTTCAAACAGTGGCCTAAACATTGGCGCGCAGGCCGAACACATTAAAAGCAAACATAACACTTTCATTTCTTTTAGCCTTCGAGGGCTAACAGCAGTAGTAGCAGCAAAAGCAGCATGGACATCAACCCTTTTTCATCCCGCTTGTCTCTCTAGCACCTGTATAGGGACAATCCACCCAACGATGGCAAACAAAGGCAACGGTCAGCATTCAGCTGACCAAATTATAACGACCCTACCCCTTTCTCGGGGCAGCAGTATTCTTCCCTACAGGCATAGCATATCACAAGCATGGATATATATATCTCATATAATGTGCTTTCACGCACACATGCCATCACAACCGTCAGCCACCCGGCCCGACAGTCCCTGCACTCAGGGCACATTCTTGGTGTACTGTCAACCCAGTTGCCCACCACTGTATCAGGGTCGCAGCCCAACGGTAAATCACTTGAGCATTTACTCCATGGCATGCAACCGGAGTTCTAGTCGTAATGCATCGGTATTAGCCCGTAGCACCCATTTTTTGATGGCACGCAGGCCTATGACTCTCATTATGCGCTCCAACAGACCGCATCTTCTGATCTCACGTCGGACGGACATAACGTAGGTCGGATCCTCCACCACCCGTTGCTCAAATCGCCTTGACATCACCGAGTACGACATACTCATGGCTATAAAAGGCGTGGGTCGGTCTCACCAATCCTGTTCTGGCATTCAAGCCTGGGTATTTCTCTACACCCATTCATATCACAACATTAGCGGGTCTTTCCTGGGCACACCAGTACTTCCTGCGACTCTCTTCGTAGGTGGACACCGCAACTATCACAAATGTCAGGGGTCTTTCCTGGCTACCACGCTAGTACTTCCTATTACTCTCATCATAGGTGGACTCCAAATGAACATTAAGCATTACAAAGGGTATTTCCTCGAATTCCAATCCAGTACTTCCTGCTACTTTCTTTCACAGGTCGAACCCAATAGCACAAGCAGCACTTCCTGCTACTTCCTGCTACTTTCTTTCACAGGTCCAACCCATTGACCCCTAAACTACACGTTTAGCATGGAGTCTTCTCCGGTTCGTATGCAACATCACCAATCCATACCAACCTGTCCAGATGGGCTTCATACAACATGCCTATTCCGTACTCCATTTCCGGATCTATATGCCAACAAAGGGGATTCCATGAATCAACCCAAAAGACTCCCAACATCAGCCACCATTTGGTGGGGGAATCATGCATATGCCAAAAAGGAAGCCTTTACATGGCTAAGAAGAAAGGTCTTTACCCTTGAAGACCATTTCAGTGCCATTAACTCCTAGCTGGCTCGAAAGAACCGCAAAAGCTTTTCCTCCGCAACGATGGCCTCGAATCTCAGCTTGACACTCTCAAGCTCCACCAGAGATCAACCCCTCTTCTTATTCCTCCTTCTTCCTTTCCCTTTCTCTTTTTAGAAATTTAGAAAGATGAAGGCAAAATAAAAATGAGTCTTTCTTCTCACTTTTCGGCCTTAAGGAAACAAGAAAGGCTCTCAGCTGTTAGATCCTAGCTGAAGAAGAATGGATGGCCACGAAAACCTGCAAAATCTTATTTCGGGTCTGACACACCATGTGACACGCCCGTGTCACAGGCCGTATCACACTAAGCGGTGCACAAACCTCCTTAACAACCGCCTTCCCGAAACAGGTCACGCCCAGGGTACACGCCCGTGACGGCTAGGTCACGCTCTTGACATAGGGCGTGTACCTTACTCGAGACCTACTGGAGAGGAAATCGACTACTCGAGTACTCGGATTGGACACGCCCGCGTCGAATGACACGCCTGTGTCACTGCCCTCTTACTCAAGTACTTTTCCACTTACTCGAGAGAACAATATCGACCTCTCGACACAGTGGGACATGCCCTATGACACGCCCGTGTCACAGGCCGTGTACCCCATACTCGATGATCGTCGAGCGCAGTTCGGCGAACATAGGGGACACGCCCTCCTCGAATGGTACACGCCCTTGTAGCCTGGCGTGTTGCCGTGTTCGACGAACGTCGAACGCAGTTCATCGAACTCATTTTTCGTCGAACGTATGACGACTCCACACTCGAGTAGGACATGTCCTGGGACACGCCCGTGTCCCAGGCCGTGTCACCCAAAATTTTGCCTGCTAAAAAATTGGGCTGTTACACACACAACCACCTTCTGTAACACCAACTGCCACTCCAACACTGGACCCCTCCACCATCTCTTCTGTCATCGCTCTCATCACACCCCCCCTAAAAGCTCTCATAGCAGAGGCCATTACACCTCTTGCTACTTCCATTTCCTCTCTCTGCCTAGATCTCTGCCCTTTCTTCTACCCTCTCTTCATTTAGGGGCCTGACTCCAGTTATTACTGAAACCAGGTAGCGGGAGATGCTTGATGAAGAAGTTGCAGCAGCTCCAGAAGTAGCAGTAGTTTCAGTTTCAGTTTCAGCAGCTCCAGCTCCAGCTGATGCAGAGGCAGTAGCAACAACAGTAGATACAGAGTTTATTGATACAGATTTTATTGATTTCATTAATTTCATTGAGACTGACATGGATATAGAATAGTTAGATCCAGAAGAAATAATTACTGTTGGTGATTTCATCATTAATCCCACAGTAGATTTAGAATATTTGTTGAGAATTTTTGATACTGTGTTTTTGAGCTTCCCTCTAGCAGATTATACTAAGTCATCGTTGGCTATTGTTTCATATTCTTCCCCTATCAGTCCTAAAGTTGCCAAGCAACTAAGAGACAGTTTTGTTATTCCAGAACCTGTAGTCATCCCATCCCCTCCAGCAATTATTTCTGCCCCAGTTTTGTTATGGATGACTCTCCAATGCCAGACCTTGATGCATTGATCTTGGCTGATATTGAAGAAGAGAATAAGGTAGCTGCTGAAAGCACTGTCAGAGTTAGTTCTCCAGTTCCCGTTGAAGTTTATTCTACAACTCCTATTGCAGTTTCTCCTCCAGCTCCATCTAAACCTGAGAAGCCTATTATCTCTGCTGAGGACCTGAAGGCTTTAGATTATATATATGATAATCCTCAGGGATCTGATGATGAGGATGAGGATTCTGATGAGGATCCAAAGAAGAAGAATGTGTCTAAGAAGAGGAAAGCACCTCCTCCTCCTGCTCCTAAACCAAATCCAACCAATAACACTCCCAACTATATTCTTCAGAAGATAACTCCATATAAATGGATGCCAGCTTGGATGTGGTTATCTAAAAATGAACCGAAAGAGAGGAAGGGAAGCAGAAGATACTCCCCTCCTCCAACTCAGAAATTTAGAAGGGACCCTCCTCCTCCTCCTCCTACAACTACTGTTGCTTCAGGCACATCTTCTCAAAGGCCCACTCAATTTCAAACTTATCAAATACATCAGAGTAGGCTCTCCTCCTCAAGCAGACAGCAAATACAGTATCCTTCTGGCAAGCAGCAACATCAACAACAAACACTACAACAATTCTCTTAACATCAACAAGATGAAAGCTCCAACAGATCCTCCTTCTCCTCATGTTCATTTTGAAGATCCAGAGACAGCTACATCAGCTAGGATGGCCAGGTTCCAGGAACTGGTTGGCCTTTCTATGATTAACAAAGCTAAAGCTGGAGGAAAGGATCCCTCAGAATATACAACAATGTCAAAATACAGGAAAGAAGAGCTTAAGAGGTATGAGAAAGATAACAAGTTTTTCAATGTTGATGATTATATGAAATTGCACCCAGAAGCAGTAGTCCCCATAGCCACATCTTTGAAGATTATCGGGGTTACTGATATGACCATGAACAAAGTGCAAGCTTATGATCCAAATAGAGAGATTATTTTTACCAAGCTTGGAGACAAGAGCAAAGAAGAGAAGCCAAAAGAGAAGAAGCAAAAGAAATGAGTTCTGAGCTATTTAATTTTTGTTATGTTTTTAAACTGTTTTCTTATTTCTAAACAAAGCTTATCTGTATATATATAACTGCTACATGTTTTATTGATCTCTACCATATATATGCTTTCTTGCTTTGTTTATTTTCAGTTTAGTCTGAGTCTGTAATTAGTGACCTCACCCAAATAGGGGTAGATTGTTGGATCCCTAGTTTGATTTGTGCTAGGTTCACTATGTTAGGATCTTGTGACTGATCTTGTATAGCCAGGGTCATAGTTGTGTCCTAGAGTCTAGGCTAAGTCCTTAGTATCAATACTGCATGGACCAGCCATCAGCAGACTGCCAGAGACTCAAGACTTAGAGATTTTCCAAAGACTCTGTAAAATGAGTTCGACGTTCGTCGAACTCAGGTTGACGATTGTCGTGCTCATCTCGACGATCTCAGAGAAAATTCTCTGAGCTGAGCTCGACGAACTTAATTCTCAGGTCGACGATCTTTGGACTCTACCTTCAGCATTCCAAGTCCGGACTCTGTTCTCTAGACTCAGGTCGACGAACTTAGTTCTCTGCTCGACGAATTCTGGGTTCTCTACTTCAACTTATTACTCCAGAAGTTTCTCAATTTTTCAAAGTCCAAAATCATCTACAATCGACGAATTCAAGATTCTCAACTCGACAAACTTTGACCACTTTGACTAGAGTTATCCAGCAGGAGTTAGTGGTTCTCAGCTCGACGAAATAGATTCTCAGGTCGACGATTTCTACATACTTCAACACTTCACACAACAAGTTTGTGTCAATGCTAGAAGCAAGAGTTGTGTCGACACCAACAACAATTGTGTCGACACTAGAAGCAAGAGTTATGTCGACACCAACAACAATTGTGTCGACACATAGGACTTATGTCAATACACTCCAGATTTCTGTCAACACAACAGCCATATCGAGATAAGAAGTAATTATGTCGACACCCAGGACTTGTTTCGACACATTCCTCAGAAGTTCTGTCAACAGGTTTTCAGGTCGACAAAATCAGCTATCAGCTCGATGAACTCCATACACAGAATAGGCAAAGTTTCTAGAGAATGCAGTTCTACTCTCAGCTCTACGATCTTGGAACTCATCTCGACGAACAGAAGTTATCCGGTCGACAAACACAACTTCTCAGCTTGACGAACTGTGGACTCAGCTCGATGATTTCTGTTATCTGTTCGATGAATCCAGACTTAATCATTTCCAGTCTTCTGTCCCTTTCCTAAAGCAATAATTCCTAAGTAATTAATGCTTCAATATTCTCTTAATATAACCGTTAGACAAAGCATTAATTATGGTCTTCTCCAGGATTATTGCTTGCCATTTTTCCATGGGACAGTTGGGGAAATAAATCAATGCAGTTTGTTCTCAAGGCCGTCAGCATTGATTGCAGAGAAATTCAAATTTCGAAAGACAATTTTTACAGGAAATATAAAAGAGATTTTCTCTCTTTTCCTATATACAGTAGAGCAGAATACACACAGAGCAGAATAGAACATAGACACACAGATAGAAAATCACAATCAGTCTGCAACAAGAAACTCTCTGCTCTCTCTCTCTTAGAACTCTGATTCAGCAACTCAAGAAGCCCTAGACCAGAAGAACATCTGCTACTTGAAGAAGAAGAACAATCAATCAAAATCAAGAGTCTTCATTCTTCAACTCTCTAGGACACTTCAGAGGACAATAACTATTCCATCTGTCAAGAAGTTCCAGAAAATCTTTTTGGTCTAGACTGAAAGATTGAAGACCTATGACCCTAAAGCAAAGCTCCAGATTTCCCTGAACCATTCTACATCACAGGGGGGCAATTTGCTAAAATCAAATCCACAAGTCTTCTCAGTTGTATATTGAGAAAGAGAAGACCATATCATCTCTCACCCCCTACTGTATAAAGGGTTATAACTCCCTTCAAAAGTTATTCTTGGTTGCAAGTCATCTGAGCAAAAGACTTGAGGTTTGGTTTTTGAGCATCTGATCGAAAGCACATTGGTTTCAGGCACCTGATCAAAAATCTGAGTGGATTCCTACCAGGGTGGTAGAAGAGTGGATGTACCCAGGTTGGGGAACCACTATAAATTTCTTGTTTTGTCTGGTTTCCCCTTCTTTTTGTTCTTGCTGTGTTTGTGCTTTCTAGGATTACTGTGTTTATATTTCATTAAGTTGTTTATGCACTTTCACAATTACATCAAAGGATGTAAAGATTTTAAGGATTTATGAATACTCTATTCGCCCCCCCCCCCCTCTCCCTCTAGAGTATTTCAGATTTAACACATCACTTTCAGGTTTTAACTTAAAAAGGAAGAAAATAGATTAAGATTAAAGTCGATGAAGAGATAAAACTCGGTATCGAATTACGTTAGAAGTAAAATAGTTTTGAATAAAAAGAGATCTTAGGTTTCAATTTAATTAAAGAGGAAACATGGCCGTGGAGGTTCCAAAAGTATTAGCTCACCTATTTATAGGAATATCGCTCTCCTGGACATTAAGACTATTCGACCGGGCTCTCGTCCGATGAAGGATTCCTCTTAATGTCCGCAGTACGCTAAGAACCACGCTATTGGGTGGGGAACCCAATCCGGTAGAGTTAGCGCGCCTCCTCTCTCGAGGGTTAGTGTGGAACTCTCTTTACCCATGGGTGATCAATCCACACGCACGGCCTCTCGGCTAGCTAGCTGATGATTATTTTCTCCACGCTAGCGCATGTTTCCAATCGATGAGGCAAGTATACCTATCGTTCGGAGTATAGGATCAAGTGTCGTATATCAACTCGGGGCTTGTCGAATACCTGCACTCACAAGAAAGAGCAATTATCTTATCGGACGGAAAGTTGACTTTTGTTTAAAATAGAAAAGGAAACGATACACTAAGAAAGAGAAGTTCGATTTTGGGAAAGCTAACACTTGATCTAGAATCCACTTGAACTAAAATAAACCTTTTTGAAAATAAAGTAATGCGAGCTCTTAACTACTCACTCGACCGTGGAAGTTCTGAAAGAAATAGTGCCTAATCACCTAGAGGGGGGGGGGTGAATAGGTGTACTTTTTCTTTCTAACTTTTAAGGCAGATCAATTGTAAATAACTTTAAAGAACAAATGCAATTCTACAGCTATCACAACATAGCATCCACAGAAACTAACATTCACAGAGTGCACATAGATTTTTATAGTGGTTCCCCAAGGTCTGGGTACATCCACTTTCCCCCTTTGCCTATCTAGTAGTGTACTAGATTCGGCCTAACTTCTCCACTTCTTCCCAGATCCTCAGATCTTACAACTCAGAACCCCAAACAGGTTCCTACAACTCAGAGTGACCCCACTCCTACAACTCAGGCACAGAGCCTTACCAATCAGTCTTCACCAAGACCTACACTCAGGCTAAACAGCCCTACCTCAGCCTTCAATCAAGGCCTACACTCAGAGAATAGAATCTCCTACACTCAGGCACAAAAGCCCTACCTCAGCCTTTATAGTTTAGGCTTACAACTCAGATCCCTTAGGCTCCTACAAGAATTTTGTTAGGTACATTGGTTTAAATGTACCTGATTTGAAGAAGCCTCACCCAACTCAATGATATACATCAAAATGTATTTGATGTGTTTTGAGTTTACTTGTGCAGGTTAAGTATTTGCAGGAAAGATGAAAAAGTTTCTAAGTCCATGTGTCGACACCCAGAGGGAAAGTGTCGACACTTAAGAAGAATTGTGTCGACACCCAGGCAAGCAGTGTCGACACATGGAGTATTTGTGTCGACAACAGGGATGCAGAGTCGACACCAGACAGAATGTGTCGACACAAGGAGCTTGTGTCGACATTCAATGAAGAAAAGTGCAGTGAAGCAGTGTCGACACTTAGCAGTTGTGTCGACACCCAGTGAAACTGTGTCTACATCAGAAAGTGTCGACACTTGGAGGCTGTGTCGACACTGAGCAAAAGTCAGCAGAGTCTAAGTATAAGTGTCGATACCTAGAGCAATGTGTCGACACACAGCAGAAGCGTCAACACTTGAAGAAAGTGTCGACACAAGAAAGAATGTGTCGACACTCAGCTGAAGACTCAACACTTGAAGAAAGTGTCGACACAAGGAGCTGTGTCGACACTTAGCTAAGTTCAAAGAATATTCTAAGTACAAGTGTCGACACAAAGGAGATGTGTCGACACTCAGCCAGAGTCTCAACAGATGAAGAATGTGTCGACACAAGGAGCAGTATCGACACTCAGCAAGTATCAACACAGAAGGCATGTGTCGACACCAAGATTATGTGTCGACACTGAACAAGTTCAATACATGAAGATGTGTCGACACAAAGGAGTTGTGTCGACACTTACAAGAAGTCAACAAATTACTGAAGAACAAGGACTTGTGTCGACACACATTATCAGTGTCGACACATGAAGAAGAAGCTGTGTCGAGTAGTGAAGTCTACAACACAAGGAGTTGTGTCGACACCTTGTAGGCTAGTGTCGACACTTAGACAACTTGTGTCGACACTTGGCCTATAAGTGTCGACACTTAAAGACAGACAGTCTCGACACTTACAGACAGTTACAGATTTTTCAAGAACTGACTGGATGACTTGACAGCTGCCATTCCAGCCGGTCTACTGCACCTGTCAGAGTTGTCAGAAATCAGTTATGAACCGGACTAGCCGGTTACCATGGAGAAGGCCTATAAATAGGCTTATACTGTCTACAGAAACAGATGATTGAATTGTTGTTCAAGTGATCAATATACAAAGAAGATCTAATTATTCATTGAAGAATCCTGTGAGGATCTAAGTAGTTGGAGAGAGAGAGCTCCATCTAAGAAGACAGCCGTTGGAACCAGGCTGAGAAGAAGGGTTCAGATTTTGTTCTGAATCTTAAGTAGCAGAGATCAAGGATCAACTACAGAGGAGATCAATCTTATTGTGTTCTACATCCAAGAAGCTTTGAAGAAAGCCAAGTCAGTTTGATCTCAACTGTGGTCTTCCAAGAACTCATCAAGAAACTCACAACTCTTCTCTTTTTTCTCTGAGTTGTAGAGTTTACATTTTTGTATTCATATTTTCTTGTAGGATCCTTAGGGATCTGAGTTTGTAAGCCTGTAATTATAAAGGCTGAGTGTAGGGCCTGAGTGCTTGAGTGTAGGAGATTGAATCTCTGAGTGTAGGCCTATTGTGGATGAGTGTAGGCCTTGGTGGCTGAGTGTAGGCTTTGTGAAGAAGCTGAGTGTAGGCTTTGTGAAGAAGCTGAGTTGTAGGGCCTTGGGCCTGAGCTGTAGGAACCTTGTTTTGGGGTTCTGAGTGTAAGATCTGAGGATCTGAGATAGTGGAGGAGTTTGGCCGAATCTAGTACACTGCTAGATAGGCCAAGGGGGAAAGTGGATGTACCCAAATCTTGGGGAACCACTATAAATTTGTATGTTCACTGTGTGCTGGATTGATTGCTGTGATTGCTGGTTAATTGCTGTGTTATAATTCTGTGATAAACTCTGAATTCTGCCTAAAAAGTTAAAAAGATTTAAGTCACCTATTCACCCCCCCTCTAGGTGATTAGGTACAATATCTTTCAAGTGGTATCAAAGCGAGGTTACTCAAAAAGGGACATAACTGTCTGAGTAGATCCTGTTGGCAGATTCAGTCTAAGTACATTACAGAATCAAGAAAATCAAGAATCATGGGTTCCACTGAGAATCATAAGGAATTGGGATCCATGAAGCTACCCATTTGCTGAAAAGAAATATTTGGCATTTGGAAGGAAAGGGTGAGACTATTTATGGAAGCCTCAGACCCTAGGGTTTATATCACAGTGAAAGAAGGGCCATATGTGCCCATGAAGGTTTCAGTCTTAGATGCAAATCAGAGAACACCTAAGGATTTCTCTGAAATGACAAAGGATGAGATAGTTCTAGCCACAATGGACAAGAGGGCTCAGAATATCATAGTGAGTGCTATAGATGATGCTACCTTTCAGAATCTGATACACTGCAAGACATCCAAGGAAATGTGGGATACTCTTATTGTGTACATGTAGGGTTCTGAAGAAGTGAGGCAAGACAGAAAATCTTTACTAAACCAAGAATATGAAAGGTTTAGGCAAGGTAGATCTGATAGCATAACTGAATGCTATAAGAAGTTCTATAGGATTGTGAATGAGCTAATGTCCTATGGAAGAGAGTTCAGTAACTATGAGCCTAATGATAAGTTCTTAAGGTCCCTTACAAAAGATTAGGACACCAAGATCTGTGCCATTTGGGAAATGGCAAAGTTAGCAGAAATTCCCCCACCAACACTGTTTGGCAAACTGCTGTCCTATGAAATGCAGTTGATGGTGAGGAAAGAAGAGGAGAAATCTACAAGAAGTGAACATAAAGAAAGGACAGTGGCATTTAAAACAGAAGCCCCCAGAAAGTACAGAAGTAAGTCACCAACTCCACCACCAAAAGTAGCTGAAACTGAGTCAGAAAGCAGTGAAAGTGATGAGGACTTTGCTGCCTTCACAAGACATTTTCAGAAGTTCTTAAAGAAGAAACAGTGGAGGACAATGCCATCTACTTCACAGGGTAAAGAAGACTATTATCAGTATAAAAAGTCTTCAAAGAAAGACAGGAAAAAGACCAAGTCTAGCAAAGCAACTCTTTCAAAAATTGTATATTATTACTGTAATAGACAAGGACATGTTGTTGCAGACTGTCCAGAGAAAAGGAAGGAGTCTAATGACAAGAAAAAGACTCAATACAAGGGCAAGAAGGAAAAGTCTTTTGTTGCTAAAAAGGATAAGAGCCTGTCAGACATTTCTTCATCAGAAACTGAGTCAGATGCTGAAGCATATATAGGACTGTTTGCTGAGGAAGAAGAAGAAGAGTTCATCCAGATCATGAACTCTATATATGAACAAGAGGACAGTCAGTGCCAAGGACTGATGGCATTGACAGAAAGTGACAAAATCCTAGAGCAGCCAGGACCTAGTAAGGTACAACATTGTTCTTTAAGTTCAATTTCTTGTGCTAGTTCAGAAACAGATTTATCATCATCAAATGATGAGAGTGCATCTGAGTCTGAAGAGGATATTCATCAATTGATTGATGAATATAGAGTTCTATTGCAAGCATTTAAGAAATGCAAATCCTTGGTCAAGAGTCAAGCTACGGAGATTGCAAGTCTCAAAATGGCTGCAACTGATTATGAGAAGATGTTTGATCAAAACTAAATGAGATAGCCAGACTGAAGCACATAACTGTGATTCAGATGGGGACTATAACTTTTAAGAATGATCAAATCAGAAGTCTGGAGATGAGTCTTCAGAAGGAGAGAGATTTAGTTGCTATATTTTCTAAACCAAAGTCAGTTCTACTCTTAATTGATGAATTTGTTCATCAAAAAGGTAAATCTGGACTGGGGTTTACTAAACCAGCTAGGACTATTCAGTCCAAGTCCAAGGGCAAAGCCCCAGCTCTCAACAAGCCAGCTGTAGATAAAACAGCTAAGACTGTACCTAAGCAAAGGTACAATAAGTTTGAGTGTTGGTGCTGTGGCAAGGTAGGCCACTTTGCCATGGACTGTTGGCACAATGCAAGTGCCAAAGTGAGTAGCAAACTTCCTGTTGGAAAACCTGCAGGTAGCTTTGTTAAGAAGCAAACTAACCAGTACCAAGGACCAAGAATTCTTTGGGTTCTAAGGTTCACTAATATGTTTTGCAGGTGAGTCCAAGTGGCCATGCCCCAATATGGTACTTGGACAGTGGATGTTCCAGACATATGACTGGAATAAGGGGATTGCTAAAGGACTTCACTCCAATCAAAGATGGTCCTAAAGTCACCTTTGGTGGTTCTGAAAAAGGAATCATCAAGGGATTTGGTAACATTTCTAGCTCCCATATTACTATTACTCAAGTGGCCTATGTTAAAGGTTTGAAACATAACCTTATTAGTATAAGTCAATTGAGTGATGTAGGATATGACATCTCATTTGTCAAAGATGGTTGTCATATCAGGAGGTCAAATGATCAAGAGATCATTTTGACTGGTTATAGAAAAAGAAATGTCTACTGTCTAGACATTATGGTTGAGAACAATGGTTCTCCAGTGTGTCTTGTAGCTGATGAGACAGCCACTCATTGTGTCAAATGGCACAAGAGGCTAGCCCATCTAAACTACCAAAAAATAGGCAAACTCTTTAGCAAAGAGTTAGTGAGGAATGGTCCTCAAGTTAAGTGTATTAATGATGGAATATGCTCAGCTTGTCAAAAGGGCAAGCATACAAGATCCACCTTTAGGAGCATTGAAAATAAAGATGTTGTGAGGTGTTTATACCTCTTGCATATGGATCTCTTTGGTCCAATGCCAGTTCACAGCCTAGGTAGGAAGGTCTATACCTTTGTAGTTGTAGATGACTACTCAAGGTTTTCCTGGGTGTTCTTCCTTAGACAGAAATCTGAAACACCTAGTGTCTTCTATAGCTTTGTTAAACAAATTCAGAATAAACTAGATAGTACAGTGGTCAAAATAAGAAGTGACCATGGTACTAAATTTCAGTCTGATAGTATGGCAAAACTATGTGAAGAATTTGGGATATTTCAAGAGTTTTCTTCACCAAGAACACCTCAGCAAAAAGGCATTGCTGAGAGGAAAAATAGAACCTTGATTGAGGCTGGTAGAACCCTATTAAGTGATACATCACTACCAGAATATTTCTGGGCTGAAGCAGTTAATAATGCATGCCATGTTATTAATAGGGCTACCATAACTAAAAGCCACAACAAGACCCCCTATGAGCTTGTGAAAGGCAGAAAACCAAACCTATCCTATTTCAGGATCTTTGGTTGTAAGTGCTTTATACTTAACAATGGAAAGTCTTACTTGACTAAGTTTGCTGCCAAGTCCCAAGAGGGAATTTTTGTTGGGTACAGCAACAACAGTAAGGCTTATAGAGTCTACAACTTGTCTACACAAGTTGTAGAAGAGTCTGTATATGTAGTATTTGATGAAACTAGACTTATTAACAATGATTTGTCTAGTAGTATATGCAGCTCCACAGGTATAACTAAGAAGTTGGACAAGCTCACTATTGAAGAAGAACCTACTGCAAGACAACAAGTAGAAGATAGTGGCTATTGTCTAGGGGGAGTACTACATGTACCAAATGCAGATGAAGTCCAATGAGTACAGCAAGATGAAGAAGTTGAAGAAGTTCAACCTGAAGCCAGGATGCCTCCAGCCAATAGGCATCTAAGTGATCATCCAGCAGAACAAATCATTGGTGATCCAAGACAAGGGGTACAAACAAGGAGCAGAAATCTGAATGCAGTACTCTTCTCCAGTTTTCTATCCCAAGTTGAACAAAAGATGTTTGAAGAAGCCATCCTAGACTCTCATTGGATTGAGGCAATGCAAGAAGAGCTGAATCAGTTCAAGAGGTGCAAAGTCTGGGAGCTTGTTCCTAAACCAAAAGACCACAACATAATTGGAACCAAGTGGATCTTTAGGAACAAGATGGATGAACATGGAGTCATCATTAAGAACAAAGCAAGATTGGTTGCTAAAGGATATAGGCAGGAAGACGGTATTGACTTTGATCAAACCTTTGCTCCAATAGCCAGACTGGAAGTCATAAGGATGTTCCTGACCTATGCAACCTTTCAAGGATTTAAAGTTTACCAAATGGATGTAAAGTCAGCCTTTCTAAAGGATATAGGCAGGATGACGGTATTGACTTTAATCAAACCTTTGCTCCAGTAGCCATACTTGAAGCCATAAGGATATTCCTGGCCTATGCAACCTTTCAATGATTTAAAGTTTACCAAATGGATTTAAAGTTTACCAAATGCAACCTATCCAGTAGCCAAATTGGTTGCTAAAGGATATAGGCAGGAAGACGGTATTGACTTTGATCAAACCTTTGCTCCAGTAGCCAGACTAGAAGCCATAAGGATGTTCCTGGCCTATGCAACCTTTCAAGGATTTAAAGTTTACCAAATGGATGTAAAGTCAGCCTTTCTGAATGGTAATCTAAAAGAGGAAGTCTATGTGGAACAGCCATCAGGTTTTGTTGATTAAACTCAACCTAATCATATCTATAGACTTAGGAAAGCATTATATGGGTTAAAGCAAGCCCCTAGGGCTTGGTATGAAACCCTGTCTAGTTTCCTCATTGAGAATAAGTTCACAAGGGGGAAAATAGACAAGACTCTATTCCTTAGGGAATCCAAAGGCAAAATAATACTAGTCCAAATATATGTAGATGACATAATATTTGGGTCTACTGAAAGTAGTCTTTGCAAAAAGTTTGCAAAACTAATGCAAGGACAATTTGAGATGAGTAGTATGAGAGAACTTAAGTTCTTCTTGGGTCTCCAAGTTAGACAGACTGAGAATGGTTTATCCATATGTCAGTCTAAGTTCACCCTATAACTCATAAGGAAGTATGGTATGGTATGGAATGGATTCATCCAGTACCATGAAGACTCCTATGGGGTCAAGTATGTCTCTTAGCAAAGATGATGCAGGGAAACCTGTAGATGAAACTTTGTATAGAGGGATAGTTGGCTCCCTACTCTATTTGACTGCAAGTAGACCATATATCATGTATGCTACATGTGTCTGTGCTAGGTATCAAGCATGCCCTAAGGAGTCTCATTTGACAGCAGTCAAAAGGATATTGAGATATCTAAAGGGCACTCCTTATCTAGGCCTTTGGTACCCTAGGAATGGGGATTTTGAAATAACAGGTTATTTAGATGCAGACTTTGCAGGATGCAAAGAAGACGGAAAAAGCACAACTGGAACCTGTCAATTCCTAGGTGGAAGACTGATTTCATGGAGTAGCAAGAAGCAAATAAGTGTGGCTATCTCCACAGCAGAATCAGAATATGTGGCTGCAGGAAGTTGCTGTGCTCAACTTCTATGGATACAACATCAGCTTGAGGACTATGGAATTCAGGTAAGTAGAACTCCACTATTTTGTGATTCTACTAGTGCTATATCAATTGCAAACAATCCTGTTTCCCATAGTAGAACTAAACATATTGAAATAAAATATCATTTTCTTAGAGAACATGTAGAAAAAGAAGATATTTTACTGGAATATGTTAGAACAGATAATCAACTAGCTGATATGTATACTAAGCCCTTAGAAGAAACTAAGTTCAATAGGTTTAAAATTGAACTAGGTATGATAAACTTAGAATAAGTTTATAGAAATGGCTAAGTAAAAAAGTGTCGACACACAGAGATATCTGTGTCGACACAGAAAAGTGGTGTCGACACTTTAGGGAAAAGGTGTCGACACATCTAGGAAGTTGGTGTCGACACTTCAGAAAATTAGTGTCGACACATGATAAGTAGATGTCGACACATCCAAGGTGGTGTCGACACTTAGAGTTTACTCAGAATTATCTAAGTAAAGTCTTGACTAAATGTCGAGTTATGTGGTGTCGACACATAATCAAGTGTCGACACATATATATGTTGACAAAACTTGTGTCGACACATAGGTGTCGAGACATTATAAGTCTGTGTCGACACTTTTCCACAGTGTCGACACAATTTAAGCTTGTTAACCCACCTTTTCATCTTCAAACCTAGAAAGGTATACAATCCTGCTCTGATCATGCTAAGTGGATTTCTAATTCTATCAGAGCTACTCTTGGATATCCTCCTTTATGTGATGATAACAATGTTGCAGAATCTGGGATACATCCTGCATGTCTAGGAGGGGAGCAACCAGAAGTGGCTCAAGTAATCTACCCTCCTCCAGATTTTGATATGGTTCAAGCTGATATTCAATCAATGTATAGCCCACATGGGGGTCAGCAAAATGTCATCATAGAGAAGGTTGTTCATACAGTATCTGAAGCTATGCAAGAATCTTGGCAGAGAGAACATGAAGCTATGCAGAAAGAACAAGAAGCCAGACTGTCTAAGAAGAGGTTCAGAGAGCAAGTTGAACAAAGGCCAGACTTTGAGCAGTGGAGCCCCACTTCAAGAAACATTATCTTAACTGCATGGAAGGCTGCAAAAGATAATATTCAAGATAGAAATAAATGGTTTTCTGAACTAGAATGGAGGAAACATGAGACAAGGCAAGAAGCAATAGTGCAATATAGAAGAAAGGCAAAGATGGGAAAGATACCTCCCACTGCTCAGGAGCCTAGCAAGTACTTTCCCAAGCCTTATCACTACTTTGAAAGGTAAAAGATTAAAGATGAAGAGTAAAAGAAAAAGGATCTGAAAGGCAAGAAGCCTGCTGATACTGAAGTTACTGAAGCCCCTGTTCAAGCCAAAGTACAATCTGGAAAAGGAATAGTGATCAAGGAGGCTGAACAAAAATAGAATTGATTTTTCTTGAGTTTACAGTTGTAATATTTTGATTGTTAAACACTTTGTAAACTTTTGGAAAATGAACATAACAAGATATTAGAACAATGTGTTATATGCTAAATCTATTTCATAATTGTTATGTGATGATATCTGTGTATGCATGTTTGTTTAATACATGTTATGTTTCTTTCCTGATTACATAATCCTGCTTTACATCATACTATGATTTTATTCTGTATGGTGTATATCATTGTCTAAGGGTTATGACTTCTCCAAATAGGGGGAGATTGTTGGGTACATTGGTTTAAATGTACCTGATTTGAAGAAGCCTCTCCCAACTCAATGATATACATCAAAATGTATTTGATGTGTTTTGAGTTTACTTATGCAGGTTAAGTATTTGCAGGAAAGATGAAAAAGTTTCTACGTCCATGTGTCGACACCCAGAGGGAAAGTGTCGACACTTAAGAAGACTTGTGTCGACACCCAGGCAAGCAGTGTCGACACTTGGAGTATTTGTGTCGACACCAGGGATGCAGAGTCGACACCAGACAGAAAGTGTCGACACAAGGAGCTGTGTCGACACTCAATGAAGAAAAGTGCAGTGTAGCAGTGTCGACACTTAGCAGTTGTGTCGACACCCAGTGAAACTATGTCTACATCAGAAAGTGTCGACACTTGGAGGCTGTGTCGACACTCAGCAAAAGTCAGCAGAGTCTAAGTATAAGTGTCGACACCCAGAGCAATGTGTCGACACATAGCAGAAGCGTCAACACTTGAAGAAAGTGTCGACACAAGAAAGAATGTGTCGACACTCAGCTGAAGACTCAACACTTGAAGAAAGTGTCGACACAAGGAGCTGTGTCGACACTTAACAAAGTTCAAAGAATATTCTAAGTACAAGTGTCGACACAAAGGAGATGTGTCGACACTCAGCTAGAGTCTCAACAGATGAAGAATGTGTCGACACAAAGAGCAGTATCGACACTCAGCAAGTATCAACACAGAAGGCATGTGTCGACACCAAGATTATGTGTCGACACTGAACAAGTTCAACACATGAAGATGTGTCGACACAAAGGAGTTGTGTCGACACTTACAAGAAGTCAATAAATTACTGAAGAACAAGGACTTGTGTCGACACACATTATCAGTGTCGACACATGAAGAAGAAGCTGTGTCGAGTAGTGAAGTCTACAACACAAGGAGTTGTGTCGACACCTTGTAGGCTAGTGTCGACACTTAGACAACTTGTGTCGACACTTGGTCTATAAGTGTCGACACTTAAAGACAGACAGTCTCGACACTTACAGACAGGTACAGATTTTTCAAGAACTGACTGGGTGACTTGACAGCTGCCATTCCAGCCGGTCTACTGCACCTGTCAGAGCTGTTCGAAATCAGTTATGAACCGGACCAGCCAGTTACCATGGAGAAGGCCTATAAATAGGCTTATACTGTCTACAGAAACAGATGATTGAATTGTTGTTCAAGTGATCAATATACAAAGAAGATCTAGTTATTCATTGAAGAATCCTGTGAGGATCTAAGTTGTTGGAGAGAGAGAGCTCCATCCAAGAAGACAGCCGTTGGAACCAGGCTGAGAAGAAGGGTTCAGATTTTGTTCTGAATCTTAAGTAGCAGAGATCAAGGATCAACTGCAGAGGAGATCAATTTTATTGTGTTCTACATTCAAGAAGCTTTGAAGAAAGCCAAGTCAATTTGATCTCAACTGAGATCTTCCAAGAACTCATCAAGAAACTCACAACTCTTCTCTCTTTTCTCTAAGTTGTAGAGTTTACATTTTTGTATTCATATTTTCTTGTAGGATCCTTAGGGATCTGAGTTTGTAAGCCTGTAATTATAAAGGCTGAGTGTAGGGCCTGAGTGCCTGAGTGTAGGAGATTGAATCTCTGAGTGTAGGCCTGTTGTGGCTGAGTGTAGGCCTTGGTGGCTGAGTGTAGGCTTTGTGAAGAAGCTGAGTGTAGGCTTTGTGAAGAAGCTGAGTTGTAGGGCCTTGGGCCTGAGCTGTAGGAACCTTGTTTTGGGGTTCTGAGTGTAAGATCTGAGGATCTGAGATAGTGGAGGAGTTTGGCCGAATCTAGTACACTGCTAGATAGGCGAAGGGGGAAAGTGGATGTACCCAAATCTTGGGGAACCACTATAAATTTGTGTGTTCACTGTGTGCTGGATTGATTGCTGTGATTGCTGGTTAATTATTGTGTTATAATTCTGTGATAAACTCTGAATTCTGCCTAAAAAGTTAAAAAGATTTAAGTTACCTATTCACCCCCCCCCCCTCTAGGTGATTGGGTACAATATCTTTCAAATTTAATATAACAAGATAATTAACCACAACTCTGACTGAGAAAGATGAATTGACTGGCTTATTGATGAGTTCTTGGAAGAACTAGGCAGAGATCAACCACCCTTGGCTTTCTTCAAAGCTTCTTGAATTAGAACACAGTAGGGTTGAATCTCCTGTGCAGATGATCTTCAATCAACTGTTGTCTTGAGATTCAGATCTCAATCTGAATCTTACTTTGCAGCCCGGTTCAGCAGCTGCTCTTCTTAGAAGGAGCTCTCTCTCTCCAACTTCTTAGATCTTCTGTTGAAGGTCTTCTTTTTGTTGTTAGATCTCTTGATTGATTTTTGTCAATCTGTTAATCTACTTTTTGTTGAAGGATAAAGGTCTTTAAATAATCTTCCTCCAAGGTAACCGGCTGATCCGGTTTCTCACAACTTTCTGACGGCTCTGACAGTTACAGTTGACCGGTTGAAATGACAGCTGTCAAGTCATCCAGTCACTTCTTGACATCTCTGTCACTGTCTGAAAGTGTCGAGACAGATATTCATTATATGTCGACACAAATAGACTAAGTGTCGACACAAGTAGACTAAGTATCGACACTAGCCTTCATGGTGTCGACACAACTCCTTATGTTGTTGTAACAGCTTCTCGACACTGCTTCTTCAGAATGTGTCGACACTGATTCTGTGTGTCGACACAAGCCTTCTGTTGAATGTGTCGACACTGATTCTCTGTGTCGACACAAGTACTTCTTCTTTAATACTTAGTTGAAATCTACTGTGTGTCGACACAACTCCTTTGTGTCTACACATCTTCTTGTGTTGAAACTTTGCTGAGTGTCGACACATCTCCTTTGTGTCGACACATGCCTTCATGTGTTGAAACTTTACTGAGTGTAGACACATCTCTTTGTGTCGACACATGTACTTTAACTTTGTTGAAGTTTGCTGAGTGTCGACATAGCCTCTAAGTGTCGACGCTTTTGCTGTCGACAAAGTTTCTCTGGGTATCGACAATGCCTCTAAGTGTCGACACTGATTCTGTAGACAATTCTTCACTGTGTGTTGACACTGATTGTATGTGTCGACACTTTTCTTCTGGTGTCGACTCTGCCTTCCTGGTGTCGACACAATTACTCCAAGTGTCGACACAGCTTCTCTGGGTGTCGATACATGCCTTCATAAGTGTCGACACTTCACCTCTAGGTGTCGACACATGGACTTAGAAACTTTATGATTTTCCTGCAATTACTTAACCTGCACATATAAACTCAAAGCACATCAAATACACCTTGATGTATATCATTGAGTAGGGTGAGGCTTCTTCAAATCAGGTACATGTATTCCAATGTACCCAACAATCTCCCCCTATTTGGAGAACTCATAATCCTTAGTCAATGATATACACCATACATAACAAATTCTCAGTATGATGTAAAACAATATTATATGACAGGGTAAGAACTAAACATGTAAAAATAGAACATGTATAAACAATTATCTCAGAACAATAATGTAATAGATTGAACATATAACATTGTTCTTACAACTTGAAAAAGTTTTATTAATCAGAAGTTTACATGGAGTTTAATGCAAAATATTACAGGATTGTAAACTTAAGAAAAATTCTATCCTATGGCTGCTCTGGCTCCTTGATAACAATGCCCTTTCCGGATTGAATCTTTGCTTGAACTGGAGCATCATTGTCATCAACAGGCTTCTTTCCCTTAAGATCTTTCTTTTTCTGTTCTTCAGCCCTTATCTTCTGTCTCTCAAAATAGTGATAAGGCTTAGGGAAATACTTGCTAGGCTCCTGTGCATTAGGAGGTTGCTTGCCTAATTTAGCCTTACTTCTGTATTGTACTACGGCCTTGTTGAAGTATTAGACCGGGCGGCCTTGCGGTCTTGTCTGGCAGTTTGTTGACCGAGCAGTCTGGCGGTCTCCTCTGGTGCTTGGAGACCGTGCGGTCTATCGGACTCTCATTGCGTCTTGTTCTTATCCTGCTGGAGTTGCCGTGCGGTTAACCCATCTGTCTAACCGCGCGGCCTGTGCGGTCTCCTTTATTTCTAGCCGCTCTGCCCTGTACATGTTTAGTCCCACATTGTTTGTTTGTACTCTCTCATATCTCCTCCATTCTATATAAGGGAGGTCATACCTTTGTAAATGATATCTTTTTTGGATAATAAAATTTCAATTATTCAAAAGTCTATCCGTTTGTTCTTGCATGTTCGCTACTTTCTACATGGTATCAAAGCACACAGTCGTTTCCTCGTGATTGTGTGCGCTCTCTGATTCTCGCGGCTTGTTTTCCGCCTTCCGCGACCTATCTTCGCGGCTTGCCTTCTCTTCTGTCTGCTGCCCTGTTCGCGCGGCTTGTTTCTGTCCGCTGCCCTGTTCGCGCGGCTTGCTTCTCCTTGGTTCTCTTCTCCTGCTACTATTCATCGCCGCGACCTGTTTCGTTGTCGCCGCGCTCCTGGTTCCTTCTTGCCTCTCCGACTTCCTAGTCATTACGGCCTGATTCTGTTCTCCCGGCTTGCGACTTATTGTTGTCGCTGCTTCTTGCCTCCTCTTCTCTTCTGTTCGCTCGACCTTTTCAGTCTGTGCGACCTCTTCCCCACGGTGCCTTTGACTGCTTTCTAGCCGCTTGTGTTCGCGCAGCTTCTCCCTTTTTATCCGCTGCGATTTCTTGTTGTGTTCTATGACTACTTCCGGTCTCACCACTACTCCTGCAGCTCCTTCTCCACCTCCTCCTTCGGGCAACCTTGGCACACTTTCTAAGCTTGTTGGCTCCAACTATCCCGATTGGAGCATTTCTTTCACTTTTCTCCTTCGCTCTCAGCGCAAGCGTCATCACCTCACCGATGAACCTCCTCCTCGTAACTCTCCTGAGTTTGATGACTGGGATGCTAGTGATGCTCTTGTCCGCACCTGGCTGGCCAACAGCCTTTCTGATGAGTGCCTTCCCGTCATTCGCCATGATGAGACGGTCAAGGCTGCCTGGCTTCACCTCGCCGCTCTCTATTCGATGGGGGGCCAGACGTCCCATATTTATACTCTCTATGCGGACCTCTTCGCCCGCCCTTCCATATCTCCTGCTGCGGCTTATCAGCAGATTCAGGCTCTTGGTGCAGAAATCCTCCAGAATCGCCCCTTCTCCGCGGACTTGACTGAACAACACAAACACTTTCAGGAACTCCTAGTTGTTTGCTATCTTCTCCGTATTCCTGATTCCTATGATCTGATCTGCCAGCAGATCCTGGGTGAGGCGGAATCTCCCACTTTGGATGCCACCGCAGCTCGCATTGCCGCTGTTACTTCGCTGCTCCAGCGGCCTCTGTTGGACTCACCCCCTTCCCAGGACTCCTTTGCTCACCAAGCTCAGAGGGGGGCCCTAGTGGCCGCGGCCACTCCGGCAGATGGGGTTCCTCCCGGTTCCTCTGCTCTCACTGTGGTCGTACTGGCCATTCTGTTGACCACTGCTGGCAGAAACATCCTCATCTTCGCCCTTCCGGTGATGCTCCTTCAGCCTCCGCCTCTTCTCGGCCGTCTGCCTCTGTGGCCACGACGTCAGGTAGTGCCCACGTCGTGACCCAAGGTAAATGGCTGATTGACTCCGTTGCTACAAATCATATGACTGGCAACCCTCATTGCTTCTCCCGTCTTGAGACACATGACCGCTTACCCCCAGTTCGTGTGGCGGATGGTTCCCCATCCCCGGTTCATGGGACATGCATGGTTCAACTCACCCCATCGCTTTGCTTGGAGGACACCCTCTATGTCCCGAAGTTCCCGTGCAATTTATTATCTGTTACTACTTTATGCCGGCAACTTCAGTGCTCTGTCTTATTCACTCCAACTACTTGTTCTTTTCAGGACCCGAGAACCCAGCGGACGATTGCTACTAGGACTGAGAGCGGCGACCTCTACTTCCTCGACGATGTTTCCACTCTGTCTGCCTATTCCTCTTCTACCGATCTCCTTCAGTGGCATCTTCTCCTTGGACATCCTCCTCCATGGATTATTCGACAGCTTCTGCCCCACTTACCCCCTACCAGTTCTCCGCTCAACTGTGATGCGTGTCAGCTTGGCAAATATCATCGCTCTTCCTTACCACCGAAGCAAGGCCGTGGCTCCTCTCGCCCGTTTGATCTTATTCATTCTGATGTCTAGGGTCCGGCTCCTACCCTCACTGTTGGTCGGGGTAGTTCCTATTTTGTCACTTTTATAGATGATTTTTCACGATGTACCTGGGTGTATCTATTAAAAGATCGCTCTGAACTCTTTTCTGTTTGGCAATCATTTTATTTTATGATTCAGACTTAATTTGCAATTTCTATTAAAGTTTTACGTTCTGATAATGCCAAGGAATATCTTAATCATGAGTTCTCCTCTTTATTTCACCAACATGTCCTGCTTCATCAAACGACTTGTGTTTACACCTCCCAGCAGAATGGGGTGGCGGAGCGTAAAAACCGTCACCTGCTTGATGTTGCTCGTACTCTCCTGACGCGGATGCATGTCCCTCGCTCCTACTGGGGCTACGCTGTGCTCCTCGCCTGCTATCTCATCAATCGCCTTCCCTCCAAAATTCTCCACGGCCAGACCACCTTCTCCATTCTCTACCCCCACAAGGAACCTTTTCCTCTCCCTCTCCGTGTCTTTGGCTGTACGGCCTTTGTTCACGCTCCCTCCGCTACCCACGACAAGCTTTCCCCCCGTTCCATGAAGTGTGTCTTTTTGGGATACTCTACCACTCAAAAAGGCTATTGCTGCTTTGACCCCCTTCTCCGCAAGTAGTTTGTCTCCGCATATGTGACTTTTTTCGAGAATGCTTCCTATTTCTCTCCTACCTCTTCTCTTCCTTCTGATCTCTCCGTTCCCTCCATGCCTCTCGACGTCTTCCCACCTCCGTCTCCTCCTCCACCGTCACCTTCCCAGTCCGTCTCCCCACCCACCCCTCCACCATCCTCTCCGCCGCCATCTCTCTCTATTCCCGGGCCAGCCTTCTCCGCCACGGATGCCCCGGTCGCTGACGCGCCCGTCGACCTGGATCTTCCCATTGCTCTTCACAAAGGGGTGCGGGCGTGTACTCAACACCCGCTTGCGGCAGTTGTTTCCTATGATCGGCTTTCTCCTTCTCGCAGGTGTTTTGCCTTGGCTATCTCCGCTACTTCTACTCCCCACACCTACCAGGAGGCTCTTGCTCTCCCTCATTGGAAGTCTGCCATGGATGAGGAGATGGCTAATCTTACTGAAAGGGGTACCTGGACCCTTGTTCCTCCTCCCGTGGGCACTGATGTGGTTGGCTGTCGCTGGGTCTTCGTTGTGAAATTTCGACCCGACATCACTGTGGATCGCTACAAGGCCCGGCTGGTGGCCAAGGGCTTCACTCAGACTTACGACATTGATTACTTTGATACCTTTTCTCGGGTTGCTCGCCTCAGCACCATCCGGGTTCTTCTTTTTGTGGCTGTTAACCGGGATTGGGCTATTTCCCAGCTTGATGTGAAGAATGCCTTTCTCTATGGCGATCTTCAGGAGGACGTCTATATGGAGCAACCTCCTGGGTATGTTGCTCAGGGGGAGACACGCGTATGTCATTTGAAGAAGGCCATTTATGGCCTAAAGCAGAGCCCTCGGGCGTGGTTCGACAAATTCAGTGGCATTGTGGCTACCATCGGCTTTAGAAGGAGTTCGGCCGATCACTCCTTATTCATTCGCAAAACAGCCTCGGGACTGGTGGTTTTGGCAGTATATGTGGATGATATTTTTCTTACTGGCGATGACCGAGATGGGGTGGACTTGACGAAGAAGCACCTCCGTCAGCACTTGGTCACGAAGGATATGGACTCCCCGAAATACTTTTTGGGGATAGAAATCTCTCGGAAACTTGACTCGTTGGTTCTCTCCCAACGGAAGTATGCCCTTGATCTTCTACAAGAAGCAGGATTGACAGGTGCCAAACCGGCTCGGTTTCCCATGGCTATTGGAGAAGACAAAACGTGGACGGATGACTCGCCTCTTCTATCTGATGTCACAAGGTACAGACGTTTGGTAGGCAAACTCATCTATCTCACGGTGACTAGACCCGACATCGCCTATGCTGTAGGAAAGATCAGTCAGTTTATGCAAGCTCCCAGGGAGTGCCATCTTCAGTCTGCCCTGAAGATTTTAGAGTATATTAAAGCAGCACCAGGCAAAGGGTTACTCTTTCAGAAGAATGGTCATCTGAGGGTTGAGGCCTACTCAGATTCAAGTAACGCGGATGATAAAGGCGATTGTAAATCCACATCAGGTTTTTATACCTTTGTTGGAGGTAATCTTGTGAGTTGGAAGAGCAAGAAACAGTCTGTTGTCTCCAGATCCAGTGCAGAAGCCAAATACCGGAGTATGATGTCAACCACGTGTGAGGTAAAGTGGTTGCGGGCTCTCATGCTTGACCTGGGCGAGGTATATGACTATCCTCTCCCTATGTTCTGTGACAACAAGGCCGCTATATACATATCCAGAAATCCAGTCTTCTATGAGAGAACAAAGCATATAGAGGTTGACTGTCACTTCATTCGGGAAGTGATTTTGAAGAAACAGATTTATACTCCATTTGTCACCTCTGACAAGGAATTGGCAGATATCTTCACCAAGCCGGTTTCTACTTCCTTCTTCCATATTTGTGACAAGCTTGACATGATTGATATCTATGCTCCAGCTTGAGGGGGAGTGTTGAAGTATTAGACCGGGCGGATTTGCGGTCTTGTCTGGCGGTTTGTTGACCGAGCGGTCTGGCGGTCTCCTCTAGTGCTTGGAGACCGGTCGGTCTATCGGACTCTCATTGCGGCTTGTTCTTATCCTGCTGGAGTTGCCGTGCGGTTAACCCATCTGTCTAACCGTGCGGCCTGTGCGGTCTCCTTTATTTCTAGCCGCTCTGCCCTGTATATGTTTAGTCCCACATTGTTTATTTGTACTCTCTCATATCTCCTCCATTCTATATAAGGGAGGTCATATCTTTGTAAATGATATCTTTTTTGGATAATAAAATTTCAATTATTCAAAAGTCTATCCGTTTGTTCTTGCATGTTCACTACTTTCTACAGGCCTCTTGCCTAGCCTCATATTTCTTCCATTCCTGGTCAGAATACCATTTTCCTCTCTCTAGGAAATTATCCTTAGCAGCCTTCCAAGCAGTTAATATGATATTCCTAGAGGTTGGGCTCCATTGCTCAAAGTCTGGCCTTAATTCAGCTTGCTCTCTGAACCTTTTCTTAGATAATTGGGTCTCTTGTTCTTTTAGGACTGCCTCTGGCACAGGCTGTACAACCTTCTCATGAATAACATTCTGATTACCCTCAGGAGGAATATACATAGACTGTACCTCCTGATGTATCATGTCAAAATCAGCAGGAGGGTATATCACTTGAGCTACTTCAGCTTGCTCTCCTCCAAAATAAGCAGGATTTATTCCAGACTCTACCACATTATCATCATCACACAAGGGTGGATATCCAAGGGTAGCTCTGATGGAGTTTGAAATCCATTTGGCATGATCAGAGCCTGCTTTGACTAACACCCTCTCCCACTTTATGACTTCTCTTTATATATGATCCCTAAGATCATCCTTCTGGAATCTGATTTGTGCATTCAAATAGTTGACTCCATCTTTATAAAAAGGTTTTAACCTTTGTAGCCTATCAGTAATAATCTTTTGTGAATCCTCCATTGCAGATGTAACAGTAGTTATACCTTCTTGTAATGCCTGATCAAATTCTGCCTTGGCTTTAGTCATGGCTGTAGTGTGGGCAGTAGCAAGTTTCTGCATCTCAGTGACTATCACATTATGTGATTTAGTTAGATTCTCATTCATTCTAATCTGATTTTCAAGAACATAGCCTTGTTTTACTGCCATGTCATCAACCTGTTTCTTGATATTCTCTTGATGAGTAGCCAGATAGACCACTGCATTGCCTCCTTTATGGAAACAATCAGTCATTTCCTTCTTGTTTTGATTTACTTCAAATCTGATAGATTTGATGTCTTGTGCCAGATCAAATTGCAGGGATTTATGCCCTTCATCCATATACTTTTCTAGATCTTTTCTTTGCTCATCCATCTTGATTTGCAATGCCACCAACAGAGAACTATAATCAGTTGTTGGAGCTTGTTGTGGTGCAACTGTTTGTAAAGCTTTCTTGTAGCTTTGACTTCTTCTCTTGAAGACCTGGAACTTTCTTTTCTTGGCTCTAGCAGCCTCTTCATCCTCTGAAGCAGAAGTACTGACAATGTCTACCCTGTCCTTAGGACTAGGAGGTAACTCCTTCTCAGTCCTTTGTATTTCCTCAGCATCCTTTGGCTCCACAGTCTCTTTTCTTGCAGTTTCCTCTACATGCTCCACATGCTCCCCCTCAAAGTCTACCTGCTCCCCCTCAACAGCTGCTTTTTCTCCCTCTAAGTCAGTTTGTAAAAGATCAGGGAACGGCTCTTCTAGTGTATATTCCTGTTGAGGATGGACCGAAGAATCTCTGAACTCAGGAGCAACTAAGTCCACTTTATCAGCAACAGATGTGTCCTCCATGACAACATCTTGTGGTTGGCTATGTGACTATGTATGCTGATCAAGTAATGATTCAGTCAGAACTTCATCCTCAATATTGAAATTTAATTGATTAACTTCAGTGATTACCTCTAGAATGGTTTGGGTAGCCCTTTCACTCTCTAACTGAGTTGGCTCATCCACATGTAGAGGCTCCCCCCTGAAGTGGATCCAGGTGAATATGGCTAGCTGATGGTAGCTCCCCCTGCCTCTGAGTATCTTCTTGTCTTGCTGGTGCCTGTCCAGCATTGTCATCTGCTCCATCATCAGAACTAAACACCACTTGCTCCTCTGAGCTACTTGAGGATTCTTGTGCCACAATGGCTGTCTTCTTCTTCTTCTCCTGAGGTGTTTCCTTTCCTGGAGTTGGCAGTTCCTTTGTCAATACTCTATCCCATCTTGAGAAAATTCTAAGATCCATTCTCCTCATATGATTTATCTTTGAACCTGCAGCTTGGTTCATTACTTTAGGGATACTTCCAGCTAAGTATAAACTCAGAATTCTACCCAGATTGGGTTTCTTCAGACTCTCTTTTATCTTATCAAACATGACTACTGACCAATCAGTATTAAGTTTGAAAATTATCCTTGTCATCAAACTAAACATGTGAGCTGATATCCTATCATGCCCACCAGGCTTGCTCAGTATCACCTTGCCCACTATTTCAGATAAGAACTTGCCCTGCATATTCATGTCTTTTCTATTGAAAACTGATCCAATTTTCAGGCTTGAATCAAGTCCACACCATGCCAGTGCCTCCCTTGTCTTTGAAGCAGATACATGTTCCTCTTCTTTTGTTTTAGGGAGATGTAGAATCTTTCTTAGACTTTTCAGGGTAATCTTGACTTTTGCCCCATGAACTTTGGACTTAATCTTGAGTCCAGATTCATCAAGAGTAGCTGCACTCAAGAATTCAAGGACATCCTTCTTCCAGATTTTGATTGGTTCTGATACAAGATACTCTAATCCAGTCTCTGCAATTAGGGTTACCACACCTTGGATTTCGGGTTCCGCGTCATCAAAGGCGTGTCGCACGAGCTCATATCCTTCATTAATGTTCTCTTCTAGCTTGGGCGCCATTAGGGTTTGAAGAAATTTTGAATTTAGAGAAGAGAAATGTCGACACACAAGTTTGGTCTCGAAACTATGGTGAGCGTGTCGACAAACAATGGTGAAGACCTATTTATACCTTTCTAAAATCAAAGGTGAAAAGGCGCGTCAAAATACTCGAAATGTGTCGACACTGTTGAAAAGTGTCGAGACACACTTCTAATGTCTCGACAACTATGTGTCGACACAAATATAGTCGACAGAATATATGTGTCGACACTTATATATCTCAGCTCGACACTTAGTCGAGACTCTACTCGACGAATTCTGTGTAAATCCTAAGTGTCGACACCACCCTGGATGTGTCGACACCTACACTGCATGTGTCGACACTAATTCTCTAAAATGTCGACACAGACTTTCTAGATGTGTCGACACCATTTCTCTGAAATGTCGACACCACTACTATGTGTCGACACATACAACTCTGTGTGTCGACACTATTTTACTTAGCCAATTTTTTGTAAACTATTCTAAGTTTATCATTCCTAATTCAATTTTAAACTTATTTAATTTGGTTTCATATAAGGGCTTAGTAAACATATCAGCTAACTGATTATCTGTCTTAACATACTCTAGTGAAATGTCTCCTTTTTCTACATGTTCTCTTAAAAAATGGTATTTTATTTCTATGTGCTTAGTCCTACTATGTGAGACAGGATTATTTGTAATAGAAATGGCACTAGTAGAATCACAAAATAAAGGTGTTCTACTTACTTGAATACCATAATCTTCTAGCGGATGTTGAATCCATAGAAGTTGAGCGCAGCAACTTCCTGCAGCCACATACTCTGACTCAACTGTGGAGATAGCCACACTGGTCTGCTTCTTGCTACTCCATGACACCAGCCTTCCACCTAGAAATTGACAGGTTCCTGTAGTACTCTTTCTATCTTCCTTGCAGCCTGCAAAATCTGCATCTGAATAAACTGTCAGCACAAAATCTCCATTCCTAGGGTACCAAAGGCCTAGATAAGGTGTGCCCTTAAGATATCTCAAAATTCTTTTGACTGTTGTCAAATGAGATTCTTTAGGGCAAGCTTGGTACCTAGCACAGACACATATAACACACATGATATCTGGTCTACTAGCAGTCAAATACATTAGGGAGCCAACTATCCCTCCATACAAAGTTTCATCTACAGGTTTCCCTGCATCAACTTTGTTTAGAGACATGCTTGACCCCATAGGAGTTTTTATGGTAGTGGAAGATTCCATACCATACTTCCTTATCAACTCTAGGGTGAACTTAGACTGGCATATGGATAATCCATCTTCATTCTGTCTAACTTGAAGACCCAAGAAGAACTTAAGTTCCCCCATACTGCTCATTTCAAATTGTCCTTGCATTAGTTTTGCAAACTTCCTGCAAAGAATAATTTATGTAGACCCAAATATTATGTCATCTACATATATTTGGACTAAGATAATCTTGCCTCTGGATTCCCTAAGGAATAGGGTCTTCTCTATTTTCCCCCTTAAGAATTTATTCTCAATGAGGAAACTAGACAGGGTTTCAATACCAAGCCCTTGGGGCTTGTTTTAACCCATACAAAGCCTTCCTAAGTCTATAAACATAATCAGGTTTAATAGAAATCAACAAAACCTGATGGCTGCTCTACATAGACTTCTTCCTTCAGATTTCCGTTCAGAAAGGCTGACTTAACATCCATTTGATAAACCTTAAATCCTTGATATGTTGCATAGGCAAGGAACGTCCTTATTGATTCCAGTCTTGCTACTGGAGTAAAGGTTTGATCAAAATCAATACCTTCTTCTTGCCTATATCCCTTTGCAATAAGTCTAGCTTTATTCTTTATGATGATTCCATTCTCATCCAACTTGTTCCTAAAGATCCACTTAGTTCCAATAATGTTGTGGTCCTTGGGTTTAGGAACTAGCTCCCAGACCTTTCATCTTTTGAATTGATTCAGCTCCTCTTGCATGACCTCAATCCAATGAGGGTCTAGGATTGCTTCTTCAAATTTCTTTGGCTCAACATGCGATAGGAAACTGGAGTGAAGAACTGTACTTAGATTCCTGCTCCTTGTTTGCACTCCTTATCTAAGATATCCAATTATTTGATTTGCTGGATGATCCTTTAAATGCCTATTTGCTGGAGGCAGCCTGTCTTCAGGTTGTATACCTTCAGTCTCTTCATTTAGCTGCATCTCTTGGTCTTCTTCAGCATCAAGAGTATCTTGTACTCCCCCTGGACAACAGCCACCATCTTCCACTTGCTGACTTGCAGAAGAACCTTCTGTTAAGGTAAGCTTGTCCATCCTTTCAGTTACACCAGTGGAGCTGCAAACACATCTAGGCAATTTATTGTTAATGAGTCTAGCTTCATCAAAGACTACATGAACAGACTCTTCTACAACTTGAGTAATCAAGTTGTAGAACCTATAAGCCTTACTATTATTGCTGTACCCAACAAAGATCCCCTCTTGGGATTTGGCAGCAAACTTGGTTGGATAAGACTGACCATTATTAAGTTTATAACACTTGCAACCAAAGATCCTGAAATAGGATAAATTTGGTTTTCTGCCCTTCACAATCTCATAGGGGGTCTTCTTGTGGCTCTTGGTGATAGTACCCCTATTGATCACATGACAAGCAGTTTTTACTGCCTCAGCCCAGAAATATTCTGGGAGAGATGTGTCACTCAATAAGGTTCTACCAGCCTCTATTAATGTTCTATTTTTCCTTTCAACAATACCATTTTTCTGAGGTGTTCTTGGTGAGGACAATTCCTGAAAAATTCCAAATTCTTCACACAGTTTTGTCATACTTTCAGACTGAAATTCAGTACCATGGTCACTTTTGATTTTGACCACTGTACTGTCCAATTCATTCTGAATTTGTTTAACAGAACTGTATAAAATACTTGGGGTTTCAGATTTTTGTCTAAGGAAGAACACCCAGGAAAACCTTGAATAGTCATCTACAACCACAAATGTGTAGACCTTCCTACCTAGGCTGTGAACTAACATAAGACCAAAAATATCCATATGCAAGAGGTATAGACACCTCACAGAATCCTTGTTCTCAAGGCTATGAAAGGTGGATTTGGTCTGCTTGCCTTTTTGACAAGCTGAGCATATCCCATCGTTTATACACTTAATCTGAGGACCATTCCTCACTAACTCTTTGCTAAAGAGTTGGCCAATTGTCTTATAGTTAAGATGAGCCAGCCTCTTGTTCCATTTAACACAATGTGAGACTTTCTCATCAGCTACAAGATAAATAGGAGAAACATTGTTCTCACATACAAAGTCAAGACAATAGACATTTCTCTTCCTATACCCTGTCAATATGATCTTTTGATCACTTGACCTTTTGATATGATAACAATCCTTGACAAATGAGATGTCATATCCTAAATCACTCAGCTGACTTATGCTAATGAGGTTATGTTTCAAACCCTTTACATAAGACACTTGAGTAATTGTAATCAGGTTACTAGAAATGTTACCAAAGCCTTTGATGATTCCTTTTTCTGAACCACCAAAGGTAACTTTTGGACCATCCTTGATAGGTGTATAGTCCTTCAGCAACCCCATTGTTCCAGTCATGTGCCTGAAACATCCACTATCCAAGTACCATATAGGGGCATGGCCACTTAGACTCACCTGCAAAATAGATTACTTAACCTTAGAACCCAAATAATTCTTGGGTCCTTGGTGCAGGTTAGTTTGTCTTTTATCAAAACTACCTGTAGCTCTTCTAGCAGGTAGTTTGCTACACTCCTTGACACTTGAATTGTGCCAACAATATATGGCAAAGTGGCCTATCTTGCCACAACACCAGCACTCAAACCTGTTGTACCTTTGTTTGGGTACAACCCTGGCTGGATTATCTACTGCAGCCTTCTTGTTTAGTGTTGGGGCTTTGCCCTTAGATTTGGACTTAACTGTCCAGGCAGGTTTTGTAAACCCCAATCCAGTTTTACCCTTATGAGGTACAAACACTCCTATCAAAGGTAAAACAGATTTTGGTTTAGAAAAACTTGCTATAATCTCTCTCTCCTTCTGAAGTCTAGCCTCCAGATTTCTAATTTGATCATTCTTAAATGTAATAGTACCCATCTGAATAACAGTAATGTTCTTCAGCCTAGCTATTTCATTCAGTTTTTGATCAAATAACTTGTCTGAATCAGCAGTAGCCAATTTAAGACTAGCAATCTCCTTTTCCTGAGTTTTGGCTAAGGTTTTGCTTTTCTTCAAGACCTGCAACAAGTCCCTATATTCATCAATTAACTGATGAATATCACCTTCAGATTCAGAACCACCCACATCACTTGATGCAGATGTATCTGATTCTGACTCAGTAATAGAAATTGAACTAGGAGAACAACTTTGTACCTTACTTGGTCTAGGCTGATCCTGGATTTTGTCTCCTTCAGAGAAGTCCATCAACCCTTTGCACTGATTGTCCTCATGCTCATAAATTGAATTCATTAACTGCATGAACTCATCTTCCTCCTCTTCAACAAATAATCCAATATAGGCTTCAGCTTCTGAGTCTGTTTCTGAAGATGACTGATCAGTCAAACTTTTGTCTTTCTTGGCAATAAAGGACTTTTCCTTTTTGCCCTTAAACTGAGTCTTCTTTTTGTCAGTTGACTCCTTCCTCTTTTCAGGACAGTCAGCCACTACATGTCCCTGTCTATTGCAGTAATAACACATAATTTTTGAAGATGTAGCTTTGCTTGGCTTGGACCTGCTTCTTTCATTCCTTGATGACTTTCTTTTCTGATAATAGTCATCTTTTGGTTGAGAAGTGGAAGGATTAGACCTCCGCTGCTTCTTCTTCAGAAACTTTTGAAAATGCCTGGTGAAAGCTGCAAAATCTTCATCACTTTCACTACTATCTGAATTCTTACTTTCTGAATTATTTGTCACAGCCTCAGCAACTATTTGAGGTGGAGACGGAGACTTACTTCTATACTTCCTAGTGGCTTCAGTCTTGAAGGCCACAGATCTTTCCTTGTGCTCCACTCTAGTAGTCTTCTCTTTCTCCTTTCTAGCCAATAACTGCATCTCATAAGATAACAGTTTTCCAAACAAAGTTGGAGGAGGTATATCAGCTAATTTGGCCATTTCCCTAATGGCATAAATCTTGGTATCCTAGTCCTTAGTCAGGGATCTTAAGAACTTGTCATTCAGCTCATAGTTGCTGAATTCTCTTCCATAGGACATCAATTCATTTACTATACTATAGAACTTCTTGTAGCATTCTGTAATGCTATCAGACTTTCCTTGTCTGAAGCTTTCATATTCCTGATTTAACAAAGACTTCATGTCTTGTCTTACTTCTTCTGATCCCTCCATATAGACTATTAATGTGTCCCACATTTCTTTAGAAGTTTTACAATGAATTAAATTTTGAAATGTTGCATCATCAATTACACTAACAATAATATTCTGGGCCCTCTTATCCATAGTGGCCAGAATGATTTCATCTTTGGTCATTTCTGAATAGTCCTTAGGAGTTTTCTGATTTGCATCGAGAATGGATATCTTCATTGGCACATATGACCCTTCTTTGACTGTGATATATATTCTTGGGTCAGAGGCTTCTATAAAAAGTCTAACCCTCTCTTTCCATATGCGAAAAATCTCTTTTCTACAGATTGGCAATTTAATGCACCCCAGCTCTTTGTGATTCTAACTAGAACCCATTTTCTTGAATCTTGTTTATGCTAATTCTACCTACAGGATCTTACTCAGACTGTTATGTCCTTTTTTGAGTAACCTGGCTCTGATAGCACTTGAAAGAAATAGTGCCTAACCACCTAGAGGGGGGGGGGGTGAATAGGTGTACTTTTTCTTTCTAACTTTTAAGGCATATCAATTGTAAATAACTTTAAAGAACAAATGCAATTCTACAGCTATCACAACACAGCATCCACAGAAACTAACATTCACAGATTGCACACAGATTTTTATAGTGGTTCCCCAAGTTCTGAGTACATCCACTTTCCCCCTTCGCCTATCTAGTAGTGTACTAGATTCGGCCTAACTTCTCCACTTCTTCCCAGATCCTCAGATCTTACAACTCAGAACCCCAAACAGGTTCCTACATCTCAGAGTGACCCCACTCCTATAACTCAGGCACAAAGCCTTACCACTCAGTCTTCACCAAGACCTACACTCAGGCTAAACAGCCCTACCTCAGCCTTCAATTAAGGCCTACACTCAGAGAATAGAATCTCCTACACTCAGGCACAAAAGCCCTACCTCAGCCTTTATAGTTTAGGCTTACAACTCAGATCCCTTAGGTTCCTACAAGAATTTAATATAACAAGGTAATTAACCACAACTCTGACTGAGAAAGATGAATTGACTGGCTTCTTGATGAGTTCTTGGAAGATCTAGGCAGAGATCAACCACCCTTGGCTTTCTTCAAAGCTTCTTGAATTAGAACACAGTAAGGTTGAATCTCCTGTGCAGATGATCTTCAATCAACTGCTGTCTTGAGATTCAGATCTCAATCTGAATCTTACTTTGCAGCCCGGTTCAGCAGCTGCTCTTCTTAGAAGGAGCTCTCTCTCTCTCTCTCCAACTTCTTAGATCTTCTGTTGAAGGTCTTCTTTTTGTTGTTAGATCTCTTGATTGATTGTTGTTAATCTGTTAATCTACTTTCTGTTGAAGGAGAAAGGTCTTTAAATAGTCTTCCTCCAAGGTAATAGGCTGATCCGGTTTCTAACAACTTTCTGATGGCTCTGACAGTTACAGTTGACCGGTTGAAATGGCAGCTGTCAAGTCATCCAGTCACTTCTTGAAATCTCTGTCACTATCTGAAAGTGTCGAGACAGATAGTCATTATGTGTCGACATAAATAGACTAAGTGTCGACACAAGTAGACTAAGGTCGACACTAGCCTTCATGGTGTCGACACAACTCCTTGTGTTGTTGTAACAGCTTCTCGACACTGTTTCTTCAGAATGTGTCGACACTGATTCTGTGTGTCGACACAAGCCTTCTGTTGAATGTGTCGACATTGATTCTGTGTGTCGGCACAAGTACTTCTTCTTTAATACTTAGTTGAAATCTGTTGTGTGTCGACACAACTCCTTTGTGTGTCGACACAACTCCTTTGTGTCGACACATCTTCTTGTGTTGAAACTTTGCTGAGTGTCGACACATCTCCTTTGTGTTGACACATGCCTTCATATGTTGAAAATTTGCTGAGTGTCGACACATCTCCTTTGTGTCGACACATGTACTTTAACTTTGTTGAAGTTTGCTGAGTGTCGACACAGCCTCTAAGTGTCGACACTTTTGCTGTCGACAAAGTTTCTCTGGGTGTCGACACTGCCTCTAAGTGTCGACATTGATTCTGTAGACAATTCTTCACTGTGTCGACACTGATTGTATGTGTCGACACTTTTCTTCTGGTGTCAACTCTGCCTTCCTGGTGTCGGCACAATTACTACAAGTGTCGACACAGCTTCTCTGGGTGTCGACACATACCTTCATAAATGTCGACACTTCACCTCTAGGTGTCGACACATGGACTCAGAAACTTTTATGCTTTTCCTGCAATTACTTAACCTGCACATATAAACTCAAAGCACATCAAATACACCTTGATGTATATCATTGAGTAGGGTGAGGCTTCTTCAAATCAGGTACATGTATTCCAATGTACCCAACAAGTTCCAAGGTACAAAAGCGTCTCTCTCGAGCTCATGCTTTTAACTAACCTTAGGTTGATTGAGTAAGACCTCTCGGCCAGTCGAAACCCCTAAGCTTGCTTTAGGCGGTGAACCACTCTATTGGATTTGACTCCAATCTGGAGGATTTATGTCGTCCTCTCTCTAGGAGTGCATGCAACTCCTTTTATCTTTGAGTGATCTTCTCGTATCCGCAACCTCTCGGTCATTTAGGATACATATCTTAGATCGAAAAACATATCCGCAAAATATGAATTCAACAGAATATAAATCAAAGATAAATCGTAGCGAGCATAATTAAGAACAAGACATTTGATAAAAAAAAGAAACGTTTATTTTATTTCAAGCTTCATCATGACCAAGCGCTAAATGAAAATTAGCTACTCATCATCATTAGGGAAATAGAAGTTAAGGTAGGGAAAGACATGATTAAAGATACACTTGAAAGTAAAGGCTATACTATGAAATTAAAATGCAAGAAAAACAGTAAACAAAACAGAACTAAGCTCCCAAAATCTCTTCCCCAGCTTTTGGAATTCCCTGGAATTTATAGGAACAATTTCTGCATGGTCACGCCCTAGGTCACGCCCGTGACCTAGGGCGTGTCAGGCTCGGAACCGCCGTCTTGAAAGCTCGGGAACGTTGGAGGAGGAACCACCAAAATCTGTTAAATGGCGGGTCACGCCCCTAGGTCATGCCTGTGACCTAGGGCTTGTTACTTCAGTTTCTAGAAAACTGCGGGAAGCTGAAAACGATGGGAGTAAATTGCTGTTGATCGAGGGGTCACGCCCCCTGGCCACGCACGTTACCAGGGGCGTGTCAAGATGAAATGGCAATCTGGAAGCAACAGCAGGAACGACTTGATTTAATGGCTGGTAACGCACTCGACACGCCCTGGGCATGCCCGTGACCGATGAGTCACGGGCGTGTAATTGGCTCTTCTACGTTCTTCGGTCGACGATCTTGAAACTGTAGCTTTAATTTGGCATGCCAGAATGTCACGGCTAGACATCACGCCCGTGTTAGCATGGTCACCCCCATGACCTGCGGGCGTGTATTTTTAAATGACGAGGCACTGAGCCTGGAACATGCGCCGGGTTCACGCCTGGTTGTCACGCCCGTGACATTGCGGTCACGCCTGTATCCGGGGCGTGTGCTTTGTAATTTTTCCACCTTTGTCCAGATTTGTCTCCTGATCAATCCTGTAGACTCCATATTGATATTTGCAGCCCATATTGATCCTAAAATAAGAAAATAAAGAAATTAGATAATAAAATCATAGAATATATTTAAAACTAATTAATTATTAAATAAAAATTAAATATAAAAATATGGTTAAAATTAGAGTTATCAAATACCCACATACTTACTCGTTTGCTCGTCCCGAGCAAACAACTTTTCATTGAGAGTAGAAAAATTTTAACACTAGAAATGAAAATTGAACCTAAGGAGTAAAATGTGAAGTCTTGTGCCTATGCGCGTAGTTATTTTTGTAGAAAAACATACTCAGCATACAAGTTAGTTTTTAATTTTCTAAAATGTGTTTTGACTTACTATTTTTACTTCGAAAATGAAAATCCAGAAAATCTTAAAATCACGTTTAGGGAGAGAGTAGCGTGTTTACTAAGATAACATTGCACAAATCGAAGATCGGGATACCCTCCAAGGAAATCCATCAATATCGATGGCCTTAGGTTTGCCCTTTCACACTCTCGCCACGGCACTAGTTTAACTTAGAAACACAAATCAGTAGGGCTTAACTAGGTTGAAATGTAGGCTTAGGTTTTTGGCTTGGAAAAATCAAAGATAAAAATGATGGGTAGACACACCAAAACCTAATGAGAGCTTGCACAAAATAATTTGTAGAGCTCCGCCAATTCCTAAACTCCTTTGTTTTTTTTCTTAAAATGTTGAATTTTTTTTCAACTTCCTCTATTTATTTTCATCATTTCATTTTTTTATATATTATTTTTTTCTCTCTTCTTTTTTTCTCTCTTTTTTTTAGAGGAGGAATGAAAAACAACTATTTTTTCAATTAGCCACCAAAATAAAATGGCCCCTAATCACTCAAAAACTGATTCTGTATATATAATGCCAAGTTCGGTCATGGGTGTGTAATTACGATGCTTTTTTAGGCTTTGGTAAACTGTTGGTGGAGATAAAACAAAACGAAGGGTATAGGCTCAAATTGGCTTAGCAAAGATAAAACGTTAGGTAAGGGTGCAAAAGCTCAAACTTGCCAAAAGAAATGCCTAAATCATACTTATGCTAATGAGTTTAACCTATGCAAAGTCTTGAGAATAGCTAGAGGGCAAGTTCTAGACATCGAGAAATAATAGCTCTTTCTTGATCTGCGAAATATCTCTCTAGTAATCTTCTACACGCTCTCCTAAACTATTTTTAGTTTTTACCGGTTTCAAGATAGAAGTGAAATAAACTATTTCTACGCATTTAGAAAAATAAAAATCTAATTGTATGCTGAATGTTTAATTCTACTTAAATTCTACAAACAGGTGCACTTGTCTAGAAACACAACATGGCCAACAGTTCTACTTCAAAATTCAAAATTCAATTAAAGCATTAAAATATTCTAAACACTATGTAAAAGTTGAATACTAAGGATTTCGCATGTGAATAAATATAGGAATAAAGATTTCTCTAATTTTTTTAAAAAATTAACCCTGAATTTTTTTTGAATCTTTGGATATATTTTTTTGAATTTTTACGTATATATTTTTTTGATTTATTTTTGTGAAGAAAAAGAAAATAAAATTTGAAAATGGGAAATGTTGTTTTTGAGTGTTAGAATTTGTTTTTGTTTGGTTTGTTCTTTTTTTGTATGCTTTGCTTGAGAACTATCCCCACATACTTAAACAATACATTTTCCCCAATGAAAAATAAGGAAAGAAAAAAAGAAAAGGAGACGTCCTTGGAGCGGGCGAATCAGCACCAAAGTGTACCTGGAAGACAATACTGAAGCAAAACATATTTTTGATATATATAATTTTTTTAAAACAAAATAAAAGATACATGGCAGATAAAGACAAAAAAGAAAAGATACAAGATGACGGACTACAACCCAAAGATAAATAAAGTAACCTAATCCTCATCGCTATCACCCCCTCGCGGTGGATAATGAGTGCGCAGATCTGCGAACTCATGTGTAATATACGCCACAGAAGAAGCGTGGCTCTGCTCCAGTGCGGCAAAACGAGCGTCAAAATTAATAAAGTGTTTGCCAAAATTGGTCTCCATCTGATTTAGGCAAGTGTGAATCAACCCAAATTGTCGATCCCAATAGGTTTGAGGACCGAGCTCTGAAGAAGGCTCCTGCGGTGGTGGTGGAATGCGGGATAAGGAATAGTGCTGCTGGGACCGACACCGATATCTAGATCAAGTTCCCCACCACCGACTGCGGGGGGGGGGGGGGGGGGGGGGGGGGATAGCCTCAAACTCTCCATCGCATCGTCGCGCTAGGCCAAGGGTCTGGAACTGGATGACTTGCGGCGTCTGGACGCAGCTCAGTCATGGAAGAGCATCCCAAAGGCCGATCTTCTTGGTGAGGAAAGTGATGAAGTTCCCGTCGTGCACTGTGCCTAACCTCACATTTTCGGCTTGGTGCCGAAAGAAAATTGCGAGCAAATAGCCGAGGTTGAGTGGGACTCGGTAAAACATACTATATAAATATAGTAAGTCCGCCTGAGTCACCACCCCGTGGCTGTCGCCGCGAGCAAAAAGAGTAAAGGTGAGGAGGTTGTGGAGAATGCACAAGGCGGGGGAAATGAGGTGGCTTCCTTTGGATTTCTTTGGGGTGTAGGGAGCGGTGTCATTACTGATTTCCACCCAAAAGGTGAGAAGGTTGACATGGGGAGGGAAATCAGTAATTAAACCGAGGTATGCGGGAGATTGGGAGAAGGACTCCGAGCAAAAGCACATGGCAACGTTGAGTTGGCGGATGGTGAGCTGATGCACCACCCCACCCATGCGAAAGACGATGAAATCATCATTCGCCGCCCACCAGAACTCGAATGAAGCCAAAAACTCAATAATGAGCTCAAGGAAGGCATGCTCAGAAATGGAGAAGAGGGAACTCCATCCAGGGGCAGACATAAATTCCCTCACCAAATCTGCTGCTCCAAATGTGGCGAGGATCGCCCAATCTAAAATGCAGAACACGCCAAGGGGTTTGGTGCGTAGGCGATCGCTGCGCTCGAGCTGCGTTTGGTTTTCAAAGAGCATCATGGCTTCCGCCACGGCGGGATCCGTGGGGTGCTCCGAGGAGGAAGCGGTGGAATGAGGGTGGTGACGAGGCATTTTGGAAGAAGGGAGGAAAAAAGATTCGGGTTGGCTAAAGGAGAAGAGGAGTGCTAGAAGGTGTGGAGGAATGAGAGGGGGAGAAATCCTATTTATAGGATTTTCTGGTTGGTTACACCCCCCAGTCACGCCCGTGATAGTGGGCATGATAAGCACGGGTCAAAGTGAAAAAGGATCCGAGAACTCCTGCCTTGGATTCCCTAGTCACGCCCCAGAGTCACGCCCGTGACTTTAGGCGTGTCAGTAGTATCCTATGCAGCTGCGCGGGAATCCAAGGTGCTGGCCTTGGATGCCACGGTCACGCCCTCGGTCACAGCCGTGAGTGGGGGCGTGGCACATAAAAAACAAAAAAAAAACAAGGAGTCCGAGGCGTTTACCTGGGGCTACATCATGGATTCGCCGACATGGCCCAGGATCACGACCGTGACCCTTGGGCTTGTAACTGAAAAGGGGAAAAACTTTGTTTATTTTAAAGGAATCCCAGGCAAGTCACGACCATGACATACCTGCGTCACGGGTGTGACATCACGTGCGTGACGGGGAAACATGTTGTTTCCCTGATCCAGGTCGTCGAACGAAGATCCGCGCTGGTCACGCCCGTGACCACTAAAGGTCACGCCCATGTCCTTAACAGAAGGCGAACAAGAAACCTCGTTTGACGAAACCACTCTCGGGTTGCGCTAGACGAACTAAACACGGCTATGTCACGCCCGTGACCTATATGACACGGCTGTGACAGAGGTGTATATGAACAGAAAAAAATATTCTCTTTTTTTAATATATTTTTTTTATATTTTCGAGATATATGTAAAAGAAAATAAATAAAGTTAACGACATGAAGAACTCACCTGAAGTTGACGTTCGAATCCGATCTATCGTCACGCCGCAAAGCTATTCTTCAAACCTGCAAGAACTCAAATAAAATAAAATTTTAAAATAAAATGAGAAGATAACCATGGGATGCCTCCCACGAGCGCTTTGTTTATTGTCGGTGAGCTCGACCATAGTGATGCGCGCTTACTATGGGTTTGACAACACTATGTTGTCCAATTGTTTGTTAATATTATCACCGGTAATAAATAATTTTAGTCGGTGCCCATTTACCTTAAACTCGCCTCTTTCCGGGTGCGAGATAAGCACCGTCCCGTAGGGCGAAACATCTTTTACGATAAAGGAGCCGGACTAATGGGACTTAAGCTTACCCGAAAATAAGCGTAAGCGTGAGTTATAAAGAAGCACTTGGTCGCCCGGTTGAAAGTCCTTTGGGTGCTTAATTTTTCTATCATGATAAAATTTGGTGCGCTCCTTATAGAGTTTGTTATTCTCATAAGCGAGGGAGCACCACTCATCGAGCTCGTTAAGTTGGAGTTTACGGAGCTCGGAGGACAAATTCTCATCAAGATTGAAAAATTTAAGTGCCCAAAATGCACGATGTTCAAGCTCAACCGGTAAATGGCATGCTTTCCCATAGACTAGTCGATACGGCGTACAACCGATTGCGGTTTTGTACGTGGACCGATAATCCCATAGAGCGTCATCAAGCTTGACCGACCAATCCTTCCTACTAGTAGAAACCGTTTTCTCTAAAATTCGTTTGATTTCACGGTTAACAACTTCTACGTGGCCACTTGTTTGAGGGTGATAGGGGGTGGCTAACCTATGTGTAACGCCGTATTTAGACAAAACCTTAGCGAATTGTGCGTTACAAAAGTGGGTGCCCCTATCACTAACTATTGCCCACGGTGCTCCAAATCGTGAAAATAGTTTTTAAGAAATCGGGTCATGACTCGGGCGTCATTAGTGGGAAGGGCTTGCGCTTCCGCCCACCGTGACACATAGTCGACCGTTACCAAAATATATTTATTTCCATAGGATGTTTGTAGCGGTCCAACAAAGTCGATGCCCCATAAATCAAAAACTTCTATTTCTAAAAATGAATTTAATGGCATTTCATCACGACAGGAAATATTACCTGAGCGTTGGCATTATTCACAATGACTTATATGGGCGTGAGCATCCTTGAAGATGCTTGGTCAATAGAAGTCTGCTTCAAGTACATTCCGAGCCGTTCGATTAGCTTTATAGTGCCCACCGGCGGGTCCCTCATGGCAATGCTTCAGAATTTGGGCGCCTTCCTCATGAGAAACACACCTCTGCACTACTTGGTCCGCGCAAACACGAAAAAGGAAGGGATCCTCCCAAAAATATTTTTTCAAATCAGAAAAGAATTTCTTCTTTTCTTGATAAGAAAAACCTTTCGGGAGGAACCTCGCAACAAGATAATTTGCGAAATCGGTGAACCAAGGAGTCTGGAGAATAATTACCTTATGAATGGCGAGAAGGCGCTCCTCGGGGAAAGTGTTGTCAATGTCCTCCTCCATGAGCTCCCCCGAATTGGGGTTCTCCAACCGCGAAAGATGATCAGCCGCCAAGTTCTCCGCTCCTCTCTTGTCGCGAATCTCCAAGTCAAATTCTTGGAGTAGTAAGATCCACCGAATCAATCGCGGCTTTTCATCTATTTTTGCTAGTAAACATCTCAAAGCCAAATGATCAGTAAAAACGATAATTTTGGACAAGGTGAGATATGAGCAGAATTTATCAAATGCGAAAATTACGGCTAATAATTCTTTTTCAGTGGTCGTGTAATTTTCCTGTTCGGCGGTTAATGTTTTTCTTGCATAATAGATAGGATGAAAATTTTTATTTATGCGTTGTCCTAAGACCGCACCGACGGCAAAACTACTAGCATCGCACATTATCTCAAATGGAAGTTCCCAATTGGGAGCGATCATGAAAGGAGCGTTAATCAATTTTCTTTAATAAGAGAAAAAGCACGCAAACAATTTTCGTCAAAAATGAACGGCGCATCTTTTTCTAACAAGTGGGTAAGGGGCTTAGTTATTTTAGAAAAATCTTTAATAAACCGGCGATAGAAACCGACATGCCCCAAAAAACTACGAACGGCCATAACATTTGAAGGGTGAGGTAGCTTTTCTATAGTTTCAATTTTTGCTTTATCTACCTCTATACCCTTACTAAAAATTTTATGGCCTAAGACCAAACCCTCCTGTACCATAAAATGGCAGTTCTCCTAGTTTAAAACTAGGTTCGTGTCCTCACATCTTTGGAGTACACGGGAAAGGTTTGCCAAACATAAATCAAACGAATCTCCAAAAACAGAGAAATCATCCACGAAAACCTCCATGATATCCTAAACTAATTCGTCAAAGTTTTCTAGCATACACCTTTGGAAGGTTGCTGGCGCATTGCACAAACCAAAAGGCATCCTTCGATAGGCGAAGGTGCCAAACGGACAAGTGAAGTTTGTTTTCTCTTGATCCTTGGGCGCGATTGGGATTTGAAAATATCCCGAGAGAACATCATGAAAACAATAAAATGAGTGCTCGGATAGCCGTTCAAGGATTTTGTCAATAAATGGCAAAGGAAAATGATCCTTACAGGTTGCATCATTTAATTTACGGTAATCGATGCACACCCGCCATCCGGCAATGGTTCGAGTAGGAACTAACTCGTTTTTATCATTAGGCACTACCGTTAACCCTCCTATCTTGGGCACCACTTAGACCGGGCTCACCCAAGATCTATCAAAAATCGGATATATAATACCCGCATCTAATAATTTTATTACCTCGGCCTTGACTACCTCCTTCATGTTAGGATTTAGTCGGCATTGAGGTTGAATTGTTTTGTGAGCGTGTTCTTCTAATAAAATTTTATGGGTGCAAAAGGAGGGATTAATCCCTCTCAAATCCGTGATCTTCCACGCAATTGCGTGGCGATGAAGTTTTAAAGTATGAGATAATTTAATTTTTTCTTCATCGGTCAAGTAGGCCGACACAATAACCGGAAGTTTTGAATCCTCCGCTAAAAATAAATACTCTAAATGATCAGGCAATTGTTTTAGTTCTAGCATGGGAGATTCATCATAAGAAGTTTTCTAACGTTCACTACCAATTTCTAAAAGTTTAAAAATAGGCGTGCGAGTGATCGAGAGATTATCACTATTTTCATGAGCAATTAAATCTAAATTTTCAAAATTGGCATCATGATAAATAGAAGATAAAGATTTTTCAGAAAAAATAAAGGAGTCTTCTTCTGGAGAAGCCTCCAAATAATAACATGAGTCATCATTTGAGAGCGAGTTTTTCATAGACAAGTCAATAGTAAAGGTAACTTCTTCATCTCCGACTATAAGAAGAAGTTTCCCATTACTAACGTTTATAACTGCGCGCGAGGTGGCAAGAAAAGGGTGACCGAGAATGAGTGGTACCTCGGTGTCCTATTCGATGTCAAAGATGACGAAATCTACCGGAAAGATAAATTTGTCAACTTTGACAAGCACATCCTCTATGATCCCCATAGGGAGCTTGATAGACCGATCCGCCAATTGAATGCACATTCTTGTGGGTTTAGGTTCTCCTAATCCTAACTTCTTAACTAAAGAATATGGCATTAAATTGATTGAGGCGCCTAGATCGTCTAACGCACGTTTTACTAATAAATCACCAAACAAACAAGGAATAGAAAACTACCCAGATTGGGTAATTTCTTAGGTAATTTATTAAGTAAAACTGCAGAACACTCCGCGTTCAATTGAACCGTGGAGATATCCTCAAGTTTCTTTTTATTGGATAAAAGATCCTTGAGGGACTTGGCGTATTTAGGCATTTGTGCTATTACTCAACAAAACGGTAAATTTATTTGGATTTCTTTAAACATGTCCAAAAATTTACCGTGATGCTCATCCACCCGGTCTTTTTGCATTCTAGATGGATAGAGAAGAGGTGGTTGATAAGCTTTTGGTTTATTAAAAGTAGAAGGCTTAGGCGGAGGAGAAGATGAAGAAATTATTACCTCCGTATCAACCGGAATTGGAGAAGGGTCCATTGGATTTGGAGAAGTGGTTACCTCCTTCCCGCTTCGTAGGGTGATGGCTTTGGCATGCTCCTTTGGGTTGGGCACTGTATTGCCCGGTAGCGCTCCTTGTTGACGATCGGAGAGCATTTTAGCGATTTTCCCAATTTGTGTCTCCAAATTACGAAGAGATCCGGTGAGATTCCAGATGTTGCCATCATTTGTAGTTGTATATTTGGTAAACAACTCCTCGAGATTTGGAGCTTTTGGAGCGTGCGGTGGAAAATAGCCGGGTGGAATCGTGTTTGGCGGGTGCACCTCATTCCCCGGATTACTCCAAGAGAAGTTGGGGTGATTCCTTATACCCGGGTGATAGGTATTACCAAAATTATTACCCGAATTATAAGGTGGCCGATTCGGATTACACATGTAATCCACATGCTCGGCAATAGTAGAAGTCTCCCAATATTGGGGCTCACAGGTAGATTTAGACGAGGAAGCAGACATCTCGTTCATCTGTTTTGTAGTTGCTCAACCTGGAGAGACAAACTAGAAACCGTATCTATTTCGTACATCCCGGCCAGTTTAGGTGGACGAGACCGGGTGTACTCCATTGATACGTATTCATGGCCATACCTTCTATAAGTTCTTGGGCGCCCGCCGGTGTCTTGTTGTTTAACGTTCCACCGGCGGCGGCATCAATATGTTGCCTCGTTTGTTGATTGAGGCCATTATAGAAGGTGTGCACTTGCAACCAATCGGGGATTGCATGATGCGGACAACGGCGAAGCAATTCCTTAAATCACTCCCAAGTATCATATAACGTTTTCGTATCAACTTGGGAGAAATAAGTAATATCATTGCGCAATTTGGCCATCTTAGCGGGCGAAAAAGATTTCGTAAGAAATTTTTCCGTCATCTCGGCCCAAGTAGTGATGGAGCCTCTTGGTAGAGAACCCAACCATTACATAACCTTGGTGCGCAAAGAAAAAGGAAATAGCCTTAGCCAAATGGCATCATCGGAAACCCCATTAATTTTAAAAGTATCGCATATTTCTAAAAAGTTAGAAATATGCGCATTTGGATCTTCATCTTGAAGCCCATCAAATTGTACATATTGTTGTACCATTTGGATGATGCTTGGCTTCAATTCAAAGTTATTGTTCACAATAGTGGGTCGAACAATACTTGATTGCGCCTCATCCAAATTTGGCCGGGCATAATAGGACATAGTCCGTTCTTCAGCCATATTTGGATTTTGGTTATTCAAAATACAAGAAAATTAAAAAGAAGGGGAAGAAGAAGCAGAAGAAGAAGAAGAAGAAGAAGAAGAAGAAAAAGTGTCACTGATGGATTCCTCAACCAAGTTTGGAGAATTGAGATCGCGGAGCCTTAGACTTCGCTGTATGATTTGCTCGATCTCCGGATCCAAATCAACTAGATTTGATGGATTCCCTCGGGTCATACACCAAAATAAGACAAAATAAAAATTTTTGTTTTTTTATTTTGATATTTTTAAAACAAAAAGAAAATGATAAAACTAATAGATCCTTGCTTTCAAAATATCGACAAAGAAAAGTGTCTCCGGCAACGGCGCCAAAAACTTGATGATTATTTTCTCCACGCTAGCGCGTGTTTCCAATCGTTTAGGCAAGTATACCTATCGTTCGGAGTATAGGATCAAGTGTCGTATATTGACTCGGGGCTTGTCGAATACTTGTACTCACAAGAAAGAGCTATTATCTTATCGGACAGAAAGTTGATTTTTGTTTAAAACATAAAAGGAAACGATACACTAAGAAAGAGAAGTTCGATTTTGGGGAAGCTAGTGCTTGATCTAGAATCCACTTGAACTAAAATATACCTTTTTGAAAATAAAGTAATGCGATCTCTTAAACTACTCACTCGACCGTGGAAGTTCTTAAGTACAAAAGCGTCTCTCTCGAGCTCATGCTGTTGACTAACCTTAGGTTGATCGATTAAGACCTCTCGGCTAGTCGAAACCCCTAAGCTTGCTTTAGGCGGCGACCACTTTATTGGATTTGAATCCAATCCGAAGGATTTATGTCGTCCTCTCTCGAGGAGTGCATGCAACTCCTTTTATCTTTGAGTGATCTTCTCGTATCCGCAACCTCTCGGTCATTTAGGATACGGATCTTAGATCGAAAAACATATCCGCAAAATATGAATTCAAAAAAATATAAATCAAAGATAAATCGTAGCGAGCATAATTAAGAACAAGACATTTGATAAAAAAAGAAAGATTTATTTTATTTCAAGCTTCATCATGACCAAGCGCTAAATGAAAATTAGCTACTCATCATCATTTGGGAAATACAAGTTAAGGTAGGGAATGACATGATTAAAGATACACTTGAAAGTAAAGGCTATACTATGAAATTAAAATGCAAGAAAAATAGTAAACAAAACAGAACTAAGCTCCCAAAATCTCTTCCCCAGCTTCTGGAATTGCTTGGAATTTATAGAAAACTTTCTGCAAGGTCACGCCCTAGGTCACGCGCGTGACCTAGGGCGTGTCAGGCTCGGAACCGCCGTCTTGAAAGCTCGGGAACGTTGGAGGAGGAACCGCCAAAATCTATTAAATGGAGGGTCATGCCCCTAGGTCACGCACGTGACCTAGGGCGTGTTACTTCAGTTTCTGGAAAACTGCGGGAAGCTGAAAACGGCGGGTGTAAATTGTTGTTGATCGAGCGGTCACGCCCCCTGGTCACGCACGTGACCAGGGGCGTGTCAAGCTAAAACGATAATCTGGAAGCAACGGCAGGAATGACTTGATTTAATGGCTGGTAATGCACTCGACACGCCCTGGGCACGCCCGTGACCGATGAGTCACGGACGTGTAATTGGCTGTTCGACGTTCTTCGGTCGACAATCTTGAAACTGTAGCTTTAATTTGGCACGCCAGAATGTCACGGCTAGACGTCACACCCGTGTTAACATGGTCACGCCCGTAAACTGCGGGCAAGTATTTTTAAATGACGAGGCACTGAACCTAGAACATGCGCCGGGTTCACGCCTGGTTGTCATCCCCGTGACATTGCGGTCACGCCTGTGTCCGGGGCGTGTACTTTGCAATTTTTCCACCTTTGTACAGATTTGTCTCCTGATCAATCTTGAAGACTCCATATTGATATTTGTAGCCCATATTGATCCTAACGTAAGAAAATAAAGAAATTAGATAATAAAATCATAGAATATATTAAAAACTAATTAATTATTAAATAAAAATTAAATATAAAAATATGGATAAAATTAGAGTTATCACTAGCGTATGGATAACGAAAATAGAGCTCATACATCGATATGTGGTTCTACGCGTCGTTAACCGAGGAAAACCTTAAGTTTTTAATTAAATAGAAAAATGAGACCTTTAGTTATTTAAAATATTTTATATCCCAAAGCTCTTCGATACCGAGGGCTAAAAGCAATTAGCCACTCATCGGAATGTGGATGGCTTTTGAGTTTGGTTAGGCGTGCGTTCTAAACCATTCACTGATGGGTTATAAAAAGTAAAAAGAAAGATAAGATAACCTGATATTAGATAAAGAAAAGCTACAAGAAGAAATAAGAACACACGCACTCAACCAAACACGTGATAAAGAAAAAGAAACAAAAACTAAGTTATAAAAAAGAGAATATAACATAATTGAAATGAGAAGTCCTACTCAAATGATTAGGCGGTAAATTAAAGCTGAAAATTGCAAGTCTTACTCGAACGATTAGGACTGAAATGAAAGGGAGTCCTACTCAAATGAGTAGGAGAAAATAAATGCACACACATACGCACTCTACTGAAAATAAAACACATACACATACTAGACAGAAATGAAAACGCACACACACAAATCCTACTCAAATGAGTAGGTGAAAAATTAAGACCGACCATTTAACTCTTAACGAGTAGGCAGAAATAAATGCGATTACAAGTCCTTCTCAAATATTTACAGGAAAATAAAGACACGCCATTTAACCCTTAACGAGTAGGCGAAAATAAAAGAGAGTACAAGTCCAACTCAAATGAGTATGCGGAAATTAAATACCTGTCATTTAAATCCTAGCGAGTAGGTGGAAAATAAAGACATGCCATTTAACTCCCAGCGAGTAGGCGAAAAATAAAGACCTGTCATTTAACTCCTAGCGAGTAGGCGGAATAAATGCAACAAATGCACGAACTCTTTAGAAAGTAAATACTCACGCACTCGACATAAGTAAACACACACACACACACACGTGCATAAATGAGATACACACAAACTTTACTGAATTAAAAGAAAACGATAAAAATTATCTCATACAAGCACGCACTCAGGCAAACAAAATAAGAAAAACAAAGTTATTGAAAAATTAAAACAACTGCATTTCTACCGCTAGAATGCAGTAGAAATACATAAAAAGATAAAATAAAAATTGTTTGATGAAAGAGTTTTCAAATTAAAGCAAAAAAAACAAGTGCCTGAAATTTTAAAACTTTAACATTTTTACTGTTAGATTTTTATGGAAATGCATAAAAAGTAGAAATAAAAATTGTTTGAGCAAAAATCTTTTTAAGTACTTGCTAAAAACAAAGTTTTTAAAAAATTAAAATAACGCAAGAACCATTCTTATATCTTTGTAAAAGACTTTAAAAAGTGTAAGCAGTAGAAAATGAAAGTTAAAAAAATCCTAAGTCTAACCAATTTTTAAGTAATATGATAACAAAAATGGCTATACTAACGGCTAGATATTTTTAGAAAAATGAAAGTAAGGTAAACAGTTTTTTTCATTTTAAAGCATAAATACAGCAAAAATGAGCTCGTACACGCACACACGCATATAAAAATGAAAACAAAAATACATAAGATTGATGAAAAGGAGGCATTCAGAGACATTCCAGAGCATTATAAGGGTGAAAAAACTAATGATTTTATTACAAAAGAGGTTGATTACAAGAGCATAAACAAACAAACTTAAAAAGGAAAGGGGGGGGGGGGGGGGGGAAGGTTCCTTACATAGCACTAAACAGCAACTAGCAACAGCCATTAACACCAAAATGGTTCAAAATTTGGAACCCCTAAACCTTACAGCAAGGGCCTATTTATAGGCAAAAGTTTTGAGAACACGCCCTCCGACACGGGCGTGTCGGGGGGCGTGTCAGCACTATTCATCATCTGATTTCGGCGATTTGATGGCGTTGTTGACTTCAGGAGGTCCCCGTGGAAGTTACGCCCTTGGTCACGGGCGTGACAGTGGGCGTGTCGGGGAGGTTGAACTGGGCGTCGTTTGCGTCGAAAAGTCACCGGCAGCAGTTTGTCGGGCCAGGTGGAGGAGTCATGCCCGTGTGGCATCTTGACACGGGCGTGTCAGATCGGTTCGACGAACGTTGAACGTTGTTTCATTAAGATGGAAGCCTTGATCGTCGATTAGGATTGACACGGGCGTGTCGGATCATGGGACACGGGTGTGTCCCGGTGGAATGACGAATGTCGAGCACAAAATGTCGAGTGCGGTGACACAGGGCTCGGTCACGGGGCGTGTCTAATGACACGAGCGTGTCATTGGGCATGCCACGCTTTTTCATCAAAAATTGCTGATTTTACGGGAAATTGGAGTATCACGGCCGGGTCACGGGCGTGACCCAAAGTATACGAGCGTCAACTTGCTTTTTTTGGCAATTTTCTGCAAATTTTTAGGACATCAAAATAAACTTAAGTTAGTACAATTTTTACAAAAAGAAAGCAATTTATTGAATAAAACTAACTAATAAAGGCAAATTTAAACTAAAATGATATAATAAAAATACTATAAAATATATATATTTACAACTCATCAAATACCCCCATACTTATGCTTTTGCTATTCCAGAGCAAAAGTTTGAGGGGAACTTATAAGGAATAAAAAAACTCTTAGTTTAGCTACCGCTTAATTAATTATAGGAGAGATTTAAATAAACATACGGGGTATAAGTGTTAAGTCCTAAAATTATGTAGATGATTTAAATAGCGCAAAAGTTTTGTCCAAAAGACATCTTGATGTCATCAAATAGAAAGCAATAATTGTAATGGTTTGATTAACAAAAATAGTTTGGAATTATATGAACTTTAGCTTATAGGAGATTTACTAGAAATAATGCAATTTACAAATTATGCTCTCAAAAAAAATTTTGAATAAATTCTAGAATCATGAAATTGGCTAGGGTGGTTATGTTGGTTTATGAAGAAGGTTTGGATTTTGAGGTGAGGTAATTTTTTCTCGAACCTCCATTTTTTCGTTTTTGGACTATTAGGAAAATGAAATCTTATTTTCCTAATTTCATTTTTTCTTTTTCAACTTCATAATAAAATTAATCCAACGTATATATGTATGAGTAATGAATTTTATCCTCTTACTCTATAACATATAATCTTTTTCAATTATTGGGTGTCTATGTTTATGGAACGAAATCTTATTTCCATTGACATTTGGTCTTTTAAGGATAAAAATTTATCATGCCAAGTAAGTCATGATAAATAAGGGAGAAAAGAAAACTAGATTTTTAATTAAAAAATTTTTTGAGAGCAACCTTAATAAATTGTACTTTCCAATTTTTCAGAAAACAAAAAGTAAACATAATTGAATTCTATAGTTGTTATGTTCTAACATAATACACGTGCTCCTATAAATGAGAAATTAGAAGTAGTGCCTAAAACGAGTTCGCTATTTTTAACAAAGCATAATGAATTGTTTAAAACTAAACCCCGAATATTTAAATTTTTCAATCAATAATTAACAAACTAATAGCAAACAAAAAATTATTAAAATTCACATATAAATAAACACAAAACAAAATTTTTGGATAGCAAGAAAATCAAGAAATGGAATATTTGATTTATTTGTTTCAAAATATTTTTTTGGATTTCTATAGTTTTCATCATCATTTTTTTGTTTTTCATTTTTTTTCTTTTTTTTTTTGAATTTTTGTTTTGTTTTACACTTCTTTTTTTGAATTTTTGTCTTATTATCTTGTTTTTTTTGTTTATTTAAAATTGTTATTATATACATACGGGAAAAAAAAGACGGTAAGAAATATATATTTTTTGAACTATATTTTTTTCCTTTTTAAGAAACGATAATTACATAGAGGAGAAATAAAGGAAGAGGAGAAAGAGAGAAAAGAACAAAAATATTTACGACAGATATGTGCATAAAGTATGTACAAAATTATTTACCAAATAAAACTAAATATTTTTTGGAAATTTTGTTTTATAATGTTTTTGAATTTTTTTGTGTTTTATCATTTTTTGGAATTTTTAGAATTTGTCTTTTATAATTTTTTTGGAATTTTTGTGATAAAAAGAAAGGAAAAGAAAAAAAAATTGGATTTTTAATTTTAAAATTTTTTTGGATTTTTCATTTTAAATTTTTTTTTGATATATATTTTTTTATTTTTTAAATGCAGAAAGTGGAAGTGCAGAAAATAAAACACGAAAATACCCTCATACTTAAGTCCAACATTGTCCCCAATATTGTAATGTAAATATGCGAATCAAAAAGAAAAGGCAATATGGACAAAAAAAAGAAATAGCGGGGGGGGGGGGGGGGGGTCGAACCCTCCCTGAAAGGTGGTGGGGAAGGCCTTAGTACAGGAACATTGCATTATTAAGAAAAAGATAGCAAATAAATAAAAGTAAAGTGACAGCAAAAATGATAAACATTTGGGTGCCTCCCAGGAGCGCTTTGTTTATAGTCGTGTAGCTTGACTATTTTGGCGGGTTAAATGTCGAGGAGGGTTATGGATTCAAAATTACTGCCCACAAGGTCGCGTGCTATGTATAATTTTAAGCGATGACCGTTCACTTTAAACGAGCCTTTATCCAGGTGGGAGACGAGTACAGTCCCATATGGCGAAACCTCTTCAACTTTGACGAAGCCGGAACAACGTGATTTTAGTTTGCCGGGAAAAAGCCTAAGTCATGAGTTATACAGAAGGACAAGATTGCCCGGAGAAAAAAAATTTTGGGTCTTGATTTTTTGGTCGTGATAAAACTTAGAATGCTCCTTATAGAACTTATTGCTCTCGTAAGCGTTTGCACGCCATTTATCGAGCTCATTTAGTTGTAGTTAGTTTTCTATTTTGAGCGGCTAAGTTACCGTCGAGATTTAAGAGTTTTAAAGCCCAAAGAGCGCTATGTTCTAATTCTACGTGGAGATGACATGCTTTGCCGTAGACTAATCGATACGGCGTACAACCAATTGCGGTTTTGTATGCGGTACAATAAGCCCACAACGCATCGTCGAGTTTGATGGACCAATCTTTCCTATTAAGTGAAACCATTTTTTTCTAATATACGCTTAATCTCTCGATTAAGTACCTCTACTTGGCGACTAGTTTGCCGGTGGTAGTGGGTGGCAAGTTTATGCATGAAGCTGTATTTAGCTAACGTCTTAGCCATCTGAGTGTTACAGGAATGCATCCCCCTATGGCTTATAATTGTGCGAGGTATGCCGAAGGGGGAAAATAGTTTTTTTAAGAAAAGTAACGACGACGCACGCATCGTTGGTGGGGAGAGCTTGCGCTTCCGCCCACCTCGATACGTAGTCGACCGCTACTAAAATATAATTATTTTTGAAAGAGGAGGTAGGGGGCCAACAAAATCTATACCCATAAATCGAATACTTCGCATTCTAAAAATAAATTTTGGGGTATCTCGTCGCGACGAGAGATGTTACCCGACCGCTGGCAGCTATCGCAGGAGCGCACAAAATTGTGAGCATCTTTGAATAGAGTGTGCCAAAAGAAGACCGCCTCGAGCGCCTTTCACGCGGTCCGGTTAGCTTGATAATGCCCACCAGCCGGACACTCGTGGCAGTGCCTAAGTATTTACGTGCACTCCACACCCGCGACACATCTTCGGACCGCTTGGTCCGCGCAGACACGAAAAAGAAAAGGTTCCTCCCAAAAGAAATATTTCATGTCAGAAAAGAATTTCTTCTTTTGCTGGCTCGAAAAGTCTTTTGGGAGTACCCTCGCAAAAAACAGTTTGCATAATCTGCGAACCAAGGCGGGGAAGACGAACGAGTAGTTATGGCTAGGAGGCGTTCCTCGGGGAATCTGTCATTTATGTCAGATTCGACGAGTGCTTCCGCAGCGGGATTTTCTAAGCGCGAGAGGTGATCGACGCCTAAAGTTTTCGCGCCCCTCTTATCCCGGATCTCTAAATCAAACTCCTGCAAGAGGAGGATCCATCGAAGAAGGCGGGGCTTGGCATCCGTTTTTGCTAACAAATATTTTAAGTCGGAGTGGTCGATAAATACGATAACTTTAGATAGCGTTATAGACGAGCGAAACTTATCAAAAGCAAAAACGACGGCTAAAAGTTCCTTTTCCATTGTCGTGTAATTTCCTTGTGTGGAAGTGAGCGTCTTGCTAGCGTAATAAATTGGATGAAAATATTTGTTTATACGTTGTCCAAGAACGACACCCGCGGCAATATCACTAGCATCGCACGTAATTTCGAACGAAAGGGTCCAATCGGGCGCCACTAAAATGGGTGAATTGATAACTTTTTGTTTTATGAAATTAAAGTCAGACTCGCATTCACTATCAAAGACAAAATTTGATTCCTTTTAAAAGAGCCGAGTAAGAGGCTTTGTTTTTTTTGAAAAATCTTAAATGAAATGCCTATAAAAGCCTGTGTTGCCTAAGAAACTCCTAATGGATTTAACGTTAGAAGGCGGGCGAAGTTTTTCGATAATTTCAACTTTGGCCTTATCGACCTCCATCCCCTTAGACAAAATCTTATGGCCGAGAACAAAACCTTCTCGAACCAAAAAGTTACATTTTCCTAATTTAAAATAAGATGTGTGTCCTCGCATCACTGAATGACATGATCTAAATTACGAAGACAGGATGGGAGGCGTTCCTCGGGGAATCTGTCATTTATGTCAGATTCGACGAGTGCTTCCGCAGCGGGATTTTCTAAGCGCGAGAGGTGATCGACGCCTAAAGTTTTCGCGCCCCTCTTATCCCGGATCTCTAAATCAAACTCCTGCAAGAGGAGGATCCATCGAAGAAGGCGGGGCTTGGCATCCGTTTTTGCTAACAAATATTTTAAGGCGGAGTGGTCGGTAAATACGATAACTTTAGATAGCGTTATAGACGAGCGAAACTTATCAAAAGCAAAAACGACGGCTAAAAGTTCCTTTTCCATTGTCGTGTAATTTCCTTGTGTGGAAGTGAGCGTCTTGCTAGCGTAATAAATTGGATGAAAATATTTGTTTATACGTTGTCCAAGAACGACACCCACGGCAATATCACTAGCGTCGCACGTAATTTCGAACGGAAGGGTCCAATCGGGTGCCACTAAAATGGGTGAATTGTTAAGTTTTTGTTTTATGAAATTAAAGGCAGACTCACATTCGCTATCAAAGACAAAATTTGATTCCTTTTAAAAGAGCCGAGTAAGAGGCTTTGTTTTTTTTGAAAAATCTTAAATGAAATGCCTATAAAAGCACGTGTTGCCTAAGAAACTCCTAATGGATTTAACGTTAGAAGGCGGGGGAAGTTTTTTGATAATCTCAACTTTGGCCTTATCGACCTCCATCCCCTTAGACAAAATCTTATGGCCGAGAACAAAACCTTCTCGAACCAAAAAGTTATATTTTTCCCAATTTAAATTAAAATGTGTGTCCTCGCATCGCTGAAGGACATGATCTAAATTACGAAGACAGGATGGGAAAGAACTTTCGAAAACAGAGAAGTCATCCCTAAAGACTTCCATAATGTCTCCTACCAGCTCGCCAAAGATTGCCAGCATACATCATTGGAATGTAGCTGGCGCGTTGCAGAGGCCAAGGGCATTCTTGGATATGCGAAGGTACCAAATGGGTAGGAAAAAGATGTTTTCTCTTGGTCATTGGGGGAAATGGGTATTTGGAAAAACCCCGATAATCCATCAAGAAAACAAAAATACGGATGACCGGACAAATGCTCTAGAATTTCGTCTAGGAAAGTTAGGGGGAAATGATCCTTACGGGTGGCATCATTTAGTTTTCTATAATCGATGCACACCCGCCAACCCGTAACAGTACGAGTTGGGATGAGTTCATTAGGCTCATTTTCCACTACGGTAAGACTGCCCTTTTTGGGCACCATGTGAACGGGACTAACCCACGTAGTATCTGAAATAGGATAAATAATTCCCGCATCTAATAATTTATTAATTTCGGCCTTAACGACGTCTTTCTTGTTTGGGTTAAGTCATCCCTACGGCTGAATGGTTTTGCGGCAATAATCGTGAAGGAAAATCTTATGGGTGCAGAAAGAAGGGTTAATCCCTTTAAGATCTGAAATTTGCCACGCAATTGCGTGGCGATGTTTAAGCAAAACTCCCAATAAATCGGAAGTCTCCGAGTCGCACAAATGCGAAGAAATGATAACATGGATGGTATCATCTTTCCCCAAAAGGCGTATTTGAGTGAATCGGGTAGGGGTTTGAGTTCAAGGCAGGGCGGTTCTTCTAACGAGGTTTTAATTAATATGTCATTCGATCCAATAGGTTCGAAGGACAAAGTAGGAGGGTTATCCTCTTTGTAGTTAAAATTTTCGAGCCAAAAATATTGTCTTTTATAAAAGTAGACTCAAAAATAGGGGAAGAACAATCTCCGAGATATGTATCTAAATTATAACAGAAGTCATCACCCGTTGACAAGTCTCCTATGGAGGGATTAATAGAGAAAGTAACTTCGTCATCTCCTACCCGAAGGAGGAGACGACTGTTACTTACGTCAATTAATGCGCGGGAGGTGGCGGGAAAAGGGCGACCGAGTATAATTGGTACATCGGTGTCCTCCTCAATGTCCAAGATGACGAAGTCTACCAGAAAGATAAACTTATCAACTCGGACAAGTACGTCCTCCACTATCCCGACGGGAAACTTAACCGAGCGATCTTCTTATTGAATTCGCATTTTAGTAGGGGTCGGAGTGCCCAAACCTAATTTTTGAAAGAGCGAGAACGACATCAAATTAATGCTCGCGCATAAATCTGCAAGAGCGTATTTTACAAATATATTGCCAAAAAGGCACGAGATGGAGAACCGTCCCAGGACATTTCTTTTAAGGGGCAATTTATTCGTAAGAGCCGCTGAGCAGTCAACATTTAGAGAAATATGCGAAATATTTTCTTATTTTTGTTTATTGGAAAGAAGTTGTTTTAAATATTTCGCATATTTAGACATTTGCGAGATCGCCTCGCAAAAAGGAACATTAATAAGAATCTATTTTAATAATAAAATAAATTTTTCATACACCGCGTCCTTACGCTCACTATCGAGCTTGTGTGGATATGGCAAGGGCGTTTTAATAATTTTTTTCATTTAGAGTTTGTAAAGGCGGCGTAATCGAAGAAGGGGGAAGAGGGGTCAGAGGTGAAATATGTACCTGCGGATCGGTCTGTTTTGGATCGATCACCTCCTTTCCGCTACGGAGGGTTATAGTGTTGATATTCTCCCGCGGATTGGGCTCCGTGTTTCCCGGCAGTACCCCGAGCGCGCACTCTGATATCATTTGCGCTAGATGTCTAACCTGGAGTTCTAAGTTTTTTAGCGATCCGGTGATGTTCTCGATATTTGATTCGTTGGAAGCTATATATTTACAAAATTCTCCTCCATCGGGGAGGGTTTTGGAAGAGGGAGAGGCGGAAGAAATCCAGGCGCATAAGAATTGGGCGGGCGCTGCGCATTATTCACGTTACTCCATGAGAAGTTGGGGTGGTTCCTCCAACTCGGATTATAGTTTTTGCTATAAGAGTTGTTGTTGGGGTTGAAGGAAGGTCACCCAGCATTTCCCACGAAGTCTACAAATTCATTTACTACGCCGACATTAGGGGGAAGTGCCCAGGGTGGAGGGGTGGAGGCAGCAGGCATCTCCACCACCTGCTTCGTCAGCCTTTCGACTTGAAGGGATAAGTGAGCAGTGACATCCACTTCGAAGAGGCCGGATGCCTGCTTGGGACGTTCCATTGGTAGGCGTTCATAGCCATCTCTTCAATAAGTGCTTGGGCAGCCTCGGGGTCTTATTATTCAAGATACCCCCGGCAGCCGCGTCAATCATTTGACGCGTCTGATAGTTAAGCCTATTGTAGAAGATTTGGAACTACAACCACGCAGGCAGTGCGTGGTGCGGACACTTGTAGAGGAATTCTTTAAAGCGCTCTCAAGTCTCAAATAGAGACTCGGAATCGTTCTGCACGAACGAAGAAATGTCCACCCGCAACTTTGCAGTTTTGGCGGGCGGAAAATACTTCGTTAAGAACTGTTCCGCAAGCTCGACCTAGGTGGTGATACATCCTCGTGGGAGGGAATTCAACTACGCCTTAGCTTTGGATCTTAAGGAGAATGGAAAAAGGCGTAAACGAATGACATCTTCAGTGATGCCATGGATCTTAAAGATATCACAGATTTCCAAAAAACTAGATAAATGAACGCTCGGGTCCTCATCTGGCAGTCCATCGAACTGCACAACATTTTGGATCATTTGAATAACGTTCGATTTGATCTCAAAATTATTGTTCGCCACCGTCAGGCAAACAATACTGGACCCAGTAACGTCCAAATTCGGTCGGTCGTAATATGACATTATACACTCGACGGCCGCGTTCGTATTGGGGTCGACCATAACAACGGCAGAGGGTTCTCTGACGGATTCTTCGGGATCCAAAGAGGGATTTTGGCATTAAGAGCGGACACGCACAAGCTAGCGTTCGATCTCAGGAACGAAATCCAAATTTTCAGACTCCGAAGGTTGTCCACGAGTCATACACCCTAAAATATAAAATAAAAATTAACTTTTTTTGTATTTTGAAGAAATGTTTTAAGTATTTTTAAGTTTTTAGAAATAAAGGTAAAAGTAATAGACTTCGGATTCAAAATAACAACTCAAAGATTCCCCGGCAATGACGCCAAAAACTTGATGCGCCCAAGAATAGACTCTTTTTAGGTGGTTGGTTCGATGAGTCGAATGTTTGGGCTTGCTAAAAAGCTAGCTTTTAATGAAAGGAGGCAAGTGCACCTATCGCATGTAGTACTCGATATTCGGGGGAATACCGAGGTCGTATTATTCTCGGGGTCGGGTTGATTATCCCTACTACTCCGAAAGCACTATTCTTTTACCGAAATAGTAAGTTGTTGGTTTTAACTTAAAAAGGAAGAAAATAGATTAAGATTAAAGTCGATGAAGAGATAACACTCGGTATCGAATTACATTAGGAGTAAAATAGTTTTGAATAAAAAGAGATCTTAGGTTTCAATTTAATTAAAGCGGAAACTTAGCCGTGGACGTTCCAAAAGTATTAGATCACCTATCTCTAGGAATATCACTCACCTGGACATTAAGGCTATTCGACAGGCCTCTCGTTCCATGAAGGATTCCTCTTAATGCTCGCAGTACACTAAGAACCCCGCTATTGGGTCGGGGACTCAATCCGATAGTGTTAGCATGCCTCCTCTCTCGAGGGTTAGTGTGGAACTCTCTTTACCCAGGGGTGATCAGTAAATACGGACGGCCTCTCGGCTAGCTAGCGTATGGATAACGGAAATAGAGCCCACACATCGATATGTGGTTCTACGCGTCGTTAACCCGGTGTAAACCTTAAGATTTTAATTAAATTGAAAAATGAGACCTTTAGTTATTTAAAATATTTTATATCCCAAAGCTCTTCGATACTGAGGGCTAAAAGCAATTAGCCACTCATCGGAATGGGGATGGCTTATGAGTTTGGTTAGGCGTGCATTCTAAACTATTCGTTGAAGGGTTATAAAAAATAAGAAGAAAGATAAGATAACCTGATATTAGATAAAGAAAAGCTACTAAAAGAAATAAGAATACACGCACTCAACCAAACGCATGATAAAGAAAAAAAACAAAAACTAAGTTAGAAAAAAGAGAAAATGACATAATTGAAATAACAAGTCCTACTCAAACGAGTAGGTGGCAAATTAAAGCTAAAAATTGCAAGTCCTACTCAAACGAGTAGGACTGAAATGAAAGCGAGTCCTACTCAAACAAGTAGGAGAAAATAAATGCGCACACACACACTCTACTGAAAATAAAACACACACACACATACTAGAGAGAAATGAAAATGCACACACACAAATCCTACTCAAATGAGTAGGTGAAAAATTAAGATCGGCCATTTAACTCTTAACGAGTGGGCGGAAATAAATACGATCACAAGTCCTTCACAAATATTTACAGGAAAATAATGACACGCCATTTAACTCTTAACGAGTAGGCGAAAATAAATGCGAGTACAAGTCCTACTCAAATGAGTAGGCAAAAAATAAATACCTGCCATTTAACTCCTAGTGAGTAGGCAGAAAATAAAGACCTGTCATTTAACTCCTAGCGAGTAGGTGGAAAATAAAGACCTGTCATTTAACTCCTAGCGAGTAGGCGGAAATAAATGCAACAAGCGCACGCACTCTTCAGAAAGTAAATACTCACGCACTCGACATAAGTAAACACACACACACTTGCATAAATGAGATATACACAAACTTTACTGAATTGAAAGAAAGCGATAAAAATTATCTCATACACGCACGCACTCAGGCGAAAAAAAATAAGAAAAATGAAGTTATTGAAAATTAAAACAACTGCATTTCTACTGCTAGAATGTGGTAGAAATGCATAAAAAGATAAAATAAAATTTATTTGAGGAAAGAGTTTTCAAATTAAAGCAAGAAAAGCAAGTGCCTGAAATTTTAAAATGTTTACATTTCTACCATTAGATTTTGATGGAAATGCATAAAAAGTATAAATAAAAATTGTTTGAGCAAAAATCTTTTTAAGTAATTGCTAAAATCAAAGTTGTTAAAAAATTAAAATAATGCAAGAACCATTCTAGATTTTGATGGAAATGCATAAAAAGTATAAATAAAAATTGTTTGAGCAAAAATCTTTTTAAGTAATTGCTAAAATCAAAGTTGTTAAAAAATTAAAATAATGCAAGAACCATTCTAATATCTTTGTAAAAGAGTTTAAAAAGTGTAAGAAGCAGAAAATGAAAGTAAAAAAAATCCTAAGTCTAACCAATTTTTAAGTAATATGATATCAAAAATGGCTATAGTAACGGCTCGATATTTTGAGAAAAATGAAATTAAGGTAAACAGTTTTTTTCATTTTAAAGCATAAATACAGCAAAAATGAGCTCGTACACGCACACACGCATATACAAATGAAAACAAAAAAAAACATAAGATTGATGAAAAGGAGGCATTCAGAGACATTCCAGAGCATTGTACGGGTGATAAAACTAAAGATTTTATTACAAAAGAGGTTGATTACAGGAGCATAAACAAACAAACTTAAAAAGGAAGGGGGGAAGGTTCCTTACATAGCACTAAAACAGCGACCAGCGGCAGCCCTTAACACCAAATAGTTCAAAATTTGGATGCCCTAAACCTTACAGCAAGGGCCTATTTATAGGAAAAAGTTTTGAGAACATGCCCTCCGACACGGGCGTGTCGGGGGTGGGGGGGGGGGGGGGGCGTGTCAGCACTATTCACATCTGATTTCGGCGATTTGATGGCATTGTTGACTTCGGGAGGTCCACGTGAAAGTCAAGACCTTGGTCACGGGTGTGATGTTGGGCATGTCAGGGAGGTTGAACTGGGCGTCGTTTGAGTCAAAAAGTCACCGGCGGCGGTTTGTCGGGCCAGGTGGAGGAGTCACGCCCGTGTGGCATCTTGACATGGGTGTGTCGGATCGATTCGACGAACGTTGAATGCAGTTTCGTCGAGCTGGAAGCCTTGATCGTCGATCGGGAATGACACGGGCGTGTCGGATCATGGGACACGGGCGTGTCCCGGTCGGGTTGACGAACGTCGAGCGCAAAACATCGAGCGCGGTGACACAGGGCTCGGTCACGGGGCGTGTTTAATGACACGAGCGTGTCATTGCGCGTGTCACGCTTTTTCGTCAAAAATTGATGATTTCAAGGTAAATTGGAGTATCACGCCCTAGTCACGGGCGTGACCCAAAGTACACGGGCGTGTACTTGATTTTTTTGGCAATTTTCTACAAATTTTTAAGACATCAAAATAAACTTACGTTAGTACAATTTTTACAAAAAGAAAGCAATTTATTGAATAAAACTAACTAATAAAAGCAAAATTAAGCTAAAATGATATAATAAAAATACTACAAATAGGTATATTTACAACTCAACAGGGAGTAAGTTACTCTGTAAGGGCCAGCCCCTCTCTGCCTATTCTGCAGAAGTCAAAAAGAGGCAGAGAAGAGAGAAGGTCTGTGCAAGGGGAAGAGATAGCAAGAGGGAAAGATGGAAAGGGGGATAAAATGACATTTCCAGTAGATGATCATTATCATGTAGCAAACCCAATGGGAGAAAGAGCTGTTCCCATACAAGCTAACAAAGTGATTAAGGCACTCAAGTAAGAACAAGGGACCAGTGGAGATGCGAACGTCCAATTGACGAGCCGTTTGCGACAGTGGTTAGAGATCGATTCCTCAGACGTGTCCATCTGAACCATTCAAGGTTTTTCATGGCTGGAAGGAGATCGGGAAGGGTAACAACTCTTCTCTTCCCAGCTTTAAGATTACCCATATTTTGACTTTGCTTTTCTCTTATTATTACTTTGATAGTTGCATCAAAATCTCTAATTAGAGATTTGTGATGACCACGGTTCATTGCGAACAACTGGGGCATGGGATTGCATCCTAGGCATGTTTGCATTAGAAATCCGAAGAGCGTTTCGTATTAGGCATGGTGTGCGAAGTCTATTCATGCTTGTTGGCATGGATTGATCATGTTTCCTTTCACGTTGCATTAGGGTTTGGTTACACAGATAATAAAGCAGTCATAACGTTGTTATAATGTCCAATTTTGTTGTTGGATGGACTGAAATTAAGTTTAGGGAAAGGTTTTATTGCGGTAAACTGAATGTGAGCATAGGTAGAATTGTCTCCTTTTGATGTCTTGAGTAAGATTTATAAATCCCTAGCTATGGGACTTTATTATGCTTGCATTAATGCTCGTGATGCTCGATTAAAGGAGGTGGTATAAGGGCCCAATGGCAGGTATAACCGGTCTCTCCGATAAATTTTGTAGGTATAACCGGTCTCTCCGTTGTAAACGGCTCGTCAATTGGACGTACGGATCTCCGCTGCTCACCATATAGGCGGGAAATGAGGTATACTTCCTTATAGTATGTCATAATTCAATATTTATTTTTCTGTATAGGTTGTGTATTTCATTGACTAAGAAAAGAAAATATTTTGGATAATGGTTTTGACTTCTTCAAATAGGGGGGATTGTTGAGTTCATTGTTCCCAATGTCCGTAATTTATGAGAAGTCAAACAGGTCAATGTCACACACATCAACTGTATTTGATGTGCATTTGAGGTCTTGGTGCAGGATAGTCAATATCACATTGATTGGACAAGTGGACACAATAATTGGTTGCTGGACATAGCAAAAATCTACTAAGTCCACAAGAGCTGAGTGGAGCAAGCTCACTCAACGCAAGAGGTAAGGATTCAATTTTTTCTAGCTAGAAATTTGCCTAAGTCCATATGCGTTGAGTGAGGATAGCTCAGTCAACGTAATATAACAAATAGCTTTGAGTCTATCTCAGCATAACAGATAAATAGCCAAAAATATGGCCAAGTACAAAAACATTCAGTATAGTTTACTCAATCAACGCCACACAGCAAAAAAGCTGTGAGTCAGGCTGAGTCAGTCAAAGCCTAGAGAAATAGGCTGAAAATGTGGCTAAGTCCAAAAGCATTGAGCGTTGTCTAATCATTCAATGTCATACAACAAAAGTTGTGAGTCAGGCTGAGTCAGTCAAAGCCTTGAGAAATAGGGTGAAAATATGGCTAAATCAACAGGCGTTGAGTGTAGCTTGCTCACTCAACGCCAGATAAAAGAGAAGTTCTGTTAAGTAGTTTGGCGTTGAGTGGAGCTTACTCTCTCAATGCCAAGGCTCAGAGAATCTGGCTAAGGCAAATAGCATTGAGTGAGGAGAGCTCTCTCAACGATCTTAACACCATGATGCAGAAATATTTGCATAGGCAAATACCATTGAGTGATGTGAGCTCACTCAACGGTCTCAATGCCTTGACGTAGAAAATTTGGCTAAGTCCAAATGCATGGATAGCTTGGCTTCCCTCAAACCGAGCTTAGCTTTCGTCGAACTGAGCATGGAGTTTGTTGAATTGAATTTACTCGTTAGTCGAACTAAGCTTCGTCTAACTTAGCTTAACTTTCATCAAACTGAGTCTGGAGTTTGTCGAACTGAATTTACTCTTTTGTAGAACTGAGCTTAGCATTCGTCGAATAGAGCTCAGCATTTGTCGAGCTAATCGCTCTCAATGCTTAGACAGATAAAATTTTGTCTATGTGTTGTGGCATTGAGTGATGCTTACTCACTCAACACCTTTCCTTCTAATGCTTGAATTTGTCTAAGTCCAGAGATATTGAGTCATGCTGACATCAGCAAAGTCAAAAAGTCAATAAAAATTCAAATGTTGCGGAAATGATGCAAGAGATGCTGGCGGCCAGCTGTCATCATCCTCTGCACTTTCCAAGAAATATTTTCATCTTTAAGTTCTGGGGCCCACACACAGCGAAGAGCCGTTGAATCAAGAGTAAATGGAAAGCATGTGCTGAATGACTAAATCTCATCCATCAATCCTGGTGGTGGGTGAACTGCTCGATTGGCCATCAAAGAATAAAAAGAAGCTAATCGGCCAGAGCAAAAAATCAAATCGAATCCTTGTTTACGTTTTCTGAAAACGAAAGTGGGGCCGAACTTCAATCTTCTTCCTCGCCTTTCTTGTCGAGCCTGAAGAAGCTTTTATGCACAATTAACCTAACTAAGGAAAGAGATAGTTGAAGCAATCACCACCTGCAATACCAGGTTCAGAAGCAATTCTGAGGAAGCAGATCAACAAGCTCTGCAAAGAAAGGGTAATTGTTTGAAGAAGGATTCAACTGCCGACTTCATTGTCTTCAACAGCTAAATGTTGTGCTTATATCTGCTTAGTCATTCCCATCCATGTTGGTCTTCTTCTTGAAGACCTGCTTGCACCCTATGGGTCGTACCCCTATAAGTGGTTCCACCAAGGTCCAAACATGGTTTATATATATGGACTCCATTTCAGATTTCATGGCCTCAACCCACTTCTCGGAGTCTGGTCCATGCATAGCCTCTTGATAGGTTACAGACTCATTATTATGATCCATAAGCAACACAATACCAATTTGAGACACGAGAAATCCATATCTCTCAGGCTCAAACCTTGGTCTACTAGATCTACTTAGGACTTGTGTATCCTGAGAATTATTTCTAGCTACAACAACTTATAGCCCTTGCTCAGGTTCCAATTCAGGTTCATTCACAGTTTGTGGTTCTTGAACTTCTTTAAGCTCTACCCTTTGCAGTCTTTCTGGATAAGAACTTTTTCTCCAAAAAGACACCTGTCCTTGCGACAAACACTTTGTCCTCAAATGGTAGGTCGAAGTAGTATCCTGGATAACCCACCAGATAATACTTATCTGACTTGAGTTCTATCTTATCAGGCATTTGACACATCACGTATGCCTTATAGCCCCAAATCTTAAAGAAAGACATACTAGGATGCTTCCCAATCCATATCTCATATGGTGTCTTTAGAAGTATTTTTGTTGGAGCATAATTTAAAGTGAAAGCAGTAGTCTCTAAAGCGAATCCCCAAAAGGAAATAGGCAAATCTGCATGACTCATCATCGACCGTACCATGTCTACAAAAGTACGATTCATCCTCTCAGACACACCTTTATACTATGGTGTTCCAGGTGGTGTAAGTTGAGATACGATACCATGCTCTTTTAGATGATCATGAAACTCATGACATTGATATTCGTCACCTTGATCAAATCAGAGTGTTTTTATCCTTTTCCCCAGTTCATTCTCTACTTCATTTTTAAACTCTTTGAACTATTTAAAGCTTTCAGAAGTGTTCTTCATAATAAACACATATATGTATCGACTGAAGTCATCAGTAAATCTAACAAAGTAGTAAAACACACCTCTAGCTATAGAACTCATGGGTCTGCATACATCATTATGTACAACACCCATACAATCATTAGCCCTCTCAGCATGACCAGTGAAATGGTACTTATTCATCATGCCCAATAAACAAGACTCGCATCGCTCAAATTATTCATAATCAAATGAGTCCAATAATCCATCTTTATGGAGCTTGAATATACATTTCTCATTTATGTAGCCTAAACGATAATGCCAAAGGAACGTAGTATTAGAGTCATTCGTTCTTAGCCTTTTAGTATTCTCTACGTTTTAGATTGGATGGTCTAAGTTCAAAACTTATAAACCATTAAACAATCGGGCTACACCATAACACACATCATTCATAAAAATTGAACAATTATTTTTCTTAATTTTAAATGAGAATCCTTTCATGTCAAGACATGAAATCGATATATTATTTTTATTTATGGAAGGAACATAATAACAGATATCTACTTCTATTATAAGCCAAGTGGGCAAAGAAAGATGGTAAACATTTATGGCAATGACAACAACTCTTGCTCCATTTCTGACACGTACGTCAACCTCTCCTTTACCAAGCATTCTTCTTCTTCCCAGTTCTTCCACATTTAGACAAATATGATAACCATATCTGGTATCTATTACCCAAGATTAAGGAGTAGAAAGGTTTATTTTTATAATAAATACACATGAAGTGGAAGTCACACTTTCCATCTTCTTCTGCAGATCTTCGATGTAAAGAGGACAATTCCTCCTCCAGTGTCCAGCCTTGCCATAGTGGTGACATTTCCCTTCCTTAGCCAATCCCTTCTTATTTAGTGTTGAAGAATTGGGATCAAGACAGAACTTTGGTCCCATATTTATCTTCTTTAATCCCTTGGACTTGTCTTTGTTATTATGCACCATCAGTATGGGGCGAGCAGGTTTTGCCATCTTCATGTTGATCTCGACAGTTCTTAACATCCCTAGGAGCTCGGACAGTATCTTATCAATTTCATTCATGTTGTAGTTCAAGATGAACTACTCATAACTGTCCGACAATGATTGCATGATCAGATCAGTGGCCAACTCTTGGCCGAAGGGAAAGCCTAGCCTTTCAAGGTTCTTAATATACCCAACCATCTTGAGTACGTGAGTCCCTACTGGGTCTTGAGCTCCAATCTTGTATTGAAATAATGCCATAGAGATGTAAAACCTATATTGTCGAGCTTTCCCATGAAACATTTTCTTCGGCTGCTCGACCATCTCATAATAGCTCATGTTCTCATATTGCTTCTGAAACTAAGAGTTCATGGTGGCAAGCATGAGTCATTCAACATCTAAGGCATCATCACCATACGTCTTATAAGAATATTTATATGCATGAGGTATAGAGGCGGCTAGCTCCTCATGGTGGTCTTCTTCCAAGACATAGAGCTTATACTTTTTCCTAAGAACAATTCTCAGGTTCATGAACCAGTCTAGTAAATTTGTCCATTCAGCTTGTCCTTCTCAAGGATAGCTCTCAGGGATAGGGTGGAGTGTGATCCACTTGCTATGGAAATTCTACACGGAATTTATGCAGAGTAATATTTTCAAACTATATTTCAAAATACATTTTATATTTTAATATGGATTTTAATTTAAAGAACTACCGCTATTTTAATGAAATTGATAACCCTCAATATAATTTCACCAACTCCATAAGTCAGCTTTGTTTGAGCACCCATAGAGTGGTTTTTAGGTAGGCGACCTTTGTCAATTTCTCATCATGAAACTCTTGTATTTTTGGTGAATAAATCTTTATCCATATCCATCATATGGCGTATGCCAACCCTATGCCTCTAGGCACTCAACCTTTGAGGTCACCTAGGGAAGTTGGACCCTATGTCAACAGTTGGATATCATAATTATCCAATCATACCCTTACCAACATAGATTAATGCACCTTGCTTTGGCAAGCCCACACTTTATCAATCAAGGCAGGAAGAGTGTCATCCATCAGAAGGAACCTGAACACTTCATATTTGGTTAAGGGATTTTGGATGATTGATTAACACTTAATCATAATTAACGACTAATTGTTGTGCATATAGGCAAAATTACAATATTCACAATCCAAATACATCACAAATGTGCACAAAATAATGTCATCAACAGTTGATTTCAATAGGGATAAACTAGAACATTTAGAACATTTCTAAATCTTTGGATATACATATATTTGACATAGGCACAAGCAATCTTCCTTATGGTAGTAGAAAAACTTGTCTCTTATTGCCAAATTCCAAAATCAAGACAATATTTGGTTTCGCAAACCACCAAGAGGGATGGTTACTGCTAAGGGAAAAGCTTTTTTGAAACATAGAAATAGCAGCAAATCACAAGCATTCCTGGAAACACATCAACATTTGATGTTCCAGAAATAAATCTGGATACTTAAAACATTTCTAATCTTCCTGATTTACACGCATGGATTCAACATAACTCTGATACACTGTTGGGTTTTTAAAAAGGGGATGAAACAGCACATCATCATGTGTGCAATGGAATAGATCTATAAAAACCCAAACCGGAAAAAAGGGGATCTAATGAAATCCATGAATTAATAAATAAACAAACGACAAGGGTTTTTGTGAGTACCTATACGGGGAAGATTTAGAAATCGACCAAGGTGCTCTAGCAAAAAAATCCAGAAATCTTCAGGCTCTGATCTGGAATCCTATTCCAGAGGTTTATTGTCCGTCGAGTCCGAAAATGTGGAGATATGTCCATACCTTTACTAGAATTCCATAGTAATAGGAGAAATACCTCATCGCCTTTACACAAAGGTGAGCTATAACTTAAATGATCGAAGCATTCATCTCGACGAAGTGCTAGGTTCTATTTCGGGAAAAGGATGGCCGACACAAGGGCACAATTCTCAAAGGACGCACTCGTCAGGGTTTCACCGTACGAAACACTTCCGCAGCTACGACTTCGGAATAGAACGATGAACTGAGTAAAAGTTATTCCCTAACCATGAAAATATATCTATATATAATATTCAGTGAACCGAGATCGGTCCAAATAGTAATTACACCTAAAAGGTTAAACCAGGTTCAAAATTCAAAATCTCGCAAAAAGACCCGTGTAGTCGAATTTTTACTCAGTCCAAAAATAAGTCAGCAAGCTGTCAAATAGTATGATATTTGAATGCATGAATTCAATTTCATAAAATTTGAAAGTATCTAGTTGTCTACTTAAATCACCTAGAGGGGGTGAATAGGTGAATCCTATGGCTTTTATCATAATTAAAATACTTTAAAAATAGGTGCACAGAATCAGAGAATACACACAGCATAAACACAAGGATTTATAGAGGTTCCCCAGAATATGCACGTCAATTATCCCGCCTTGCTTATCTAGCACTTCGGGCTAGACTACCTACTTCACCAATCTCAGATATAACAAATCTTACACCTCGGGGTCTTTAACTCCTATAATCTCGGATATAACATCTCCTACAAAAACTCGGAGAACAAACTCTCCTACGCTCGATCCTCTAAACTAGGATCTACAAGTCTCGGAAGTGAAACTTCCTACTAGAGTTGTAAAAAGGTTTTTATAAGATAAGGTAGATTATAATAACAATCTTCTTCAGATCTTAGAAACTTAATTTTCTTCCTTGTTGGAATGTAAATCTTGAAATAAACGTAGAAGGAGAAGACTTGAGTGAAGACTTGATAGCTTGATCTGATCTAAAAATCGACTGGATTTTGGAGAAATTCTTAGGGAATTGAGAGGAAATATCTGGTCAAAACTTCCTTTAAGAGGAATCGTGATTTCTAGAGGTCAGTGACAAGAACTTTCGTGTGTGATTTTGTATTTGCAAATAGAAGAAGACTTGTGAATTTACTGGCTCATTCACAATTAGGGTTATTTGACTTTTACCATTAAATATATATAGATATTCCTCTCCTAATGTATAGAATGAAACTTTAGGACGAAGTTCCATGTGTACTGTACATGGGCGGTGCCCAAAAGGAATGCCGCCACAGAATTCAAATAGAAAATATGTTAAATCCAATCGTGGAGTCTTCACGTGATATCTTCAGAACACTCGACAAATAACTTATCACTCGACGAATTTCGCAAATCCATTCGACGGAAAGTACTTGTAAGAAAATTGAATCTGAATAAAACTTTTTTTCAGTGTTCACGCGACCACTCTAGAGTACTCGATGAATTCGTCGAGTATTCACGAGAGATCAACAGATCACTCAATGAATTTAACTTGGCCAAAATATAACGATTTCTGATACTTTCAGAAACTTCACAAGTAAACGCGATGAATTACACTAGTGCTCATGTGAGTTCTCAACGAATGACACGAGTCTTCACGAGAGTACTCAATGAATTTTACTTAGAAAAAATTCTGACTATCCTGAACTCAACAAGCAGCCTTTCCTTGATTCTTCTATTGTACATGAAGATGAAGTACACCCCAATAGAGAGATTACACATGAGTCAACACTATGTCCTATACAATGAAGAAATACATTGCATAGTCATGTGAATTATGACCCATTATAATCTGACATTGGTTTGTACTTAGAAATTAAAGTCATGTAAGTACATAACTAGAATGCATCATCAAATACAATGCCAATTCATCATTGTTTGAGGGGGACTTCTTCAAATCAGGACTATTGTGGATACAGTACCCAACAATCAACCACTATTTGAAGAATTAAAAACCCTATATACTAAAATGAATTGCACAGAGAATAATCATAAATATAAAAAATATAAAATGACACAGTGAATAGCAAGTTAAGATAAATCATCAAAACATTAATATCTATATAAAATTTCTTATGGGCATTCACTGTTCTAACTGCATTTCACAGAGTTAGAAATAGAATTCAATCATTAATGCCCCCTTGCTCTTTTCTTTTTTCCTGTCAAAATAACCATATGGCTTGGGATAATATCTCGTTGGAGGAGGAGGAGCATCAAGATTTTCTCTTTTGTGCTTTCTAAAGTGTAGCCTCCTCTCCACATTTGATATTTCATGCTTGTCCCATTCTTCTCTGATGTAGAATAGCTTTTTATCTTCATTACCCAAATCCACTAAACTGAAAGTGTCTAGAATGATCCCTTTGGAAACGAGACTCCACATTTCAGCATATTCTTTGTTCTCTCTGCGAGGTTCAGATATCTTATTAGAAGGACCTCCCCCATATCTTCTTCTCTTTTGAGGAGGTTGAAAAGAATCTCAAAGGATCTCCACTTCTACTTCGTAAGCATCAGACTATAACTGAGTGTATTCCTCAGTAGATACATACACTCCACCTTCAGAATGCTACTGAAAATGCTCTGCACCTTTAGCATACAACTCTCCACCTATAGCAGGTTGTTCACCCTCAATAGGTGGAGCTTGATCTAGATCTTTCACTAACAATTCTTCATATAGACACTTTATATTTTGATAAGAGTAGACAATGACACTGGGCATTTTGTTGTGTAGATCTCGTGTAAGCTCGCTCATCCTTCTTTGTAATCTTCCCTCCCCCTTTCTGACTACAAAAATGAAGTTTTGTATGATCTCTGCTTTGATTATTCCCATTGTCCTATAAATGTGATGCATTCTTGCATCATGGGAATGTATCATGGCATCATAAGATTTTGATAGATGAGTTGCTTCATTGTATACTCGACCAATTGTCTTTATAGAATGGTCGATGGCCTTGCCACCTTGAGTTTGTTATTCAAGCAGAGAAGTTTGTAACTTATCCATGTTGTGGTTTGCCCGATCTAGGCAATAAGTCAAATCTTTTTCCACTTCTGCCACCTTGCCTTAAACTTTCTTCAGAGAATAGTCAAAATGATCTTTTTGTTTGTCTATCATTGCTTCAAAAGACTTTAACATATAACTTTCTAAAGGAGGAGCACTTGCATCCTCAGCCCTGAAAATAGCAACATTGTCAGCATTTATCTTGAAACTGCTAGATTGTGCACCTCCTGAATGATCCTTGAGGACAACTGGTTCCTAGGCATGAGACTTTAAAACAGACTCTCTAACATATTCAGAGAGCACTATCAAGTCCTTCCCCTCAATAGAAATCTTCTCAGCATGGACGTCCTTTTGGAGAGATCATTAGCCAGTGAATCCCCCTCAAACTCAACAGCAGGTTCCTTCTCACAAAGAACACTTACATCAACAACAACAGCGGCATCATCATCATCAAAAGCAGCAATACCGTCATCTTGAATAGTAGCATCATCATCTTGAATATTTTTTTGAACCACAATTTTTGCAACAACTACACATATTGGAAATTGATCAGAAAGGTCAACCAGCCATACAACCTTCACTAAAGTGAGGCTCTCCCCCTCAGCAGATGTATTACAGTTCTCTAATGCTTCATTGGGGTCTGGTGATGGAAATCTCTCATCATCAATGAAATCTTCCTCTACTACATCTTCTCTCATCCCACCCTTCTTGGGAAATCTTCTCTCCAATCTACTGAGGATAGAGGAATCTATCTTCTTCTAATGATGTATGGGCATTCCAGAGGACATATCAAACTCATTCCTATCAACTTTATTAAGATATAACGTAAGAATCCTTCCAAAGTTTAGTGAATTGAGACTTTCTTTGATCTTTTTAAAAAGAACCACTCCCCAATCCAGCCTTTTCCTACAAATAACAACAGCTAGAAGCATGAACATGTCATTGGATATATAATTGTGTGACTCAACTTTGCATAATAGACTTTTCCAATTATCTCAGACAATAGCTTCCCTCATCATTCATTGCTTTTCTTCGGATTGAAGCTCTCCTACTACATAAACGGTAACCTACCCCTTCTGGAAGACACAGCCGAGGGAAATTTTATGCCTAGAATAACCTCCTTGTGGTAGCATCAGCAGACAGGCTAATTAGTACCACAAGTCGCTTATTCTGCCTGCTAATTTCAAATATCGCAATGCCAATCAAACCAAAAGAAGAACACATAAGACATAATCCACATAAAGTAAATGTCTAAAACATTACAACATAATAGGAAGCTACATCAGCTCCTCTAATATCAGAGTACAGGAATTTTCCCGAAGGGATACAACAAGGCACTCAAAATGCTCAAATTTATCACTGAGGGGAGTGAAGACATCGTAGTATCAATACATATCCCCCTGTCCTAACTCCCTCCTGCACAAGGTGTTGTTGCTTCTCCATCTGCGTGGTTTCCTCCTAAAATGCTAGACGTAGAAACTATTAGTCATATAGACTAAGTCGATTCACATCCTGTCACCGTTGTGACTCGAAGGATCCTGGTGGAGGAAAAGAAAGAGGAGCACAAAATAACAATAATATAACAAATAGTGGACATGAGAGTATTGTTATATCTAGCAGAATGTGTCTATATATCAAAAATTCATTAATAAACAGGTAATATCAGTAAGTACAACATTTATAACAACATATTTATACCAGCAATATAGCAAACATAAGTATCGAATTGAACTTAACTTATAAAAATGCCCATACAAATTTATAAGTTAAGGGTCAGGTACATCGAAGTAACTCATCATATAAAAGTGCTCAGACAAATTTATATGTTGAGTATCATATGCGGTGCAATGCAATGTAATGAAATGAATGAAATATGACGACTCACCCATGCCTTCACATACACATTTTCTATGTCGACATAGGACTTAGTTCCAACTTTTTGATAGGTAGCGACCCTCTCCCGCATCACCCGTTGTGACCAAATGAGGATAGTGGAGGGGGCATCTCCACTACTAGACATCTATCCACACTATTAGGACTAGGCCTCCATACGGGTCAACACTATCATCCTCCAACCAGCGGAGCTCCTACGTACACAACACACAAGGGGACTTGTGTAGATGTGCACCAAGATCCCAGCCCAATTAGCCTAACAACATGGAAGGGGTCTTCGGGAAGTAAATACCAAAGAGCCTATCCCAACCGGCTCAATAGGAATGGAAGGGTCATTGAGATGTAAGAACCAAAGAGCCCATCCCAACTGTCCGAGGTCTCACTGTCGGCTTCCGTCGGTGTGATGACTGGTAAGCCCGTTGACCTGCCACGTTAATCATCAACATAGGATCATACACCGTTTGTCAAAACATACACATACAAACTCCACACATTTCCATGCTCTCAAGAATCCAAGGCTCCAACTGACTACCTTTATATTACATCTTACCCGTTCCCTTAGCACGCAAGGGCTCCACCCCGAGTCCCGTTTCCAATTTAATATAGGATTATTGGTGCACAATATTGTGTCCTCAATACTAGAGGTCAATGACCACAACCACCATATAATCAAGGGGTATTTCTCTCCAGACCCCTTCCTGATATTCAGCACACCTCTTTCAAATAAATAAGCGATTGTTCCCACTGAATCGCATGTTTCAATCTTTAGTTATATCTACTTATATCACAAGAGGCTAGACAATACAATTTATAAAAACCACAGCAAAAGCTCTTCCGAAATTATTAACAGTCGGGGTGTGATGTTTAATATCATCCGCTACATAATCACTAAATCTCATAAGCTTTTAGTCAATAATATATGATAATCAAACTAATCATCAACACATCACTCTTGCGCATCATAGTGTACTAAAATTGGATGTTTGGAAGCTATAGTCCACCAAAAATTAAGTTCAACCTCAAATCAGAAAGGTATTTTCAATGCTACAACTTTCATGTTGAGTATGGGGTCCAAATTTAAATCCATCAAGCCTGAAATAGGGTTTCTGTCTGGCATTGTACATTTGGACATAACTTATCTTGTACAAACATCATTTGAACACAGAAACTTCGGTGGTACCTTTATGGTGCTATAAAACTACCCAAAAAATGTGTAACCATCTCTTGAAAAGGTCTTGTCGATGGATATGACTTCCATGTTATGTCCTAGACCTATATCTGACCAAATCAAACCGAAAATTAGGATTAAAGTATACTGTGCATGGAGAATAGATTTCTGTTCAACACTTTCTGCACGCATCATAAAGATGGACACATGGTATAAGTTAGTCACCTTCCTCTAGCCAACATAAAAGGCATGTCCCACTTCTCTCCTCCCTATCTCCATCATTAGACCACTAATCTTCACGAAATCAAGTCTGCCATTTTTGTAAAGAAGAGAGGAGATGATTGAAGACATCTCGCAGTGATCGACACCCTAGAACATAAGTTCTAGCATGGTCCCTTCCAAGGAAAACTCCACTAAACTACCAAATCAAGGTCTTTTGAGCCGATGTCTCACTTAAATTTTGGATCTAAAGATCTAGCACCACGCGTGATGGTAGGAAGCTCACCTGCTTTTCGGCCATGGTCCGAGTCCTTCTCCTCGGCACATGTCAGTGTTCGGTTTCAGGCAGTACAGTTTTGTTCTTCGTTCTTTTTGGTCAATATTCAGTTCGATGAAGGAGATGGGTAAGGTTTCGCTTATAAAGAACAAATTATGAGATCTAGAGTTGACGGTTGTCATTCCACATGTCACCCCTTCATTGGACCGTCCCCTTTTATATCATAAAATAAACCTTCGAAAGAGGACAACATCATTTACGTATCGTATGAACTGTTCCTGTGGTATTATAGTTCGCACTTTCCTTCCAGTCTGAAGCAACAAGTCATCATAGAAAAACACCATGTCCATTCGTCGAGTGTACTCAACAAATTGTCGAGACCTCTCGACGAATCGTCGAGTCTACTCGACCAGTTCACTGACTGCTTGTGGAATTCATTCAGCCTATCTTGACGAACTCGTCGAATCTACTTCATGAATTTGTCGATGTTACTTGACGAATCTACTCAGTCCCTTTTGACAAACCCGTTGAATCTGCTTGACGAATTTTATCGAGACTACTCAATGCTTTTGATTCTTCTCGATGAAACTGATGATTACTCGACGAAACTGATGATTAGTCGACGAAACTGATGATCACTCGACGAATTCTATTGATTGCTCAAGAAATTCCTGATTTCTCGAAGTCCTGTCTCAACTCTGCCATGACCTTGGGTTCTCTCCCAAATTTTTCTGCCAGCTCAAGTCACCATAGTGACACCAAAACACGTACGAGAAGTCTAGATCGAAAGGGGATGTAACAAATCCTATAAACAAATAAAAGAGCCCCCCCCCCCCCGAAATAGAGTTTAGCCTACGGTTAACAATGTATGAGGTATACAAGGTAAGTGTTTAAATTTACCTTGGGGAAATAACTCCGGTTAGTGTTGTTGCATAAGATCCATAGGCTCCCATGTGTACTGCTCTTTTCCATGGTTGGACCATAGGACCTTTTCCAAAGAAACACTTTTTTGTCTTAGCCTTCGTACTTCAGTATCTACTACTAGCGCATGCTCTATCGGAACAAATCTATCAGGAGCCATGGGCCCAGATGTAGCGATGTCAAACTGCTCATGTCGAAGAAGCATCTTTCTAAGGGAAGATATATAAAAGAAATCGTGTAAGTTCTTTAATTCATATGTTAGTTCCATCCTATAATCCAAGGGATCGATCTTCTCCAAAATGGTATAAGGCCCATTATATCACGGGTTAAGCTTCTTTCTTCCACAAATACATGACACCGCTTACATAAGCCTAATCTTTAAAAATAACATGTCACCCACTTGGAATTCCACCATCCTGAGTTTCGCATCCTAGTACTTCGCTTGCCGACTCTGAGCCTCCGGCATTCTTTCTCGGATCAACCTAATCAGAGCATCAGTGTCATTGATGTACTCCACTCCCAACACCTTAGGATCCTCATCATGAACACATGATAAAGGGCTTCTGTACCTCCTACCGTAGAGTGCTTCATAAGGTGTCATCCTGATTCTTACTTGTGGCTGTAATTATATGAAAACTCTACCAATGGTAGAAGTCTCTCCCACGGCTCTCCCTTATTCAAAATGCATAACCGTAGTATGTCCTCCATAGTTCTGATTGTTCTCTCAGACTGGCCGTCAGTCTGAGGGTGAAAAGTCATGCTGAAGGTAATGCGATAGCCCAAATATGCCTAAACTGCCCTCCATTCCTTAGAGGTGAAGCGACCATCATGGTCCGAGATTATTGTGTTAGGCACCCCATGATACCGAACAAAATGCTCCCTAAAGAGACGCACTAACAAATTAACATGACCCTCCTTCCTCATTGGGATAAACCTGACAACTATTATCAACCGATACGCAATCACCAAAACTGAATCACTCTCGGAGTAAGATTGGGGAAGGTCGTGAATAAAATCCATGGAAATATCCTCGAACTTTCACTCTGGGATGGGCAATGATTGAAATAGTCCACCAGAGCTCTTGCACTCCACTTTCACCTTTTGGCAAACCTCGCGTTATGTAACATTATACGTAAAATCTCTCCTCATTCCTGGCCAAAACATGGTCCTTCGCATGCCAGTGTACATCTTGGCAATTCCATGATGCACAGAATACTTGGTGCAATGCGCTTCTCTCATGATGTCTTCCCAAATTCCACCATCTGTGGGAATGTAAAGTCTATCATGGAAATGAATGAGGTGTTTATTTTTATGTGTATCCCTCTGCTGATCCTCCCATAATTGCTTGGAACACAGGGGCCAAGGCAACATCTTTCCCTTGCTCGACCCGAATTCATTCTCGAAAGTCACAAACTATACTAATGGCGGCCAGATACTCCATATAAGCATCGAGACAAGTCTTAAACACCAGTATTATCTCCATCTCTTCAAGTAATCTAGCTAGCTTAATAACCATTAGTCGAGACTCGGGGCTCGACGCGGGTTCCTTCCTGCTTAGAGCATCCTCCACTGAGTTTGCTTTTTTGAGGTAGTAGTTCAATATAAATTCGTAATCACATAGAAACTCCAACCACTGCCATTGTCTCATGTTTAGATCTTTCTGAGTTTGTATATACTTCAAGTTCTTATAATCTGAAAAGATCTCGCAGTGAATGCCATAAAGATAGTGTCTCCAAATATTCAGAGGGAATACCACTGCTCCCAGCTTTAAGTCATACATCGGGTAATTCACTTCATGATTCTTAAGTTGTCTAGAAGCGTACGTAATCACATGTTGTGTTGCATCAATACTACCCCCATGCCCTGATAAGATGCATCAGTAAAAATTTGAAATCCTTCCTTTCTTGATGGTAGGGCTAGAATTGGTGCGGAGGTAAGACGTTCCTTTAGCTCTTGAAATGGAGCCTCACACTTGGGCGTCCACACAAAATGTAACACCCCAAATCCCAGGTTTGGGAAAAAGTTGGGTGACAAGGCCTGGGACACGGGCGTATCCCAGGACGTGTCCTGCTCAGGTGAGCAGTCACCGAGTGGTCGACGAAAATTTGTTCGATGAAAAACATGAGGGAACACGCCCTATGACACGGGCATGTCAGAGGCCGTGTCCACCTCTGCTCGACGAACTACAACTCGACGAAATTGAGTTGGGGCGTGTCTAGTGCCGTGTATGGGCACACGGCCTGTAACACAGTCGTATCACAAGCTATGTACTTTTCTGCACGTTACAAAGGCATTGAGGCCTGGTGAACACGGGCATAACACGGGTGTGTCTTAGGGTACACAGCCTGCGACACACGTGTATCACTGGCCGTGTCCCGATCGGGTTGAGATTGATTTTGTGCAGCCTGATGTACACGACCACAGATACGGGCATGTCTGAAGGCGTGACAGGTGACACGGCCCGTGACACGGGCGTGTCCCATGGGCATGTACTGGTCTGGATAAGTCAGTTGTGTACTGCTTAAGGTACACGGCCTGGGACACGGGCATGTGACAGGCCGTGTCAGGAAAAAAATAGACTTTTGTGACAAAATTGTGGCCGTCCATTTTCTCAGCTAGGATCCAATGGCTGAGAGCCCTCCCTGCTTCCTTAAGGCCGAAAACCGAGAATTAAAATCTCATTTGAGTTAGGCCATCTTCTTTCTAAAGCTCAGAGAAAAAGGAGAGGAAGAAGAAGGAGGAGGAAGAGGAGCCGGCCATCGGTGGAGCTGCGGAGTTCTGGTTAGAGAACCGAGGCCAGCGTTGTGGAGGCAAAGCCGCTACGGCGCTTTCCAGTCGACTAGGAATCCGTGGCTCCAAAGCATTCTTCAAGGGTAATGACTTTTCTTCTTAGCCATGTGAAGGCTTCCTTTTTGGCATGTGCATCTGATTTCCCCACCAGAGGGTGGCTTATTATGGGAGTCTCTTGGGTTGATTAATGGAATCCCCAATCTTTTGTCATATAGATCCGGAAAAAGAGTACGGAATAGGCATGCTGTGTGAAGCCCATCCGTACAGGTTAGTCTGGATTGGTGATGTTGCATATATGTATCGGAGAAGACTCCGTGATAAATGTGTAGTTTAAGGACTCGCCGGGTTAGACCTGCGAAGGGAAGTAACAGGAAGTACTGGAGTGGTAGTCCAGGAAGATACCCATATAATGCTTGCGATGTTGGGTTGTACCTGTGAAGGGAAGTAGCAGGAAGTACTGGAGTGATAAGCCAGGAAAATACCATTGATGCTTGGAATGCTTGGTGGGTTGTTCCTATGAAGGGGAGTAGCAGGAAGTACTGGCTTGACAGTCCAAGAAAATACCCTCAAGTGGATGCTATGATGTACGGTTAAGCCTAGGGATGGAAATTGAGTTTTGTCGCTAACGTGACGTGTGACTCCTAGGTAACCGATCAATGTGAAGACATTTCCATGAGAATGGGCTGGTTATGTGTGGACTAATGAGTTCACCTAAAGGAAACAAGTAAGGTGAAACTGACCCACGACTTTTATGTAGCCTCAAGTACGACGTACTCGGTGATGGCAAGGCGACTTGAGCAAAGGGGGGTGGATGATCCGACCTGTGTTATGTCCGTCCGACATGAGACCTGAAGGTGTGGTCTGTCGGAGCACATATCAAGAGTCTTAGGCATGTGCGCCATGACACAATAGGGGGCTACGGGCCAATCCCTGGTCATTAAGACTGCAATTTCCAGCTGCACTCCATGGAGTAAATGCTCAATGTTTTACCGTTGTGTTGCGACCCTGATACGATGGTGGGAAACTAGTTCGCTGGTACACCAATAATGTGCCCTGAGTGCACGAATTGTCGGGCTGCATGGCTGACGGTTGTGATGGAATGTATGTGCGTGAGAGCACAATGTATATATCTACCTGTGAAATGCTTTGCCTGCAGGGAAGAAATACCACTGCCCCGGGAAAGAGGTAGGGTCATTATAAAATTGGTCAGTTGAATGCTGACTGTTGCCTTATTTGCCACCGTTGGGTGGGATGTCCTTGTACAGGTGCTGGAGAACCAAGCGGGACACATAAAGGCTGAGTCCCTACTGCTGTTGTTGTTGCTGCTGCTGTCACTAGCCCTTGAAGGCTAAGCTTAAAATGCTATGTTTTGTTATATGTGGCTGGCCTGTGCGCCAATGTTTAAGGCCACTGTTATGCAAAGACTTGTAAGGCCATAATGCCAAGTGATTTGTATTTGATGAACATTCATGTTATATATAAATGTGGATCTTTATATGGTGGACATTCAGGTTTGGAGTTCAATGTCGTGTTATAAGCATCCGCTAGAATGATTTTGTGTTAGGATGCGCAACTCTGGTATCATTCCATGATTTCGCCGTCTGTTTTGTGGTATTTGTTGTGGGGCCCCGGCCAGACCTTCTAGTATATACTATGTGAACGGATGGAGTCGTTACATTTTTGGTATCAGCTGTCTCGGTCTTTCCCTTTCGAATTTGTGATCGAATTATTTTGTGGGGTGGAGAGAACGTGTCTATGTGAACCATGTTAACACTAATGAACTCGTGAATATCCATTTTAGGAATGCAAATACATGTGTTTGAGGAACCTGCGCGTTCCTATCTTGTTGATATTACTTGTGTGTGGTCGCTAATGTGCGTTTCTTGTTCACCTATAGGTGACGCGAAGTGGTGCTGGGCAATCGGAGCCCCAGTGTTCTGATGAAAGTACGGCACCAGCTGAGGTGCCTACACCTCCGCCTTCTGCGGAAACTGTGCAATTAGTTGCTGAGGCATTGTTTGCCATGATTCAAGTACAACTTCTTGGTCAGGCGCAAGGGCAAGCACAGCTGTAATTTAGGCCAGAAAAGGTGGCGGCGAGGCCAGAACCTATTGAGGATATGGATCCTAAAGCAGCTACAAGGCAGTTGAATTAGTTCATGAGCTTTAACCCGCCTATGTTTTCGGGAGTAGGATCTCCTATGCAGCCTGAGGATTGGTTGTCGCGCGTCAAGCTGATAATTATGGCGATCGGGACGGAGGAAGATCAGAAGGTCCCTTTAGCCACCTTCTTACTAGAAGGAGAGGCGCGTTTATGGTGGGACGAGATGGAACAACACCACTTAGCGGGGAGGCCGTTAACACAAGTGACGATTGAGGAATTCTCCCGACTCTTCCTGGCAAAGCACCTCCCGGTGGCACAGTGCATTACCATGGAGAATGAGTTCCAAAGGCTGAAGCAAGGAGAGGGAAGTGTTGACATGTACCTGCATGTGTTCACGAGGTTGGGACGGTATGTGGGTTTGATCTTTGTTGATGAGTAGAGGAAGGCGAATAGGTTCTACGAAGGATTGCAGGATGAATTGCAGTTCCTGCTCTCTTGTTCCGTGAACCAAGGCTTCTAGACATTAGTTGATACTGCGTGCGTGCTGGAAAAGGACATGAATAGGGTTCAAGGGAAGAGGGCCATGGCTGTGACACCGCCGGAGTTCAAAGTGCCCCGACCTGGGAAATCATACAATAAAAAGAATCCAGGCAAGAGGTCCAAGTCGACTGGACAAGCTCCTTCTACGGTTCCATCGGGTGCAATGCCTGGGGCCTCTTCAAGGCCGGATACTCATACGTGCTTTACATGTGGAAAAGTGGGGCATATAGCCTGTGACTGTCGGGTTGTTCCACCGAAAGGAGAAAATAAGGCGGGAGTTTCGTATGCTGAGAAGGGAAAAGCAGTGGTGGAGTCCTCTGCATCTCAGGCATAGCCCCGAGTCTATAATGTTGTCCTGCAGGAGTCCATTAAGCAGAGTGACGTCGTCATAGGTACGAGTTAAGTTATTGATTGCTTTGCTTATTGCATGCTTTCTTTGTTGTATATTTGTATGTGGCTTGTGTGTGACACGATTTCCACAGGCTTTGTGATGATTCAGAATACGCTAGCGCGAGTACTGTTTAATACGGTTGCTTCGCATTCGTTCCTGTCTAAAGATTTCATAGCTCGACTTGGGATACCTAGTCGTGTGAAGATAGATAGCATCAGGGTGGTGTTACCGAATGGTTGTTTGATGCTTCCTGATAAAGCTTGCGATGTGGCGGTGCAAATAGGAAGTCAAGATTTCTGTTTGACTGCATTTGTATTGCTGATATCGGAATTCAATGTGATCTTTGGTATGGATTGGCTCACGGAGCAGCATGTCTTGATTGATTGTATTGCCAAAGATATCACGTTGGGCCAAAATACCGAGCAAGAGACGAAGTTCGCAGGTATGTGGGGAGTTGGCGGGACGTTGATGTCTGCACTCCAAGTCATCAAGTCTGTTCGGAAAGGTATGGAGGTATACTTAATGCTGATTCAGGCTGTTGGGCCAAAGGCCAGTGTGAGCGATGTTCCGGTGGTATCGGAATTTGCATATGTGTTTCCCAAGGATATCCCTGGGCTACCACCCTAGCGAGAGATTGACTTCACGATCAACTTGGTGCCAGGTGCGGAACCTGTGGCCCGCTCGCCATATCTCGTCGTGCCAAAGAAAATGGCGGAGTTGAAAGTCCAACTGCAAGATTTGCTAGAGCAGGGTTATATACGTCCAAGCATGTCGCCTTGGAGCGCGCCTGTTCTGTTTGTGAAATAGAAAGACGGTGGTTTGCAGTTATGTATTGATTACTGTGAACTGAATAAGCTGACAGAGAAGAACAAGTATCCGATTCTACGGATTGATGAGTTATTTGATCAGCTGGTGGGATCAACGGTCTACTTCAAATTGGATTTGAAGTCTGGTTATTATCAGTTGAGGATTCGGGAAGCTGACATTCCCAAGACAGCATTTGGAACACATTACGAGCATTATGAGTTCACGGTAATGTTGTTTGGGCTGTGCAATGCGCCATCGGTGTTTATGGACCTGATGCACCGAACGTTCCGAGAGTACCTGTAATTGTTCGTGATTGTGTTCATTGATGATGTCCTGGTGTACTCAAAGTCTGCAGTCGAGCACAAAAAGCACTTGCGGTTGGTGTTGAATACTTTGAGGAAGAATAAGCTCTATGGCAAGTTCTCGAAGTGCGAGTTTTGACTATCGTCAGTGGCTTTTCTGGGCCATATGGTAAGTGGAGAGGGCATAGCATTGGATCCGGCAAAGATAAGGGCCATACAAGAGTGGCCAGTGTTGTTTTCGGTGGCCGAAGTCAGGAGCTTACTTGGACTAGCGGGCTACTATAGACGATTTGTTGCAAACTTCTCGCGGATCACTTTGCCTCTAACCACACTGAGGAGAAAGGATCAGAAGTTCATTTGGAAGCCGGAGTGCACGCGAGCTTTTAAAGAGCTGAAGTGTCGGTTGACCACGGTGCCTGTGTTGACATCGCCATGTGGTATTGGCGGATTTGAAATCTACAGTGATACTTCAAGATGCGGCTTAGGCAGCATTCTTCTGCAAAATGGGAAAGTGATTGAGTATGGCTCTCACCAGTTGAAGGTGCATCAGCGAAATTATCCCGTCCACGACCTAGAGTTGGCGGGGGTGATCTTTATACTGAAGTTGTGGCGGCATTATCTGTATGGCATGAAAGTGGAAATCTGTACAGACCACAAGAGCCTAAAATACTTACTGGAGCAGAAGGACCTGAATATGCGACAATAAAGGTGGTTGGAGTTCCTTGGGGACTACACCTTTGTGATTCATTATAATCTCGGGAAGGGAAATGTGGTCACTGATGCCTTGAGTCGGAGAGCTCCGACAAGGGCAAATTGGTTGCAGAGCCACGATGAACGTCTAATCCAGGAGTTGGAAGCATTAGAGATTTCTTGTGTTGACTAGAATTCAATAGCCGACACATGTTTGAACTGGACGGAGGTGCAGTGTGACATTGCGGACAGGGTTCATCGAGCAACGGAGCTGGATGCAAGTCTCCAACGCTATGCCAAGGATGGGCAAGAGGGAAAACTCTCCTGGGATGACGGCCTTTTGAGGAAAGAGGGCCGTTTGTGCATCCCAAGTTTGGGTAAACTACGAGAAGAGTTGATGTACGAAGATCACTATACGAAGTACTCAATTCACCCTGGGAGCAGAAAGATGTTTAGAGACATGAAGAAGCTGTTCTGGTGGCCAGGACTGAAGAAAGATGTCGCTCATTATGTGGCCAAATGCCAAACTTGTGCTTTGGTAATGGCGAAATGCCAGAAGCCTGGCGGTTTCTTGAAGTCGTTGACAATTCCGAAATGGAAGTTCGATGATATTTCCATGGATTTCGTGCACGGGATGCCGAGATCTCAGCACGGGAATGATTCAATCTGGGTGATTGTCGATCGGCTGATAAAAGTGGCTCACTTCCTTCCAAACAAATGAGACGATTCCGTGGAAAGTTTGGCAAAACTGTATGTTGAACAGATTGTACAGCTACATGGCGTTCCTCGGAGCATCGTCAGCGATCGAGATGGGCGATTTATTTCGACTGATTGGAGGTTGGTCCATCAGCTGCTGGGCATGAAGTTGATTTTTAGTACGGCCTTTCATCCCCAAACGGATGGCCAGACTGAGAGAACCAACAGAATAATGGAGGATATGCTCTGAATGTGCGCCCTAGACTTTGACAAAAGATGGGAAGATCATCTCTATTTGGTGGAGTTTGCCTACAAAAATAGCTACCAAGCGAGCATCGGTATGTCATCGTTTGAAGCTCTGTATGGTCAGAAGTGTCGTACACTGTTGGCTTGGGCAGAAGCATGTGAAATCAAAGTGTATAGGCGCAACGAAGTCGATGAAGCGAACTCAACGATACACACAATCCGAGAGAGGCTACTGATCGCCTAAGATCGTCAAGCGAAATACTAGAACGCCAAGCATCGTAATGTGGAGTTCGTGGTGGGTGATTGGGTATACTTGAAGATCAAACCCTAAAAAGGCGTATCCAGGATTCAGCGACTGAAAAAGTTGAGTCCGAGATATCTTGGTCCGTTCGAAGTGGTAGAGCGAGTTGGGGAAGCTGCATATCGGCTAGCTCTTTCGGTAGACTTGGGTGGATTACATGATGTGTTTCACATATCAGTGCTTCGAAAAGCTGTGAAAGATCCAACTCAAGTTATCGAGACTGATCGTGTGTCGGTGGAGCATGGGCTAATGATAAAGTTAGGACCATTCGGATCGAGGATCGTGTCGATAAACAGTTGTGGAATAAGATGATCGGGAGGGTCAATGTCTGGTGGGAAAATTGTGGCCGTGAGGAGCTAACATGGGGGCGAGAGCAGATCATGCAAGCTGAATATCCCGAGTTCTTTGTGTAAATGTTCTGTAATGTGTGTCGAGTTGTATTAACCGTTTATGGAATAAAACAACTTGTGTTTGACTTCCTTCTTGTGTGCATTTTTCGGGGACGAAATTTTTTGTAAGGAGGGGAGGATTGTAACACCCCAAATCCCAGGTTTGGGGAAAAGTTGGGTGACACTGCCTAAGACACGGGCGTGTCCCAGGGCGTGTCCAACTCGGGTGAGCCGTCGGCAAGTGGTCGATGAAAATTTGTTTGACGAAAAAATGAGGGAACACGCCCTCTGACACGGGCGTGTCAGAGGCCATGTACTCCTCTGCTTGACAAACTTCAATACGACGAAATTGAGCTGGGGCGTGTCTAGTACCGTGTATGGGCACACGGCCTGTGACACGGGGGTGTCATAGGCCGTGTCCTTTTCTGGACGTGCCCAAGGCATTGAGGTCTGGTGAACACGGGCACGACACGGGTGTGTCTTAGGGTATACGTCCTGTGACATGGGCGTGTCACTGGCCGTGCCCCAATCGGGTTGAGATTGATTTTGTGCAGCCTGATGTACACGACCATAGACACGGTCATGTCTGAAGGCATGTCAGGTGACACAGCCCGTGATACGGGCGTATGCCATAGGCGTGTACTGGTCTGGATAAGTCGGTTGTTTACCGCTTAAGGTACACGACCTGTGACACGGGCGTGTCGAAGGATGTGTCAGGCAAAAAATAGCCTTTTGTGTCAAAATCATGGCCGTCCATTTTCTCAGCTTGGATCCAATGGATGCGAGCCTTCCCTGCTTCCTTAAGGCTAAAAACTAAGAAGGAAAATCTCATTTGAGTTAGGTCATCTTCTTTCTAAAACTTAGAGAGAGAAAGAGAGGAAGAAGGAGGAGGAGGAAGAGGAGCCGGCCACTGGTGGAGCTGCGGAGTTTCAGTTAGGGAACCAAGGCCAGCGTTTTGGAGGCAAAGCCGCTGCGGTGCTTTCCAGCCTACTAGGAATCCATGGCTCCTAAGCATTCTTCATGGGTAACGACTTTTCTTCTTAGCCATGTGAAGGCTTCCTTTTTGTCATGTGCATCTGATTCCCCCACCAGACGGTGGCTTATTATGGGAGTCTCTTCGGTTGATTCATGGAATCCCCAATCATTTGTCATATAGATCTGGAAAAAGAGTACAGAATAGGCATACTATGTGAAGCCCATCCGGACAGGTTGGTATGGATTGGTGATGTTATATATACGCACCGGATAAGACTCCGTGATAAACATGTAGTTTAAGGAGTCGACGGGTTATACCTGCGAAGGGCAGTAGCAGGAAGTACTGGAGTGGTAGTCCAGGAAGATACCCGTATAAAGCTTGTGCTATTGGGTTGTACCTGTGAAGGACAGTAGCAGGAAGTACTGGCGTGATAAGCCAGGAAAATACACTTGATGCTTGGAATGCTTGGTGGGTTGTGCCTGTGAAGGGGAGTAGCATGAAGTACTGGCTTGGCAGTCCAGGAAAATACTGTTAAGTGGATGCTATGATGTACAGTTAAGCCTAGGGATGGAAATTGAGTTCTGTCGCTAACGCGAGGCATGGCTCCTAGGTAACCGATGAATGTGTAGCCATTTCCGTGAGAATGGGCTGGTTATGTGTGAACTGATGAGTTCACCTAAAGGAAACAGGTAAGGTGAAACCGACCCGCGCCTTTTATATAGCTGCGAGTATGTCGGACTCTGTAATGGCAAGGTGACTTGAGCAATGGGGGTGTATGATCTGACCTGCGCTATGTCCGTCCGACGTGATACCTGAAGGTGTGGTCTGTTGGAGCGCATAGAAAGATTCTTAGGCCTGCGCGCCATGACACAATGGGGGGCTACGGTCCAATCCTGGTCATTAAGACTACAATCTCTGGCTGCACGCCATGGAGTAAATGTTCAATGTTTTACTGTTGGGTTGCGACCCTAATACGTCGGTCGGCAACTGGTTCGCCGGTACACCAAGAATGTGCCCTGAGTGCATGGATCGTCGGGCCGCGTGGCTGACGGTTATGATGGAATGTATGTGTGTGAGAGCACAATGTAATATCTGCCTATGAAATGCTATGCCTGCAGGGAAGAAATACCACTGCCCCGGGAAAGGGGTAGGGTCGTTATAAAATTGGTCAGCTGATTGCTGACCGTTGCCTTGTATGCCACCATTGGGTGGAATGTCCTTGTACAGGTGCTGGAGAACCAAGCAGGGCACATAAAGGCTGAATCCCTACTGCTGTTGCTGCTGCTGCTGCCGCTAGCTGTTGAAGGCTAAGCTTAAAATGTTTTTTTTTGTTATATGTGGCTGGCATGCGCGGCAATGTTTAAGGCCACTGTTATGCAAAGACTTGTACGGCCATAAGGACAACTGATGTGTATTTGGTGAACATTCCTATTATATATAAATGTGGTTATTTAAATGGTGGACATTCAGGTTTGAAGTTCAATGTCATGTTATAAGTTTCCGCTAGAATGATTTTGTGTTAGGATGTGCAACTCTGGTATCATTCCGTGACTTTGCCGTCTATTTTATGGTATATGTTGTGGGGCCCCGGCCGGACCTTGTAGTATATATTATATGAACGGATGGAGTCGTTACACAAAAGGTACAGTCCTTAGTGGCACACACCTTGGATGGATCTACTGCTACTCCAGCACCACTAATAATATGGCCCAATAAAGTAACTTCACGGAGCCAAAACTCACACTTGCTGAACTTAGCAAAGAAACAGTGTTCCTTTAGTTACTTTAAAACTAAGGAAATGTACTTTGCATGTTCCATCTCGGTCCTCGAGTATATCAAAATGACATCAATAAAAATGAAGATAAAAGCATCCAAATACGGCTCAAACACCCTATTTATCAGTCTCATGAACGCAGAAGGGGCGTTTATGAGTCCAAACGGCATCATAGTGAATTCGTATAACCTGTATCTTGAGATAAACGCTATTTTCTGGATATCTTCTTCATTTATCCTCAACTTATAGTACCCCAATTACAAATCAAGCTTGGAGAACTAATGCACTCCCACCAACTGATCGAATAGCTTGTCAATGCAAGGAAAATGATAGATGTTCCACACTTTCAGTCGTTTGAGCTCCCAATATTCTATACACAATCGCAGAGAACCATACCTTTCTTAACAAACAAAATAGGTGCTCTCCAAGGTGATGAACTGGGATGAACAAACCCAGATTCCACTAACTCTTTTAACTGAACCCTAAACTCTGCTAGTTTCTTTGGATCCATCATGTAGGGGTCCGAGAAATAAGATTGCACCCAGGACTAGAATAATTTGGAAGTCCAATTCCCTATGCGGGGGTAATCCAGGTAGCTTTTCATGAAAAACCATAAGAAAGTCATGCACCACTAGTATGTCCTTGATGCTAGTTACCATCACTTTTTGCTCAAAACATATCATGAACACCACATCCCCTTACTTATGGGCCTTAATGACCTGAATATAAGGTAACAGCAGTAGGGGTGCAAATCTAATACCTTGAGAAATGATCTCTGAATATCCAAGCCTCAAGGTAATCTGCTCTGTCGCACAGTCAATCCTGGCATGATGCCAATCTAGCCATGTCATACCCAAAATAAGATCAAATTCTGGCATCCCCAAAACTATTATATGGGTCATCTCGGAGCCGTCTGGGAGGCGTACTCTCCGAGTGACTCTAGTGAAATATACACACCATTTAGATTCTTCATGATGTATGTTGAGATGAATGAATGAGCGGCACCGGTGTCAAATAGTGTGCAGGCGGGTCTCACAATAATAATCATGATGCATAAATATTATATTATAGTAATTTCAAGACTAGAGTTTTAGCGCAATCTCAGGCATGCTCGGGATGAATGTTTATAAGCATATCAATTTGACTACGAGGTACCTGCAATGACATCTTGTGGGTCCCGCTCCTGAGTTATATCCAAAGAAAATACCTGAGCTCGAGCAAATCCAGATTTTCTACCTTGTGGTCCTCAAACTTGACCATGTCCTTGTCCTCGCTGAGCTGCTGGAGGAAATACTTGATGATTTGGAATACTTAGAACCAGCTGCAAGCAAAAATGTCGGATATAGCCTGGCTGGTGATAATGGAAGCAACCTTCCCTAAAGTGCTCTGTATGATGTCGATATGCATGATATTACTTGAACGTGGGTAGTGCAACCTGTGGGGCTAGACGCTCCATTCTAAAATTGTGATGAAATCATCTGCCACCTCCTCCTGGGTTTCCACCTCTACCTCTGGCAAGCTGCCTCCACATACTAGCTCCCGCCTCCATTACTCCTTCTGTTTTTATCTTATGATATCCTAGACCCCAAGATGTTTCGCCTCCAATCATTTCACCATGTCCATTATCTAAGCAACACTCAATTCAGTTATAAACAAAAGATCCTCCCACAGGGCGTCTCGCAAACCTTTATAGAACCACTTCACGTACCCACAATCATCCAAATCATAGGAGTTAACAAAACTAGAAAGGTACTGAAACTCTCATTGGTACTCTACAACTGATTTTGATCACTATTTCAGTTGTAGGAACCTTTCTTCTAGTTCTTCTCAAACAGTCAAGGGAACGAAATACTCTAGGAAAATATTGAGGAACACATTCCAACTGATGTATGTATAAATGTGTTCTTCGAAAGTGGATCCCATAAGGGACTTCTACGACCTCATTACGTGCAATTCTAGGAAGTATACTCCTAAGGTGACAGCCATAATGGCTGGACATCGGATTCTGGCAATCAACTCCAACACATAATGTAACAACTCCATCCGTTCATATAGCATATAATAGAAGGTCCGGTCGGGGCCCCACACCATATGCCACAAAACAGGCGGCGAAGTTACGAGTTGATATCAGAGTTGCGCATCCTAACACATAGCATTCTAGCGGAAGCTTTTAACATAAATACTGAACTCCAACCATGAATGTCCTCTATAGATATATAAAGCCCAGTTATATATAAACTCTCGAGGAATGTACAGCAAATACACTATTGTTTGGCATTATGGCCTTACAGTTCATCTTTATAAGAGTGGACTCCCAACATCGGCTCTCAGGCTAGCCAGATAAGAACAAAACATAATATTTTTTTAGCATAGCCTTCAAGGGCTAGCAGCAGCAGCAACATGGACTTCTGCCTTTACATGTCCCGCTCGGCTATCCAGCACCTGCACAAGGACAGCCCACCCAACGATGGCAAACAAGGCAACGGTCAGCATTCAACTGACCAATTTATAACGACCCTACCCCTTTCCCGGAGCAGTGGAATTCCTCCCCTGCAGGCATAACAATTCATAGGCAGATATATAATATATATCACACATTGTGCTCTCACGCACAAACAATCCATCATAACTGTCGGCCACATGGCCCGACGATCCGTTCACTCCGGACACATTCTTGGTGTACCGGTGAACCAGGGTCCCACCACTGTTCTAGGGCCGAAACACAACGGTAAGATTGTGTATTAAGTCTTTTTGGCGCGCAGACCTAAGACTCTCATTATGCGCACCAACTGACCGCACTATCAGTGTAACATTCCTCAAACAACCAGACCCCTAGCTGTGGTTTTTTCATGACTAGGTCATGACAAAACCCTAGGAAACCCAGGAAGGCCAAGTGAACCTAAGAATGTAGGTGAGACCACTATGGTCTGCAAATAGTAAATTTCTGAACCCTAGTTTAAGATAATCATGGAGCTTCACCAAGACTTCAAGACCCCACCATGGTCTCACCAATCCATTATAAGGTCCATTAGAGCCCTAAGGGTCCATTGGAGTCGACCTAGGGTGGCCAAGTTGACCTAGAACAACTCTAGGTCTAAATTGGGCAAGGTGCCCTAACTAAGGGCAGTGTGCCCTAGTAAAGCCCAACTAACCCTACAAGGGTCTTCCTAGACCTAAAGTGGGGTCAATGTGTCACTAAGGACCCATGGAGGGCAGTCAAAGTGGTTAAGTTGACCAAAGTCAACTCTAACCCTAAATGGGTCAAACTGACCTACATAGGGTCAACTGACCTTCCCTTAGCCAAGTGGATCCCCCTCATGCCCTCCTAACCCTAAAGTGAGGTCAATGGGTCACCTAGGACCAATTGAGGTCAACTCTATAGCCTAAGTTGACCCAAGTCAACCTTAGCCCTAAAAAGGTCAAAGTGCCCTAACTAAGGGTCAAGTGACCTATAGTGTGCAAGTTGACCCTACCCGCATACTTCTATACTTCAGGGGAGGCCCATAGGTCACCAATGACCCATTGGGGTCAGCCCTAGTGGCTAATTTGACCAAAGTCAACCCTTGGGTCAAAGTGGTCAAAATAGCCTAAATGGCTTACTCAAGCCCAGTCCAGGTGGGCTAGGCCTAGGCAAGTGTGGCCCATTGGTCTAGGAGGTGGAGAGACACATTTTCGGCCCACCAAATTCAGAATTGGGTGACTAGGAGAGAGAAAGAGGGAGTTACCTAAAATTGGAGGAGAGAGAAAGAGGAGCTTAATGGCCATCATGGTCATGGAGGCCCCATAACACCCCCCCCCCCCCCTGGATGGGGATTTAACTCCTTGGAGGCAGGGGAGGAGTTTTCAAGAGGTGGCCGGCCAGTGGAGTAGCTCAGCTTTTCAAATTTGGTGAAACCAAAAATCACCATTAAGGGGCTTTAATGGTGTAATGAAGATTTGGGGAGTTACAAACCTCCTCTCCCCAATTCCTTCATTATAGACCTTCTACAGGCCAAGGGGAAGAGTTTCCCCCGATCAGATAACAGTCACAGAGAATTTGTTATGGAGGTTGCAGAGGAGCCGAAGCTTGGTGGTCGGAAATGGCGAGGAGGCACAACACCCGCTCTCAGACCGCGATTCAGGTCCTCCTCCACTCCTTTTTCCATGGGTAGATCTTAGTAATCCTTAGGGTCAAGTTTTGGGCTCAATCGAGCCCGATCGGGAGAGCTTCTCTCCAAGTTTTTCCGCAAAAAAAATTACTCAGCGGGTTCGCCGCAATGGGCCCCTCCGGCGGCTGTGCCGCAGCCTGGCGACAACCACGACCTCAACGGAGGTGGTGGTGGCGGTGGCGGCGGTGGCTGGCCAAGGATGTGCCTGGGTGGCCGGCGGCAGGGAGTTGAAGATGGCCCAGGAAAATTCAATCCAGGCCGTTGGCGCATGGGGACGATGACGGGATGCCATCCAAAAGTGCGCCAAGATTCGTGCAGAATAGGAATTAAACTATAAATTATACCATACATTTTAATGAATTTGTCACACTTTTTCTATTTAATGTTTTAAATCATTAAAAATACTTAGAGACTCTGTATGAGACAATGGTCAACATAAACATTGTAGCTTGGTGAGTCTGGTTTACTACAAAATTGGTTTGAACCAATTTGGGTGCCTGGTTTGACCAGAGCACTCATTTTGGTGGGGTCTATACCTAAGGCAAAGCAGAAATTAAAATCGATGCCCACCATCCATCTCTGGTCCAAATGACTTGAAATTTGGACAGAGAGTCACCCTAGATCATATCTATGTCCTGCCCAAAAATGAGAATTTTTGGGGACACGTTTTCTATAGTTTTGGAAATTATTTAATTTCTCTTGGGTATTTTAATTTAAGGACCAAATGACATCCAAACTCACCCAGATTTTGTTGAGTGGTGCTTGGTGTCATTATAAAGCTCTGGTTAAATTTCATCTCATTTGGAGGTGTTTTGAATTAAAATCATGCAAACCCTAGCCTTGCCTTAAAAAGGGTATTTTGGTCAATTGTGCACTTTGGGTTTTGGGTGGCCAAATCACCTCAACAGAGGTTGAAATTGGGGACCCTGACTTGGCATGGCTTTTATCACCTCCCCATGGAAGATGAGGTAGATTAGAATAGTTTTGCCCTAAGACCTAAGACCAAACCCTAAGGAAGGTCTTTTGTTTCTTGTGAAGGGAATGAGGTCAAAAGACCTTGAATGAATTTGAAATTTGGTAGGGAGGGTTGTAGGGTAGCTAAAGCCCTCTGGTAAAAGTATTAGGGGATTTGGAAAAGGGTAGGCCCCACAAAACCCTAACCCTAGATTAGGGCACAAAATTTGTAGTGCTAGAATAGGTTAGTAAAACTCCTTGAACAATAATGAAATTTGGGTAGTGTGTTCATAAGGATAGATTGATCCTTTGGTAATTTAATTGAGAATTTTGGAACATTAATTTTAGTACTTCCTTTATAAATACATGAGTTAGCCCTACCTATTTATCTCGATATTATGATCCCATTGCCCATTGGAAGTTCAGGAAAATTTGGCAGAGGGAATTTCAGGCTCTTTTGCTTATGTATGAATTTTATTAGAATTTTTGAATACATATTTGTAGTACCTACTTCACAAGCTCATTAATTTGGAAAATAGTTCAATAATTTATTTAGAGCTCACTACTTGATAATAATTTACGGAACTTGACTCAGAGCTTTTATATGTCCTTACAAGCATCCTTGAATTTTCTCAAAAGTTTTGGAAATGTTTTTGCTGCACTTGCCTCTTTAAATAGATTAAAATAGGTTATATTCAAAATTAGAATTAGAGGCTAAACCTTGCTTAAAAATTAGGATACTTTGTATTTTATGTTAAATAGTCATATTGAATGTAGTATAAATTTTGTGGATCATTTGTTTGTTGGACATTGGTACTTCATGTTCAAACTTGGGGTTTTGGATTACTAGAATAATTAAATAAATTATCAGTTAAATTAGGAAAATTATGAAATTCTGGATTTAGTCTAAAAATGTCTTGATAGACCCCCAATAATTATTATAGGGTTATGGGATGATTATTTTGAGTACCTTCCATTTTGCACTTCATATAGCTTATGTTGGTCTGCATTTAGTAAAACTGCAGAAGTTATGTTGGAATATGAATTTGGGCACATGAGTTGGGGTTAGATGTTTGCTGGTTTGGATAAATAAGAATGAGTTCATCATTGAAAGTTAGGATGAGTAAAGTGTTGGATTGGCTAGCGTTAGGTAGTGCTCGGGATCGACGAAAGATCGTCTTTCCCAAGGGGAGGAAGTGTCAAATACTCTACGGTTAGATCCCGTACAACAAGAAAAGGTTTGGGAAATTTGATAGCAACCAATAATAGTAAGTGCCTTGCAAAAGGGAGCTGTGGGCGCAATCTCATCATAGTTCCTAGTGCCTTCGAGAGCCCTTCACGGGATATACCTTCGGTAGTCCTGGGCTAACCTAAGTTGTAGGTAAAACTAAATTGCAAGAGTAACTAGTGTAACTATGGGTTCACTCTCACTCATCTTGATGTCTCGAAATGTTAGGTTGGGTCACTCGGGCAATAGGCTTGGTGGATTTGGTGATGGGCAGGTCGGCCCGGCGAACTTTGGCTCGGTTGTTGTTTGTGATGGGCAGGTTGGCCCGGCATGCTTTGGGTCGGCTATCGTTTGTGATGGACGGGTTGGTCCGGGGAGCTTAGGATCGGTGGTGATACAATACGTTTTCATGTGCATAAATTATAAGGTGGTAGGTCTTCAGTATTGGAGAGTTGATGCACTGATGCCTATACGTTGACTCGGCAAGTGTTGTTCAGCACTTGGCCAAATAAAGTCCGGTGCGCCAGCCGACAAGAGTATGCAGGAGCTCCGCTTAGTGCACCAATGTTAAGGCGTATGATAGGTCTGGCTGGTAGTGAAATTATCGGTTTAGCGGTGGGCGAGGCCCAACCCACCACTTCGGTTTGCCACTACGGAGGTATCCTGGGATGTTCAGCTCCAGAAAGGGGGAACTAAAGGTCTGTGTACACACACCTCAGAAAAAGAAGAAGAAGACAGCCATTGTGGCTCAAGAATCCTCTAGTAGCTCTGAAGAGCAAGTAGTCTTTACTCCTGATGATGAAGAGACAGGAAATGCTGGACAATCTCCAACAAGACAAGAAGATGCATAGAGGCAGGTGGAGCTACCCTCAGCAAGCCCAATTCACCTGGATCTAATCCAGGGGGAGCCTTTACTTGTGGATGAGCCAACTCCACTAGAAAGTGAACAGGCTACTCAAACCATACTTGAGGTAATCACTGAAATTAATCAATCAGATTTCACTATAGAGGAAGAAGTTTTGACAGATTTATTACCTGATATTCATCAGCAAACACAGATACTCCCTCAATCACAATATGTTATCATGGAGGACACATCTGTTGCAGATAAAGTGGTTGATGATATCAGAGATTCTCCAGCCCATTCTCAACGGGAATTTACCTTAGAGGAGTTATTTCCTGATCTTCTACAAACAGATTTTGAGATAAAGAAAGCTGCTGCTGAAGGGGATAAGGTCAATATTGAGGGGGAGCAAGTGGAGATTGTAGAGGAAACTCTAAGGAAAGAGACTGAGGAGCCAGGAGATGTTGAAGGGCCACAAAGGACTGAGAAGGATTCACATCCTAGTCCTAAGGACAGAGTGGATATTGCTAGCACATCTACTTCAGAGGATGAAGAGGCTGTTAGAACCAGAAAAGGAAGTTCCAGGTCTTCAAAAGAAGGAGCCAGAACTATAAGAATGCCCTACATACCATTGCTCCATAGCCTGCCCCATCTACTGACTATAGTTCACTAATGGTGGCTTTACAGATCAAGCTAGATGAGCAAAGAAAGGCTTTGCAAACTTATATGGATGAAGGACATAAGTCACTGCAATTTGATCTTGCACAAGACATAAAATCTATCAGATTTGAAGTAAATCTTAACAAGAAGGAAATGACTGACTGCTTCCATAAGGGAGGAAATGAAGTAGTTTATCTGGCCACACATCAAAAGAAAATAAAGACAAAACTCCATGAGCTAGAAGTGAAGCAAGGCTATGTCCTGGAAAACCAAATAAGGATGAATGATAATTTGACAGCTTCACATAATGCCATAGTAACTTAAATGAAGAATATGACTACTGCTCAGACTACAACAAGTGCTACTGCCAAGGCTGAATTTGTCAAACAATTGCAAGAGAGCCTAATTGCTGTTAAAACTGCTATTGAAGACTCTCAGAAGGCAATTACTGACAAGCTCCAAAGATTAAAACCCTTCTATAAAGATGGAGTAAACTATCTGAATGCACATATAAGGTTTCAGAAAGATGATCTGAGGGATCACATTGAGAGAGAAGTCATAAAGGGGGAGAGGGTATTAGTCAAGGCAGGCTCTGATCATGCCAAATGGATTTCAAATTCCATCAGAGCCACCCTTGGATATCCACCCTTATGTGATGATGACAATGTTACAGAGTCTGGAATCAATCCTGCATATCTTGGAGGAGAGCAAGCTGAAGTAGCTCAAGTGATATACCCTCCACCAGACTTTGACATGATCCATCAAGAGATACAGTCAATGTATAGTCCTCCTGAGGGAAATCAGAATGTCATCATAAAGAAAGTAGTTCAGCCTGTGCCAGAGGCAATACTGAAAGAACAAGAGCCTTATTAAAGGAACAAGAGACTCAATTGTCTAAGAAAAGATTCAGAGAGCAAGCTGAACTAAGGCCTTATTTTGAACAATGGAGCCCTGTTGGGTACATTGGTCAAATGTACCTGATTTGAAGTAGCCTCACCTAACTCAATGATATACATCATAGTGTATTTGATGTTTGTTTGAGTTACTTGTGCAGGTTAGGAATACACTGGACTGAAGCTAAAAATTCTAAGTCCATGTGTCGACACCCAGAGGGGAAGTGTCAACACTTGAGAAAGCTTGTGTCGACACCCAGACAAGCAGTGTCGACACTTGGAGTCATTGTGTCGACACCTGGGAAGAAGAGTCGACACCAGTCAGAAAGTGTCGACACTTGGAGCTGTGTCGACACTCAGTGTAGAAGAATGCAGAAAAGCGGTGTCGACACTTAGCAGAAGTGTCGACACCTAGAAGAGCTGAGTCAACACCAGAAAGTGTCGACACTTGAAGTAAGTGTCGACACTCAGCAAAAGTCTGCAAAATCTAAGTACAAGTGTCGACACTCAACACAATGTGTCAACACTATGCAGAAGAGTCAGCACTTGAAGTAAGTGTCGACACTCAAAACAATGTGTCGACACTATGCAGAAGAGTCAGCACTTGAAGTAAGTGTCGACACCCAGCACAATGTGTCGACACTTAGCTAAACACTCAGTATTTGAAGTAAGTTTCGACACTCAGCACAATGTGTCGACACACAACCAGAGGAGTCAACACTTGAAGAAAGTGTCGACACTCAGCACAATGTGTCGACACTTAGTTGAAGACTCTACACTTGAAGAAAGTGTCGACACAAGGAGCTGTGTCGACACTTAGCAAAGATCAGAAAAGTTACAAAATATTCTAAGTACAAGTGTCGACACTAAAGGAATGTGTCGACACTCAGCTGAAGAAACAAAAGTGAAGACTTGTGTCGACACCAAGAAGCAGTGTCGACACTTGACAGTTTCTACACATGAAGATGTGTCGACACAAAGGAGATGTGTCGACACTTAGAAGAATACAGTTAAAGAATGAAGTACAAGTACTTGTGTCGACACTCAATTTCAGTGTCGACACATGCAGAAGAAACTGTGTCGAGACATACAGGGAATTGTGTCGACACCTTGTAGACTTGTGTCGACACTTACACAACATGTGTCGACACTTGGCCTATAAGTGTCGACACTTAAGAACAGAAAGTCTCGACACTATCTGACAGTTAGAGGAATTTCAAGAAGTGACTGGTTGACAAGACAGCTGCCGATCCAGCCGGTCTACATCAACTGTCAGTGATATCAGAAGTCTGTTATGAACCGGACCAGCCGGTTACCATAAAGGAAGCCTATAAATAGGCATCTATAGTTTACAGAAACAGTTGTTGAAAAGATTGTTTAGATAATATAGAAGTGGTTGAAAAAGTTTTTACAGAGAGAGTTCAGATCTTTGTAAAAGTGGTATATTGAGTATCAACACAAGAAGATCTTGCCGTGCATCAGCAGATCTAAGAAGTTGGAGAGAGAGAGCTCCAACCAAGTATTCAGTCTTTGGAACTAAGGCTGAGAAGAAGAATTCAGAGTCATCTGGATTTCAAGAAGCAGAGGTCAAGGAACAACTGCAGAAGATTCAGACTTATTCAGTTCTAATCAAGAAGCTTTGAAGGAAGCTAAGTCAGTTTGGATCTAACTGAGTTCTTCCAAGAACTCTTCAAGAATCTCTCAACTCCTCTCCTATTTTCTGAGTTGTAGAGTTAACTATTGTACTTTCTATTTTAACTTGTAGGATCCATTGGATCTGAGAGAATTGTAAGCCTATTTTATAAAGGCTGAGGGTAGGGCTTGGTTGCCTGAGTGTAGGAGTTGAAGAACTCTGAGTGTAGGCCTTAATTGGCTGAGTGTAGGCCTGGGTGGCTGAGTGTAGGCCTTTTGGCTGAGTGTAAGGCTTTGGGCCTGAGGTAGGAACCTAGTTTGGTTCTGAGTTAGTGGAGAAGTTTGGCCGAATCTAGTACACTACTAGATAGGCGAAGGGGGAAAGTGGATGTACCCAAAGATTGGGGAACCACTATAAATTAGTGTGTGAGCTGTGCTGTGCTGTGGATTACTTGTTTGATTTCTGTAATTGCTGTTAGCTGTAATAATTGTTGTGCTGCCAACAAAGTTTTAAAAAAGGTTTAGGTCACCTATTCACCCCCCCCCCCCCTCTAGGTGTTTAGGTACCATATCTTTCAAGTGGTATCAGAGGGAGGTTACTCAAAAAGGACTAACTGTCTGAGGAGATCCAGTTTGGCAGATTCAGTATAAGTCAGGAAACAGTTTCAAGAAAATCAAGAAACATGGGGTCTTCAGAGAATCACAAGGAATTGGGTTCAATGAAACTGCCCATTTGCAGAAAGGAGATTTTTGGAATCTGGAAAGAAAGGGTAAGGCTGTTCATGGAGGCCTCTGACCCTAGGATCTACATCACAGTCAAGGAAGGGCCTTATGTGCCCATGAAGATTTCAGTCTTGGATGCTACACAGAGAACTCCAAAGAATTTTTCTGAGATGACCAAGGATGAGATTGTCCTAGCTACAATGGACAAAAGGGCACAGAACATCATAGTTAGTGCAATTGATGATGCCACCTTCCAGAACCTTATTCACTGTAAAACAGCAAAAGAAATGTGGGATACCCTCATTGTCTACATGGAAGGTTCTGAAGAAGTAAGACAAGATAGGAAATCCTTGCTTAATCAAGAATATGAGAGCTTTAGGCAAGGAAGAGGAGATAGCATCACTGAATGCTACAAAAAGTTCTACAGAATTGTTAATGAACTCATGTCCTATGGAAGGGAGTTCACAAACTATGAATTGAATGATAAGTTCTTGAGGTCCCTAACCAAAGAATGGGACACTAAGATCTGTGCCATCAGAGAAATGGCAAAGTTGGGAGAAATTCCTCCTCCCACACTATTTGGCAAGTTGTTATCTTATGAGATGCAATTGTCAGTAAGAAAAGAGGAGGAAAAGTCAACAAGGACTGAACACAGGGAAAGGACTGTTGCCTTTAAGTCAGAAGTACCTAGAAAGAACAGGACTAAGTCATCAACTCCTCCTCCAGAGGTAGTTGAATCAGATTCTGATGAGTCTGTTAGCACTAAATCTACAAACAGTGAAAGTGATGAAGACTTTGCTGCATTTACCAGACATTTTCAGAAATTCCTGAAGAAGAAACAGTGGAAGTCCAGACCTTCTTTTTCCAAAGGGAAAGAAGTTCAGTATCAGGAGAAGAAGCCTTCAAAGAAGGACAAGCAAAGGACAAAGACTAGCAAGGCAACTGGGTCTAAGATTGTGTGTTACTGCTGCAACAGACAGGGTCATGTAATTGCAGATTGTCCTGAAAGAAGGAAAGAATCCAGTGACAAAAAGAAGACTCACTTCAAAGGAAAGAAGGAGAAGTCCTTTGTTGCAAAGAATGAGAAGACTCTTTCAGACATTTCTTCTTCAGACACTGAGACAGATGCTGAAGCCTATATAGGGCTATTTGCTGAAGAAGAAGAAGAGTTTATGCAGATCATGGAATCAATCTATGAACAAGAAGAGGTTCAGTGCCAAGGACTAATGGCATTGACTGAAAGTACCAAAATCCTGGAGCAGCCAGGACCTAGTCAGGTACAAAGTCTAACCTTAAGTTCAGATTCCAGTTCTAGTTCAGAGTCAGAATCATCTTCATCAAGTGATGGAAGTGATTCTGAATCTGAGGGAGATATTCATCAGCTCTTAGATGAATACCAAGTACTGTTGCAAGCCTATAAGAAAAGCAAGATCCTAGCCAAAAGTCAGGCAAAGGAGATTGCTGATCTCAAGGCAGCTGCAACAGATTTTGAGAAGGAGTATGATCAAAAACTGAATGAAGTAGCCAGGCTGAAACACATTACTGTGATTCAGATGGGTACTATTACATTTAAAAATGATCAAATTAAGTTGCTGGAGATCAATCTCCAGAAGGAAAAAGAGCTAGTTGCTAGGTTTTCAAAACCTAAATCAGTGCTACCCTTGATTGATGAATTTGTTCATCATAAAGGAAAGGCTGGATTGGGTTTTGTTAAGCCTGTGAGGACTGTTCAGGATCAGTCCAAGTCCAAGGGCAAAGCCCCAACATTCAACAAGGCTGCTGTAGTCAAGACAGCAAAGGTTGTACCTAAGCAAAGGTACAACAAGTTTGAATGCTGGTGTTGTGGCAAGGTTGGCCACTTTGCCTTGGATTGTTGGCACAATGCCAGTGCCAAGTTGAGTAGCAAGTTACCTGTTGGAAAGCCAGCAGGTAGCTATGTCAAATTGCAAACTAACAATCACCAAGGACCCAAGTTTACTTTGGGTTCTAAGGTTCATTAATTTGTTTTGCAGGTGAATCCAAGTGACCATACCCCTACATGGTACTTGGATAGTGGTTGTTCCAGACACATGACTGGAACTAGGGGACTACTGAAGGACTACATCCCAATCAAAAATGGTCCAAAGGTGACCTTTGGTGGTTCTGAAAAAGGAATCATCAAAGGGTTTGGTAACATTTCTTCTAACCTTGTTACCATTACTCAAGTGGCTTATGTTAAAGGTTTGAAACACAACCTCATTAGTATAAGTCAATTAAGTGATGTAGGGTATGACATCTCATTTGTTAAAAATGGTTGTCATATCAAGAGGTCAAGTGATCAAGAGATCATTTTGACTGGATATAGAAAGAGAAATGTCTACTGCTTAGACATTATGGTTGAGAACAATTGTTCTCCAGTCTGTCTTGTAGCTGATGAGACAGTCTCTCAATGTGTCAAATGGCACAAGAGGCTTGCTCATCTTAATTACAAGACTATTGGCAAACTCTTTAGTAAAGAGTTAGTGAGGAATGGTCCTCAAGTTAAGTGTGTCAAAGATGGCATTTGCTCAGCTTGTCAAAAGGGCAAGCAGACTAAATCCACCTTTAGAAGCTTAGACAACAAAGATGCTGTGAGGTGTTTATACCTCTTGCATATGGATCTATTTGGTCCAATGCCAGTTCACAGCTTAGGTAGGAAGGTCTACACCTTTGTAGTTGTTGATGACTACTCAAGGTTTTCCTGGGTGTTCTTCTTAAAGCAGAAATCTGAAACACCTAGTGTCTTCTATAGTTTTGTTAAGCAAATTCAGAATGAATTGAACTGTACAGTGGTCAAAATTAGAAGTGACCATGGTACTGAGTTTCAGTCTGAAAGCATGACAAAGCTGTGTGAAGACTATGGGATATTTCAAGAATTCTCTTCACCTAGAACACCTCAGCAAAATGGCATTGCTGAAAGGAAAAATAGGACCTTGATAGAGGCTGGTAGAACCCTATTAAGTGATTCATCACTGCCAGAATATTTCTGGGCTGAAGCAGTTAACACTGCATGCCATGTGATAAATAGGGCTACCATCACTAAAAGGTTAAACAAGACCCCCTATGAAGTAGTGAAAGGCAGGAAACCAAATCTGTCCTATTTTAGGATCTTTGGTTGTAAATGCTTCATACTTAACAATGGGAAGTCTTACTTAACTAAGTTTGCTGCCAAGTCCCAAGAGGGAGTGTTTGTTGGGTACAGCAATAATAGTAAGGCTTATAGAGTCTACAACTTGACCACACAAGTTGTAGAGGAGTCTGTGCATGTAGTTTTTGATGAAACACAACTAATTAACAATGAGTTGTCTAGTAGTGTGTGCAGCCCTACAGGTCTTACTAAGAAGATGGACAAGCTAACCATAGAAGATGTACCTGCTGCAAGACAGCAAGTAGAAGAAGATGGCTTATGTCCAGGGGGAGAACTACATGTACAAGGAGCTGTTGAAGTACAAGGAACTCAGCTTGATGAAGATGCTGAAGAAGTTCAACCAGAAGTAAGGATGCCTCCAGCCAACAGGCATCTAAGAGATCATCCAGTAGAGCTGATCATTGGAGATCCAAGACAAGGTGTTCAGACAAGGAGCAGAAATCAGAATGCTGTAGTATATTCAAGTTTTCTGTCTCAAATAGAACCAAAGAAATTTGAAGAAGCTATACAAGATCCACAGTGGACTGAAGCAATGCAGGAGGAGCTTAATCAGTTCAAAAGATGCAAGGTGTGGGATCTGGTTCCTAAGCCTAAAGATCACAATGTGATAGGAACAAAGTGGATCTACAGGAACAAGTTAGATGAACAAGGTGTCATCATTAAGAATAAGGCAAGACTGGTTGCAAAAGGATATAGGCAAGAAGAAGGTATTGATTTTGATCAAACCTTTGCTCCAGTAGCCAGACTGGAAGCCATAAGGATGTTCTTGGCCTATGCAACCTACCAAGGATTCAAAGTATACCAAATGGATGTGAAGTCAGCATTCCTTAATGGTAATTTAAAAGAAGAAGTATATGTGGAGCAGCCTTCAGGTTTTGTTGATCCTACTCTTCCACATTATGTCTATAGACTTAGGAAAGCATTGTATGGGTTAAAGCAAGCTCCTAGAGCTTGGTATGAAACCCTATCTAGTTTCCTCATTGAGAACAAGTTCACAAGGGGGAAAATAGATAAGACTCTATTCCTTAGGGAATCTAGAGGCAAAGTAATACTTGTCCAAATATATGTAGATGACATTATATTTGGGTCTACTGAAAGTAGCCTTTGCAAAAAGTTTGCAAAGCTTATGCAGAGTCAATTTGAAATGAGTAGTATGGGAGAACTGAAGTTTTTCTTGGGTCTCCAAGTTAAACAGACTGAAAGTGGCTTGTCCATATGTCAGTCAAAGTTCACCCTGGAACTCATAAGGAAATATGGTATGGATTCATCCAGTACCATGAAGACTCCTATGGGGTCAAGTATGTCTCTAAGCAAGGATGATGCAGGGAAACCTGTAGATGAAACCTTGTATAGAGGGATAGTTGGCTCTCTACTATACTTGACTGCAAGTAGGCCTGACATTATGTATGCTACATGTGTTTGTGCCAGGTATCAAGCCTGCCCCAAAGAATCTCACTTGACTGCAGTCAAGAGAATCTTGAGATATCTAAAGGGCACACCCTATCTAGGCCTCTGGTACCCTAGGAATGGAGATTTTGATCTAACAGGCTATTCAGATGCAGACTTTGCAGGATGCAAAGAAGATAGAAAGAGCACAACTGGATCCTGTCAGTTCCTAGGTGGAAGACTCATTTCATGGAGTAGTAAGAAGCAAACCAGTGTGGCCATCTCCACAGCTGAGTCAGAATATGTAGCTGCAGGAAGTTGCTGTGCTCAACTTCTGTGGATTCAACATCAGCTAGAAGACTATGGATGTCAGGTAAGTAGAACTCCACTTTATTGTGATTCTACTAGTGCTATTTCAATAGCTAACAACCCTGTATCACATAGTAGAACTAAACATATTGAGATTAAATATCACTTTCTTAGGGAGCATGTAGAAAGAAATGATATTGCACTTGAATATGTTAGAACTGATAATCAGATAGCTGATATGTTCACTAAGCCCTTAGATGAAGCTAAGTTTAATAGGTTCAAAATTGAACTAGGTATGATAAACTTAGATTAAGTATACAGAACAAAAATTGGCTAAGTAAAAAGGTGTCGACACATAGACAAGTCTATGTCGACACAGAATAGTAAGTGTCGACACTTCAGGAAAATGGTGTCGACACATCTAGGAAGTTAATGTCGACACTTCAGAATGTTAGTGTCGACACATGTCGAGTAGGTGTCGACACATCCAATAAAGTGTCGACACTTAAGTTTTACTCAGAATTTTTCTAAGTAAAGTCTCGACTACATGTCGAGTATAGTGGTGTCGACACTTCAACCAAGTGTCGACACATAAAATCTGTTGACTAAACTTGTGTCGACACATGTGTGTCGAGACATTATAAGTCAGTGTCGACACTTATTGACAGTGTCGACACATCTTTAGAAATTCATCCCGCCTGTTCGTCTTCAAACAAGAAAGGTATAAATAGGGTTCTGTTTGTGTTTGTCGACACGCTTTCAGAGTTTCGAGACTAAACTCCTGTGTCGACATTTCTCTTCTCTAAAGACTATTTCTCAACACCCTAATGGCTCCCAAGCTGGAAGAGAACGTTAACGAAGGCTATGAGCTCGTGCGAGGCGCATTCGACGACGGTGATCAGGAAATCAAATCAGTGATAACCCTAGTCAGCGATTCAGGACTGGAATACTTGGTTTCAGAGCCAACCAAGATATGGAAGAAAGAAGTGATTGAATTTCTTACTGGAGCAACTGTGGACGACTCTGGATACAGAATCAAATCCAGAGTGCATGGAACCAAGGTCAAGGTTTCACCCAAGTCCTTGAGAAAGGTACTTCAGCTACCTAAGATTCAAGAAGAAGAGGAAGTGACCACATCTAAGACCAGAGAAGCACTCACTTGGTGTGGTCTTGATTCTAAGATGAGAATAGGTTCTGTCTTCAACAGAAAAGGCATGAACACTCAAGGCAAATTCCTGTCTGAAGTTGTAGGCAAGGTTATTCTAAGCAAACCAGGAGGGCATGACAGGGTGTCAGCCTCTATGTTCAGTATCATGACCAGAATCATCTTCAACCTTAAGACAGGCTGGTCTATGATTGTATTTGATAAAGTGAAGGAAAGTCTGAAGAAGCCCAATCTGGGCAGGATAATAAGTCTCTACCTGGCTGGATCAATTCCAGAGGTAATGAGCTCTGCTGCAGGTAGTAAGATCAACCACATGAGAAGGATGGACATGAGAATCTTCTCCAGGTGGGAAAGGGTGTTGTCCAAGGAATTGACCACCCCTGAGAAACAAGCTTCTAAGAAAGACTCTCCTCCCAGGAAGAAGAGGAAGACTGCTGCTGTGCCTCAGGAGTCCTCCAGCAGTTCAGGCAGTGAAGAATATGTTGTTTTCACTCCTGAAAGTCCAGTAGATGTGGCTGCAGAGAAGTCACCTGCTCCTCAAGAGCCGGCTGAGATTCAGGGGGAGCTGCCTCACTCTAGCCCCATCCCTAGGGATCCAAGCCAGGGGGAGCTTCCAGGTGTAGCAGAACCATCTACACTGGAGAGTGAGCAAGCCACCCTCCTCATTCAAGAGGTACTTGTTGACCTTAATACTTTGAATTTTTCTATAATAAATTCTGATTTGTCTGATGACCATCAGCAAAATCAGCCAGCAACTCAAGAACCAGATGTTGTTCTCCAAGACACATCTGTTGTAGCTGATGAAACCAGTACATCTCCTGCACATTCTCCAGCAGAATACACAATGGAAGATCTATTTCTGAATTTAGATCAAGATGATTTTGATATGGAAAAGAATGCTGCTGATGCAGTGAAGGATGCTGCTGCTGAGGGGGAGAACTTGGATATTCAAGAAGAGCCTATAAGGCTAGATACTGAGAAGGCACAAGATGTGCACACTGAAAAACCATCCTGCCCTAAGGATAGGGTGGATATAGACAGTACATCAGAGTCTGAGGATGATGAAGCTGAGCAAGCTAAGAAGAAGAAATTCTTTGTATTCAAGAGAAGGAGCCAGAGCTACAAGAAGGCTCTCCAAACTGTTGCTCAACACTCACTGGTCCACCAAGCTCCATCAACTGATTACAATAGCCTAATGATGGCAATGCAAGTAAAGCTGGATGAGCAAAGAAGGGCCATAGAGAAATATATTGATGAGGGCCAAAAATCTCTACAATTTGATCTAGCTCAAGATATCAAATCAATAAGGTTTGAAATGAACATGAATAAGAAGGAAATGAATGAATGCTTCCACAAGGGTGGAAATGCAGTAGTCTTCCTGGCTAAACATCAAGAAACAATCAAAGAGAAAGTAGAAGATATAGCACTAAAGCAAGGCTATGTGCTGGAGAATCAACTCAGGATGAATGATAACTTGACTGCATCTCACAATGCCATAGTCACTGAACTCAAGAAACAGTCTGATGAACCATCAACCTCCTCTGCTGCTGCCAAGGCTGACTTTGATAAAATATTTCAAGCAGAACTTGCTGCTGTAAAGAATGCCATTACAGACTCACAAAAGGTCATTTCTAAACAGCTTACCAAGCTTAGACCTTTCTTTAAAGAGGGCATAAGGTATTTGGACAGCCAAATCAGGTTCCAGAAAGATGATGTGAGAGATCATGTAGCCCAAGAAGTCATAAAGGGGGAGAGAGTGTTAGTCAAAGCCAGTTCTGACCATGCAAAATGGATATCCAATTCCATCAGGGCTACACTGGGCTATCCTCCCCTGTATGATGATGACAATGTAGCTGAATCTGGTATTCAAGGAACATATCTTGGAGGTGAGCAACAGGCAGTGGCTGATGTAATCTATCCACCTCCAGATTTTGAAATGGTTCATGCTGATGTAAGCACAATGTATAGTCCAACTGCTGGTAAGCCTAATATTATTCTGGAAAAGGTTGTTCAACCTATCACAGCTGCTATGCAAGAGGCTTTGGACAAAGAAGAAGAGACTAGGCTGTCAAAGAAGAAGTTCAGGGAACTTGCTGAGCAAAAACCTGATTTTGAACAGTGGAGCCCTACTTCTAGGAACATCATTCTCACTGCATGGAAAGCGGCCAAGGACAATGCCCATGAGAGGAACAAGTGGTTCTCAGAGGCAGAATGGAGGAAACATGAAAGTAGGCAGGAAGCCATTGTCCAACATAGAAGGAAGGCTAAGTTAGGAAAGCTACCTCCTACAGCTGTGGAGCCTAGCAAGTACTTTCCTAAGCCCTATCATTATTTTGAAAGGCAAAAGATCAAGGCTGAAGAACAGAAGAAGAAGGACTCCAAAGGGAAGAAGATTGCTGAAGCTGAGCCTGCTGCTGCTGCTGCTGTGAAAGCTAAAGTACAAGCTGGAAAAGGCATAGTCATTAAGGAACCAGAGCAGAATTAGACTAAGATTAAAACTGAAGAATGTTGTAATCAAACATTTTGTGTAAATCATTGAAAGTGTATTAACAACAATGTATGAACAATTTTTGATAAATATATATTTCATGATTGTTCAGTAGAATGTGTCTAATTCTTATTTGTTCTGTAATGCTGAATGAGTATACATGTGTGCTTTATTACATGTTTAAGTTTAACTCTGTTGTCATATATCTGTTTTACTTCATTTTATAATTTTTAATTATGAGTGATGTATATCATTGACTAAGGGTTATGACTTCTCCAAATAGGGGGAGATTGTTGGGTACATTGGTCAAATGTACCTGATTTGAAGTAGCCTCACCTAACTCAATGATATACATCATAGTGTTTTTGATGTTTGTTTGAGTTACTTGTGCAGGTTAGGAATACACTGGACTGAAGCTAAAAATTCTAAGTCCATGTGTCGACACCCAGAGGGGAAGTGTCGACACTTGAGAAAGCTTGTGTCGACACCCAGACAAGCAGTGTCGACACTTGGAGTCATTGTGTCGACACCTGGGAAGAAGAGTCGACACCAGTCAGAAAGTGTCGACACTTGGAGCTGTGTCGACACTCAGTGTAGAAGAATGCAGAAAAGCGGTGTCGACACTTAGCAGAAGTGTCGACACTTAGAAGAGCTGAGTCAACACCAGAAAGTGTCGACACTTGAAGTAAGTGTCGACACTCAGCAAAAGTCTGCAAAATCTAAGTACAAGTGTCGACACTCAACACAATGTGTCAACACTATGCAGAAGAGTCAGCACTTGAAGTAAGTGTCGACACTCAAAACAATGTGTCGACACTATGCAGAAGAGTCAGCACTTGAAGTAAGTGTCGACACCCAGCACAATGTGTCGACACTTAGCTAAAGACTCAGTATTTGAAGTAAGTGTCGACACTCAGCACAATGTGTCGACACACAACCAGAGGAGTCAACACTTGAAGAAAGTGTCGACACTCAGCACAATGTGTCGACACTTAGTTGAAGACTCTACACTTGAAGAAAGTGTCGACACAAGGAGCTGTGTCGACACTTAGCAAAGATCAGAAAAGTTACAAAATATTCTAAGTACAAGTGTCGACACTAAAGGAATGTGTCGACACTCAGCTGAAGAAACAAAAGTGAAGACTTGTGTCGACACCAAGAAGCAGTGTCGACACTTGACAGTTTCTACACATGAAGATGTGTCGACACAAAGGAGATGTGTCGACACTTAGAAGAATACAGTTAAAGAATGAAGTACAAGTACTTGTGTCGACACTCAATTTCAGTGTCGACACATGCAGAAGAAACTGTGTCGAGACATACAGGGAATTGTGTCGACACCTTGTAGACTTGTGTCGACACTTACACAACATGTGTCGACACTTGGCCTATAAGTGTCGACACTTAAGAACAGAAAGTCTCGACACTATCTGACAGTTAGAGGAATTTCAAGAAGTGACTGGTTGACAAGACAGCTGCCGATCCAGCCGGTCTACATCAACTGTCAGTGATATCAGAAGTCTGTTATGAACCGGACCAGCCGGTTACCATAAAGGAAGCCTATAAATAGGCATCTATAGTTTACAGAAACAGTTGTTGAAAAGATTGTTGAGATAATATAGAAGTGGTTGAAAAAGTTTTTATAGAGAGAGTTCAGATCTTTGTAAAAGTGGTATATTGAGTATCAACACAAGAAGATCTTGCCGTGCATCAGCAGATCTAAGAAGTTGGAGAGAGAGAGCTCCAACCAAGTATTCAGTATTTGGAACTAAGGCTGAGAAGAAGAATTCAGAGTCATCTGGATTTCAAGAAGCAGAGGTCAAGGAACAACTGCAGAAGATTCAGACTTATTCAGTTCTAATCAAGAAGCTTTGAAGGAAGCTAAGTCAGTTTGGATCTAACTGAGTTCTTCCAAGAACTCTTCAAGAATCTCTCAACTCCTCTCCTATTTTCTGAGTTGTAGAGTTAACTATTGTACTTTCTATTTTAACTTGTAGGATCCATTGGATCTGAGAGAATTATAAGCCTATTTTATAAAGGCTGAGGGTAGGGCTTGGTTGCCTGAGTGTAGGAGTTGAAGAACTCTGAGTGTAGGCCTTAATTGGCTGAGTGTAGGCCTGGGTGGCTGAGTGTAGGCCTTTTGGCTGAGTGTAAGGCTTTGGGCCTGAGGTAGGAACCTAGTTTGGTTCTGAGTTAGTGGAGAAGTTTGGCCGAATCTAGTACACTGCTAGATAGGCGAAGGGGGAAAGTGGATGTACCCAAAGATTGGGGAACCACTATAAATTAGTGTGTGTGCTGTGCTGTGCTGTGCTGTGGATTACTTGTTTGATTTCTGTAATTGCTGTTAGCTGTAATAATTGTTGTGCTGCCAACAAAGTTTTAAAAAAGGTTTAGGTCACCTATTCACCCCCCCCCCTCTAGGTGTTTATGTACCATATCTTTCAAGCCCCACTTCCAGGAATATCATTTTGACTGCATAGAAGGCTGCTAAGGACAATGTCCTGGATAGAGGCAAATGGTATTCTAATCTGGAGTGGAGGAGGCATGAGAATAGGCAAGAGGCCATTGTGCAATATAAAAGAAAGGCTAAACTAGAAAAGCTACCTCCCAATGCACAGGAGCCTAGCAAGTATTTTCCCAAGCCTTATCACTATTTTGAAAGGTAGAAGATCAAGGCTGAAGAGCTGAAAAAGAAAGATTTTAAAGGGAAGAAGCCTGCTACTGATGATGACACTGAATCTCAAGTTCAAGCAAAGATTCAATCTGGAAAAGGGATTGTAATCAAGGAACCAGAGCAGCCTTAGGATAGCATTTTCTTTAGTTTACAAATTGTATCCTTGATCACTATTCCTTTGCCAAACTGGACACTTGCTTGTACTGGAGCTTCAGTATCTTCAGCTGTCTTCGTGCCTTTGAGATCCTTCTTCTTAAGTTCTTTAGCCTTAACGTTTTGACTTTCAAAATAGTGATAAGGCTTGGGAAAGTATTTACTGGGCTCCACAGCTGTAACAGGTATTTTCCCAGCCTTGTGATCCCTTCTGAACTGATGTATAGCATCTTGTCTATGCAGATATTTGCTCCACTCAAGTTCAGAATACCACTTGCCTCTATCATGCATTTTGTCTTTGACAGCTTGCCAGGCAGTGAGTATTATATTTCTGGAGGTGGGACTCCATCTTTCAAAATCAGGCTTCAGTTTAGCCTGCTCTCTAAACCTTTTCTTTGAGAGTTGAGCTTCTTGATCTTTATTCAATGCTGCCTCTGACATTTCCACTTTCTCAATTATAACATTATTAGTAGCCTCTGGAGGGCTATACATCTGGTGAACCAGTTGTTGAATTCCCTCAAAGTGAGAAGGGGGGTATATGATTTGAGCTACCTCCTGCTGACCCCCTTCAATTCCTATAGCTTGAATGCCTGACTCAGCTGTATTATCATCATCACACAAGGGAGGATATCCAAGAGTGGCTCTTATAAAATTAGTTATCCATTTGGCATGATCAGAGCCTGCAGTGACTAACAACCTCTCCCCCTTTATGACTTTTCTCTCAACATGATTCCAGAGATCATTTTTCTGAAATCTGATTTGATCAGCTAAGTAGTTGGTGCCTTCTGTATAATAAGCTTTAAACTTCTGTAGCTGAGCAGATATGATCTTTTGAGAGGCTTGAATGACAGATTGGAAAGTGGCTAAATCTTCTTGAAGTTTCTTATCAAACTCTGACTTCTCTTTAGCCCTTTCTTCAGTTAATGCAGTTACAATATTCTTTAACTCAGTAACAATCACATTATGTGATTCAGTAAGATTATCATTCATCCTGAGCTGATTTTCCAGAACATATCCTTGCTTAACTACTATGTCATCAATTTGAGTCCTGACCTCTTGTTGCTGCTTGGCCAGATAAACTACAGTATTACCTCCCTTATGGAAGCAATCTGTCATCTCCTTCTTATTCTGATTGACTTCAAATCTTATTGATTTAATGTCTTGAGCCAAGGTGAACTGGAGGTCTTTGTGACTTTCATCCATATATTTCTCCATGGCTGCTCTTTGTTCATCCAGTTTAACTTGCAGAGCCACCAACAGTGAACTGTAGTCAACTGCTGGGTCTGGTTGTTGAGTGACTATTTGCAAAGCTCTCTTTTAGCTTGAGCTCTTCTTTCTGTAGACCATCGGTTTCCTTTTCTTTGCATTTGAGGCTTCCTCATCATCTTCAAAAGCTGAGGAACTGTCTGTATCAACTGGCTCTTTAGGACTAGAGTGCAGTTCCTTCTCAGTCCTAGTCAACTCCCCCTCAGTCCTTGCCTCCTGAATATCAGGAAATAACTCTTCAAGAGTGAATTCTTGTTGAGTTTGTACAGGTGGAACATCTGTATCTTGTACAGTTAATGAGGCATCATCTAATGCAGATGTGTCATCCATTGGTATATCCTGTGCAGAGATGTTGTCATGGTTGGTCTGTTCAACATCAGTTAGAAGCACAGTTGGTGTATCTGACTCAGTATCTAGTGTAGTTTGATTAATATCATGTATTACCTCAAGGATAGTTTGAGTGGCTGTTTCACTCTCTAATGCAGCTTGCACTTTCTCATGAGCAACTTCTGAAGGTAATGCCTCTTGTGGAGCTAGAGAAAGCTCATTAGCTCCCCCTAGATGAGGCACTTCCTGAACTTGATCCAATTGAATGGTGCTTTCTGGAATCTGCTTCCCCTGCATTTGACTATCATCTACATTCTTAAGGTTAGGTGATTTCCTTGCAGATTCTTGTTGTTCTTCATCTGAACTGAAGGTCACTTGTACTTCTGAATCACTAGAAAATTGAGGTTTCCCGGGGGTTTGTTTCTTCCTTTTCTGTGGTAATTGTTTTTGAGGAGTAGGAACATCTTTTGTGAGCACCCTTTCCCATCTGGAGAGTATTCTTAAGTCCATCCTTCTCATGTGGTTGATCTTAGATCCTGCTGTCTGGTGCATCACTTCAGGTATAGTCTTAGCCAAATATAGACTTACTATTCTTCTTAAGTTTGGTTTCTTGATGCTGTCTTTGATCTTCTCAAATATTACTGCAGACCAGTTAGTGTTGATCCTGAAGATGACTCTGGTCATGAGGCAGAACATGTAGGCAGATATCCTATCATGTCCTCCTGGTTTGCATAGAATCACTTTTCCAACTATTTCAGAAAGAAATATCCCTTGGGAGTTCATCCCCTTTCTATTCATAGATGATCCAATCTTGGTGGTGGGATCCAGTCCACACCATTGAAGTGCTTCCCTGGTCTTGGAAGATGCAACCTCATCTTCTTCTTGAACTCTGGGCAGGTGTAGAGTCTTTCTTAAACTCTTCAAGGTGAGTTTGACCTTTTTGCCTTGAACTGAGGATCTAATTTTAGTCCTGTTGAATCCAGAGATGCGACTGCATAAAATTCAAGGATCTCCTTCTTCCAAATCTTTGTCTGTTCTGACACCAGGTATTCTAATCCATTGTCTATGATTAGGGTAATAACACCTTTGATCTCAGGTTCCGCAACGTCAAAGGCATCACGAATGAGTTCATAACCATCATTAATATTGTCGTCATGTTTGGGCGCCATGGTGATGAGAAATTTGAGGAGAAGAGAGATGAAGGTTTGTCGACTCAAAGATTTGGTCTCGAAAATGTTGAGAGCGTAGTCGACAAAGTTGTTCTGTAACCTATTTATATGTTTGTAAACACAGAAGGTCAAAAAGTGGGGTAATAAATACTTAATGTGTCGACACTGTAGTGATTGTGTCGACACAGACTTCTAATGTCTCGACAGAGTCAGACAACACTATGTGTCGACACAGTTTACGATGTGTCGACACTGACTTCTTAACAGTCGACTCTAATATCAGCATGTCGACACAGACGACTGTTTGTGTCGACACTACTATCTAAATGATAGAACTTCTATGTGTCGATACCAAACTCTGAGTGTCGACACCACTATCTCACCACTATTTTGTTGTGTCGACACAACTTTCCCTATGTGTCGACACTAACTACTATATGTCGACACAGATTTCCTTTTTTGTCGACATCAACTACTATATATCGACACAGATTTCCTTTTATGCCGATATTGAATTACTTAGTCAGATTTACCAAGTTACTCTAGGTTTAACCTGCCTAATTCAATTTTAAAATAATTGAATTTAGTTTCATCTATTGGTTTAGTAAACATATCAGCAATTTGATTATTTGTGGTGACAAATTCCAAACAAATATCTTCTTTTTCAACATGCTCTCTAATGAAGTGAAATCTAATTTCTATATGCTTTGTTCTGCTATGTGATACAAGATTTTTAGCAATAGAAATAGCACTTGTAGAATCACAAAATAGTGGAGTTCTACTTACCTTGAGACCATAGTCTTCAAGTTGATGTTGAATCCATAAAATCTGAGCACAGCAGCTGCCTGCAACAACATATTCAGACTCAGCAGTGGAAATTGTCACACTTGTCTGCTTCTTACTGCTCCATGACACAAATCTACCACCTAGAAACTGACATGTGCCAGTGGTGCTCTTTTTATCTTTTTTGCAACCTGCAAAGTCTGCATCTAAAAAACCAGTCAGTAGAAAGTCTCTATTCTTAGGGTACCAAAGACCAAGATTAGATGTGCCCTTAGGATATCTCAAAATTCTTTTAACTGCAGAATAATGAGATTCTTTAGGGCTTGCGTGGTACCTAGCACAAACACATGTAGCATACATAATATCTGGTCTACTGACAGTTAAGTATAGAAGGGATCCAATTATCCCTCTATACAAAGACTCATCTACAGGTTTTCCTACATCATCTTTGCCTTGCAGTTTGGTCTTCATTAATGGTCAGCATGTCCAACTTTTCTTTTAAACCTGTTGAGCTACAAGAATTGCTAGACAACTCGCAGTTAATTAGCTCAGATTCATCAAACACTACATGAACATATTCTTCTACAACTTGTGTAGTCAAGTTGTAGACCCTATATGCCTTACTTTTATTGATGTACCCAACAAATATCCCATCTTGGGATTTGGCAGCAAACTTAGTTAGGTGAGACTTGCCAGTGTTAAGCACATAAAACCTGCTACCAAAGATCCTAAAGTAGGATATGTTTGGTTTTCTGCCCTTCATAATCTCATAGGGTGTCTTTTTGTGGCTCTTAGTTATGGATGCTCTATTGAGAATATGACAAGCAGTATTTACTACCTTAGCCCAGAAATATTCTAGGAGAGAAGTGTCACTTAGTAGAGTTCTACCAACCTCAATAAGAGTGCTATTCTTTCTTTCAGCAATTCCATTTTGCTGAGGTGTTCTAGGTGAGGAGAATTTTTGATGAATCCCTAGTTCTTCACAAAACCTTGTCATACATTCAGACTGAAATTCAGTTCCATGGTCACTTCTAATTTTGACCATTGAATTGTTAAGTTCATTCTGAATTTGTTTAACAAAGTTATGAAAGACAGTAGGGATTTCAGATTTCTGCCTCAAAAAGAAAACCCATGTAAATCTAGAATAGTCATCTACTACCACAAAAGTATAGACTTTCCTACCTAGACTATGAACTGGCATAGGACCAAATAGATCCATATGCAAGAGGTACAAACACCTCATAGAGTCTTTGGTATCAAGACTATGAAAAGAGGATTTGGTCTGCTTGTCTTTTTGATAAGTTGAACATATACCCTCTTTTATGCACTTAAACTGAGTACCATTCCTCACTAACTCTAAACTATAGAGTTGGCCTATAGTCTTATAGTTCAGATGAGCTATCCTCTTGTGCCATTGGACACACTGAAATGCTTTCTCATCTGCAACTAAACATATAGGAGAGTTCATGTTTTCATAATCAAAATTTAAACAATAAACATTCCCTTTTCTATAAGCAGACAAGATCACATTCTGATCACTTGTTCTTTTAATCTGACACTCATTCTTAATAAATGAAGTGTCATACCCAAGATCACTCAGCTGAGTTATGCTTATCAAGTTATGTTTCAAACCTTTTACATAAGCCACTTAAGTGATTGTTATAGAACTAGTAGAAATGTTACCAAACCCTTTGATGACCCCTTTTTCTAATCTACCAAAGATCACTTTGGGTCCACTCTCTATGGGAGTATAGTCCTTTAACATTCTTCTTGTTCCAGTCATGTGCCTGGAACATCCACTGTTCAAGTACCATATAGGGGTATGACAACTTGGACCCACCTGCAGCAAATAAAATTATTTTACCTTAGAACCCCAATGTTTATTGGGTTCTAGGTTCAAGTTAGATTGAAACTTGATATTCTTACCAGCAGCCTTCCTCATAGGTAAGCTATCATTCTTCCTGACACAGGTGTTGTGCCAGCAATATTTGGCATAATACCCTATCTTACCACAGCACCAACACTCATATCTATTATACCTCTGTTTAGGTACAGTTTTAACAACATTCCTGTCAGCTATTCTTAACATTGTTGGTACAATGGTTCTTTGCTTGAGTGCTGGAGCTACACACTTGTCATTTAGAATATCATGCTTACCATGACCATGTATGATATCATGATCATATCTATTGGTAGGCTGTTGCACTTTACTGAAGGCAATGGGGGGTTTGAAGGCAAGTGGCTGAACCGGGGCATTGCTTTTTTCCTTTGGAATTAGCTGCCTTAGTATTTCCCTTAAAGCCTAATCCTTTCTTACCCTTTTTGACTAATGAAATCATCAATTAGAGGTAAGACTGATTTTTTGCTTTGAGAATTTTGCCACCAATTCCTTCTTTCTTAGCAGTCTGTCTTCCAGACCCTTGATCTGATTATTTTTGAATGTTATTGTTCCCAGCTGAATAACAGTTATGTTTTTCATTTTGGCAATTTCATTTATCTTCTGATCCAGCAATTTTTATGAATCAGATGCAGTCAGCTTAAGAGCAGCAATTTCCTTAGCTTATGCTTTGTTAAGGATTCTGCTTTTCTTAAGTGCTTGCAGCAGATCACCATATTCATCAATAAGTTGATGAGCATCCCCTTCAGATTCAGATTCATCCACATCTCTTGATGCAGATGCTTCTGATTCTGATCCAGTATAGTAATCAGAAACTATTGAAGAATTGTTTACCTTACTAGGACCAGGCTGATCCGGACACTGATCTTCTTCTGTCAAGGCCATCAGCCCTTTACAATAATATTCTTCAATTCCATTTACTGAGTCCAACAATTTCAAGAACTCAACCTCTTCTGCATCCTCTTCCATTGCAAACAGTCCTATGTATGCTTCAGCTTCAGCTTCAGCGTCAGAATCTGATGATGAAGAATCTGACCATCTTTTTTGCTTCTTTGCAACAAAGGATTTCTCCTTCTTGCCCTTGTTTTTTAGTTTCTTCTTATCACTAGATTCTTTTCTCTTGTCAGGACAATCAACTAGCACATGTCCAGGCCTGTTGCAACAATAACAAACAATCTTAGTTGAAGATAATTTACTAGGTTTAGAGCCATACCTATCCTTCCTAGAGGATTTCTTTTTTTGATAGTAATCATCCTTGAATTGTGAGGAGGATGGCTTGGATCTCCACTGTTTATTCTTCAAGAACCTTTGAAATTGTCTTGAGAAAGCAGTTAAGTCTTCATCAGAATTTGGACTATCTGATGTGTGATTGTCAGAATATTCTGAAAATACTGCTGCAGCTTTCCTAGAAGGAGATGGAGACATCCTCCTATCCTTTCTTATGACTTCAGTCTTGAAAGCCACTGACTTATCTCTGTAATCAACTTCATTGCTTTTCTCCTCCTCCTTTCTGGCCATCAGTTGCATCTCATATGAAAGCAGTTTGCCAAATAATGTAGGAGGTGAGATTTCTGCTAGTCTGGCCACTTCTCTAATGACATATATCTTGGTGTCCCAGTCCTTAGTTAATGATCTCAGAAACATATCATTTAACTCATATGTGATGAATACTCTTCCATATGACATCAATTCATTAACTATTTTGAAGAACTTCTTATAACATTCAGTTATGCTGTCTATTTTAGATTGTCTAAAACTTTCATACTCCTGATTCAGCATAGACTTTCTGTCTTCTCTTACTTCTTCTGATCCCTCCATGTAGACAATCAGGGTGTCCCACATTTCTTTGGAGGTCTTGCAGTGAATCAAATTTTGGAATGTTGAGTCATCTATAGCACTTACTATTATATTTTGTGCTCTCTTATCCATAGTAGCCAAGATGATCTCATCCTTTATCATTTCAGAATACTCCTTTGGTGTCCTGAAATTTGCATCAAGAACTGAGACTTTCATTGGGATGAATGACCCATCTTTGACTGTCATATAGATTCTTGGATCTGAAGCTTCCATAAACAGTCTAACTCTTTCTTTCCATATACCAAAAATCTCTTTCCTGCATATAGGTAACTTCATGGAACCAAACTCCTTATGATTCTCAATGGAACCTATTTTGCCTAATAGATTTCTACCTTGGAGATCTACTCTGACTGTTAAGTCTATTCTTTGAGAAACCTCCCTCTGATACCACTTGAAAGAATTGGTTTCAAGATATCCTAAACACCTAGAGGGGGGGGGGGGGGTGAATAGGTTCAATTCTTTTTCTAACTTAGGCAGACAAATCTATCTAGTTTAGCAATTTATTCAGCAGATATCACATCACATCATTCACATACATAAAACATTCCACAGATTGCACACTAGATTTATAGTGGTTCCCCAAATGATGGGTACATCCACTTTCCCCCTTCGCCTATCTAGCAGTGTACTAAATTCGGCCTAACTTCCTTCTTTCTTCTCAGATCCGCAGATCTTACAGCTCAGAACCAAGAATAGTTCCTACAACTCAGAGTGAATCCACACTCCTACAACTCGGGCACAAGCCCTACCTCAACCTCTTTCACTGGCCTACAACTTAGAGTGAAACCCCACTCCTACAACTCAGGAAAAAGCCCTACCTCAGCCTCTTTCACAGGCCTACAACTCAGGGAAAAGATTCCCCTACCTCAGGCACTCAACCCTACCTCAGCCTTTATAATTTAGGCTTACTACTCAGAGAAATAAATCTCCTACACTCAGATCTATTACAGATCCTACAAAAGTTATTGATGAAAAGATAATAATATATTCAACCAAATGGATAGAGAATTGGTTGAAGACTTCTTGATCAATTCTTGATAGAACTAATTACTTAAGGATCAACCTGTCTTAGCTTCTTCAAAGCTTCTTGAATCTGAACAAAGTAAGGTTGATCTTCTTAGTGTTGGAGTTGATCTTCAATCAGCTTCCTTCTTATTCAGAAATTAATCGGAATTCTTCTTCAGAATTGATCTGAATTCTTCTGGCAGACTGTTCAGGATCTGCCTTCACTGGATGAGGACTTCTCTCTTTCTTGTTTTTCTATCTCTACAATCTATTGACTGTTTCTTCTTTCTCTTCTTCTAGATCCTCAATACTTCAGAGATTATTCTTCATTCACTGATCGTGTTCACGATCACTTCTTCACAATAGATGCCAATTGTTGAGAGAGCATATCTGAAAGATATGGTACCTAAACACCTAGAGGGGGGGGGTGAATAGGTGACCTAAACCTTTTTAACTTTTGTTTGGCAGCACAACAGTTTTTCACAGATTATTACAGTTAACAGCAATTACAGAAATCACACAGTAAAGCCACAACACAGCACAGCACAGCAGACACACTAATTTTATAGTGGTTCCCCAATCTTTGGGTACATCCACTTTCCCCCTTCGCCTATCTAGCAGTGTACTAGATTCGGCCAAACTTCTCCACTAGCTCAGAACCCAACAAGGTTCCTACCTCAGGCCCAAAGCCTTACACTCAGCCAAAAGGCCTACACTCAGCCACCCAGGCCTACACTCAGCCAATCAAAGGCCTACACTCAGAGTTCTTCAACTCCTACACTCAGGCACCAAGCCCTACCCTCAGCCTTTATAAAATAGGCTTACAATCACTCAGATCCAATGGATCTTACAAGTTATAATAGAAATTATAAATGCTAACTCTACAACCCAGAAAAGATGAGAGGAGTTGAGAGTTTCTTGAAGAGTTCTTGGAAGAACTCAGCTTGATCCAAACTGACTTAGCTTTCTTCAAAGCTTCTTGAGTAGAACTGAATTAGTCTGAATCTTCTGCAGTTGATCCTTGATCTCTGCTTCTTGAAATCCAGATGACTCTGAATTCTTCTTTTCAGCCTTAGTTCCAAAGACTGAATCCTTGGTTGGAGCTCTCTCTCTCCAACTACTTAGATCTGCAGTTGGACTGCCTGATCTTCTTGTGTTGATCTTCTGTGTATCACTTCTTGATTAAGTCTGATCAACTACTTCAATTATTATCACACCATGTAATGATTGTGAACTTCTTAACAACTACTCCTTTTTCACTTTAAACTGTGGGTGCCTATTTATAGGCTTCCTTTATGGTAACCGGCTGATCCGGTTTATAACAGACTTTTGACTTCTCTGACAGTTGCTGTAGACCGGCTGGATTGGCAGCTGTCATGTCAACCAGTCACTTCTTGAAATTCTGCTAACTGTCAGTTAGTGTCGAGACTTTCTGTTCTTAAGTGTCGACACTTATAGACCAAGTGTCGACACATGTTGTGTAAGTGTCGACACAAGTCTACAAGGTGTCGACACAATTCCTTGTATGTCTCGACACAGTTTCTTCTGCATGTGTCGACACTAAAATTGAGTGTCGACACAAGTACTTGTACTTCATTCTTTATCTGTTATTCTTCTAAGTGTCGACACATCTCCTTTGTGTCGACACATCTTCATGTGTTGAAACTGTCAAGTGTCGACACTGATTCTTGGTGTCGACACAAGTCTTCATTCTTGATTCTTCAGCTGAGTGTCGACACATTCCCTTAGTGTCGACACTTATACTTAGAATATTTTACAACTTTTCTGTTCTTTGCTAAGTGTCGACACAGCTCCTTGTGTCGACACTTTCTTCAAGTGTAGAGTCTTCAACTAAGTGTCGACACATTGTGCTGAGTGTCGACACTTTCTTCAAGTGTTGACTCTTCTGATTGTGTGTCGACACATTGTGCTGAGTGTCGACACATTCTTCAAATACTGAGTCTTTAGCTAAGTGTCGACACATTGTGTTGAGTGTCGACACTTACTTCCAGTGCTGAGTCTTCTGCATAGTGTCGACACACTGTGTTGAGTGTCGACACTTGTACTTAGAATCTGTAGACTTTTGCTGAGTGTCGACACTCACTTCAAGTGTCGACACTTTCTGATGTAGACACAGCTCTTCTGGGTGTCGACACTTCTGCTAAGTGTCGACACAGCTTTTCTGCATTCTTCTACACTGAGTGTCGACACAGCTCCAAGTGTCGACACTTTCTGACTGGTGTCGACTCTTCTTCCCAGGTGTCGACACAATGACTCCAAGTGTCGACACTGCATGTCTGGGTGTCGACACAAGCTTTCTCAAGTGTCGACACTTTGCCTCTGGGTGTCGACACATGGACTTAGAAATTTTCAGCTTCAGTCCAGTGTATATCTAACCTGCACAAGTAACTCAAACAAACATCAAATACATTCTGATGTATATCATTGAGTTAGGTGAGGCTTCTTCAAATCAGGTACATTTGACCAATGTACCCAACAATCTCCCCCTATTTGGAGAAGTCATAACCCTTAGTCAATGATATACACCACTCATAATTAAAAATTACAAAATGATGTAAAACATATAAATGACAACAGGGTAAACTTGAACATGTAATAAAGCACACATGTATACTTATAAAAACATTGCAGAACAATTAAGAAACACACATATTTCAGAACATTCATACTATATTTAATATACTGTTCCAATAATGTTCCTTATACATTTTCAATGAAGTATTACAATGTTTTTCACTTAACAGATTACAACAAGCATCAAGTTAATTCCTAATCTAGTGCTGATCAGGTTCTTTAATAACAATGCCTTTTCCAGCTTTAACTTGAGCTTTCACAGCAGCAGCAGCAGCAGGCTCAGCTTCAGCAGTCTTCTTCCCTTTTAGATCTTGCTTATCTGCCTTGATCTTTTGCCTTTCAAAATAATGATAGGGCTTGGGAAAGTACTTGCTAGGCTCCACAGCTGTTGGAGGTAGCTTTCCTAACTTGGCCTTCCTTCTGTGTTGGACAATGGCTTCTTGCCTAATCTCATGCTTTCTCCATTCAGCCTCTGAGAACCACTTGTTCCTTTCATGGGCATTGTCCTTGGCTGCTTTCCAGGCTGTGAGAATTATGTTTCTAGAAGTAGGGCTCCATTGTTCAAAATCTGGCTTTTGCTCAGCAATTTCCCTAAACTTCTTCTTTGACAGCCTAGTTTCTTCTTCTTTGTCCAAAGCCTCTTGCATTGCAGCTGTGATAGGTTGAACAACCTTTTCCAAAATAACATTTGGCTTGCCAGCAAGTGGACTATACATAGTGCTTACATCAGCATGAATCATTTCAAAGTCTGGAGGTGGATAGATTACATCAGCCACTGCTTGTTGCTCACCTCCAAGATATGTTCCTTGAATACCAGATTCAGCCACTTCATTGTCATCACACAGGGGAGGATATCCAAGTGTAGCCCTGATAGAATTTGAAATCCATTTTGCATGCTCAGAACTGGCCTTGACTAACACTCTCTCCCCCTTTATGACTTCTTGAGCCATATGATCCCTTACATCATCTTTCTGAAATCTGATTTGGCTATCCAAATATCTTATGCCCTCTTTAAAGAAAGGTCTAAGCTTTGTAAGCTGTTCTGATATGACCTTCTGGGAATCTTGTATGGCATTCTTTACAGCAGCAATCTCTGCTTGAAATAACTTATCAAAATCAGCTTTGGCAGCAGCAGAGGAAGTTGAAGGTTCATCTGACTTATTCTTGATTTCAGTGACTATTGCATTGTGAGATGCAGTCAAGTTATCATTCATCCTCAACTGATTCTCCAGCACATAGCCTTGTTTGACTGCTATATCATCCACTTTCTCTTTAATAGTTTCTTGATGTTTAGCCAGATATACCACAGCATGAGCCCCCTTTGTAAAACAATCAGTCATCTCCTTTTTATTAAGGTTCATTTCAAACCTTATGGACTTGATTTCCTGGCCCAGATCAGATTGTAGAGCTTTGTGTCCTTCATCCACATATGTTTCCAAAGCCTTTCTTTGTTCATCCATCTTGATTTGCAAGGCAAGCAATAGAGAACTATAATCAGTGGATGGAGCTTGTTGAACTAATGAATGTTGAGCAACAGTTTGAAGAGCCTTCTTATAGCTCTGGCTCCTTCTCTTGAATACAAAGAACTTCTTTTTCTGAGCTTGCTCAGCTTCATCATCTTCAGATTCAGATGTACTTGCTATATCCACCCTATCCTTAGGGCTGGATGGTTTTTCAGTATGCACATCTTGTGCCTTCTCAGAATCTAGCCTTATAGGCTCTTCCTCAATTTCCATGTTCTCCCCCTCAGCAGCAGCATCCTTTCCTGTATCAGCAGTATTCTTTTCCATATCAAAATCTTCTTGATCTAAGTTCAAAAACAGATCTTCCATGGTATACTCTGCTGGAGTCTGTGCAGGAGATGTACTTGGTTCTTCAACCACTTGATCAGGTACCACAACAGATGTGTCTGGAAGAACAACATCTGGTTCTTGGTGTGCTGGCTGATATTGCTGATGGTCATCAGACAAATCAGAATTTATTATAGAAAAATTGAAAGTTTTAAGGTCAACAAGTACCTCTTGAATGAGGAGGGTGGCTTGTTCACTCTCCAGTGTAGATGGTACTGCTACACCTGGAAGCTCCCCCTGAATGTCAGCTGCCTCCTGAGGAGCAGGTGTCTTCTCTGCAGTCACATCAACTGGACTTTCAGGAGTGAAGACCACATGTTCTTCACTGCCTGAGCTGCTTGGAGGTCTCTTGAGGCACAGCAGCTGTCTTCCTCTTCTTCCTGGGAGGAGAGTCTCTCTTAGAAGCTTGTTTCTCAGGGGTGGCCAAGTCCTTTGACACCAGCACCCTTTCCCATCTTGAGAATATCCTGGAGTCCATTCTCCTCATATGATTGATCTTTGTTCCTGCTGCAGAGCTCATTACCTCTGGAATTGATCCAGCCAGGTAGAGACTTATTATCCTGCCCAGATTGGGCTTCTTCAGGCTTTCTTTAACTTTCTCATAAACCACCATTGACCAATCTGTCTTCAGAGTGAAGATGATCCTGGTCATGATTTCAAACATGGAGGCAGACACCCTGTCATGCCCTCCTGGTTTGCACAGGATTACCTTGCCCACTACTTCAGACAAGAACTTGCCTTGATTGTTCATCCCCTTCCTGTTGAAGACTGATCCCACCTTCATTTTTGGATCCAGGCCACACCAAGTAAGAGCTTCCCTGGTCTTGGAAGCAGTTACCTCCTCTTCTTCTTGAATCTTAGGTAGCTGAAGTACCTTTCTTAAAGACTTGGGGGATAGTTTGACTTTGGTGCCATGCACCCTGGACTTAATCCTGAATCCAGAGTCGTCCACAGTTGCTCCAGTAAGAAATTCAATCACTTCTTTCTTCCATATCTTGGTTGGCTCTGAAACCAAGTATTCTAGTCCTGAATCGCTGACTAGGGTAATTACTGATTTGAATTCTTGATCGCTGTCGTCAAATGCGCCTCGCACGAGCTCATACCCTTCGTTAACATTCTCTTCCAGCTTGGGAGCCATTAGGGTTTTGAGAATTAGTCTTGAGATAAGAGAAATGTCGACACAAGAGTTTAGGTCTCGAAACTTTGAAAGCGTGTCGACAATCAAAGACAGAACCCTATTTATACCTTTCCTGTTTGAAGACGAACAGGCGGGATGAATTTCTAATGATGTGTCGACACTGTCAATAAGTGTCGACACTGACTTATAATGTCTCGACACTCATGTGTCGACACAAATTTAGTCAACAGATTTTATGTGTCGACACTTGGTTAAGTGTCGACACCACTATACTCGACATGTGTCGAGACTTTACTTAGAAAAATTCTGAGTAAAACTTAAGTGTCGACACTTTATTGAATGTGTCGACACCTACTCGACATGTGTCGACACTAACATTCTGAAGTGTCGACACTAACTTCCTAGATGTGTCGACACCATTTTTCTGAAGTGTCGACACTTACTATTCTGTGTCGACATAGACTTGTCTATGTGTCGACACCTTTTTACTTAGCCAATTTTTGTTCTGTATACTTAGTCTAAGTTTATCATACCTAGTTCAATTTTGAACCTATTAAACTTAGCTTCTTCTAAGGGCTTAGTGAACATATCAGCTATCTGATTATCTGTTTTAACATATTCAAGTGCAATATCATTTCTTTCTACATGCTCCCTAAGAAAGTGATATTTTATCTCAATATGTTTAGTTCTACTATGTGATACAGGGTTATTAGCTATGGAAATAGCACTAGTAGAATCACAATAAAGTGGAGTTCTACTTACCTGACATCCATAGTCTTCTAGCTGATGTTGAATCCACAGAAGTTGAGCACAGCAACTTCCTGCAGCTATATACTCTGACTCAGCTGTGGAGATGGCCACACTGGTTTGCTTCTTACTACTCCATGAAATGAGTCTTCCACCTAGGAATTGACAGGATCCAGTAGTGCTCTTTCTATCTTCTTTGCATCCTGCAAAGTCTGCATCTGAATAGCCTGTTAGATCAAAATCTCCATTCCTAGGGTACCAGAGGCCTAGATAGGGTGTGCCCTTTAGATATCTCAAGATTCTCTTGACTGCAGTCAAGTGAGATTCTTTGGGGCAGGCTTGATACCTGGCACAAACACATGTAGCATACATAATGTCAGGCCTACTTGCAGTCAAGTATAGTAGGGAGCCAACTATCCCTCTATACAAGGTTTCATCTACAGGTTTCCCTGCATCATCCTTGCTTAGAGACATACTTGACCCCATAGGAGTCTTCATGGTACTGGAGGAATCCATACCATATTTCCTTATGAGTTCTAGGGTGAACTTTGACTGACATATGGACAAGCCACTTTCAGTCTGTTTAACTTGGAGACCCAAGAAAAACTTCAGCTCTCCCATACTACTCATTTCAAATTGACTTTGCATAAGCTTTGCAAACTTTTTGCAAAGGCTACTTTCAGTAGACCCAAATATAATGTCATCTACATATATTTGGACAAGTATTACTTTGCCTCTAGATTCCCTAAGGAATAGAGTCTTATCTATTTTCCCCCTTGTGAACTTGTTCTCAATGAGGAAACTAGATAGGGTTTCATACCAAGCTCTAGGAGCTTGCTTTAACCCATACAATGCTTTCCTAAGTCTATAGACATAATGTTGGAAAAGTAGGATCAACAAAACCTGAAGGCTGCTCCACATATACTTCTTCTTTTAAATTACCATTAAGGAATGCTGACTTCACATCCATTTGGTATACTTTGAATCCTTGGTAGGTTGCATAGGCCAAGAACATCCTTATGGCTTCCAGTCTGGCTACTGGAGCAAAGGTTTGATCAAAATCAATACCTTCTTCTTGCCTATATCCTTTTGCAACCAATCTTGCCTTATTCTTAATGATGACTCCTTGTTCATCTAACTTGTTTCTGTAGATCCACTTTGTTCCTATCACATTGTGATCTTTAGGCTTAGGAACTAAGTCCCAAACCTTGCACCTCTTGAACTGGTTTAGCTCTTCCTGCATAGCTTCAGTCCACTGTGGATCTTGTATAGCTTCTTCAAATTTCTTTGGTTCTATTTGAGACAGAAAACTTGAATATATTGCAGCATTCTGATTTCTGCTCCTTGTCTGAACACCTTGTCTTGGATCTCCAATGATCAGCTCCACTGGATGATCTCTTAGATGCCTGTTGGCTGGAGGCATCCTTACTTCTGGTTGTACTTCTTCAGCATCTTCATCATGCTGAGTTCCTTGAACTTCTTCAGCTCCTGGTACATGTAGTTCTCCCCCTGGACATAAGCCATCTTCTTCTACTTGCTGTCTTGCAGCAGGTACATCTTCTATGGTTAGCTTGTCCATCTTCTTAGAAAGACCTGTGGGGCTGCACACACTACTAGACAACTCATTGTTAATAAGAAGTGTCTCATCAAAAACTACATGCACAGACTCCTCTACAACTTGTGTAGTCAAGTTGTAGACTCTATAAGACTTACTATTACTGCTGTACCCAACAAACACTCCCTCTTGGGATTTGGCAGCAAACTTAGTTAAGTAAGTCTTCCCATTGTTAAGTATGAAGCATTTACAACCAAAAATCCTGAAATAGGATAGGTTTGGTTTCCTGCCTTTCACTACTTCATAGGGGGTCTTGTTTAACCTTTTAGTTATGGTAGCTCTATTTATCACATGGCATGCAGTGTTAACTGCTTCAGCCCAGAAATATTCTGGTAGTGAAGAATCACTTAATAGAGTCCTACCAGCTTCTATCAAGGTTCTATTTTTCCTTTCAGCAATGCCATTTTGCTGAGGTGTTCTAGGTGAAGAGAATTCTTGAAATATCCCATAGTCTTCACATAGTTTTGTCATGCTTTCAGATTGAAACTCTGTACCATGGTCACTTCTAATTTTGACCACTGTACAGTTCAATTCATTCTGAATTTGCTTAACAAAACTGTGGAAGACACTAGGTGTTTCAGATTTCTGCTTTAAGAAGAACACCCAGGAAAACCTTGAGTAGTCATCAACAACTACAAAGGTGTAGACCTTCCTACCTAAGCTGTGAACTGGCATTGGACCAAATAGATCCATATGCAAGAGGTATAAACACCTCACAGCATCCTTGTTGTCAATGCTTCTAAAGGTGGATTTAGTCTGCTTGCCCTTTTGACAAGCTGAGCAAATGCCATCTTTGACACACTTAACTTGAGGACCATTCCTCACTAACTCTTTACTAAAGAGTTTGCCAATAGTCTTGTAATTTAGATGAGCAAGCCTCTTGTGCCACTTGACACATTGAGAGACTGTCTCATCAGCTACAAGACAAACTGGAGAACTATTGTTCTCAACCATAATGTCTAAACAATAGACATTTCTCTTCCTATAACCTGTCAAAATGATCTCTTGATCACTTGACCTCTTGATATGACAACCATTTTTAACAAATGAGATGTCATACCCTACATCACTTAATTGACTTATACTAATGAGGTTATGTTTCAACCCTTTAACATAAGCCACTTGAGTAATGGTAACTAAGTTGGAGGATATGTTACCAAACCCTTTGATGATTCCTTTTTCTGAACCACCAAAGGTCACCTTTGGACCATTCTTGATTGGAGTGAAATCCTTCAGTAGTCCCCTAGTTCCAGTCATGTGTCTGGAACATCCACTATCCAAGTACCATGTAGGGGTATGGCCACTTGGATTCTCCTGCAAAACAAATTAATGAACCTTAGAACCCAAAGTAAACTTGGGTCCTTGGTGATTGTTAGTTTGCAAATTGACATAGCTACCTGCTGTCTTTCCAACAGGTAACTTGCTACTCAACTTGGCACTGGCATTGTGCCAACAGTCCAAAGCAAAGTGGCCAACTTTGCCACAGCACCAACATTCAAATTTGTTGTACCTTTGCTTAGGTACAGACTTGGCTGTCTTAACTACAGCAGTCTTAGTGAATGTTGGGGCTTTGCCCTTGGACTTGGACTGATTCTGAACAGTCCTTGCTGGATTAACAAATCCCAGTCCAGTCTTTCCTTTATGATGAACAAAATCATCAATCAAGGGTAGCACTGATTTAGGTTTTGAAAACCTAGCTACTAGCTCTTTCTCCTTCTGAAGATTAATCTCCAGTTTCTTAATTTGATCATTCTTAAATGCAATGGTACCCATCTGAATCACAGTAATGTGTTTCAGCCTGGCCACTTCATTCAGTTTTTGATCATAATTCTTCTCATAATCTATTGCAGCTGCCTTGAGATCAGCAATTTCCTTAGCCAAATTTTTGGCTAGGGTCTTGCTTTTCTTATAGGCTTGCAATAGTACTTGATATTCATCTAGGAGTTGATGAATATCTCCCTCAGACTCAGATATATTCTCATCACTTGATGAAGAATACTCTGACTCTGAACTAGAACTGGAATCAGAACTTTGAGTTAAACCTTGTACCTGACTGGGTCCTGGCTGCTCCAGGTTTTTGGTACTTTCAGTCAAAGCCATCAGTCCTTGGCTTTGACAGTCTTCTTGCTCATAGATAGATTCCATGATCTGCATGAACTCTTCTTCTTCTTCAGCAAATAGCCCAATATAGGCTTCAGCATCTTCTCAGTGTCTGAAGAAGACATATCTGAAAGAGTCTTCTCATTCTTTGCAACAAAGGACTTCTCCTTCTTTCCTTTGAAGTGTGTTTTCTTCTTGTCACTGGATTCCTTCCTTCTTTCAGGACAGTCTGCAATAACATGGCCCTGTCTATTGCAGCAGTAACAAATTATCTTGGATCCAGTTGCCTTACTTGTCTTGGTCCTTTTCTTGTCCTTCTTTGAAGGCTTCTTTTCCTGATACTGAACCTCTTTCCCTTTGGAAGATGAAGGTCTAGACCTCCACTGTTTCTTCTTAAGGAACTTCTGAAAATGTCTGGTGAATGCAGCAAAGTCTTCATCACTTTCACTGCTTGTAGATTTTGTACTTTCAGACTCTTCAGATTCTGATTCAACTACCTCTGGAGGAGGAGTTGATGACTTGGTCCTGCTCTTTCTGGGTACATCTGACTTAAAGGCAACAGTCTTTTCCCTGTATTCAGTCCTTGTTGACTTTTCTTCTTCTTTTCTTACTGACAATTGCATCTCATAAGATAACAACTTGCCAAAAAGTGTGGGAGGAGGAATTTCTCCCAACTTTGCCATTTCTCTGATGGCACAAATCTTGGTGTCCCAGTCTTTGGTTAGGGACCTTAAGAATTTGTCATTCAACTCATAGTTTGTGAACTCTCTTCCATATGACATGAGTTCATTTACAATTCTATAAAATTTCTTGTAGCATTCAGTGATGCTATCTCCTCTTCCTTGCCTAAAGCTCTCATATTCTTGATTAAGCAAGGACTTCCTATCTTGCCTTACTTCTTCAGAACCTTCCATGTAGACAATGAGGGTATCCCACATTTCTTTTGCAGTTTTACAGTGAATAAGGTTCTGGAAGGTGGCATCATCAATTGCACTAACTATTATATTCTGTGCTCTTTTGTCCATGGTTGCTAGGACAATCTCATCCTTGGTCATTTCAGAGAAATCCTTTGGAGTCCTCTGATTTGCATCCAATACTGAAATCTTCATGGGCACATATGGCCCTTCTTTGACTGTGATGTATATTCTAGGGTCAGAGGCCTCCATAAAAAGCCTAACCCTCTCTTTCCAGATCCCAAAGATCTCTTTTCTGCATATAGGTAGTTTCATTGAACCCAACTCCTTATGATTCTCTGAAGAACCCATGTTCTTGATTTTCTTGAAACTGTTTCCTGTTTTCTGACTTATACTGAATTTGCCAAACTGGATCTCCTCAGACAGTTAGTCCTGATTTTGAGGAACCTGGCTCTGATACCACTTGAAAGATATGGTACCTAAACACCTAGAGGGGGGGGGGGTGAATAGGTGACCTAAACCTTTTTAACTTTTGTTTGGCAGCACAACAGTTTTTCACAGATTATTACAGTTAACAGCAATTACAGAAATCACACAGTAAAGCCACAACACAGCACAGCACAGCAGACACACTAATTTTATAGTGGTTCCCCAATCTTTGGGTACATCCACTTTCCCCCTTCGCCTATCTAGCAGTGTACTAGATTCGGCCAAACTTCTCCACTAGCTCAGAACCCAACAAGGTTCCTACCTCAGGCCCAAAGCCTTACACTCAGCCAAAAGGCCTACACTCAGCCACCCAGGCCTACACTCAGCCAATCAAAGGCCTACACTCAGAGTTCTTCAACTCCTACACTCAGGCACCAAGCCCTACCCTCAGCCTTTATAAAATAGGCTTACAATCACTCAGATCCAATGGATCTTACAAGTTATAATAGAAATTATAAATGCTAACTCTACAACCCAGAAAAGATGAGAGGAGTTGAGAGTTTCTTGAAGAGTTCTTGGAAGAACTCAGCTTGATCCAAACTGACTTAGCTTTCTTCAAAGCTTCTTGAGTAGAACTGAATTAGTCTGAATCTTCTGCAGTTGATCCTTGATCTCTGCTTCTTGAAATCCAGATGACTCTGAATTCTTCTTTTCAGCCTTAGTTCCAAAGACTGAATCCTTGGTTGGAGCTCTCTCTCTCCAACTACTTAGATCTGCAGTTGGACTGCCTGATCTTCTTGTGTTGATCTTCTGTGTATCACTTCTTGATTAAGTCTGATCAACTACTTCAATTATTATCACACCATGTAATGATTGTGAACTTCTTAACAACTACTCCTTTTTCACTTTAAACTGTGGGTGCCTATTTATAGGCTTCCTTTATGGTAACCGGCTGATCCGGTTTATAACAGACTTTTGACTTCTCTGACAGTTGCTGTAGACCGGCTGGATTGGCAGCTGTCATGTCAACCAGTCACTTCTTGAAATTCTGCTAACTGTCAGTTAGTGTCGAGACTTTCTGTTCTTAAGTGTCGACACTTATAGACCAAGTGTCGACACATGTTGTGTAAGTGTCGACACAAGTCTACAAGGTGTCGACACAATTCCTTGTATGTCTCGACACAGTTTCTTCTGCATGTGTCGACACTAAAATTGAGTGTCGACACAAGTACTTGTACTTCATTCTTTATCTGTATTCTTCTAAGTGTCGACACATCTCCTTTGTGTCGACACATCTTCATGTGTTGAAACTGTCAAGTGTCGACACTGATTCTTGGTGTCGACACAAGTCTTCATTCTTGATTCTTCAGCTGAGTGTCGACACATTCCCTTAGTGTCGACACTTATACTTAGAATATTTTACAACTTTTCTGTTCTTTGCTAAGTGTCGACACAGCTCCTTGTGTCGACACTTTCTTCAAGTGTAGAGTCTTCAACTAAGTGTCGACACATTGTGCTGAGTGTCGACACTTTCTTCAAGTGTTGACTCTTCTGATTGTGTGTCGACACATTGTGCTGAGTGTCGACACATTCTACAAATACTGAGTCTTTAGCTAAGTGTCGACACATTGTGTTGAGTGTCGACACTTACTTCCAGTGCTGAGTCTTCTGCATAGTGTCGACACACTGTGTTGAGTGTCGACACTTGTACTTAGAATCTGTAGACTTTTGCTGAGTGTCGACACTCACTTCAAGTGTCGACACTTTCTGATGTAGACACAGCTCTTCTGGGTGTCGACACTTCTGCTAAGTGTCGACACAGCTTTTCTGCATTCTTCTACACTGAGTGTCGACACAGCTCCAAGTGTCGACACTTTCTGACTGGTGTCGACTCTTCTTCCCAGGTGTCGACACAATGACTCCAAGTGTCGACACTGCATGTCTGGGTGTCGACACAAGCTTTCTCAAGTGTCGACACTTTGCCTCTGGGTGTCGACACATGGACTTAGAAATTTTCAGCTCCAGTCCAGTGTATATCTAACCTGCACAAGTAACTCAAACAAACATCAAATACATTCTGATGTATATCATTGAGTTAGGTGAGGCTTCTTCAAATCAGGTACATTTGACCAATGTACCCAACAATATCTATATATAGGCTTCATCCATGGTTACCGGCTATTCCGGTTCCAAACGGTCTTCTGATATCTCTGGAAGATATGACAACAATATTAGTAATGACAGTTGTCAAGTCTCCAGTTGTACTACTTCAACCTTTATTGGACTTTGACTCAGCAGCACAGAGTGTCGAGTGAATACTTCACATGTGTCGACACACATAGTCCATGTGTCGACACAAGTCTTGATTATGTCGACACAGCTTCACTTTTACTTCTCGACACAGCTTCTGTGGAATGTGTCGACACAAGTCCTGTGTGTCGACACAATCACTCCTTGTCTTGACAAAGTTGGTGTCGACAAAATTCTGGTGTATGTCGACACAAGTTCTGTGTGTCGACACAGTCGTTGTCGACAGAATTCTAGAATGTGTCGACAGCTTCTCTATGTGTCGACACAAATTCTGGGTGTCGACACAGCGTTGTCAACAGATTTTCTGTTTGTCGACACAAATTCTGGGTGTCGACATAATCTGGCCCTTGGTGTCGACACAGCCATTCCCAAGTGTCGACACTTGTACTTAGAAATTTTTTTTCCATTTACTTAGCCTGCACATGATAACTCAACACAACATCAAATACAACTTGATGCATATCATTGAGTTAGGTGAGGCTTCTCCAAATCTGTTACACATTTTCCAATGTACCCAACCACGCTCTTCATCATCGTCTACATCAACTTTTCCTTTTCCTTTCTTGTACCCAGATTCTTTCTTGTTGATAAACTTTCTGAAGGAATTTCTTCTTTCAGGGTTTCTCATAAACCTCTTGAACTTCTTAACGAACAAGCTCTCCTCATCTTCCTTGTCATTCTCATCAGATTCACTTTCCTCTTCCTTCTTCGATTTCAATGCCAACTCTTTCTTTCTTGGCTCCAAATTGTACTCTTGTTGTTGAATCTTTAGTTCCACCTCATGAGTTTTCAGATTTTCGATGAGATTCTCAATTTGAAGAGTCTTTAGATCGTGTGACTCTGAGATGGCAGTGACTTTCAGATTGAATTTTGGGGGAAGCGATCTAAAATTTTCCTCACTAAATCACAATTTGAAAAACTCTTTCCAAGAACCATATAGTTATTCACAATTTTGCTGAATCTCGTGTACATGGAGTCTATGTCTTCATCAACCTCCAACTTGAACTTTTCAAATTTTGACACTAACTTTAACAGCTTTGAGTCTTTCACCCGCGATGTACCTTAATGAGTAACTTAAAGTAAATTCCAAATATCATAAGCAGTTTCACATGCACACACTTGATTAAACTCAGATTTATCTAAAGTACAAATAAAGCATTCATTTCCTTAGCGTTATTTTTACATCTTAATTTGTTAGTGTCATCCCATTTGTCCTTAGGTTTTTTTCATAATGACACTTCCAACTACCGTTGTAGGTGGAGTGTAGCATTGTTCTATCATACCCCATACTTCAATATCTTCAATATTTATGGCGATTAGAAAACATCGCATTCGTGTTTTCTAATAGCTGTAATCCGTGCCAGTGAACAAGGGAGGACTACTAATCCTGTGTCCATCAGAAAATGCGTGATCGGTATGCGCCATTACTCCCGATGATGAAACTATTTTAATGTAACCTTCCTCTGATACCAAGTGTTGGATCGTGATGCACCCTTAAACGGGGGGGGGGGGGTGAATAAGGGTCAACAAAAAATTTTCCTCTTTGTCTATTTTTTACTGGATGAAATAATTACAGAAATCAAAAGCAAACTTTTCTTAATCAATGATGAACACTTAGTGTAACAACCACTAATATAATAATAATAATAATAATAAATTTTAATATAAACAAAGACCTAAAGGCCTTATAACCCGAAACCCCCGGTCCAAATCCCGCATCCCGCAGAAAAAAAACATTCTGATCTCACCTTTTTCGCCCCCGACGGCCCCGCCTCCGCCTCCCGAGCGCCCGACAGCCCCCTCCTCCGTCTCCAATGGCCGACAACACCCCCCTCTAGGCCCGACGCCACTTCCGCTTGCTTTCTCGTCGTCTCCGACGCTCCCCTTGGCCGACAAATCACACAGCAACCCCTCCTCTCTTGGCCGGCTGCATCCAAGGGAGGGGCCGACTACTTTCTCCCTTCCTCTTCTCCTTCTCCGGCCAGTGATGGCAAGGGCATCGTTTCTTCTCCGACAATCCTATCTCCTCCTCGTTCCGGCCGGTGGATTTTGGGAGGGACTCCAAGGGTTTCGCTCGAAACCCCTCTTCGTGGATTTCTCAGCACAGATCTGGTCTCCTTGGGTAAGAAACCCCGTGTAACGCCCCAAATTTCAAAATAAGGACGAGCAGCGTCGAGAGCCAAGTTTGGACCTTGGTGAGGGTCACACGGCCTAGGACACAGGCTTGTCCATGGCCGTGTCGTACCGGGTTCGTCGAGAGCCCGGGAAGTCGACGATTTTTCGCTCATTTTGTCAACTAGTGGGGGACACGCTCTCCGACACGCCCGGGTCGGAGGTATAAGCCCGTGTCGCAGGCGTGTTCTCTCGAGTGTCAACACAGAGGTGTCGACACAGTGGTGTCGACATAATGGAGTCGACATAATGGTGTCGACACAGAGGAGTTGTCGACACAGGCAAGGAACACGGCCTAGGACACGGGCGTGTCCATGGCCGTGTCTTACCGGGTTCGTCGAGCGCCTGTGGTGTCGATGTTTTTCGCTCGACGAAGTGTCTAGGCAGTGAACATGGTTTTGGACACGGGCGTGTCTAGGGCCGTGTCCAGCGTGTTCGATGAATTTCTACGAGTTCGACGAAGAGGCAGTCGATGATCGTCGAGACTTCGAACACGGCCTGAGATACGGGCATGTCCCAGGCCGTGTCCTTCTCGGGTTGTGAGCCGGGACTTGTGAGGGGTTGGACATGGCTTGGAGCCCAGGCATGTTCGTGTTGGACATGACTGTGTCAAACGTGACACAAGCGTGTCATATACCCGTGTCCTGGTTTGGTGCGACGGTTTTGACGTCGATTGGGGAACACGGCTTTGGACACGGGCGTGTCACAAGCCATGTTCGGCCCAGGTGTTTTGATTTTCAGTTCGGATCATGGCCGTTCTTTCCCTTCTTTTGGGATCTGATGGTCTAGGGTTGCCCTTGCTGAGTTAAGTCCGGGAATAGGGTTTAGAAACCCTCATTCTTCTTCAAGCAATCTCTTTCTAAGATATAGAGAGAAGGGAGAGCAAGGAAGGAGGTCTAGGAGAGATCCGGCTGCCGGAGAAGCTCCGGTGCTCCAAATCGCGAGCCGAGTCCAGATCCGTGGAGGCAAGATCGTTGCGAAGGTTTTCATCCGGCTAAGTTTCCATGGCTAGGAAGAGGGGTCGGAAGGTAACGACACTTCTCCTCTTGGTTTTTAGGATGCATGTTTAGCATATTTTACTTTCTAGTTTTTGGGCACCAAACTCTCAAATGAGAGGGGTTTGGGTCGCCAAGTTTCAAGAGCAACCTTCGGGTCGATTGAGTCCATCCTCGACATGTTTTTGCATTAGAGATCCGTTCCATTAGTGGATTAGGCATGGTGGGTGAAGCCGTAGTCGCGACCGTTAGTCCGACTCGGTGATGTTGCCTGCGAGCTTTAAGGATTCGTAGAGATCCGTTGCGGCAAGATGTCGTTTGTGATGTTTTCCCCCTTTTCTCGAGTGAGTATGTGTAGTCAGAACCGAACAAGGTTAGCTCCTCAATGATGGTAGATGGTTTCCTTGGTGGACGAGGTTAGCTTCGCATTGGTGGTAGATGTTTTCCTTGGTACGCGGGAACGCTGCAGTATGAATGGGGGACTAGGGTGGATTTGTCTTGGATTGTGATGTTCCAAGGCGTGGCTGTGTCTCCGTGGTCGGCTGGCTATCCCGTGACATGCACGTCATGTGTGGAGAGTGTCCCGGCAAGACTAGTCCCCTTATGTGAGACTGACGAGAATGCCAAGCATGGGGCAAGCCCAGGCAATGAGGCCATGAGCGTGTGGGATCCAGCAAAGCTTCTTAGAATCGTCAGGGTTTTTGTTGGAATCCTGACATGAGACGTCAGAGCTTGCAGGCAAGCCCGGGTCTAAGACCTTGAGCGGGTGGGGCCTTGGCAAGAGTTCCGTGTGGCGGCTTTTATGCCGTTGGGGGAATGTTGGTAACCCCCCTTTGTTTACGACTTTATGCCAATGAGAAAATGATGAGTACCCATATGATGTGATGATGTGCTAGATGCATACGCGATAGGGTGCCTTGGGTGAAGCCCGGGTTTTGCATACATGCTGCATAAGTAGGCCCTTTCATTATATGCTCAACAATAGAGAACGTGTATGTTGTTTGAGACATCCAAGCCTGTTCTTAGTGCATTACTTGTTTATACATATATATTGTATACGAAGTGCTGACTTGCAGGTTGGAGGGGTTCCCCGGGGTCCGTTAGGGGCGGCCGGGAGGAGATGTGTTTATTACACAGTTTGAGGTCAGCCTTGGCTGACCCACGTTACAATCAAATTTTTACAGGGCAAGGATCGCAAGCAGGAGCTAGCTCACCGGCCAAAAGGGCCTAAGACTCATGAAGTGTTACCGTTTTGATGTAGCTCTACTTTTATGACATTGTATGTTTGATGCTCTTGTTTTTCGGCTTGCATAACGAGGTAGTCTAGGAGTGCTTATGCACATTTATGACTGGTGTTATTATTTGAGCATTGGACTCACTTTTGTTGTAAGGCCTTAAGGCCGCTTCGATACTCCTATATGTTGTGGATAACTTCTAGTCTGTTTGCTTTTTTCCGCTATGCTGTGGTTGTGAGTTATGAGATCTGGTAGTTATATCATCTTATAATACTGAAGTTGTGGCGTCTGTATGTTGTGGGGCCCCGGCCGGACCCATATTATACGGTCATTACAGGGGAGGTGTTACAATTTGGTATTAGAGGGAGGTTAGGTTCAAGGTCAGTGCTTATAGAAGTTATCCACACAGGAGTAATGCGGGACCATGAGTGTCCTTATGTTTGAGTCTTGCTATTAGAGATTGATTCCTTGTTTTCTTGCTTCCTTGAAGACTGCAAGCAACGAGGCAGGTACGTCGAGACCAAAAGAAGAGCTTTCGGCGAGCAGCGCCATAGCTCAGGGTCCTTTGGGCATGGGTGTAAACCCTACCGAGTTCTACCGCATGCTTACAGAAGCAATGGTGGTAGCCCAAGCTGCAGCAATAGCTCAGGTAGGAACCCATGCTACACCGGATACGGCGATGGCTGTGCCGGGCGGAGAAGCCAGGAGAGTAGATCCTTTGGCAGAAAGGGTGGTTGTCGGGCATGGAGACCGGCAGATGAAGTACTTTCTGAGCTTCTATCCCCCGACATTCATGGGTGTCGGTACTCCGACTGATGCGGAGGATTGGTGGCACGGATTCAAGAGCTTTTGAGGGCGGCAAAGATGACGGAAGAGAAGAAATCTGAGTTTGCGGCCTTCATGTTGGAGGGAGACGCAAAGTTGTGGTGGCTGAGCCATAGCGGCCTCCAGTTTCCTGGATGCACCTGGTCCATGGAAGAATTTGGGGATGCCTTTCTAAAGAAATACATACCTGTTTCGACAAGGTTGGCCCTTCAGAGGCAATTTCTGCACTTGATGCAGCGAGATAAGATGGTGGATGAGTATGTTCAGGAGTTCACTCGTTTGGGTCATTACGCGGGGACGACCATGGCGGATGATGAAGAGAGGGATAACCTCTTCTATCAGGGGTTGAGGGAGATTCTAAGGCAACGCCTCATCGCCATGAATAGAGCAGGTTTCAATGAGTTGGTTGAGGCGGCCATGACATTGGAGAGTGATTTGGAGGGGAGCCAACATCGTAAAGGTTTTGTGCCCAAGAAAGGAGAAGGGAAGCCTTCTCAATCCCAAGAAAAGTCGGAAGGGAATAGATGGAGGAGGAAGCCTCACCCGTACAAGTCCGGTGAGAAAAGTAAGTGGATGACCGGAGGGTCTCACTCTAAGGGTCCACCGACGTGCTTCAACTGTGGTAAGGTGGGGCACATTGCTCGTTTTTGTAACCAAGGAGGTGCGGTGCAGGCGGCAAGGCAGGAGCAAACTGTGCGCTACGGCCCCAGTGCCGCAGAGAAAGGGAAGATGACGGAGTCTAGCGCTTCTCGGTTCCAACCAGTGCAACCAAGGGCCTACAACCTTGGACAGCAGGAAGCGATCCGCCAACCCGATGTGATGACAGGTATGAGGAAGTTTAAGTTTAACCTTGTGCTTCATGCTTTTAGACCGTTATGATTGATTTCTATGTTTTAGGCTTTGTGTTAGTTTCCGGATACCCTGCTAGGGTATTGTTTGATATGGGAGCGTCACACTCCTTTCTTGCGGAAAGCTTCATACGGAGGATTGGAGTTGAATCATTTTCGGCGGATGCGGAACTGAAGGTGCGCATGCCCAATGGGTCATTCATGACCACCGGAAGAAAGGGCGCATTTGTTGGGAACTAAGAGGAGTTGACTTCGTGTTGATAGCAGCGGTACTACCGTTAGTCGAGTTTGATGTGATTTTGGGAATGGACTAGCTAGCGGAGCAGCATGCCAGTCTTGATTGCTTATCCAAGGTGGTGACCCTAAGAAGCGAAGGGCAGACGAAGGTCAAATTTGAGGGCCTTAATGGAGTGGTTTGTTCTCTGATTTCGGCCTTGCAGTTGGCGCGGGCAGTTAGCCAGGGTGGAGTAGCGCTTGTAGCATTATTGGAGGTTTGCCTTTCCAGGTTATCACTTAGGGAAGTGCCAGTGGTGGCAGAGTTCGAGGATGTATTCCTGGATGAACTTCCTGGAGCGCCTCCTCGACGGGAGATCAATTTCTTGATTGATTTAGTACCGGAGGCTAGGCCGGTGTCGCGTCCTCCGTTTAGGATGGCACCAAAGGAGTTGGCTGAACTCAAGGTACAGTTGCAAGAACTGTTGGAGCAAGGGTATATCAGACCCAGTTCTTCACCATGGAGCGCGCCGGTGTTGTTTGTAAAAAAGAAAGACTTTAGTATGCGGCTGTGCATAGACTACCGAGAGCTGAATAAATTGACCGTCAAGAAAAATATCTGATTCCTCAGATAGACGACCTGTTCGACCAGTTGTTGGTGTCGGTAGTGTATTCAAAGTTGGACTTGAAGTTAGGATACTATCAGTTGCGGATTCGGGATGAGGACATACCCAAGACAGCGTTTGGTACGAGGTATGGACACTTAGAGTTTTCGGTGATGTTGTTCGGGCTGACGAACGCACCATCTGTATTCATGGATTTGATAAATCAAGTATTTCGAAAATACTTGGACTCTTTTTTAGTTGTCTTTATTGACGACATCTTGGTGTATTCCAAATCGGAAGTGGAGCATGAGACTCACTTGAGAATGGTCTTGCAAGTGTTGAGGGAGAATCAGTTGTATGCAAAGTTCTCTAAGTGCGAGTTCTGGTTAGAGAAGGTGGCATTTTTGGGCCACGTGATTAGTGGGGATGGGGTGGCGGTAGATCCAACAAAGGTGGAAGCCATAAGAGATTGGCCGATTTTGAGAACCGTGGCGGAAGTCCGAAGTTTTCTTGGACTAGCCGCGTACTATATGAGATTTGTGGAAAACTTTTCGCGGATAGCTCTACCCCTCACCTCACTCACTCATAAAGACCAGAAGTTTGTGTGGACTCAAGAGTGTAGTCAGGCATTCGAGACTCTGAAGGAAAGACTGATGACGGCTCCAATCCTAAGTCTACCAAAAGGGACCGAAGGATTTCAGATCTTCAGTTACGCATTGGGATGCAGTTTGGGTTGCATTTTGGTGCAACATGGTAGGGTGATAGCTTTTGGGTCTAGGAAGCTGAAGCCTCATGAGAGGAATTACCCCGTTCATGACTTGGAGTTGGCCGCGGTAATTTTCGCGTTGAAAATATGGCGACACTATGTCTATGGTGCGAAGGTGGAGATCTTCACGGATCATCAAATTCTGAAGTATCTCTTAGATCAGAAGGACTTGAATATGCGGCAGCGTAGGTGGGTCGAGTTCCTTGGAGACTATGAGGTGGCGATTCAGTATACGCAAGGCAAGGCCAATGTGGTGGTCGATGCATTGAGTAAAAAATACTCTGGGCAAGGGAATTGGTTAGAAGCTCATGATGAGTGGTTGGTGCGGGACTGGGAGTCCCTTGACATGGAGTGTGTAGCAAGAGGCGAGTCTAGCGTCGCTCGGTTAAACTGGATTGAAATGCAGAACGACTTGTCCGATCGTATACGGGAAGCGACCTGTTTGGATGTGGAGTTTCAGCCATTCGTGGTGGAAGCTCAAAAAGGCGAGAGCAGCGCCTAGGAGATGATTGATGGGATTCTGAGGAAGGACAGAAGGATTTGTGTACCGCAGTTCAGCAAGCTCCGTGAGGAGTTGATGTTTGAGGCTCACTTCATAAAGTACTCCATTCATCTGGGCAGTACAAAGATGTACTTGGATATGAAGAGATCCTTTTGGTGGCCTGGACTGAATCGGGACGTAGCTTTGTACGTGAATCGATGTCAAACTTGTGCCTTGGTGAAGGCCGAGTGTCAGAAGCTGGGTGGGTTCCTGAAGCCTCTTCCAATCCCCGAGTGGAAATTTGATGACATCTCCATAGAATTTGTGCATGGGTTACCTAGATCACAGCAGGGTAATGACGCGATTTGGGTGATTGTGGATCGCTTAACCAAAGTGTCTCACTACATCCCAAACCGGAAGGAGGACAGCGTGGAGAAGCTGGTGGAGTTGTATGTTCGCAACATTGTGCGACTACATGGGATTCCTAAAAGTATAGTCAGCGGTCGTGATGGACGTTTCAAGACCAAGGACTGGAGGTTGGTTCAGAAGAGTCTGGGCACGAAGCTAAAGTTCAGTACGACTTTCCATCCTCAAACTGACGGGCAAACTGAAAGAACAAACTGTACTATGGAGGATATGCTGAGGATGTGTGTTTCTTGACTTCGGCAAGAAATGGGAGGATCACCTCTTCATGGTGGAGTTCGCATATAACAATAGTTACCAAGCAAGTATAAAGATTGCGCCATACGAAGCTCTGTATGGGAGGCGGTGTCGAACACCGATGTCATGGACATAGGCGGGAGACACCAAACTATTTTGAAAAGAAGTGGTGGCAGATGCTTGTGAGTTGGTATGTACCATTCAAGAGCGCATGAAGGTGGCTCAAGATCGGCAAGCAAAATATTTTAATGCGCGCCACAGGAAGTTGGAGTTCGCGGTAGGCGATTGGGTCTATTTGAAGATCAAGCCGTTCAAAGGCGTTCCACGGATTCGCCGAATCAAGAAATTGAGTCCAAGGTTGTTGGGACCTTTTGAAGTTGTTGAACGGGTGGGAGAAGCAGTGTGCCAGTTGGCGTTGTCCGCAGAGTTGAGTGGATTGCATGACGTCTTCCATGTCCGCGTCTTGAGGAAAACCTTGGTAGAGGCTAGTGTGGTGATCGAATCGGCATCGATGCCAATAGAGGAAGACTTGAGGACGCGAGTCCGTCCAATTACTATAGAGGATTCAGAAATTCAGCTGTTGTGGAACAAAGAGGTCAAACTCGTAAAAGTCCGATGGGACAACTACGACCGTGAGGAGCTCTCTTGGGAGCGAGAACAAACCATGCTGGAGGAATATCCAGAGTTTTTCTATTCAGGTATCATTTAAGTTTTGTGTACCATTTTTTTTTTGCTTTTTGGTAATTTTGGGACGAAATTCTTTTATTGGGGAGAGAGTTGTAACGCTCCAAATTTCGAAAGAAGGACGAGCATCGTCGAGAGCCAAGTTTGGGCCTTGGTGAGGGTCACACGGCCTATGACACGGGTGTGTCCATGGCCGTATCATACAGGGTTCGTTGAGAGCCCAGAAAGTCGACGATTTTTCGCTAATTTCGTCGACTAGTGGGGGACACGCCCTCCGACACGCCCGGGTCAGAGGTACACGCCCGTGTCGCAGGCATGTTCTCTCGAGTGTCGACACAGAGGTGTCGACACAGTGGTGTTGACACAATGGTGTCGACACAGAGGAGGTGTCAACACAGGCAGGGAACGCGACCTAGGACACGGGCGTGTCCATGGCCGTATCTTACAGGGTTCGTCGAGCGCCTGTGGTGTCGACATTTTTCGCTCGACGAAGTGTCGAGGCAGTGAACATGGTTCGGGACACGGGCGTGTCCAGGGCCGTGTCGAGCGTGTTCGATGAATTTCTACGAGTTCGATGAAGAGGCAGTCGACGATCATCGAGACTTTGAACACGGCCTGAGACACGGGCATGTCCTAGGCCGTGTCCTTCTCGGGTTGTGAGCTGGGACTTGTGAGGGGTTGGACACGGCCTAGAGCTCAGGTGTGTTCGTATTGGACACGACCGTGTCAAACGTGATACGGGCGTGTCATATACTCGTGTCCTGGTTTGGGTGCGACAGTTTCGGTGTCGATTGAGGAACACGGTCCTGGACACGGGCGTGTCACAAGCCGTGTTCGGTCCAGGTGTTTTGATTTTCAATTCGAATCATGGCCGTTCTTTCCCTTCTTTTGGGATCTGATGGTCCAGGGTTGCCCTTGTTGATTTAAGTCCGGGAATAGGGTTTAGAAACCCTCATTCTTCTTCAAGCACTCTCTTTCTAAGATCTAGAGAGAAGGGAGAGCAAGGAAGGAGGTCTAGGAGAGATCCGGCTGCCGGAGAAGCTCTAGTGCTCCAAATCGCGAGCCGAGTCCAGATCCGTGGAGGCAAGATCATTGCGAAGGTTTTCATCCGGCTAAGTTTCCATGGCTAGGAAGAGGGGTCGAAAGGTAACAACACTTCTCCTCTTGATTTTTAGGATGCATGTTTATCATATTTTACTTTCTAGTTTTTGGGCACCAAACTCTCAAATGAGAGGGGTTTGGGTCGCCAAGGTTCAAAAGCAACCTCTGGGTCGATTGAGTCCATCCCCGGCATGTTTTTGCATTAGAGATCCGGTCCGTTAGTGGATGAGGCATGGTGGGTGAAGTCGTAGTCGCGACCGTTAGTCCGACTCGATGATGTTGCCTGCGAGCTTTAAGGATTCGTAGAGATCCGTTGCGGCAAGATGCCGTTTGTGACGTTTCTGATGTTTTCCCCCTTTTCTCGAGTGAGTACGTGTAGTCGGAACCGGACAAGGTTAGCTCCTCAATGGCGGTAGATGGTTTCCTTGGTGGAAGAGGTTAGCTCCGTATTGGTGGTAGATGGTTTCCTTGGTGCACGGGAACGCTGCAGTACGAATGAGGGACTAGGGTGGATTTGTCTTGGATTTTGATGTGCGAAGGCGTGGCTGTGTCTCCGTGGTCGGCTGGCTATCCCATGATGTGCACGTCATGCGTGGAGAGTGTTCCGGCGAGACTAGTCCCCTTATGTAAGACTGACGAGAATGCCAAGAATGGGGAAAGCCTGGGAAATGAGGCCATGAACGGGTGGGGTCCAACAAGGCTTCTTAGAATCGGTCAGTGTGTTTGTTAGAATCCTGACATGAGAAGTCAGAGCTTGCAGGCAAGCCCGGGTTTAATACCTTGAGCGGGTGGGGCCTTGGCAAGAGTTCCGTGTGGCGGCTTGTATGCCATTAGGGGAATGTTGGTAACCCCCCTTTGTTTGCGACTTTATGCCAATGGGGAAATGATGAGTAACCATATGATGTGATGATGTGTTAGATGCATACGCGATAGGGTGCCTTGGGTGAAGCTCGGGTTTTTCATACATGCTGCATAAGTAGGCCCTTTCATTATATGCTCAACAATAGAGAATGTGTATGTTGTTTGAGACATCCAAGCTTGTTTTTTGTGCATTACTTGTTTATATATGTATTGTATACGAAGTGCTGACTTGCAGGTTGGAGGGGTTCCCCGGGGTCCGTTAGGGCCGGCCGGGAGGAGATGTGTTTGTTACACAGTTTGAGGTCAGCCTTTGCTGACCCACGTTACAATCAAATTTTTACAGGGCAAGGATCGCAAGCAGGAGCTAGCTTGCCGGCCAAAAGGGCCTAGGCCTCATGAAGTGTTACCGTTTTGTTGTAGCTCTACTTTTATGACATTGTATGTTTGATGCTCTTATTTTCCGGCTTGCATGCTGAGGTAGTCTAGGAGTGCTTATGCACATTTATGACTGGTATTATTATTTGAGCGTTGGATTCACTTTTGTTGTAAGGCCTTAAGGCCACTTCGATACTCCTATATGTTGTGGATAACTTCTAGTCTGTTTGCTTTTTTCCGCTGTGCTGTGGTTATGAGTTTTGAGATCGGGTAGTTATATCATCTTATAATACTGAAGCTGTGGCGTCTGTATGTTGTGGGGCCCCGACCGGACTCATATTATACGGTCATTACAGGAGGGGTGTACACCCCGCCTAACTCTCGTTTTCAGTTTGCCCTAATTTTATTATGCTAATTTTTCGCTCTCCGATCTAGGGTTTTTTGACGATCCAATCTATGTCCATCATATAACCCGCTAATCCTGGATTTGTGTGTGTTTCTAGTGCGTGTACTCGGATTTAGGTGGTGGAATCATTCCAAGCCCACTCCGAATTAGGGACTTTTGCTTCCAAACGCCGCCAAAATTTTCGATCCCTCGCGGTAGTCTCTTCTCCCCTCACTTTTGAGGGAGGTAAATTTCTAAACACCTCTCCTATTGTGTGGCGCAAATATCAAATGCTTGTGCAAGTGTATAAATCTTGTTTGAAATGCATTTTGATCTTGAATAGGTTTAGCTCAAGTTTCTAACCTCGCTTGCGCCACTTAGCTATCACTAGCATTTTCGAAGTCACCTTAAGGCAAGTAGAGACACCTCTCTCGCTTGCAAACATGAGATCTAATTTACTTCACTTTTTTTGATATGAAGTGGCCCCTTATAGACTAGAAACGTCTAATTAATAACTTGTTCTAAATATTTTTGAATCCCTGAGATTGTTGAATACCTTATGCAAACAATGAGAGGAGGGTGTTGGTTTGGTGTGACGCGTCAAATCGAGCTCCCTACTAACTGGTAACTGATAAGTTGTAAGTATTCGTCTTTTTATGTACATTAAATTAGTCGTTTTAGTTTCTTTTTGTTATTTTTCTTTATTTTTCTTTAATAAAATGTTTCTTTTTTGTAAAAATAGTCATAACTTGCTTTATTTTTGTTTCCTGAAATTTGCAGGAAAAATCCAAAAATCTGCCCAAAACAGTAAGTACACGCCCGTGTACTTACTGGTCACGCCCGTGTCCAGGGCGTGACAATTCAATTTCCCGTGAAATCAGCTCGACGAACGCAAGCTCGACGATTTGCACTCGACGATTGTCGACCGATCCAACACACCCGTGTCGACCGATCCGACACGCCTGTGTCAATCCCAATTGACGATCAAGACATCCAACTCGACATTTTTCGCTCGGCGAACGTCGACCAACCCGACACGCCCAGCGTCACGCCCGTGACCTGGGGCGTGACTTCTCCACATGACTAAACGAAAACGCGCTCGACATTTTCCGCTCGACGAATGTCGACTCAACCCAACACGCCCCTGTCAAAATACGACACGGGTGTGTACTTCTCCACCTGGCCCGACAAACCGCCGCCGGTGACTTTCGACGCAACCCGCGCCAGTTCCACCTCCCCGACATGCCCACAGTCACGCCCGTGACCTGGGGCGTGACCTCCATGATTTCAGCTGAAGTCAACTTTGATGTCACATCTCGTCAGCTGCCATTTGTACAGTGCTGACATGCCCCCTGACACGCCCGTGTCAGAGGGCGTGTCCCATGAAATGTTTTGTCTATAAATTCAGAGTTGCTGTAAGGATTCCTGTTCCACTTTTTTGGGCCATTTTGTATAGGGGAAGTGCTGTTAATATGAATTCCAAATATTATATAAGGGATATTTTCTCCCCCTATCCTTAGTCTTTGTTTTCGTTCCTTTGTAACCCGTTGTGTTAGCTTAATAAAATATGTTTTTCATCTCTTTATTTGGCTTTGGTATGAATCTAAACTACTATCCTTATGCAATCTTATTTATCTTATCTAACTTAGTTTTCCGTCTTTTAAAATGCATGTGTGAGTGTATGAGTATAGTTTTTTACTTTGATGTTTTCATTAAATGTTCGCTTAACTATATTAGACTTAGGATTTTTATAGCTTTTTATGCATTCCTATAAATATGTAAAAGCGTTTTCAAAGTGATTTTCATTTTTCACTAACTTAGTTTTACCTTTTTATGTCGTAAAACTTTTCGTTCTTTTTACTTTTTTTTCACTTTTTACGCATTTTTACAGATTTATAGGAATGATAATATAGTTGTTTTAATTTTTCGAGCATTTCAATTTTTATTTTAAAACTTTTGCTCTTTTAATTTTTTCGTCTTCTTTTTACGCATTTCTACCGCATTCTAGCGGTAGAAATGTATTCCTTTTAATCTTTCGAGCACTTGCATTTTTACATTTATTGGCAAACCCAATTGCTCGTTTAATTTTTATTTTAGCTTTTTATGCATTTCTACCGCATTCTAGCGGTAGAAATGTAGTTATTTTAATTTTTTGGTAACTTCATTTTTTGCAATTTTTATGTGTGCGCATTTATTTCCACCTACTCGTTAAGTGTTAAATGACGCAGTGTTTTATTTCCTTTCCAGTAGAGTGTGTGAGTTTTTTACATTCTATTGTGTGCGTGGGTTTCATTTCATGTCGAGCGTGTGCTTGAGTTTTAATTTCTGTCGAGTGTGTGCGTGCGTTGCATTTATTTTGTCCTACTCGTTTGAGTAGGACTCGCTTTCATTTCTCCCGCCCACGCATTTGCGCCGGGACTCGCACTTTACTGTTTTCATTTCAGTCCTACTCGTTTGAGTATGACTTGCAATTTACTGCTTTTATTTCCTGCTTTCTTTTATCTCTTTCATTTTCAGTTTTCTTTACTGCTTTCTTTATTGCTTTTCTCGCCTGCCGTGCCCATTCCGATGAGTGGCTAATCGTTCTTAGCCCTCAGTATCGAAGAGCATTGGGACAAAAAATAGCTTTAAATAATAAAAGGTCCTTATTTTCTAATTAATTAAAAGTACTTAAGGTTTGCCCGAGGTTAACGACGCGTAGGACCACATATCGATATGTAGGCCCTATTTACGTAGTCCATACGCTAGCTAGCCGAGAGGTCGTGCGTATGGACCGATCTGAAAGTCCACCTAGTATCAACTATGTGCACCTATGGGGGGGGGGGAATAGGTGACGAGCAGCGCTTTTGCGGAATTTACGAATGTACTTCGTTTGGAGACTACGGTGTTCCTCTTCGTTCGACGACGTGTTCGTGAAGTCAACGAAAAGTCTACAACCTTGGTCTCTCTTTTAAAGGATCTCCCCGGAACCGGCGGCGGCAACACGAGCGGCGGCTAGCTTCGGGATCGGCGACTATGATGATGAGCGGCTGCTGAACTTGGAGATCCAAACTTCGTAGCGAAGCTAGCTTGGTCTTCCAATGGTCACACGAGGATCGGTCGTCTCGATCGATTCGGACGGGGGAGTTTTTCCCGGTCAACAAATCGAGAGACAAAAGATCTCTGGATAGACACGTGAGACTCAAGCTTTGCTAAGCTTCTGTCGCCGGAGATCACTAAGGAATCTCGATTGTTGACGGCGACCAACTTGCCCGAGCACGACGGCGGCGGCGGAGAGGAATCGCGATATTAGGGTTTCGTCGCGGCTCGGTTTCGTTCTCTTTTCTCCGTCCTTTTACTGTTCAAAATACTGGAATATATATAGTGTAGATAACTCCAATATGACCGTTTGTGGGACCCACACTAGAAATCCCTAAGTCCGGTTCAAACTAGTCTAGAGGCAGAATCCGGTCCAGCAGCAACCTGAGAAAACGCCAAGTGAAAATCGGCGAGAATCGCAGGCGATTCTCGACGAATCGGCGAGAATCACCAAGTGATTCTCGACGATTCGTCGAGAATCGTTAGTGATTCTCGCCGAATCACTTATTGATTCTCAACGAATTTCACTTTGTATACATGAGCTGCTTGGCCACTGGTTCGGCGAGAATCACTAGTGATTCTCGCCGAATCTTACTTGGTACCGTTTTGAGGTAGCCAGAAGGAGTTGGCGAGAATCACTAATGATTCTCGTCGATTCGGCGAGAATCACTAGTGATTCTCGTCGAATCGGCGAGAATCACTTGGTGATTCTCGTCGAATTTTCCTTGGACGAATTTTCGTCTTCCACCCTGGAGCTGCTCCTTGACCCATCCATGCTCCTTGTCTTCTCTTGCATATGAACGGCCCTGTACTTGAAAGTAAGTGCACTCCAATAGAGAGAGTACACGTAGGCCAACACACTGATCTGCTCAACGAGGGATTACGTCTTGCAGACCCGTGTATATTGACCTACTGCACCCTGACATTGGTGTGCACTTAGCGTGGAGGAGCTGCAAGTACAACTTAAGATGTTTCATCAAATACATTGTGAATTCATCTTAGCTTGACAGGTGGCTTCCTCAAATCTAGATAATCGTGGATACAATACCCAACAATCTCCCCCTATTTGACGAAGCCAAAACCCTACTAGCTAAGATGAATAACACATATCAAATAATAAACATACCATTCAGAAATTAAACATGCAGCACAAGAGAATATATGCAATCAGATCAGGACTTGAGTCATTCACAAAAACAAAAAAAAATACCAATATAAATATATACACATATAATCCAGAATTGTTTTTATGACAACAATAATCATTAAAAGTTCTTAAGACAAAGTGAAAAGCTATAAGTTTTTGACTATTTTTCCTTAGCTAAGTCACCCTTAGGATTTTGAGCCAAGTACTTCTTGCTTTGCCTCTCCATGTATTCTTTGGGCTTCGGGTAATTCCTAGGAGGAGCAACTTTATCTGCATCCATGTTGTTTCTGAAAAAGATGTTGCGTTTCGCTTCAAACGTTTTGTGTGTTTCCCACTCATACTGGCTATATACTTCGTTTCGATTGATCTCTCCTCTTTCTTGCAGCCAGAAGGTGTCTAAGATGATGTTCCTTGAAACTGGACTCCACCTTTTGTTTCGTACATCCTCCTCATTCATTCGAGTTCTCTTTGCAGCCTGTGTCTCCTTGGAGGTCCCTTCTTGAACTTTTCTCTTTCCCCTGGCTTTTGCTAAGGCCTCTTGGTCAAACATGCTCCTCAGTTTAGCTTTGGAGAGAGCCCTAGCATCAGCGTCATTTGTGGGAATATCTGCAGCACTTGCACTTACATCCTCAGCAACACTTACTTCCTCAGCGGCCTTAGATGTCTCAGGGACATGAATACCGGCAGGATTGTCAGGCAGAACGACGCCTAACGTACCTAGCGCCTATTGGAGCATCCACCAGCAGCTCTCATAGACATATTTGCTTGATTGGGCGAAGTGTGTGCTCATGCTTTCTTGAAGCTCGACCAACTTAGCTATATACTCTTTCTCCCCCTTTTTGGCTTCGACAGCTATGCAGTTGGCATATGAGTGCAGGGAGTCATCAATATGCTTCGTGGACTTGGAGAATTCAGTGATCAGGGCCTGCTGATTGGCATTTAAAGTGACCATATTACCATCAAACTTCTGAATGTTGTTGGCTACAACGTGTGCGTTCTGATTTACGACAGTCAGAGTATCAGTATTCTTTTTCAAGCCGACCATTAAGAGTGTGACAGCTTCGCCGGCCGCGGTATACTTCTCTTCAAATTTCTTCTCCATCACATCCAGCTTATGGTTGATTTCCACCATATTCTTGAGCATCAAATTTTCCGAAGTCTTAATCCTGTTCAGCAGTTTATTCTGGGCTTCATCAAAAGAGGCTTTAAGCTCATTCACGATGCCCTGAATGATATGTACAGTGTGAGTGGCTAGGTCATCTCGTAACAGAATAGCCGGAGGCACTTGTGGGCCTTGCATTTCAGCAGATGCATCTGTAGAGCTGGATACCATCACAGTCTCTACAGGAGGAATGTTGGCGGCCTCTGTAGATTTATCTAACTCCCCCTCCACTGGTGCAGACTTGTCAGGTGGAGGTTCAACAGGATCCGGAGTCTCAAGTACTTCATGTCCCTCATTCTCATCTTCCTCTCCGTCCTCATCCAAGAAATCATTTATATCAGCAGCTTCTTCCAATTCTGGGTCACCAGTCTCCAGCACAGTGTCACTTACTTCTTGAGTGTCGGCCACAGTATTCCTGGCCACCTGGGCGATTTCAGATATTACATCCGTATGAGGGGGTAGAGTCTCCCCTCGATTCCTGCAGTCACGGTATCAGGAATTTCACCGGGGGTGACTGCTGGAGAAACTTCCTGGTGCTCGTCCACAGTAGGCTGCCCGATACGCCGCTCCCATCGATCAAACACACTTGCATCCATCTTCTTCAAGTAGTGGAGAGGGACGCCTTTGCTGATGTCAAACTTGTCTCCGTTCAGCTGGTTTAGATATAAGCTTATGATGCGGCCAAAACTTGGAGTGCCCAAGGTGTCCTTGATCTTTTGGAACAGCAACTCCCCCCAGTTGAACCTCTTGCGACAGATAATAGCTATGAGGATCTTGAACATATCTCCTGAGATATGGTCATGCGAGCCCGGCTTGTAGATGAGTACTTTTCCAATAACGTCAGATAGGAGCTTCCCTTCTTCATCCATCTCCTTTCTCTTTATTGATCGAGTTCCTCGTGGAAGACCGCAGAACAAGAGAGTTCTGGTCTTGTCCTCGTCCTTCAGATAGTCCTCCTGCTCCGAACTAGAAAGCTGCAGGTAGCGAGTCAGCTTGCTGGCAGACATCTTTACTTTTGCCCCAGCCACCTTGCTCTTGATTATGGAGTCTCCATCTCGGAGTCTTGCGGTAGCGAAGAACTCCAGCACCTCTTTGTCCAGGATTTTGCAAGGGTGCTCCAAGACGAAGGTTAGTCCAGCCTCTTCCAGCATTAGAATAATGTTGCGGAATTCGTCCGAGGCGTGAGAAAACCCAGTTCGAACCAGCTCGCAGCCAGATACCAACCCTGCAGTTGTCCTTGGAGCCATCGTAGATCTAGAGAGAGAAGCCCTACGCTAAGTATTAATGAACATTCAAAAAGAAAGCGCCACTAGTGAGAGCGTCCAAGAACGGGTGATAAAGAGGTTACCTAAGGACTTATCTGGAAGTGAGTGGAGGAGCTTCGGGAAGACCTTCGGTGGATGGAGGAGTTTCCTGTGGGGTTCGGCCTTGCTAGAACGTTGAGAGAACCTTCTCGATTTGACGATGGACCTTGCGAGAACCTTGCGGTCACAGGGACACTTCGCGATTCGACGAGAGCTTACGGGAAGAAGATGGACACCCAGCAGTTGTCCTTAGAGCAGGATGAATGGCGATTCGGCGAGTCGGAGGGAGAGCTCCTGCGGGTTTCGGCGAATCGGCGGAAGAACGCTTTCGGGAAATCTGCTGCGACGTGAGGCTGGATTCGTGAAGAAGGCGAATCGGCGGAAGAACTCTTTCGGAGGGATTTGTCTAATTCGTCAGGATTCGGGGTGAATGCGAAGGGTCGGCGGGATTCAGGAGATTTGGTTAATTCAGTTTCTGATACTATTTGTCTAATTCGAAATTGAGAGGTCTCTTGACTAAAAATTTTCACGTTGAGAAGCTTGCAATATTTTTGAAATTTTCCGATGTCAAGTCAATATAAAAATGATAAATACATGGATATTTTAAAGTCAATCTATTTGGATTTGAACGAGGCTTTTCCAAAGACTTCTTGATGTCAATTGTGAGTTGTCGAGATTCACGATAACATAACTTCGTTAACCCTTTATTGATGTGTAATGGTTTGCATGCATCGAGTTAACCTATCCTTAGAGGTGCACACATACATGTATAAGCATAAGTATAAATATACACATGGATAGAAATATATATATATATATATATATATATATATATATATATTTGAAATGAGGATGCAATATGACGCAAGTCTTTGAACTGATCAAAATTACCTGTGATTTTGAAAGTCATCGTCTTAGTACCACATGTAGAACACATTAGAGGCTCAAAGTGAGTATGCTCAAGCAGACATCACATCAGTTATTGCAGACGCTTGTTCCAACTTAGTCTTGAGCCACCTACTGTCTAGTTCCCATCATATTCACGGGGACCTAGACTTCTCTGCAAGAAAGAATTACTTTACCTTAGGAACCCAAATCATTTTGGGTCCTAGGTTCCTGTTAGCATAAGCACACAACTGCCTTCCTTCAGAAAACCTGTCTGGAAGACTACCTCTGTCCCGAGAATGTGGATAAGCCCTTGCCGTGGGCACAGAGGGGTTGTGCCAACAGTCGATGGCAAAGTGCCCCACTTTGCCGCAGCACCAATAAGGGTGAATGTTGTATCGCCGTTTTCGACTTGATCTAGTGACTGAAGTAGTCACGGTCCTAGGTCTAAACGGGATAGGGCATGTTCTTGTCACACAAATGTCTCTTCCATCGTGACACGTGGAAGGGTGGAAAGAATACATGTTGTAAGCGATATGAGGCCGGGAAGGTGGTGCCATTCTTTCAGGCATCTCCCTTACTGAGGCCCCATGGAGCCTGACATTATGACTTCTATCCTCTCTATCCCGTGTCCTCGAGTGGTGAGAAGTCTTCTGTGAGCTGGGACATGCAGATCCACACTGTGTTAGGGCAGTGGCAGTGAATACAAAGGGCTCAGAATGAGCCTTAGGTATTCTCTCGTGGGTGGCCATGCCGGCCCTTGCACTCCGGGTGTCTCCACATGGGGACAGATCACCCTTACAGTGACCACGATTATTCCTATGGTCATACCTGAAGGCATGATGAGTTGCCTTCCTGCTTGGAGTGGGGGGTCGGAATACCGTTTCCCCATTTCTCCACGAATTGACAATCCGCGAGATCCACCCGTTTTCTTGCTTTCTCTTAATGACATCAACCTTGGAGAAGTTTGATACTATTCTTTTCTCATTCTCCAGACTACTCTCTAGAGCTGAGATCTTAGAGTCCTTGGCCTTGTTGGACGCCAATTGGAGAACGAACAAGACCTTCAGTCGAGCAATCTCTTGAGCTTGCTCCTCAGCAAGTAGATTGCTTGACTGAAGGGCTCTCTTCAGGGAATCAACATTTTCTGAAGGAGGGCAGTTCCTGTCTTCAGAAATTTCAATAGATACGGGGCAGGATGAGGAAGTTACCTGCACTTCTGTGTTATTATCGTTAGATCCAGTGACTATTGTTTCATCCACATCAGAGCTGCTTTCCTCACTGTCCTCTTCAGTCTCTGACACAGACACTGGAGCTCTGATGCAGTCCGAAGGATCCTTGCCTTCATCTTCAGAAGTGAGGACTCCTACATACGCTTCATCCTCTGATTGACAGCATAATCTAGCTTTCTCTGACCCCCCCATCAGCTCTGAGATCATCATCCACAGAGATTTAGCCGTTCTACATTTTTCCAATCTAGAGCGAGAGGCTCCAGACCAAACATCCATGATAATTTGTCGAATCCTCTCGTCCAAGTAAAATAGTGATAGTTCCGTCTCTGACATCTCAGCAATGCCCATGGGTACTTGGATCCCAGAGTCGGAGGTCTTCATGGGAATAAACGGACCCTCTTCCAGGATGAAGGATGCTCGAGGATCGATAGCGTCAAGGTGAAATGACACTCTCATTCTCCAGATGGGATAATAATCCTTTGTGCATGCGGGAAGTTTGAGTGGCGGTATCTCATAATCCAGATCCATGCTTCTGACACTGGTGGCAGGATTCTACTCAAGGTGTTAACCTTTGAAGAGTAACCTGCCTCTGATACCACTTGAAAGTCCACCTAGTGTCAACTATTTTGCTTTTATATATATAAAAAAATACCCGACAAGTAATTATCGGTAAAATAAGAGTCCCCTACAGGGAAGAGTAGAAATAATCGAACTGACCCCGAGAACAATACGACCTCGATATTCCACACCGGAATATCATGTACTACATGTGATAGGTGCACTTGCCTGCTTTCGTTAAAACTCGATCTCATCTTTTTATATCCAAATTAATAAATCTGCACGCTCCGTTTTCTAAATAAAAACCACATCCACCTTTTTACTTAAATAAACCGCCCGGGGCGCTGCGGGAATACTCACCAATTTTTGAGTTTTAACCGCATCAAGTTTTTGGACCCGATGCAAAATTATCAATCAAGTTTTTGGCGTCGTTGCCGGGAATTTTCCGTGTCATTATTTTGAACCCTGAAAATCTATTAATTTACCTATATCTATATATATAACAAATATTTAAAAATGACCAACAAAAAATATACTAATAATCATACTAATAATAATAATAATAATAAAACCACTTAAAAAACAAACCAAAAACTTAAAAAATTAGAATATAACTATCTATAAAATTTATTTTTTTGAAATGACGTCGTTTCCAACTAAAACAAAAACTAAAAAATTATTATCATATTATTATTCAACAAAAAAATCCTAAAAACTAAAAAAATCCTAAAAACAAAAAAAAACTAAAATCCTAAAAACTAAAAAAAAAACTATAAAACTCCAAACTTTAAAAATCTAAAAAACCTAAACATCTAAAAAAAATAAAAAAAAACAACAAAAAAATAAAAAAATCCACAAAACCTACATAAAAATCAACAAAAAATAATAATAATAATAAAAAACCTACTTAAAAACACAAAAAAAATAATATAATAATTTGTTATTAAAATATATATGTTTTGTTTAACTTAATTTATTTTGACTTCTTTTATTTTAATTTATTTTGTTTCGCTTCGCCGCACTTCACTTTTGTGCGCGCTAGGGGAACGCATTTTTATCATACTCATATAGCTAAGACGTTAGCTAATCGAGTCATACACGCACTTGCCACCCCCTCCCGCCCGCAACCTTTTGCCGAATTTATCTTTTTCCCTTTTTTGTTATCTTTTTGCTTCTTTCTTTTCCCTAAATAATGCAAGATTTCAACCCGGGCCTCCTCGTACTCGTTTTCAGAGAAGCTTCTACCCTCTCTTTTTCATTTTGTATATACTCTATTTGATATATTATTCGTTCCGCATACTTAAATTGCAACATTGGAGACAATGTTGGGTTTAAGTATGAGGGTGTTTTCTTATTTTTTTAATTTCTGCACTTTTATATTCTGCCATAACAAAAAAATCATCAAAAATACAAAAAAACATTACAAAAAAAATTAAAACAAAAAAAAAATCTTCTTGTTTTTACCCTCAAAAACTCAAAAATCATAAAAAAAAACTTTTCTTTTACTTTGTAAAAATTTTTGTAAAAATATCTCTCTTCCCCCGTCTTCTTTTTTGTAAAAGCTCGCTTTTTAGCATACCCGCGACGTTCGACTCATCGAACCAACCACCTAAATAAGAGTTTGTTCGCGGGTCATCAAGCTTTTTTTACTTTGTGCTTTTATTTTTTGTAAAAAAAATTCTCTCTTCCCCCTCTCTTCTTATTTGTACAAAAAATTCTCTCTCTTTCTCCACTATCTTCTTTATACATAACACCTCTTTCTTTCCCCTTTTTTGTAAATAACTTATCAAAATACACTAAAAAATCAAAAAATTTTGAAAAGCCTAAAATCCTAAAAAAAAGCGAATAACACTAAAACTCAAAAAAATAAATATAAAAATAAAAATAAAAAGATGTTAATCAAAACACAAAAAAAAGATAAAAACCCTAAAATTCCAAAAAATGTTTTGTTAATTTTGTAACAAATAAAATCGAATATACCATATCTTAACCCTTTTTGCTTTCCAAAAATCTAGTTTCGAGTTAATTTATATGCGAATTTTACTTATTCTTTGTTTACTATTCGTTTATTAATTAAAGTTTGATAGATTTAAGTATTTGAGGTTAAGTTTTAAAGAATTTTTTATGTCTTTTTCTTATAATAGAGAACTTGTTTTTCACCACCACTTCTAATTTTTATAAATAAAAGCTCGTTTTTATGTTATAAAATAACAATCATGGGTTTCAATTATTTCTACTTTATGCTTTTAGAAACATATGAACGTTCATTTTAAAAAGGTTGCTCTCAAATTTTTTATTAAAATATAGTTTTCTTTTTGAAAGAAATAAACCCACCTCCAATTTTTTTCATGTCGTACTTGACATGCTTACCCATATTTTATCCCTTAAAATATTTTATGTTAATGTGAATAAGATTTCATTCCGTAAATATAGGCACCCAATATTTAAAAAGATTATATGTTATGGAGTAAGAGGATAAAATTCATTACTCATATACATATACATTGTGTTATTTATTATTTATGAAGAAAAAAAAAATTTATATTTTAGGAAAATAAGATTTCATTTTCCTAATTATTCAAAACAAAAAAAATTTATAGAGGTTCGAGAAAAAATTACCTTGCCTCGAAATCCAAGCACTCTTCATAAACCACCAAACCACTTATCATATTTCAATGATTCTACAATTAATTTAAATTTTTTTAAGAGCATAATTTTTAAATTGCATTATTTACTTTAACTTCTTTTAAGCTAAAGTTTTTTATATAATTTCAATCTATCTTTGTTAAATTAACAAAAATAAATTTCTGCTCTCTATTTTATTTTATCCAGTAATCTTTTTGAAACTCTTCCTCTATTTATAACATTTTCGTAATTTAGGATTTAATTCTTATACCCCGGATATTTATTTTGATCTTACTTTTAATTAATTCAAGCGGCAGTTAAACTTAGGATTTCTTTAATTCCTTATAAGTTCATCTCCAACTTTTTGCTCTGTAATAGTAAAAACTTAAGTACGAGGGTATTTAATAAGTTGTAAATATTCATCTTTTTATGTACATTAAATTAGACGTTTTAGTTTCTTTTTGTTATTTTTCTTTATTTTCTTTAATAAAATGTTTCTTTTTTGTAAAAATAGTTCTAACTTGTTTTATTTTTGTTTTCTGAAATTTGCAGGAAAAATCCAAAAATCTGCCCAAAATAATAAGTACACGCCCGTGTACTTACTAGTCACGCCCATGTCCAGGGCTTGATAATTCAATTTCCTGTGAAATCAGCTCGACGAACGCAAGCTCGACGATTTGCACTCGACGATTGTCGAACGATCCAACACGCCCGTATTGACCGATCCGACACGCCCGTGTCAATCCCTATTGACGATCTAGACTTCCAGCTTGACGTTTTCCGCTCGACGAACGTCGACCAACCCGACACGCCCAGTGTCACGCCCGTGACCTGGGGCATGACTTCTCCACCTAACTCGACGAAAACGCGCTCGATGTTTTCCGCTCGACAAATGTCGACTCAACCCAACATGTTGGAACACCCTATTACTAATTTGGGTCAGGATCACTATGTCTCTAGGAATCTTTGCTTGACCTCCTGTATAGCTTAATAGGTCAATTAGAATTGAGTCTAAGGGTAAGTAGTTTAGGTTTGGAAGCTGCCCTGAAGACCAAGATTTTCTGTCTGGAGACTAAGTATGATCGTCGAGCTCAGCACGACGATTCGTCGAACTCCGATCGACGATCGTCTAGCTCAACTTCGACAAGATCGTCGAACTCCATTCGACGATCGCTGAGCTCAACTTCATTATGTCGTCGAACTCCATTCGACGATCGGTGAGCTCAGTTCGACGATTTTGACTATGCTTTGGATCTTTATCTCTGAGCTCAGTTCGACGATCTTTGAGCTCAGATCGACGATATTTTGCTGCTGTATATTTCCATATCGCTGAGCTCAGCTCGACGATAGCAGAGCTCAGTTCGACGATTTCAGATAACTTCCAGGATATTTCTTAATTCAAATTCAAATCAGTTAGGAGTTATTCTGCAATTAATTCAGAGATTTGCTAGCCGTTTTCATTTATTTTTGGACCAAGTTTCAAGGGATTTTTCAAGGAATAATTCTGTGGACTTTCCTCCAAAAGAGATTATGCAATTAAGGATGCAATCAATGCAGGCTAACGACTATCCTTGACAGAGAATGATATTCTATTCTGGACCAGAGAATAAAAGACAGAATGTTTTTGAACCCAAAAAAAAACAACAAGAAGATAACACATAATACAGATTACAGAGACATTCAAAAATCTTCTGTCACAAAGAATTCTGAAGAACACTCATCCAAGGAGATCAAGCTTTCTTCAGATCTTTGTAGTTTTCAAAGTGTTCAAGGCCAACATATTTTCAGACTCCAGACACTCAACATTTCAGCTATTGCTGAAATCATCTATTGCTGGAGTTCAACCTTTGAAGGCCTATCACCCTCAGCAAAGCTTTTCTTCCTGAAGATCTCAAGGATTCAGGGGGAGCTTTGACATCAATCCACATAGTCTTCTCAGTTGTTTGAGAAAGAGAAGACTTCCATCTCTCTCTCACCCCCTCTCTGTAAAGGGTTTCTCAAACTCCCTTCAAAAGTTTGAACTTGGTTTTTGAGTACCTTGTCAAAAGCTCATTGGTGGCAAGACACCTGATCAAAAAATCTGCTTTGGTTTTTGAGCACCTTATCAAAAGCTCATTGGTGCCCAGGACACCTGATCAACTCATCCTGTAGTGGATTCCTACCTAGGGTGGTAGAAGAGTGGATGTACCCAAGTTTGGGGAACCACTATATTTCCTTGTGTCTTCTGGTTTTGCTTGTGTTTATGTTTGTTTCTGGCCTTGATTTTTCTGTGCTTAGCTTTTGTTTAACTTAGTACTGTGGTTAGATTTTTTATTGCTTCCCTGCTCACACATAGTACAACAATAGTTGTAAAAGTTTGTAAAAGTTACTAAAGCACCATATACTCTATTCACCCCCTCTAGAGTATATCAGATCTAGTTGCACTTTCAATTGGTATCAGAGGGAGGTTGGTTAAATTTACCATACCTGATTGGTTGTACAGGCTAATTCCTGAACCCAAAGATCCCAAACTAGATCTGTTCTTCTTTTGTAGTGTATTATTAGATTTTGTTTGCACAAATCATTGCCCAAAACAAAGATTATGCTAGCACCAGACCTCCAGTGTGAAATCTATCCAAGTTTGCACTTTGGAAGGCAAGGATTAGACTTTACATGAACTCTATTGACGAAGATATCTTTAACTCTGTTTTGACAGTGTGTCCAAGACCCCCAGAGAACACAAGCACAAATGTTGTGCCACCTCCATCAGGAATAGATGCTGACATCAAGAGATGGAAGGTAGCTGAAGCTAAGGCTATGAACATCCTAGCCCAGACAATGTCAGATGACATATTTCAAAAGATAGCTGAATGCAATTCAGCCAAGGATATTTGGGACAAGCTCTCAGAAATAGTCTCAGGCTCAGCTGATGAGAGAAAGGATAGAAGATCCCATCTCATCTCACAATATGAGAATTTCAAGAAGGGAGAGACTGAGTCAGTGGGAGAGACATGTACAACAGACTAAGTCTAATTGTCAGTGAACTAAGGACATTGGACAAAGAGATCTCTCTAACTGAACTTAATGACAAGATCCTAATGTGCTTCCCTAGCACTTGTGATTCAAGAATCTGGCCAATTAAGGATGCCAGAAGTCTGAATGAGATCACCACTGAAGCTTTGTTGGGTAAGCTCAAATCTTATGAGCTACTCATCCAGAATAGAGAGGAAGAACAGAAGGCTGCTTCACCAGCCACAAAGAAAGAGAAGACCATAGCCTTCAAGGCAACTAAGGATCTGCCTGAAGATAAAGTCACATGCAATGATGAACTACTCAGCTTGTTGGCCAAAAGATTCTACAAGATGGCCAGAAAGGACTTCAGAAGAAGATCATACAAGGAGCAGGATAAGCCAAGGTATGACAAGTCCATTGGTAATAACAAAGACATTATTTGCTTTGATTGCAGGAAACCAGGGCACATAGTTCCTGACTGTCCAGAGAACAAGAACAAGGACAGAAGGGACAGAAAAGAAAGAAGAAAGGAGAAAGATTCCAAAAGGAATGGAAATGACAAACCTTTTTCAAGCAAAAACAAGCATACAAGAAAAGGGTTTGTTGCTGAATCCTGGAGTGAGACAAAAGAGGAGTCAGAAGCCTCATCCAGCTCCATTGATGATGAGGATGATGCACAAGAAAAGGAGTTCTGCATGATGGAAATTAATGCCTCACAGCACAATTCAGAGGAAGAAGAGTCAGAGTCAGACTCAGAGACTCAACCTGAAGAAGATCAGGTAATTAGCTCTTTTGATTTTTGTTCAGAAGATTTTAAATCTGAATTTAAAGCACTGTGTTTAGACCTGCTAAAGTCTGAGATAGAGATTATCTCTCTCAGAAATCAATTATCTGAACACAATACTTTAAAGTCAGAAAACCTCAAACTCTCTCAGGAGTTGGAGTGCTGTAGGGAACAGATAGCTTCACTGAAAAGTGAGCTCTCTGAGGCCAAGAAGCTTGAAGAATCCCTTAATGGGAGAAGCATCAAGCTGATGGACATCACAAGCATAGTGAACTCTAGATTTAACAGTACACTGGGCTTGGGTGCTTCATCCATCCAACCTATAGTCCTAACAACTCCCATCAAATTCATTTCTGACAAGGGAAAGGGAGTTGTAGAGGTTGCTAGGAAAAATTCTGATCTGCCTCAGAAAATTAAGTCCCAGCAGAAATCGTCGAACGGAGCTCGACAATTGTCGAACGGAGATCGACGATCGCCGAACGCAGCTTGACGATCTCAGGCACAATCGTCGAACGCAGATCGACGATCTCAGCCAAAGTTGTCGAACGCAGGTCGACGATCTCATATACCTGACCTCACCCATAGTCGACCGTCGAACGGAGCTCGACGATCTGACCCAAGATCGTTAAACGCAGCTCCAAGATCGTCGAACAGAGGTCAGAGCTCTGGAAAACTTTTCAAAGGCAAATCAAAATTGAATCCTAAGGGTCCTTCATCTCAAATCTTTAACCCTTATACTAATGGATTTTACCTCCAAGAAGATATCATCCTGAAGGATATAAGAGTCAACCTGGGATGTCTTTCATTTCTGAATTTAAAGGTTATCAACCTAGGCCCAAGGTAAACTGGGTCAAAAACAAATGAATTGTCTTATGTACAGGTGAAGACCTATCCAACATCTAACCAGCAATGGTATTTGGATAGTGGGTGCTCTAAGCACATGACAGGGAACAAGGACAACCTCACATCCTTCAGAGCCAAGCTTGGACCCAAAGTTATCTTTGGTGATTCAAACTTTGGACAAACTAAAGGATATGGTGCAGTGTAGATTGGATCAGTAACTTTCAAGAAGGTAGCATATGTAGAAGGACTGAAGCACAACCTAATTAGCATCAGTCAGCTGTGTGATGAAGGCTACCAGGTGACCTTCAGCAAAGCCTTATGTAAAATCAAGTCAGAGGACAACACAACTGTGTTGACAGGTAAAAGGAAAGGTAACATCTATCTAGTAGATTTTCTTTCAACTGATGTAGATATTTGCTTGTTTAACTCTTTCTGTAGACCAAATGTGTTATGGCATAAGAGACTAGGACACCTAAACCTTAGAACTATTGCTAGGCTATCCAAGGACAACCTTGTTAGAGGACTACCTTCTGGCCCCTACAAGAAGGAAGGACTCTGTAGGGCTTGTCAATTAGGCAAGCAAACTAAAAACAGTTTTAAGTCACTTAATAAGAGTGATTCACCTAGGATATTGTATCTGTTACATATGGATCTCTTTGGACCCATCACAGTATAAAGCCTAGGAGGGAAATCCTACACTTTAGTAATTGTAGATGACTTCTCTAGATTCACTTGGGTGTTCTTTCTAAGGAAGAAGTCTGATAACTTTAAGTGTCTGACAGAGTTTCTCAAATGCATACAGATTGAGTTCAATACTCACATTTCCCTGATTAGAAGTGATCATGGGACAGAGTTTGATTCTCTTCTTATGCAAGAGTTCTTTCAGAGTGAAGGGATCAGACATACTTTCTCAGCTCCTAGAACTCCTCAACAAAATGGGGTAGCTGAAAGGAAAAATAGAACCCTTATTGAATCTGCCACTACATTGTTGTCAGATGCTCATCTACCTCTATCCTTTTGGGCAGAGGCAGTGAACACCTCCAACTATGTGCTGAACAGAAGTCTGATACATAAACTAAAGGGAAAGACTCCCTATGAATTACTCAAAGGGAAGAAACCTAAAGTTGACTATTTTAGAGTCTTTGGTTGTACTTGCTACATTCACAATAATGACAAGAAATATCTAGCAAAATTTCAAGCCAAAGCTGATGAAGGAGTGTTTCTGGGATACTCCATGATCAGCAAGGCCTATAGGGTCTATAATAAATCATCTTTGAAAATTGAGGAATTTGTTCACATTTCATTTGATGAAACTAACATGTCTTTCAAGGAGAAGAATTCTTCTACCATAGAACCTGTGCAGGAACATTCTCTAGTTGAAGATATGAACAAGTTACAGGTTACTGAAGAGGATGAAAGCAGTGAAGATGAAGGGAATGCTCAACATATTGAAGCACAACTTGAAGAGCCAATTGTTGTACCACAAGAGGAAACAACAACACAGGTTGATGAACAATCAACACCCCCTGTTGATTTAGTAACATCAAGAGACCATCCAATTTCCCAAATAATTGGAGAAATCTCAGCTGGTGTGCAAACCAGAAATCAGGTCAACCAAAACCTGTTGCACACCTGCTTCCTATCTCAAATTGAACCTCAATCCATTCAAGATGCAGAGCAAGATCTACACTGGATTATTGCAATGCAAGAGGAGTTGCATCAATTTGAGAGGAACAAAGTATGGGAACTAGTGTCAAAGCCTAAGGATCATTCCATTGTTGGAACAAAATGGGTATTCAGAAACAAACTGGATGATCAAGGAGTAATTATAAGGAACAAGGCAAGGCTAGTTTCTCAGGGATACTCTCAAGAAGAAGGAATCGACTACGACCAGACTTTTGCACCTGTTGCAAGATTAGAAGCCATCAGGATATTTCTAGCTTATGCAGCTCACAAAGGCTTCAAAGTATATCAGATGGATGTCAAAAGTGTTTTCTTAAATGGAGACATCAAAGAGAAAGTTTATGTCAGACAACCTCCATGTTTTATCTCTCCAACTTATCCTGATTATGTTTTTAGACTGAACAAAGCATTATATGGTCTCAAGCAAGCTCCTAGAGCATGGTATGAGACCTTAGCATGCTTTCTCTTGGAAAATGATTTTATAAGGGGTAGAGTAGACCAAACTCTTTTTATTAGAAGCCATAAGTCTCATACCCTACTAGTACAAATTTATGTAGACGATATCATTTTTGGTTCTACTGACTCAAAATTGTGCAGAAGGTTTTCTAACCTGATGCATTCTAAATTTGAGATGAGTAGCATGGGTGAGCTATCCTTCTTCCTAGGATTGCAAGTCAAACAACATGCTGAAGGCATCTTTATTTCTCAAACCAAATATGCAAATGAATTGTTTAAGAAATTTGGTATGTCTGAGGCATCTTGTATGAAAACACCCATGCCTACTAATGCTGTATTGGATGCTGATGAACATGGGAAACCTGTTGATCAGACCACATATAGAGCAATGATTGGCTCTTTACTGTATCTTACAGCTAGTAGACCAGATATAATGTTTGCTACATGTATATGTGCTAGGTTCCAAGTAAGCCCTAGAGAGTCACACCTATCTTTAGTAAAGAGGATTCTCAGGTATGTTAAAAGTTGTCCAAATCTAGGTCTCTGGTATCCAAAAGATTCAGCATTTGAGTTAACTGGATTCTCTGATGCTGACTATGCTGGATGCAGAATTGATAGGAAAAGCACCAGTGGAACTTGTCAGTTCCTTGGTGACAGACTTGTCTCTTGGTTTTGTAAGAAACAGACATCTGTGTCAACTTCAACTGCTAAAGCTGAATATATGGCTGCAGGCAGTTGTTGTTCACAAATCTTGTGGATCCAAAACCAACTCCTAGACTATGGCTACAACTTAGAGAAGTCTAAAATCTTTTGTGACAACACAAGTGCTATTTCCATAGCTCAAAATCCAGTCCTCCATAGTAGGACAAAACACATAGAGATTAGACATCACTTCTTAAGGGATAATGTTGAAAAGAATAAAATTAAATTACAATATATCCCAACTGATTTACAAAGGGGAGATATTTTCACCAAGCCCTTGGATGAAAAGAAACACACCTTATTCCTAAATCAGTTAGGAATGTTAGATGGAGGAAGCCTTACATATTATCCAAGATTTTGAAAGCTTAAAAATTGACCAATACTAGGCAAACATTCTGATTTTTCTTAGTGTCTACAATTTTTCTGATCTCTGAACTGCGCTCGACGATTTGCCCTAAGATCGTCGAACGGAGATCGACGATTTCCAGAAATCGTAGAACTGAGTTCAGCGCCTCTCAGATAGTATGAACTATCTCTTCCGGTCAACGATCGTCGAACGACGCTCGACGATTCTGTTCTTTGAACGATCGTCGAACGGAGATCGACGCTCTCCAAGATCGTCGAACGTAGATCGACGATGTTGAAGACTCTTCAGATTCCTTTAGGAGCCTCGATCGTCGAACTAAGTTCAACGATCTTTCCATTTCTACGTCGAACCCTAATATAAAACTCTTTTTTCGCCGTCGTTCTCATTTGCGCTTTCGATTTCTCTGCAAGAATCTTCTTTCCCTCCAAACAGTTCTACTCTTGGTCGTTTTGTTTGTTGAGTTTTTACAGGTACCAATGGCCGTGTCAGTTGCTGTTCTTGCTGCAATGAAGTTTGATGCTGGGTTTGACATTGATCTGGAATCCTTCAGCACCACTGACCAAGTTTTTCAGGACATACTGGGTTTGTTCAAGGACCAGAATCTGACAGCATTAATGACCACCAGGATCAAGTTGGCTTCTGATGAAATCAAGGAGTGGGTTTATACTGCTCATAATCAAGATAACAACACTATAGTTGGGTCAATAGCTGGAAATCAGGTACCCTTGACCCCCACAACTTTAACAGAAGTTTTTGGATTAAGAAATGGAGAAGACTCTGCTAAATTATCTAGAGATGAGGTTTCTGAAATGCTTGCCAGAATGGGTCATCCAGAGGGAAACCCTAGCAAGCTCTTCAAGATGAATCTGTCTGTTGAATATAGTTTCCTGACAGATGTGGTAGGGAAAGTGTTGCTGGCAAAGCACTCTGCCCATGATACTATATCAAGATACCAGCTCTGCCTCATGGGAGCTCTTGTGGACAAGAAGAATCTGAATTGGGGAGAGATTTTCTTTGACCTCATCAAAAAGAAAATAAACAAAAGTTTTGTTAATTTTGGAAGAATTATTGGAGTTTTCCTGCAGCACAGGTACCCTGCCTTGCTAGTCTCCTCTGGAGTTCATATCAATGCCTCCAAGAGACTGACATGTGCCCTCTTTGGAAAGTGGGACAGGTAAAAAAGCAAGCCTAGCAGGCCCTCCTCCAGTGCCCCTTCAGGCACAAGGACTCAAAGAGTCACTCCTCCACAGGTCTCTGCCCCTGTAGATGACCTGGCTGCTGCTGTTGCTGCCTCTCCTCCTCCTCCAATTCCATCCCTTCCCTTATCATCCACCATTCCAGCTCCCTCCACCATCACCATATCTAGCCCATCTCCAACATCAACTCCATCTCCAGAACCCATTCTACCTCCACCATCAGACCAATTCCAACCACTGTTCTCCTACCCTCCACCAGATATCACCTCATCACCATCCATTCCATCCTTCACCCTACTGGATGATTCCTTTATGGATGATTCCCCATCATCTCCTCCTGATTTACCTTCCTCCTCCACTTCATTCCAAGACCTCCTCCACCACATCATAGACCAGCCAACATTCACTCCATCAATATCAATTCCCCTGTCCTCCACATCCACCCTCCCAACACCTGAGCCATCCCTTCCACATTTCTCCAGCCCTCCACTTCCAGAACCCTCAGCTGCTTCCATACCTTCTACCTCTGCTCCAACTCTTGAGCAAGTAGACCTCTCAGCCCTAGCTGACAGGCTGTATGAGTTACTTGCCCCCAGGCTAACTCTGCTGTTGGAGACCTCTTTGGCTCCACTCCACCTGTCAGTGGCAGCCCTTTTTGCCAGGCTCTCTTCCCTCTTCCCTCAGGCAGCACCTACAACAATGTGCCTTGATCCAGATGTATCTGCATCTAGGCATGGGGAGATGCCATATGAAGAAAGCCTTCATGCTGTTGCTGCTGCTGTTTCTGTGACTGCTGCTCCTCCTCTTGCTACTGCTGCTGTGCCTCCTACTGCAGTTCTTACAATAGACCTCAGGTCTTTGCTATCTGTTTTTGATTCTGCCTACTTTAGCTGTCTGCCAGAGGTCCATGCTGTCCAGCCTCCAGAAGACTTATCCAAGGCACTTGTGCCTTTTTCTTGCTGTGACCTTAGCATGATCTCCTCCATTGTAAATTCAGTCATTGCTGCTGCTTCTGAAGAAAGGACTGATTTTGCTTCTGAGATTACTGATACTGCTGCTGAAGTTCCTACTGCTTCTGATGAGCCAATATCCAAGGACATTCTGATGTCAGAGGCCACTGAATTTGAGCCTTCTGCAGACTTTGATGCTGTATCTGCTGTTTCTACTGTTGTTAGTGAAGTTGTTGCTGCTGTTGTCACCTGTCCAGAGCCTGCTGCTGCTATTGTTGCTTCTGCTTTACCTTCTCCATCTGCTACTATCCCTGCTTTTATCATCTCAACACCTGCTGCTGCTGTTTCAACTTCTGCCTCATTTGCTGATATACAACTGAAGAAAGATCTTATGAGGAAAATAGATGCTCTCTATGATGACCAGAGTTCTGAATCTGATGAATTTAAAACAGACTGTGATGACTCATCTGCTACCATTGTCAGGAAAAGGAAGGCAAGGATCAAAGCAATGAAAAGGGTACCTCCTGCTAAAGTCAAAGATAACAATGACATTCCATACTATATCCTTCATAACTGCCCAATCACTGAACACTGGATGCAATATTCTAAAAATCAGCTGAAAGCAATGAAGAAAAAGAGAAAATATGAGAAGGGTTCATCCCCATTTCAGCACTCTCATCCTCCTCCACCACCTCCTCCTGATGCAGGTGCAGGTGGAAGCTCTGCAAGTCAACCCCCAGCCAGAAGTCAGGCTCCCTATCAACCTCATGCCAGATCTTATCACAGGGAGAGCCAATCCAGGGGTTCACATTCTAGGAGAGGAGGATATAGAGGAACTCAAAGAGATATTCAAGTATATTCCAAAGGGTACTCCAGGCAGCACCCATATTCTAGGGGAGGACATATTTCATCTGATACATCATCAGGTCCTTTCCCTTACAAGCTAAAAGAGACTGTGTCTGCCAGGCCTCCTCAAGACAATCCTTCCAACAGGTATGAGCCACCTGCACCTTTTGAGGACCCTGAAAATAATCCATCTGCTTGGACTGCCAGGATGAAGGAATTGGCTGCACTGGATCAGATTAAGAAGGACAGAGAACAAGGAATAGATTCTTCCAACATTTCTACAATGTCTGAGCAAAGACAGAAAGAATTAGAGAAATATGCTTCCAGTAAATTCTTTGATGCTGAGAGATACATGGAATTACATCCTGCAGCTGTGATTCACAGGCCTACAAAGCAAACATATTTGGGTGCAGCAGATGACACCAGGTCCAACAAAGAAGCCCTCAATCCAAACAGAGAAATTAAACTTGTCAAAGGCAAAGAGAAGAAATGGCATTGTAAGGTGACAGTTTCTGTGAATTCTGATTGTTATATGGATGATATATATATATCTCTGTGATTCTGCTTGTCTAGCTATTGTTTTTCTGCTTTAATACTTGTATGTTGTTATTTAAATTTTTTCCAAAGTCTGTAAATAGTAATTCTAACCCAAATAGGGGGAGATTGTTGGAACACCCTATTACTAATTTGGGTCAGGATCACTATGTCTCTAGGAATCTTTGCTTGACCTCCTGTATATCTTAATAGGTCAATTAGAATTGAGTCTAAGGGTTAGTAGTCTAGGTTTGGAAGCTGCACTGAAGACCAAGATTTTCTGTCTGGAGACTAAGTCTGATCGTCGAGCTCAGCACGACGATTCGTCGAACTCCGATCGACGATCGTCTAGCTCAACTTCGACAAGATCGTCGAACTCCATTCGACGATCGCTGAGCTCAACTTCATTATGTCGTCGAACTCCATTCGACGATCGGTGAGCTCAGTTCGACGATTTTGACTATGCTTTGGATCTTTATCTCTGAGCTTAGTTCGACGATCTTTGAGCTCAGATCGACGATATTTTGCTGCTGTATATTTCCAGATCGCTGAGCTCAGCTCGACGATAGCAGAGCTCAGTTCGACGATTTCAGATAACTTCCAGGATATTTCTTAATTCAAATTCAAATCAGTTAGGAGTTATTCTGCAATTAATTCAGAGATTTGCTAGCCGTTTTCATTTATTTCTGGACCAAGTTTCAAGGGTTTTTTCAAGGAATAATTCTGTGGACTTTCCTCCAAAAGAGATTATGCAATTAAGGATGCAATCAATGCAGGCTAACGGCTATCTTTGACAGAGAATGATATTCTATTCTGGACCAGAGAATAAAAGACAGAATGTTTTTGAACCCAAAAAAAACAACAAGAAGAGAACACACAATACAGATTACAGAGACATTCAAAAATCTTCTGTCACAAAGAATTCTGAAGAACACTCATCCAAGGAGATCAAGCTTTCTTCAGATCTCTGTAGTTTTCAAAGTGTTCAAGGCCAACATATTTTCAGACTCCAGACACTCAACATTTCAGCTATTGCTGAAATCATCTAGTGCTGGAGTTCAACCATTAAAGGCCTATCACCCTCAGCAAAGCTTTTCTTCCTGAAGATCTCAAGGATTCAGGGGGAGCTTTGACATCAATCCACATAGTCTTCTCAGTTGTTTGAGAAAGAGAAGACTTCCATCTCTCTCTCACCCCCTCTCTGTAAAGGGTTTCTCAAACTCCCTTCAAAAGTTTGAACTTGGTTTTTGAGCACCTTGTCAAAAGCTCATTGGTTGCAAGACACCTGATCAAAAAATCTGCTTTGGTTTTTGAGCACCTTATCAAAAGCTCATTGGTGCCATGGACACCTGATCAACTCATCCTGCAGTGGATTCCTACCTAGGGTGGTAGAAGAGTGGATGTACCCAAGTTTGGGGAACCACTATATTTCCTTATGTCTTCTGGTTTTGCTTGTGTTTATGTTTGTTTCTGGCCTTGATTTTTCTGTGCTTAGCTTTTGTTTAACTTAGTACTGTGGTTAGATTTTTTATTGCATCCCTGCTCACACATACTACAACAATAGTTGTAAAAGTTTGTAAAAGTTACTAAAGCACCATATACTCTATTCACCCCCCTTTAGAGTATATCAGATCTAGTTGCACTTTCACAACACGCCCGTGTCAAGATACGACACGGGCGTGTACTTCTCCACCTGGCTCGACAAACCGCCACCGGCGGCTTTCGACGCAACCCGCACTAGTTCCACCTCTCCGACATGCCCACAGTCACGCCCGTGACCTGGGGCGTGACCTCCACGATTTCAGCCGAAGTCAACTTTGATGTCATATCTCGCCAGCCGCCATTTTTACAGTGCTGACACGCCCCCTGACACGCCCGTGTTAGAGGGCGTGTCCCATGAAATTTTTTGTCTATAAATTCAGAGCTGCTGTAAGGATTTCTGTTCCACTTTTTTGGGCCATTTTGTATAGGGGAAGTGCTGCTAAGATGAATTCCAAATGTTATGTAAGGGATATTTTCTCCCCCTCTCCTTAATCTTTGTTTTCGTTCCTTTGTAACCCGTTGTTTTAGCTTAATAAAATGTGTTTTTCATGTCTTTATTTGGCTTTGGAATGAATCTAAACTACTACCCTTATGCAATCTTATTTATCTTATCTAACTTAGTTTTTCCGTCTTTTAAAATGCTTGTGTGAGTGTATGAGTATAGTTTTACTTTGATGTTTTCATTAAATGTTCGCTTAACTATGTTAGACTTAGGATTTTTATAGCTTCTTATGCATTCCTATAAATATGTAAAAGAGTTTTCAAAGTGATTTTCATTTTTCACTAACTTAGTTTTTCCTTTTTATGTCGTAAAACTTTTCGTTCTTTTTACTTTATTTTCACTTTTTACGCATTTTTACGGAGTTATAGGAATGATAATATAGTTTTAATTTTTCTAGCATTTCAATTTTCATTTTAAAACTTTTGCTCTTTTAATTTTTTTTCGTCTTCTTTTTATGCATTTCTACCGCATTCTAGCGGTAGAAATGTATTCCTTTTAATCTTTCGAGTACTTGCGTTTTTGCATTTATTTGCAAACTCAATTGCTCGTTTAATTTTTATTTTAGCTTTTTATGCATTTCTACCGCATTCTAGCGGTAGAAATGTAGTTATTTTAATTTTTCGGTGACTTAGTTTTTTGCAATTTTTTATGTGTGCGCATTTATTTCCTCCTACTCGTTAAGAGTTAAATGGCGCAGTGTTTTATTTCCTTTTCATTAGAGTGTGTGAGTTTTTCCTTTCCAGTAGAGTGTGTGAGTTTTTACATTCTGTTGTGTGCGTTTGTTTCATTTCATGTCGAGTGTGTGCGTGAGTTTTAATATCTGTCGAGTGTGTGCGTGCTTTGCATTTATTTTGTCCTACTCGTTTGAGTAGGACTCACTTTCATTTCTCCCGCCCATGCATTTGTGCCGGGACTCTCACTTTACTACTTTCATTTCAGTCCTACTCGTTTGAGTAGAACTTGCAATTTACTGCTTTCCTTTACTGCTTTCTTTTATCGCTTTCATTTTCAGCTTTCTTTACTGCTTTCTTTATTGCTTTTCTCTTCTGTCGTCCCCATTCCGATGACCGGCTAATCGTTCTTAGCCCTCAGTATCGAAGAGCATTGAGACAGAAAAAATATCTTTAAATAATAAAAGGTCCTTATTTTCTAATTAATTAAAAGTACTTAAGGTTTGCCCGGGGTTTACGACGCGTAAGAACACATATCGATGTGTGAGCCCTATTTCCGTAGTCCATATGCTAGCTAGCGGAGAGGCCGTGCGTATGGACCAATCATCCCTTGGTAAAGAGAGTTCCGCACTAACCCTCGAGAGAAGAGGCACACCAACACTACCGGATTGGGTTCCCTACCCAATTGCGTGGTTCTTTGCGTAATGCAGGCGTTTAGAGGAATCATTTGTCGGACTAACGTTCGGTCGAATAGTCTTAGCGTTCAGGTGAGCGATAGTCCTAGAGATAAGTGAGCTCATTCTAGTGGAACCTCCACGACCAAGTCTCTGCCTTAATTAATTTGAAACTTAGGATCTCTTTTTATTAAAAGTTTATTTTAGTTCAAATTTAATTCGATGCGGTCGCGCTAAGCTCATCATAAGCTCCACCTTTAATGCTTTCATTTTCTGTTTTCTGTCTTTCTTTTTTGCTTTTATATATATAAAAAAAATATCCGACAAGTAATTATCGGTAAAATATTAGTCCCCTCCAGGAAAGCGTAGAAATAATCGAACCGACCTCGAGAACAATACGACCTCGATATTCCACACCGGAATATCCTGTACTACACGCGATAGGTGCACTTGCCTCCTTTCGTTAAAACTCGATCACATCTTTTTATATTTAAATTAATAAATCCGCTCGCCTCGTTTTCTAAATAAAAACCACATCCACCTTTTTCCTTAAATAAACCGCCCGGGGCGCCGCAAGAATACTCACTAATTTTTGGAGTTTTAACCGCATCAAGTTTTTGGACCAGATGCGAAATTATCAATCAAGTTTTTGGCGCCGTTGCCGGGGATTTTTCGTGTCATTATTTTGAACCCTGGAAATCTATTAATTATATATATATATATATAACAAAAATTTAAAAATGGCTCACAAAAAATATACTAATAATCATACTAATAATAATAACAATAAAAACACTTAAAAAAACAAATAAAAAACTTTAAAAATTAGAATATAACTATCTATAAATTTTTTTTTGAAATGACGTCGTTTCCAACTATAAAACACTAAAAAATTATTATCATATTATTATTCAACAAAAAAAATCCTAAAAACTAAAAAGAATCCTAAAAACTTAAAAAGAACTAGAATCCTAAAAACTAAAATCCTAAAAACTTTAAAAAAACTATAAAACTCCAAACTCTAAAAATCTAAAAAATCTAAAAAACCTATACATCTAAAAAACTAAAAAAAACAACAAAAAATCAAAAAAAAACCCACAAAACCTACCTAAAAATCAACAACAATAATAACAATAATAAGCTACTTAAAAACACACAAAAAAATAATATAATAATTTGTTATTAAAATATATATGTTTTGTTTAACTTAATTTATTTTGACTTCTTTTATTTTAATTTATTTTGTTTCGCTTCGGTGCACTTTACTTTTGTGCGTGCTAGGGGATCACATTTTTATCACACTCATATAGTTAAGACGTTAGCTAATCAAGTCACACACGCACTTGCCATCCCCTCCCGCCCGCAACCTTTTGCCAAATTTATCTTTTTCCCTTTTCTGTTATCTTTTTGCATCTTTCTTTCCTCTAAATAATGCAGGATTTCAACCCGGGCCTCCCCATACTCGTCTTCAGGGAAGCTTCTACCCTCCCTTTTTAATTTTGTATATACTCTATTTTGTATATTATTTGTTCCGCATACTTTGATTGCAACATTGGGGACAATGTTGGAGCTAAGTATGAGGGTGTTTTCTTATTTTTTTCATTTCTGCACTTTTATATTCTGCCATAACAAAAAAATCATTAAAAATACAAAAACATTACAAAAAAAAAAATCAAAAACTAAAAAAAACAATCTTCTTGTTTTTACCCTCAAAAACTCAAAAAAATCATAAAAAAACTTTTCTTTTAATTTGTAAACATTTTTTGTAAAACATTCTCTCTTCCCCCCTCTCTTCTTTTTTGTAAAAGCTCGCTTTTTAGCATACCCACGACGTTCGACTCATCGAACCAACCACCTAAATACGAGTCTGTTCGCGAGTCATCAAGATTTTGTTTTACTTTGTACTTTTATATTTTGTAAAAAAACATTATCTCTTCCCCCTCTCTTCTTATTTGTACAAAAATATCTCTCTCTTTCCCCACTATTTTCTTTATACATAACACCTCTTTCTTTCCCCTTTTTTGTAAATAACTTATCAAAATACACTAAAAAATCAAAAAATTTAGAAAAACCAAAAATCCTAAAAAAAAGAAAATAACTCTAAAGCTAAAAAAAAATAAAAATAAAAATAAAAATAAAAAAGATGCTAATCAAAACACACAAAAAAAAGATAAAAACCCTAAAATTCCAAAAAAAATGTTTTGTTAATTTTGTGACAAATAAAATCGAATATACCATATCTTAACCCTTTTTGCTTTCCAAAAATCTAGTTTCGAGTTAATTTATGCGAATTTTACTTATTCTTTGTTTACTATTCATTTATTAATTAAATTTTGATAGATTTAAGTGTCTGGGGTTATGTTTTAAAAAAATATTTATGTTTTTTCCTTATAATAGAGAACATGTTTTTCACCACCACTTCTAATTTTTATAAATAGAAGCTCGTTTTTTATGTTAGAAAATAACTGATGTCGGCAACCCCCAACGTGTTAAAGTTGAAGATGATGATGGCGATGGAGGCAACACCCAAGTTAAAGTTGAAGATGATGATGACGACGGCGACGGCGATGGCGGCAACCCCCAACGTGTTAAAGTTGAAGATGATGATGGCGATGGAGGCAACACCCAAGTTAAAGTTGAAGATGATGACGGCGACGGCGATGGCGGCAACCCCCAAGTCAAAGTTGAAGATGATGATGGCGACGGCGACGGAGATGGCGGCAACCCCCAACGTGTTAAAGTTGAAGATGATGATGACGGCGACGACGACGTTCTCCTTCATGTTGAAGATGATGACTACATGATGTGGAGCTACATGAGATGAAGGCTTTTAAATATTATTTAGTTTATTTTTATTTGCATTTTTATTTTCATCATGTAATGTTTAAGTATTTTAGGTGTTGATTTATTTTTATTTAGTGGGCTGCACATAGCCTATGCATCTTGTAAAGCCTATATATAGGCATGGACTTTCATGGTTTTACTTAGAGAATGAAAAAATTAAAACTTGAATTCAAAATTTGAATTTCCCCCTCAACTTTCTTTTCCCCCTTAGGCAAAATTCGGCCCCCTCTTCCTCCCTTCCTCTTGGCCGCCGACCGCCCTTCCTCTCCCCTCCTCTTGCTTGGCCTCCCTCCTCTTCCCTCCTCCCCTTTCCTCCTTTGCTCCCCTCGGTTTCCCCTCAACTCCACCTCCCAAGATTCGGCCACCACTCTCAAGCCGACCCTCACTTCCACACCCCAAACCGAACCACCATCCTCTCCCTTATCCAAAACCCGACCTCCATCAAGAGCCCCCAAATCAGCCCCCTTCCATAGTGAAATCGACCAAGATCAAAGGTGTTTTTTCTCCCTTTGTGGTTTTTTCCTCCATCCCGGCGTGAAGCAAAGGAAGCGGACAAGTTTCTCTCCATCCGGCAACACTCCGGCGGAGTCGTGGAAGAACGATCCTTGAAAGTGAACCGGAATCATCTATTCTGGTTGGGTAATGAGATCTTCTACCTCTTGTGTGATTCTTATCTCTTTAGATTTTTAATTGGTGGAATACCTTTGTGTTACTTTGGAATCGTTTTTTTCGTTCGTGGCTTATCTTTCCGATTGCATGTGTTGTTCTTTCTAATTGTTTAATTTTCCGAGAGGTTTGGCGAGCCTCGCTTTCGTTTTGTTGGGGGAGATCTACCATTTCCGAACCGAACCTTTCGGTAGATCTCTTTTGGTACAACCATCGCTCAGTCGGACCCAAGATTGGTCCTTTTAGCTTGAGAGAACATCGGCCTCTAGTCGTTTGTTCGATCTTTAATCGGCGTGGCTACCGTATGTTAGCGATAGTTGATAACGTTGTTCGTGGGTGTGCTGCGTTTAGTTATTGTGTGAGCGTAATAGTGGAAATAGAGAGGCGTACGCGTTACTCCCTTTGTCGTTATAGCGCCAAACACCGTAGCCTACATCAATAACAATCATGGATTTCAATTATTTCTACTTTATGCTTTTAGAAACATAGGAACGTTCATTTTAAAAAAGTTGCTCTCAAAACTTTTTTATTAAAATCTAATTTTCTTTTTGAAAAAAACTAAACCGACCTCCATTTTTTCATGTCGTACTTGACATGCTTACCCCTATTTTATCCCTTAAAAGATCTTATGTCAATGAGAATAAGATTTCAATCCGTAAACATAGACACCCAATATTTAAAAAAATTATATATTACGGAGTAAGAGGATAAAATTCATTACTCATATACATATACATTGAGTTATTTATTATTTATGAAGAAAGAAAAAATTTATATGTTAGGAAAATAAGATTTCATTTTCCTAATTATTCAAAAGAAAAAAATTTATAGATGTTCGAGAAAAAATTACCACGCCTCTAAATCCAAGCCCTCTTCATAAACCACCAAACCACTTATCCTATTTCAATGATTCTAGAATTAATTTAAATTTTTTTTTGAGAGCATAATTTTTAAATTGCATTATTTCCTTTAACTTCTTTTAAGCTAAAGTTTTTTATATAATTTCAATCTATCTTTGTTAAACTAAAAAAATAAATTTCTGCTCTCTATTTTATTTTATCTAGAAGACTTTTTGAAACTCTTCCTCTATTTATAACATTATCATAATTTAGGATTTAAATCTTATACCCCGGATATTTATTTTGATCTTACTTTTAATTAATTCAAGCAGTAGTTAAACTTAGAATTTCTTTAATTCCTTATAAGTTCATCTCCAACTTTTGCTCTGGAATAGCAAAAGCTTAAGTATGGGGGTATTTGATAAATTATAAATATTCGCCTTTTTATGTACATTAAATTAGTCATTTTAGTTTCTTTTTGTTATTTTTATTTATTTTTCTTTAATAAAATGTTTCTTTTTTGTAAAAATAGTTCTAACTTGCTTTATTTTTGTTTTCTGAAATTTGCAGGAAAATCCAAAAATCTGCCCAAAACAGTAAGTACACGCCCATATACTTACTGGTCATGCCCGTGTCCAGGGCGTGAAAATTCAATTTCCCGTGAAATCAGCTCGACGAATGCAAGCTCGACGATTTGCACTCGATGATTGTCGACCGATCCAACACGCCCATGTCGACTGATCCGACACGCCCGTGTCAATCCCGATTGACGATCAAGACTTCCAGCTCGACGTTTTCCGCTCGACGAATGTCGACCAACCCGACATGCCCAGCATCACGCCCGTGACCTGGGGCGTGACTTCTCCACCCGACTCGACGAAAATGCGATCGATGTTTTCAGCTTGACGAATGTCGACTCAACCCGACACGACCGTGTCAAGATACGACACGGGCGTGTACTTCTCCACCTGGCCCGACAAACCGTTGTCGCCGACTTTCGACACAACCCGCTCCAGTTCCACCTCCCCGACACGCCCACAGTCACGCCCGTGACCTGGGTCGTGACCTCCACATTTTCAGCCGAAGTCAACTTTGATGTTGTAACGCCCCAAAATTTGTAGAGGGACGACCAACGTTTCTGTCCAAGTTTGGGTCTTAGCTGAGAAGGAAAATTATTTTCTGGCAGGGGGCACACGGCCTGGGACACGGGAGTGTCCCAGGGCGTGTCAGGCTCCAGTCGACGATTTGGTCGAGAGGTCGACGATTTTGGAGTCGGCGATCATCGAGTAGAGAACACGGCCGGAGACACGGGCGTGTCTCAGGGCTTATCGAGCCCGTGTAGACGATCAGCCCGGGGAGTCGATGAATTTCACTCGACGATGTGTCGAGACAAGGCACACGGCCTAAGACACGGGCGTGTCTAAGGCTGTGTCAGGCAGTCGACGAACTTCGCTCGACGAAGTGTCGAGACAGCAAATATGGCCTGGAGCCCTGACGTGTTGAGTTAGACACGGGCAAGGATACGGGCGTGTCCAGTACCCGTGTGAGTCTCGAGTTGTTTTCGGGGCTGTGTCGATGGAGGCACACGACCGACCACACGGCCGTGTGTAAGACCCCCTTATGGTGTTTAAATGGCAATTGGGTAAGAGGGGTGGCTGGTTCTTCAATGGCCATCAACACCATTAATGGTGTGGCTCGGGTAGAGTGAGGGGGGCTGAATCCACCCCTTGGTGGCCGAGAAACGGCTGGAATCAACTCCTCTCCCCTAGAGGAGTTGATTGCAGCCATTAATGGTGGCTGTTAGCCTCCCTTGGCCGGCCTTCCACTCTCCCCTTCCTCTTCCTCATCTTCTCTCTCCTCCATTATCATGGAGGGGACCTCCTTTCTCTCTCCTAGTCACCTCTGGTTGTCTGGTCAACCCAACATGTTAAATGCAGCCCACTTGGTTATGATGGTCATGGAAATGGGCTAGGTTTGACTTGACCTAAATGAGGGTTGACCCGGGCCAATTTGACCATCTGGGTTGACCCCATTGGGTTTTTAGTGGCCCATTGTACTCCCTTAAGGTCTAGGGTTACTTGAATAGGGTTGGTTGGGCATCTTGGTGGTCACATGTCCCTTGGCAAGGGCACTTTGACCATTTTAAGGCTAGAGTTGACTTGGGTCAACATGACCAACTGTGTTGACCCCTATGGGTCCTTGGTGACCCATTGGCTTCCCCTAAGGTCTAGGTAGGGTTATGTAGGGTTACCCTGCACTTTGGAGGTCACATACCCTTAGTAAGGGTACTTTGACCAGATTAGAAGGTTGAGTTGACTTGGGTCAACCTAGCCTCTAGGGCTGGCCCCAATGTGTCCTTAGTGACCCTTTGACCTCACTTTAGGGTTAGAAGGGCTTAGGTGGGGTCCTCTAGGCTAAGAGTAGGTCAATTGACCCTAAGTAGGCTAGTTTGACCCATTTAGGGCTAGGGTTGACCCTGGGTCAACTGAGCCTCTTTGGTTGACCCCAATGGGTCCTTTTGGCTCTAATGGGCCTCCCAGGGTATTAGGGGTGTTGTGGTAGGGCCTTGGGGTTAGGGTGTAGCCCATGGCCATGCTAAACCATTGTTCAGAGTTCTACTATTTGCAGACCATGATGATCTCCCACCTTTTGTCCCCTATCTCTTGGCCCATTTCTGGCTTCCTAGGGTTTTGTCATGACCTGGTAATGGCCTAAACCACTCTTAGGGGTCTGGTTGGAAATGGGATGTTACACCGTGTCAGTTGGAACACGGGCGTGTCAGGACGAACACGGGCGTGTCGGATGCCCATGTGTTGTTCCAGGCGCGTCGATTTTAACATCAAATGGGGGACACGACCCTGGACACGGGCATGTCGCAGGCCGTGTTCGGCCCAGGTTTAGCATTTCAGGCCCGAATTAAGGTCGTTCATTTCTTTAATTTTTGATCCAACGGCTGGGGGTTGTTCCTGATGGGTTATACACGGGATTGGAACCTTAGAAACACTCATTTCTTTTGAGTGGTTCTCTTTCTAAAGTTCTAGAGAGAAGGGAGAGCAAGGAAGAAGGTGAAGTAGAGATCTGGCTGTTGGAGAGGTTTCGGTGCTCCAAATCGCGAGCCGAGTCCAGATCCGTGGAGGCTAGATCGTTGCGAAGGTTTTCATCCGGCTATTTTTCAATGGCTAGGAAGAGGAGTCGGAAGGTAACGACACTTCTCCTCTCGGTTTTAGGATGCATGTTTTAGCATCTTTTCTTTTCTAGTTTTTGGGCACCAAACACTCAAATGAGAGGGGTTTGGGTCTCCAAGGTTCAAGATGTTGGGTATTGTATCCACAATTACCTGGATTTGAGGAAGCCACCTGTCAAGCTAAGATGAATTCACAATGTATTTTATAAAATATTTCAAAGTTGTGCTTGCAGTTATTCCACGCTAAGTGCACACCAATGTCAGGGTGCAGTGGGTCAATATACACGGGTCTGCATGACGTAATCCCTCGTTGAGCAGATCAGTGTGTTGGCCTACGTGTACTCTCTCTATTGGAGTGCACTTACTTTCAAGTACAGGGCTATGTTTATGCAAGAGCAGACAAGGAGCAAGGATGAGTAAAAGAGCAGCTCAGAGGCGTAAGACGAAAAATCATCTAAGTAAGAATCGACGAGAATCACCAAGTGATTCTCGCTGATTCAGCGAGAATCACTAGTGATTCTCGCCGAATCATCGAGAATCACTGGCTGATTCTCGCCGGCTAAATTAGAGTGCAATCAAGTCAAATTCGACGAGAATCACTTTGTTATTCTCGACGAATCGTCGAGAATCACCCTTGATTCTCGACGATTCGACGAGAATCACAGGTGATTCTCGCCGATTTTGACTTGGGCGATTTTCTGGAACTCCCTGAACCGGACTCTGTCACTAGAACTGCTTTGAACCGGAGTTAGGGTTTCTTCTGGTGGGACCAACAACGGTCATCTTGAAGTTGTCTACAGTATAAATACAGGCGTATTTTTGAATAGTAGGAGGACGAAAAAAAATAATATATGAAGCCGAGCCGCGACGTGACCTAGATCACGAGTTCCGCTCCGCCTCCGCCGCCGTCGCCGCTCGAGCAAGTTGATCATCGGTCTTGATCGTGGTTTCTTCCAGATCTCCCGTCGATAGAAGCTTAGCCAAGCTTAGAGTCTCACCTGTCTAACCGGAGATCTCTTGTCTCTTGATTTGTTGATCGGGAAAATCTTCCCCATCCGAATCGATCGAGACGATTGATCCTAGTGTGACCGTTGGTAGACCTAGCTAGCTTCGCTACGAAGTTTGGATCTCCAAAGTACAGCAGCCGCACATCATTGTCGCCGCCGATCCCGTGAACCTAGCCGCCGCCCATCTTGCCGCCGCCGGTTCCGGGGAGATTCTCTCCAAGAGAGATCTAGGGTTGTGGACTCTTCGTGGACTTCAAAAACACGTCGTCAACGAAGAGGGACACCTTAGTCTCCAAACGTAGTTTGTATCTCTTGTACATTCTAGTTTTAATTTTGTTGTAAAGGAACATTGGTTCCTAGTTGTAAGGGTTGGGTGCAACCCGTGTTGTGGGAGTGTTGACTCCTACGTATGGAAGGGTTCCTTCCGATAGTGCAAGGATTGGATTTCAATCCTGTTGGAGAAGTGACCGAGTCGTCCCTTGTTGGGAGATAGGTCGAAGGGGGAAAGTGGATGTACCCAAATCGGGGAACCACTATAAATAGCTTGTGTACTCTTTTGTGCTGTGTTGTTTTATTTTTGTGTGCAGGTACAATTTAAATTCCGCAAAAACACTGCACGTCACCTATTCCCCCCCATAGGTGAAGATAGTTGACACTAGGTGGACTTTCGAGTGGTATCAAAGCGAGGTTGCTCATCAAAAAGGTTTACACCTTGAGTAGAATCCTGCCACCAGTGTCAGAAGCATGGAGCTGGATCATGAGATATCGCCACTAATACTTCCCACATGCACAAAGGAGTATTATCCCGTCTGGAAGATGAGAGTGTTGTATCACTTGGAGGATATCGATCCTCGAGCATCTTTCATCCTGGAAGAGGGTCCTTTTATTCCTATGAAGACCTCCGGCTCTGGAAAGAATATCCAAGTGCCCAAGTGCATTGCTGAGATGTCGGAGACGAAACTTTCATTATTTAATCTGGACAAGAGGATTCGTCAGATTATCATGGATATCTGGTCTGGACCTTCTTGCTCTAGATTGGAAAAATGAGAGACGGCCAAATCTATGTGGGTGATGATCTTAGAGCTGATGGGGGGATCAAAGAAAGCTGGAATCTGCTGTCAACTAGAGGATGAAGCCTATGTGGGGGTCCTCACCACTGAAGATGAAGGCAAGGATCAATCGGACAGCATCAGAGCTCCAGTGTCTGTGTCAGAGACTGAAGAGGCCAGTGAGGAAAGCAGCTCTGATGAGGATGACACAACGATCATTGGCTCTAATGACAATAACACTGAAGAGCAGGTAATTTCTTCATCTTGCCCCGTCTCTCATGAAGTTTCTGAAGACAGGAACTGTTTCCCTTCAGAAAATCCTGATTCTCTGAAGAGAGCCCTTCAGAAAAGCAACCTACTTGTTGAAGAACAAGCTCAGGAGATTGCTCGGCTAAAGATCTTGTTGGTTCTCCAATTGGCATCCAACAAGGTCAAGGACTCTAAAATATCTGATCTAGAGAGTAGTCTAGAGAATGAGAAAAGTGTAGTATCTAACTTTTCCAATGTTGATGCTATGAAGAGAAAGGTAGAAAATGGGTGGATCTCCCGAATTATCAATTCGTGGAGAAATGGGGAAACGGTATTCCGACCCCCCACTCCAAGTAGGAAGGCTACTCATCATGCCGTCAGGTATGATCACAGGAATAATCGTGATCACTGCAAGGGTGATCTGTCCTCATGTGGAGACACCCATAGTGCAAGGGCCGTCATGGCCACCCATGAGAGAATACCTAAGGCTCCTTCTGAGCCCTTTGTATTCTCGGCCACTGCCCATACTCGGCATGAATCGGCTGGTATCGGCTCTCAGAACTCTTCTCTCCACCCAAGGACACAGGAAAGGTGGGTTAGAAGTCATGCTGTAAGTTCTCATGGGGCCTCAGGAAGGGGGTTGTCTGAAAGGAAGGAACCACCTCCCAGGCCTCGTGACGCTTGTTACATACATTCATTCCACCCTTCCACGTGTCATGGTGGAAGAGGCAGTTCTGGGAGCAGATCCAGATCTATCCCGTTTCGACCTAGGCTCATGACTACCTCAATCACCAGATCAGGTCAGAAACAGAGATACAACATTCACGAGTGTTGGTGCTGTAGCAAGGTGGGACACTTTGCCATAGACTGTTGGCACAACCCCTCTATGTCAAGGGCAAGGGCCTATCCACATCTCTAGGGCAGAGGTAGTCTTCCTGTCAGGATTTCTGAAGGAAGGCAGTCGAGTGTTTATGCTAACAAGAACCTAGGACCCAATATGTATTGGGTTCCTAAGGTAAAGTAACTCTCTTTTGCAGGGTAGTCTAGGTTCCCGTAAATATAATGGGAACTAGACAGTAGATGTTTCAAGACTGAATTGGAACATGCATCTGGAATAACAGCAGTGATATCTATATGGGCATACTCACATCGAGCACCTGGTATGTTTTAGTCAGAGAGGCTAAATGATAACTCTCATAATCCCAGGTATTTTTCATCAGCTCCAAGACTTGAGTCATTTTCTATCGACATTTACATATATATATATATCTTTATATACATATATATATATACATATATGTGTGCACATCTAAGGATAGGTTAACACGGTGAATATAATCCTTAGATACATCATTAAAGAGTTATCGGTAATTCCACTGGTAGATTCGAGAACTAACATCTACAGGCGTAAATTAGTTCACTGAAAACTAACGAAGATACGTCATTGGAAATCTTGCCATCAAGAAATGTATGGAAAAGCCCGGTTCAAACCCTAAATCGATTGGCTTTAAGAAGTATTTATATATTTAGAAGATTTTTAAATTGACTTGACATCGGAAGACTTCGAAAATCCGACATGTCTCTTAACCCGTAGATTCCTGTTAAAGAATCCCTTCAATTTCGACTTAGACAAACGGAAACCCTTTAAAATCCCTTTTTAAACCAGTCGAAATCTTGCCAGTCTCCCGCCGACCCTTCATATTCCGCAGGAAGCTCACCGAAGGTCTCTCGCTGAATCGTGAAGACTTCCGTCGACATCCCGCAGGAAGCTCACCGAAGGTCTCTCGCAGGAAGCTCACCGAAGGTCTCTCGCCGATTCTTCCCCTTCCGTCGACATCACGCAAGATCTATCACGAAGGACCCTCGCCGACTCTTCCCGATTCGCCGATCTTGCCGATTGCCTTCCGTGGATCTCTCCACTCTCGTCCAGGGATTTCTCCACACTTTCGATCACTCACAGTCGGGTGCACCTCCCGGGTGTTCGTCGTCTTTATCAAACTAACTCACTGTCTACAATGTTAGGTAACCACATCATCACCCTTACTTGGACTTTATCACTAGTGTCGCTTCCCTTTTGACTTTTGATTAAGCGTAGAGTAGGGATTCTCTCCCTAGGTTTACAATGGCTCCAAGGACAACCGCTGGGCTGGTCACTGGATGCGAGCTGGTTCGAACAGGGTTCTCTCATGCCTCAGATGAATTCAGAAACATCATCCTTATGCTTGAAGAGGCTAGACTCTCATTCGTACTGGAGCACCCCTGTAAAATCCTGGACAAGGAAGTGCTGGAGTTTTTTGCAACTGCAAAACTCCGGAATGACGACTCTCTCATCAAGAGCAAGGTTGCAGGGGCAAAGATCAAGATGTCTGCCATCAAGCTGACCCACTTCTTGCAACTCACTAGCTCGGCGCATGAGGATTATCTGGATGAACAGGATAAAACCAGGACTTTATTATTCTGTGGACTCGCTCGAGGAACGAGGTCGATAAAGCGAAAGAATATGAATGAGGAGGGGAAACTTCTGTCAGACATCATTGGAAAAGTACTCATATGCAAGCCGGGCTCTCATGACCACATCTCTGCGGACATGTTCAAGATCCTGGTGGCAATTGTCTGCAGAAAAAGACTCAACTGGGGGGCATTGCTTTTTGAGAAGATAAAGGACACCCTCAGATCTCCTAGCTTTGGCCGAATCATCAGTCTGTATCTTAATCAGTTAAACGGAGATAAGTATGACATGAATAAAGGTGTTCCTCTACATTACTTGAAGAAAATGGACTCGAGTGTTTTTGACAGATGGGAGAGGCACATTGGGCAGGCTGCCGTGGTAGAACAACAAGAAGTATCTCCAGCCGAGGACGGAACTGTGGCTGATTCCGTAGTAATCCCCAGTGAAATTCCTGATGCACTGACTGCAGGAATTGAGGGGGAGCCTCTACCCGCTTATGATAATATCGTATCTGACATCTCCCTGATAGCCAGAGATGCAGTGGCGGATATACAAGAAGAAAGTGAAGCTGTAGAGATGACTGCTGACGAAGGGTTGGAAGATGATGCTGATGAGAATGATCTCATGGATAATGAAGGTGAGGAAGAAGGCAATGAGGGACAGGAATCTTTGGAGACTCAGGATATCACTGAAGCTCCATCTGACAAGCACGCTCCTGAGATCATTCTTGAGATCATTGGTGCAACAGTGGAGGGGGAGTCCGAGAAATCTACAGAGGCCGCAAGCATTCCCCCCTTAGAGACTGTGCTCGTGTCCAGCTCTACAGGTGCATCAGTTGAAGCGCAAGGCCAAGGAGTGCCTCAGGCTCATCCACTACGAGATGATCTAGCCAATCACACCGTGAATGTCATTCAGGGTATAGTGGATGAGCTTAAAATATCTTTTGAGAATGCTCAAAATAAACTGTTGAAAAGAATTAAGAAATCGGAGAATCTCATGCTCAAGAACATTGTGGAGATCAATCACAAACTGGACGTGATGGTAAAGAAGTTTGAAGATAAATATACAGCGGCCGGCCAAGCTTTCACTCTTCTTATGGACGGATTATAAAGGAACACTGATACTCTCACAATCGTAAATCAGAATGCTCATGTCGTAGCAAATAACATTCAAAAGTTTGATGGCAATATGGTAACTCTCAACACAAATCAACAAGCCTTGGTCACTGAATTCTCCAGGACTACAAAGCATATTGATGAGTCACTGCATTCTTATGCAAACTCCATTACAGTCGAAGCCAAAAAGGGGGAGAAAGAATATATAGCTAAGATGGTTGAGCTTCAAGAAATCATCATCAACAACTTTGAGCAGTTAAACAAATATGTTTATGACAGTTGCTGGTGGATGCTCCAACAAGCGTTAGGCGTTAATATCCCTGAAAATCCCCAGGGTGCTCCTGCTCCTGAAGATAATACTGTGGCTGATGAGGGCGCCAGTGTTGAAGAAGTTCCTGTAAGTGAAGCTGATGTTCATAGGGCTGCTAGAGCCTCCTCCAAGGCAAAACTGATGGCAATGTTTAATCAAGGAGCCCTAGCAAAAGCCAGGGACAACAGAAAATCTCATGAAGGGACATCAAAGGAAACATAAGCTGAAAAGAGAATCAGACTGAAGGAGGAGGAAGTAAGAAACGAAAAGTGGAGTCCAGTATCCAAGAGTATCATACTGGACACATTCTGGCTACAAGAAAAAGGGGGAATCAATCGAAACGATGTATACAACCAGCATTAGTGGGAGCTGCACAAGACCTATGAAGCCAAACGTAACATCTTCTTCAGGACCAACACTGCGACAGATAAAGTTCCTCCTCCCAGATACTATCCAAAGCCTAAGGAGTATGTTGAAAGGCAAAGGAAGAAGTTTTTGGCTCAGAAATTCAAGGATGACTTAGCCAAAGAAAAATAGTCAGAAATTTATAGCTTGTCATTCTCTCATAAGAACAATTAACGTGTATTATTTTTATATGAACAATCTTGAAATTATATATATATATATATATATATATATATATATATATATATATATATGTATATGAATTTATGAGTGACTCAAGTTTTGGTCTGTTTGCCTATACTCTCTTGTGCTGCATTTCTAAATTCTGTATGTTGTATATATTATCTGGTTGGTGGTATTCATCTTAGCCAGTAGGATTTTGGCTTCGTCAAATAGGGGGAGATTGTTGGGTATTGTATCCACAATTACCTGGATTTGAGGAAGCCACCTGTCAAGCTAAGATGAATTCACAATGTATTTGATAAAATATTTCAAAGTTGTGCTTGCAGTTATTCCACGCTAAGTGCACACCAATGTCAGGGTGCAGAAGGTCAATATACACGGGTCTGCACGACGTAATCCCTCGTTGAGCAGATCAGTGTGTTGGCCTACGTGTACTCTCTCTATTGGAGTGCACTTACTTTCAAGTACATGGCTGTGTTTATGCAAGAGCAGACAAGGAGCAAGGATGAGTCAAAGAGCAGCTCAGAGGCGTAAGACGAAAAATCATCTAAGTAAGAATCGACGAGAATCACCAAGTGATTCTCGCCGATTAGGCGAGAATCACTAGTGATTCTCGCCGAATCGTCGAGAATCACTGGCTGATTCTCGCCGACTAAATCAGAGTGCAATCAAGTCAAGTTTGACGAGAATCACTTTGTGATTCTCGACGAATCGTCGAGAATCACTTTGTGATTCTCGCCGAATCGTCGAGAATCACACTTGATTCTCGACGATTCGACGAGAATCACAGGTGATTCTCGCCGATTTTGACTTGGGCGATTTTCTGGAACTCCCTGAACCGGACTCTGTCACTGGCACTGCTTTGAACCGGAGTTAGGGTTTCTTCTGGTGGGACCCACAACGATCATCTTGAAGTTGTCTACAGTATAAATACAGGCGTATTTTTGAACAGTAGGAGGACGGAAAAAAATAATATACGAAGCCAAGCCGCGACGTGACCTAGATCGCGAGTTCTGCTCCGTCGCCGCCGCCATCGCCGCTCGAGCAAGTTGATCGTCGGTCTTGATCGTGGTTTCTTCCAGATCTCCCGTCGACAGAAGCTTAGCCAAGCTTAGAGTCTCACGTGTCTAACCGGAGATCTCTTGTCTCTTGATTTGTTGATCGGGAAAATCTTCCCCATCCGAATCGATCGAGATGATTGATCCTAGTGTGACCGTTGGTAGACCTAGCTAGCTTCGCTACGAAGTTTGGATCTCCAAAGTACAGCAGCCGCACATCATTGTCGCCGCCGATCCAGTGAACTTAGCCGCCGCCCATCTTGCCGCCGCCTGTTCCGGGGAGATTCTCTCCAAGAGAGATCTAGGGTTGTGGACTCTTCGTGGACTTCAAAAACACGTCGTCAACGAAGAGGGACACCTTAGTCTCCAAACGTAGTTTGTATCTCTTGTACATTCTAGTTTTACTTTTGTTGTAAAGGAACGTTGGTTCCTAGTTGTAAGGGTTGGGTGCAACCCGTGTTGTGGGAGTGTTGACTCCTACGTGTGGAAGGGTTCCTTCCGATAGTGCAAGGATTGGATTTCAATCCTGTTGGAGAAGTGACCGAGTCGTCCCTTGTTGGGAGATAGGTCGAAGGGGGAAAGTGGATGTACCCAAATCGGGGAACCACTATAAATAGCTTGTGTACTCTTTTGTGCTGTGTTGTTTTATTTTCGTGTGCAGGTATAATTTAAATTCCGCAAAAATGCTGCACGTCACCTATTCCCCCCCCATAGGTGAAGATAGTTGACACTAGGTGGACTTTCACAAGAGGAACCTCCGGGTCGATTGAGTCCATCCCCGACATGTATTTTTGCATTAGAGATCCGCTCCGTTAGTGGATTAGGCATGGTGGGTGAAGCCGTAGTCGCGACCGTTAGTCCGACTCAGTGATGTTGCATACGAGGTTTAAGGATTCGTAGGAACCCGCGGCGGCAAGGGGCCGTTTGTGATGTTCGTGTTGTTTGTGATGTTCCTCCGTTAATCTTGCATGAGTACGTGTGGCCGGTACCGGATAAGTTTAGCTCCTCATTGGCGGTAGATGGTTTCCTTGGTGAACAAGGTTTGCTCCGCATGAGTGGAAGATGGTTTCCTTGATGCGCGGGAATGCTGCAGTACGTATGAGGGATAATGGAGGAAATGTCTTGGTTTGTGTTGTGCTAAGGTGTGGCTGTGTCTCCGTGGTCGGCTGGCTATCCCGTGACGTGCAAGTCATGTGTTGAAAGTATCCCGGCGAGACTAGTCCCCTTTGTGTGAGACTGACGAGAACGCCGAGCATGGGACAAGCCAGGGCAATGAGGCCATGAGCGGGTGGGGTCCAGCAAGGGTTCTTAGAATCAGTCAGTGTGTTGGACGGAATCCTGACATGAGAAGTCAGAGTTTGCCGGCAAGACCGGGTCTGCGACCGTGAGCGGGTGGGGCCTTGGCAAGAGTTCCGTGTGGCAACTTGTATGCCATTGGGGGATTGTGGTTCCCCTTTTGGTTGCGGCTTTATGCCAATGGGGAAATGATGAGTACCCAAATGATATGATGTTGTGCTTGATGCATACGCTATAGGGTGCCTTGGGTGAAACCCGAGTGTTGCATTCATGTTGCATAGTAGGCCCTATTATCATATGCTCAACAATAGAGAACATGTATGATGTTTGAGACATCCAAGCCTGTTTCCTTAGTTTCTTTTCTTTCTTATGATTACCCCGGGGTCCGTTAGGGGCGTCCGGGAGGAGATGTGTTTGTTACACAGTTTGAGGTCAGCCTTTGCTGACCCACGTTACTAATAATTTTTACAGTGCAAGGATCGCAAGCAGGAGCTAGCTCGCTGACCAGAAAGGCCTAAGCCTCATGAAGTGTTAACTTTTTGCTGTAGCTCTACTCTTTATGAAATTGTATGTTTTGATGCCCTTGGTGACCGGCTTGCATGCTGAGGTAGACTAGGTGTGCTTATGCACTTTCAGGACTGATGTATTATTTGAGTTTGGATTCACTCTTGTTGTAAGGCCTGAAGGCCATTTTGTTACTATTGTTGGCGTGGATAACTTCTAGTCTCTTTGGCTGTTTCCGCTGTGTTGTGTTTTGAGTTTTGAGTTTGGGTAGCTATATCATTTTATAATACTGAAGCTGTGGCGTCTGTATGTTGTGGGGCCCCAGCCGGACCCATATTATACGGTCATTACAGGGGAGGAGTTACAATTTGGTATCAGAGGGAGGTTTGATTCAAGGTCAGTGCGTAGAGAAGTTATCCACATAAGAGTAACACGGGACCATGAGTGTCCTTATGTTTAAGTCTTGAGATTAGAGACCGATCCCTTGTTTCTTGTTTTCTTGAAGAGTGCAAGCAACGAGGCGGGTACGTCGAGAGCAAGAGAAGAACTTTCGGCGAGCAGTGCCACTGCTCCAGGTCTTTTGGGCACAGGTGTAAACCCGACCGACTTCTGTCGTATGCTTGCAGATGCGATGGTGGCAGCCCAAGCTGCAGCGGCAGCTCAGGTAGCAACCCCTGCTACACCGGACACGGCGACGGCCGTGCCAGGCAGAGAAGCCAGGCGAGTGGAGCCTTTGGCGGAAAGGGTGGTTGTCGGACATGGAGACCGACATATGAAGTATTTCCCGAGCTTCCATCCCCCGTCGTTCAAAAGAGTTGGTACGCCAACGGATGCAGAGGATTGGTGGGTTCGAATTCAAGAGCTTTTGAGGGTGGCAGAGACGCCAGAAGAAAAGAAATATGAGTATGCAGCGTTCCTGTTGGAAGGAGATGCCAAGTTGTGGTAGGTGAGCCATTGTGGCCGCCAGTTTCCTGAACGCACCCCGTCGATGGAGGAATTTGGGGATGCTTTTCTAAAGAGGTACATTCCCATTTCTACACGGTTGGCCCTTCAGAGGCAGTTTCTGCACTTAATGTAGCAAGAAAAGACGGTGGACGAGTATGTGCAGGAGTTCACCCGTTTGGGTCGTTACGCGGGAACGACGATGGCAGATGATGTAGAGAGGGATAACCTCTTATACCAGGGGCTGAGGGAGTATCTGAGGCAACCCCTCATTTCCATGAAGAGAGCTGGTTTTAATGAGCTAGTTGAGGCTGCCAGGATATTGGAGAGTGATCTGGAGCGAACCCAACGTCGTAAGGGTTTCACTCCCAAGCAAGGGGAAAGGAAGACTCCCCAATCCCAGGGAAAGTCTGAAGGGAGTAGGTGGAGGAAAAATCCTCACACTTCCAGGTCCGGTGAGAAGAGCAAGTGGACGCCTGAAGGTTCTCACTCTAGGGGACCGCTGATGTGCTACAACTGCGGTAAGGTGGGGCACATAGCTCGTGTTTGCCCTCAAGGAGGAGCGGAGCAAGAGGCAAGGCAGGAGCAGACTGTGCGCTCCGGCCCCAGTGGCGCAGAGAAAGGGAAGATGGCAGAGTCAAGCGCTTCTCGGTTCCAACCGGTGCAACCAAGGTCCTACAACCTTGGACAGCAGGAAGCGATCCGCCAAACCGATGTGGTGACAGGTATGAGGAAATTTAAGTTTAAATTTTGTGCTTCATACATTTAGACTTTTATGTGTGATGTCTATGTTGTAGGCTTTGTATTAGTTTCCGGGTACCCCGCTAGGGTATTGTTTGATACGAGAGCATTGTACTCCTTTCTTGCGGAGAGTTTCATCCGGAGAATAGGAGTTGAGTCTTTCTCGGCGGACGTGGAGCTGAAAGTGCGCATGCCTAATGGGTCATCCATGACCACCGGGGCCAAAGGGCTCATCTGTTGGGAGTTGGACGGAGTTGACTTCGTTTTGGTAGCAGCAGTTTTACCATTGGTTGAGTTCGATGTCATTTTGGGCATGGACTTGCTTGCAGAGCAGCGCGCCAGTATTGATTGCCTATCTAAGGTAGTGACCCTTAGGAGCAAAGGACAGTCGGAAGTCAAATTTGAGGGCCTTTGTGGAGTGGCCTATTCCCTAATTTCGGCCATGCAATTGATGCGGGCAGTTAACCAGGGTGGTGTAGCGCTGGTAGCATTATTGGAGGTTCGCCTCTCCCAGTTGTCTATTGAGGAAGTGCCCGTAGTGGCAGAGTTCAAGGATGTGTTTCCGGATGAACTTCCTGGAGAACTTCCTCGGCGGGAGATCGACTTCTCGATCGAGTTAGTGTCGGAGGCTATGCCGGTGTCACGTCCTCCATTTAGGATGACACCAAAGGAGTTGGCTGAACTCAAAGTATAGTTACAGGAACTGTTGGAGCAAGGGTATATCAGACCCAGTTCTTCTCCGTGGAGCTTGTTAGTGTTGTTTGTAAAGAAGAAAGACGGTAGTATGCGGCTGTGCATAGACTACCGAGATCTGAATAAACTGACCGTTAAGAATAAGTATCTGATTCCTCGGATAGACGACTTATTCGACCAGTTGGTGGGGTCGGTGGTGTACTCAAAATTGGACTTGAAGTCAAGCTATTATCAGCTGTGAATTCTGCATGAGGACATACCCAAGACTGCCTTTGGTACGAGGTACAGGCACTTTGAGTTTTCAGTGATGCCGTTCGGGCTGACGAACGCGCCATCTATGTTCATGGACCTTTTGAATCGAGTATTTCGGGAATACTTGGATTCTTTTGTGGTTGTCTTCATTGATGACTTCTTGGTGTATTCCAAATCGGAAGTGGAGCATGAGACCCACTTGAGAGTGGTCTTGCAAGTGTTGAGGGAGAATCAGTTGTATGCAAAGTTCTCAATGTGAGAGTTCTGGTTAGCAAAGGTGGCATTTTTGGGCCATGTGATTAGTGGTGATGGGGTGGCAGTGGATCCAACAAAAGTGGAAGCCATCAGAGATTGGCCGGTTTTGAGGACCGTGACGGAAGTCCGAAGTTTTCTTGGACTAGCCGGGAATTATAGGAGATTCGTGAAGAATTTTTCGCGGATAGCTCTACCCCTCACCTCACTCACTCGTAAAGATCATAAGTTTGTGTGGACTCAAGAGTGCAGTCAAGCATTTGTGGCACTGAAGGAGAGACTGATGATGGCTCCAATCCTAAGTCTACCGCAAGGGACCGAGGGATTTCAGATCTTCAGTGACGCATCGGGATGCGGTTTGGGTTGTGTTTTGGTGCAACATGGCAAGGTGATAGCTTTTGGGTCTAGACAGCTAAAGCCTCATGAGAGGAATTACCCCGTCCATGACTTGGAGTTGGCGGCGGTAATTTTTGCGTTGAAAATATGGCGACATTATGTGTATGGTGCAAAGGTGGAGATATTCACGGATCATAAAAGCCTGAAGTGTCTCTTGGATCAAAAGGACTTGAACATACGGTAACGTAGGTGGGTTGAGTTTCTTGGAGACTACGAGGTGGCAATTCAGTATACGCCAGGTAAAGCCAATGTGGTGGCTGATGTCTTGAGTAGAAAGTACTCGGGGCAAGGGAATTGGATCGAAGCTCATGATGAGCGGTTGGTACGGGAATGGGAGTCCCATGGTTTGTAATATGTGGCGAGAGGCGAGTCCAGCGTGGCTCGGTTGAACTGGATTGAAATGCAGAACGACTTGTCCGATCGCATTCGGGAAGCGACTCGATTGGATGTGGAGTTTCAACCATATGTGATGGAGGCTCAAAAGGGCGAGAGCAGCGCCTGAGAGATGATCAATGGGATTTTGAGGAAGGACGGAAGGGTTTGTATACCGCAGTTCGGCAAACTTCGTGAGGAGTTGATGTTTGAGGCTCACTTCACAAAGTACTCCATTCACCCGGGCAGTACAAAGATGTACTTGGATATGAAGAAATCCTTTAGGTGGTTGGGGCTGAAGCGGGACGTAGCTTTGTATGTGAATCGTTACCAAACTTGCGCCTTGGTGAAGGCCGAATGTCAGAAGCCGGCCAGGTTCCTGAAGCCCCTTCCAATCCCTGAGTGGAAATTTGATGACATCTCCATGGATTTTGTACATGGTCTGCCTAGATCGCAGCAGGGCAATGATGATATTTGGGTGATCATGGATCGCTTAACCAAGGTGGCCCACTTCATCCCAAATCGGACGGAGGACAGCGTGGAGAAGCTGGTGGAGTTGTATGTTCGCAACATTGTGCGACTGCATGGGATTCCTAAGAGCATAGTCAGCGACCGAGATGGACGGTTTATGTCCAAGGACTGGAGATTGGTTCAGAAGAGTTTGGGCACGAAGCTAAAGTTCAGTATGGCGTTCCATCCTCAAACTGACGGGCAAACCGAAGGAACGAATCGTACTATGGAGGATATGCTGAGAATGTGCATTCTTGACTTCGGCAAGAAGTGGGAGGATCACCTCTTCATGGTGGAATTCACATACAATAACAGTTATCAAGCAAGTATAAAAATGGCGCCATACGAAGCTTTGTATGGGAGATGATGTCGAACACCGATGTCTTGGACAGAGGCGGGAGACACCAAAATTTTGGGAAAGGAGGTGGTAGTTGACGCTTGTGAGTTGGTACGGACCATTCAAGAGCGTATAAAGGTGGTGCAAGACCGACAAGCAAAATACTTTAATGCTCGTCACAGGAAGTTGGAGTTTGCGGTAGGTGATTGGGTCTATTTGAAGATCAAGCCGTTCAAAGATGTCACACAGGTTAGCCGACTTAAGAAGCTGAGTCCAAGGTTTTTGGGGCCTTTTGAAGTTGTTGAACGGGTGGGAGAAGCAGCCTATCGGTTGGCATTGTCCGCGGAGCTGAGTGGATTGCACGATGTCTTCCATGTCTCCGTCTTGAGGAAAGCCTTGGTGGAGGCTAGTGTGGTGATCGAGCCGGCATTGGTGCCGATAGAGAAAGACTTGAGGACGCGAGTCCGTCCAATTGCTATAGAGGATTCAGAGAGTCGGCAGTTGCGGAATAAAGAGGTTAAACTCGTGAAATTCCGATGGGACAACTGCGGTCGTGAGGATCACTCATGGGAGCAAGAACAAGCCATGCTAGAAGAGTATCCAGAGCTCTTCAAATCAGGTACCATTTAAGTTGTGTTCCCTTTTGCTTTGTAATTTTGGGATGAAATTCTTTTAAGGGGGAGAGAGTTGTAACACCCCAAAATTTGTAGAGGGACGACCAGCGTTTTTGACCAAGTTTGGGTCTTAGCTGAGATGGAAAATTGGTTTTTGGCAGGGGGCACACGGCCTGGGACACGGGCGTGTCCCAGGGCGTGTCAGGCTCCAGTCGACGATTTGGTCGAGAGGTCGACGATTTTGGAGTCGACGACCGTCGAGCAGAGAACACGGCTTGATACACAGGCGTGTCTCAGGGAGTGTCTAGCCCGTGTCGACGATCGGCCCGGGGAGTCGACGAATTTCGCTCGATGATGTGTCGAGACAAGGCACATGACCTAGGACACGGGCGTGTCCAAGGCCGTGTCAGGCAGTCGACGAACTTCTCTCGACGAAGTGTCGAGACAGTGAACACGGCCTGGAGCCCAGGCATGTTGAGTTAGACACGGGCAAGGACACGGGCGTGTCCAGTACCCGTATGAGTCTCGGGTTGTTTTCGGGGCAGTGTCGATGGAGGCACACGGCCGACCACACGGCCGTGTCAGTTGGAACACAGGCGTGTCAGGACGAACACGGGCGTGTCGGATGCCCGTGTGTTGTTCCAGGCGCGTCGATTTTGACAGCGAATGGGGGACACGGCCCTGGACACGGGTGTGTCGCAGGCCGTGTTCGGCCCAGTTTTAGCATTTCAGGCCCGAATCAAGGCCGTTCGTTTCTTTAATTTGGGATCCAACGGCTGGGGGTTGTTCCTGATGGGTTATACACGAGATTGGACACTTAGAAACCCTCGTTTATTTTGAGTGGTTCTCTTTCTAAAGTTCTAGAGAGAGGGGAGAGCAAGGAAGAAGGTGAAGTAGAGATCCAGCTGTTGGAGAGGTTTCGGTGCTCCAAATCGCGAGCCGAGTCCAGATCCGTGGAGGCTAAATCGTTGCGAAGGTTTTCATCGGGCTATTTCTCCATGACTAGGAAGAGGAGTCGGAAGGTAACGACACTTCTCCTCTCGGTTTTAGGATGCATGTTTTAGCATCTTTTCTTTTCTAGTTTTTGGGCACCAAACACTCAAATGAGAGGGGTTTGGGTCGTCAAGGTTCAAGAGGAACCTCCATGTCGATTGAGTCCGTCCCCGGCATGTTTTTTTGCATTAGAGATCCGCTCCATTAGTGGATTAGACATGGTGGGTGAACCTGTAGTCGCGACTGTTAGTCCGACTCGGTGATGTTGCATATGAGGTTTAAGGATTCGTAGGAACCCGCTGCGGCAAGGGTCCATTTGTGATGTTCATGTTGTTTGTGATGTTCCTCCCTTAATCTTGCATGAGTACGTGTGGCCAGTACCGGACAAGGTTAGCTCCTCATTGGCGGTAGATGGTTTCCTTGGTGAACAAGGTTAGCTCCGGATGAGTGGAAGATGGTTTCCTTGATGCGCGGGAACGCTGCAGTTCGTATGATGGATTATGGAGGAAATGTCTTGGTTTGTGTTGTGCCAAGGCATGGCTGTGTCTTCGTGGTCGGCTGGCTATCCCGTGACGTGCAAGTTATGTGTGGAAAGTGTCCCAGCGAGACCAGTCCCCTTTGTGTGAGACTGACGAGAATGCCGAGCATGGGACAAGCACGGGCAATGAGTCCATGAGCGGGTGGGCTCCAGTAAGGGTTCTTAGAATCTGTCAGTGTGTTGGACAGAATCCTGACATGAGAAGTCAGAGTTTGCCGGCAAGCCTGGGTCTACGACCGTGAGCGGGTGGGGCCTTGGCAAGAGTTCCGTGTGGCGGCTTGTATGCCATTGGGGGATTGTGGTTCCCCTTTTGGTTGCGGCTTTATGCCAATGGGGAAATGATGAGTACCCAAATGATGTGATGTTGTGCTAGATGCATACGCTATAGGGTGCCTTGGGTGAAGCCCGGGTGTTGCATTCATGTTGCATAGTAGGCCCTATTATTATATGCTCAACAATAGAGAACATGTATGATGTTTGAGACATCCAAGCCTGTTTCCTTAGTTTCTTTTCTTGCTTATCATTATTGCATACGAAGTGCTAACTTGCTGGTTGGAGGAATACCCCGGGGTCCGTTAGGGGCGGCCGAGAGGAGATGTGTTTGTTACACAGTTTGAGGTCAGCCTTTGCTGACCCACGTTACTAATAATTTTTACAGGGCAAGGATCGCAAGCAGGAGCTAGCTCGCTGGCCAGAATGGCCTAAGCCTCATGAAGTGTTAACTTTTTGCTATAGCTGTACTCTTTATGACATTGTATGTTTTGATGCCCTTGGTGACTGGCTTGCATGCCGAGGTAGACTAGGTGTGCTTATGCACTTTCAGGACTGATGTATTATTTGAGTTTGGATTCACTCTTGTTGTAAGGCCTTAAGGCCATTTTGTTATTCTTGTTGGCGTGGATAACTTCTAGTCTCTTTGGTTGTTTCCGCTGTGTTGTGTTTTGAGTTTTGAGTTTTGAGTTTGGGTAGCTATATCATTTTATAATACTGAAGCTGTGGCGTCTGTATGTTGTGGGGCCCGGCCGGACCCATATTATACGGTCATTACATGGGTGGTGTTACAGATGTCACATCTCGCCAGCCGCCATTTGTACAGTGCTGACACGCCCCCTGACATGCCCGTGTCAGAGGGCTTGTCCCATGAAAGTTTTTGTCTATAAATTCAGAGCTGCTGTAAGGATTTCTGTTCCACTTTTTTGGGCCATTTTGTATAGGGGAAGTGCTGCTAAGATGAATTCCAAATGTTATGTAAGGTATATTTTGTCCCCCTCTCCTTAGTCTTTGTTTTCGTTCGTTTGTAACCCGTTGTTTTAGCTTAATAAAATGTGTTTTTCATCTATTTATTTGGCTTTGGAATGAATCTAAACTACTACTCTTATGCAATCTTATTTATCTTATCTAACTTAGTTTTTCTGTCTTTTAAAATTCCTGTGTGAGTATATGAGTATAGTTTTTACTTTGATGTTTTCATTAAATGTTCGCTTAACTATGTTAGACTTATGATTTTTATAGCTTTTTATGCATTCCTATAAATATGTAAAAGCATTTTCAAAGTGATTTTCATTTTTCACTAACTTACTTTTTCCTTTTTATGTCGTAAAACGTTTCGTTGTTTTTACTTTATTTTCACTTTTTACGCATTTTTACGGAGTTATAGGAATGATAATATAGTTCTTCTAATTTTTCGAGCATTTCAATTTTCAGTTTAAAACTTTTGCTCTTTTAATTTTTTTCGTCTTCTTTTTACGCATTTCTACCGCATTCTAGCGGTAGAAATGTATTCCTTTTAATCTTTCGAGCACTTGCATTTTTGCATTTATTTGCAAACCCAATAGCTCGTTTAATTTTTATTTTAGCTTTTTATGCATTTCTACCGCATTCTAGCGGTAGAAATGTAGTTATTTTAATTTTTCAGTAGCTTAGTTTTTTGCAATTTTTTATGTGTGCGCATTTATTTCCGCCTACTCGTTAAGAGTTAAATGACGCAGTGTTTTATTTCCTTTCCAGTAGAGTGTGTGAGTTTTTCCTTTCCATTAGAGTGTGTGAGTTTTTACATTCTGTTGTGTGCGTGTGTTTCATTTCATGTCGAGTGTGTGCGTGAGTTTTAATTTCTATCGAGTGTGTGCGTGCGTTGCATTTATTTTGTCCTACTCGTTTGAGTAGGACTCGCTTTCAGTTCTCCGGCCCACGTATTTGTGCCGGGACTCACATTTTACTGCTTTCATTTCAGCCCTACTCATTTGACTAGGACTTGCAATTTACTGCTTTCCTTTCCTGCTTTCTTTTATCGCTTTCATTTTCAGCTTTCTTTACTGCTTTCTTTATTGCTTTTCTCGCTTGCCGCCCCCATTCCGATGAGCGGCTAATCGTTCTTAGCCCTCAGTATCGAAGAGCATTGAGACAGAAAAAAAGCTTTGAAAAATAAAAGGTCCATATTTTCTAATTAATTAAAAGTTGTTAAGGTTTGCCCGAGGTTTACGACGCGTACGACCACATATCGATGTGTGGGCCCTATTTCCGTAGTCCATACGCTAGCTAGCCGAGAGGCCGTGCCCTTGGTAAAGAGAGTTCCGCACTAACCCTCGGGAGAGGAGGCACGCCAACTCTACCGGATTGGGTTCCCCACCCAATAGCGAGGTTCTTAGCGTAATGCAGACATTAAGAGGAATCCTTTGTCGGACTAACGTTCGGTCGAATAGTCTTAGTGTTCAGGTGAGCGATAGTCCTAGAGATAAGTGAGCTCATTCTAGTGGAACCTCCACGGCCAAGTCTCTGCCTTAATTAATTTGAAACTTAGGATCTCTTTTTGTTAAATGTATATTTTAGTTCAAATTTAATTCGATGTGGTTGCGCTAAGCTCATCATTGGCTCCACCTTTAATGTCTTCATTTTATGTTTTCTGCCTTTTTTTTGCTTTTATATATATATAAAAAATACCCGACAAGTAATTGTCGGTAAAATAATAGTCCCCTCCAGGGAAAAGTAGAAATAATCGAACAGACCCCGAGAACAATACGACCTCGACATTCCACACCGGAATATCCTGTACTACACGCGATAGGTGCACTTGCCTCCTTTCGTTAAAACTCGATCTCATCATTTTGTATCCAAATTAATAAATCCGTATGCCCCGTTTTCTAAATAAAAACCACATCCACCTTTTTACTTAAATAAACCGCCCGGGGTGCCGCGGGAATACTCACCAATTTTTGGAGTTTTAACCGCATCAAGTTTTTGGACCCGATGCGAAATTATCAATCAGTAACCGAAACCATTAGTCGACCATTACAAGCACCGTTGTTGATAAGCCTTGCATCAATTCATACACTTGAATCCTGTACACTAAATGACAATACCTTCACCCTTCAATGTATTCTGCTTATGGTATTGAAGCTAGGCTAAACTCTGGAGTAAGCTATTAAAGTAAAAGCATCTCGTTAGACATAGTTACTTATCTGGTAATAGGTTGCTGCGTGTAAAACTAGTTCACTGAGCTTTTGTTTCCTCTGCTTACTTTTGTGCAAGTTATTAACTTGAATTTTTATATGTTTTCTTGTTCTGAGGCATTTTCCTTCTGTTTGGATTTGTCTTACGTTTCGTGACTGCGATGCCCGGTTCTTGAGTTTTTTTTCTTACAGCTACAGCTTTGCTTGGAGGTTTTATTTTGCTTAATGTATCAGCAAGTTCTATGTATTTGTTTCAGTTACTTTTGGATTTTTCTGTTCATGTATTAGTTATCGTCAGACATTTTCTCTTGTATCGAGGACAACTTGTAGGGTGAAGCATTGTACTTGTTCATTTCACTTATGATATTCTTACCTCTATGACTAGTTGCATTCATTTAGTTTCAGTATTGCTTATGGCTTAGTGTTTATAAAAGAAATGCATGAACAACAACTTTTTAACTATTTATGTATGACTTCCGCACCAATTTAAAATCTTTTTAAACCCTTTTCAGAAATAACAAATTTAAAAACTAGTTGTAGAATTTCTGGTTGCGCCATAGCAGGCATGATGACTCTCTGCATGCCTGTGGCATCACAACCCGCCCGAAGCGTACTTTGATCTTATTTAGATGGGTCGTGATAGTTGATATCAGAGGGAGATTGGTTGGTGAGGTTGGCACCTAAACAAATGAAGTATTTTGAAAGTATTACATATTTTGGAACTCTATTATGTAAAAATATCTATGCATACATCATTGCTTCACTCACTCTGTAATTATCTGTTGTTCGAGGCTGAAACACCCACTCACTCACTCATAAGCATGAGTAGTATGCATGCAAATATTAAGGGAGTATGGGCAAACTTAACATTTATATGCATATGAATTTCCACTAGGATACACACCGCTTGCAAATATTAAATTATATGGGCGGTTTAATATTGTCAAGTGCGTGACATTAGAATCATAATGCACATGACATGTTAAGTGATATGGGTACTTAACATGGCATGTGTATCCATTCATGGTCATTTTTTTAGGAATGCATTGTAGACATAATTACATTGCATACATATCATAACTCATTGCACAAGTGTTAAGCTAAGAGCAACAGATGACGATTGTACACACATGGATTTCACAATCATAATTCTATCGCACACGATTCTATCGTCACATTTGCATTTGAATGGATATAACCTAGAGTTGTGCGCTGAAAATGCTCTAACTATTACATGATTTATGTATCCAGCAGTGTTAGAATGCTAGAACCTGTAGTCTCGATCTGTTATGCTTAGCTTGAATGTTTCTCTTACTCAATTCTTTTATGTTTCTTTTAGATGGCTCCTAAGCGATCGCTGCGAAATAAAGCTACCCCTTTTGCGAGGGAGGCCCCTAGAGATGAAACTGCACAGCTTTTGGGAGAGCTTTTGGAGCGTGTCATCCGTCTAGAGGTGGAACGCCAAACTCCTGATCCAGCCTCTGGTTCCGGCAGCACATGGGCGACTAGAGTAGCTGTTACTACCAGCCCTCCTGCACCTGGATCTGGAATCGGCTTGCCTGATGGAACCATGGAGGTCCCGCTCATGCCAAGTCCGACTACCCCTGTAGCGATGGTAGACACTCTGGCTTTTAAGAGACTAAATCCGCCTACCTACAACGGAGACCGTGATTACTTCGTGATCACTGAATAGGTCTCCCAGATGGAGAAACACTTTGAGTATGCTGTAATTCCCGAGGCCCAAAAGGTTCTCCTTGCGGCCTATCAGCTGATCGAAGATGCTTACACTTGGTGGCTTCAGCGTCGCAGCCTCTCCGATTCTACCACCTTGACTTGGGGATAGTTCAAGGATGGTCTTATGGAGAACTTCCTCTCTTCTGTAGAGAGGGACAAGTTAGCTGAGAAGTTCCTGTCCCTTCAGCAGTTTGGCAGGACAGTGACCGAGTATGCAAGAGAGTTCTCCCGCTTATCCCTTCTTGTTGCGTAGTTCGTGCCGGATGAAGCCAAAAAGATCAGTCGTTTCGTGAAGGGACTCCGTCAAGACTTCCAGCAGCATGTGGTTGCCCATGGAGCCACCACCTACGCGGAGACCGTGGGAGATGCCTTGAGGGTGGAAGCAATTGAGCTGGATCATTCTACCGAGAAAGTCCAGCATGACACCAGCAATGCCGTAACATCCGACCTCAAGCGCAAGAGTGCTCCATCTCAGGAGCAAGGTACCGAGACCAAGGAGGTGTGCGCCTTCTGTCATAAGGTGGGCCATGTTGCCCAAGTCTGCCTTTCTCTCCTAAAGAAGCAGAAGAAGGACATCCATGCTCCGCCGCCTCAGATGACGCTTGCCTCTACCTCCACCGTCTGTGCATACTGCAAGAAGCCGGGCCACCAGCTGAAGGACTGCTGTCGTAGGAAGAAGGCCTGTTTCAAGTGCGGGAAGGTTGGACACCTCAAGCTAGACTGCTCTATGAGGGAAATCCCGATTCCCACTCAGCCACTACAGGTTTTCCCCGGAGCTCAGGACAGGGGTAAGGCTGTGCTAAACGTCATCACTCATGGCGTGGCGCTCGATTCGAGCGACGTCATCTCTGGTATGTTGTTGTGTAGAATTTTAATTTTAATTTTTCTACATTCAAATGAACTGTCTTGCCTTAGTTTCGAATAATCTTGATATGCGTCATGTTTTTCCATTTTTTAGGAAGATTTAGGGTCAAGAATAAGTGGATATAAATCTTATTTGATTCCGGTGCATCACACTCTTTTATTTCTCGCCACATCATAGACCTTCATAGTTGGCCTACTTCGACACTTGAGGTCCCTTTCGAGGTTTTTGTACCCGATAATCTGCATCTCTCAACCAGCAGCATTCTCAATTGCCATATCCTACTTGGAGAATTGCAAGTTTTTGCTGATCTCATAGTTCTGGAAATATCAGAATTTGACGTTATCTTGGGAATGAATTGGTTGGTAGGGTATCGATCTAAGCTGGACTGTGTGTCAAATAGGGTCAATCTCAGCATTGTCTGCAAGGACTACAATGTTCATGTTCAGACCCACAGCCACCTGAAGGTAATTCGTACTTTACGCGCCGCTCGCCTTCTTAGTCAGGATTGTTCTTCTTGTTTCGTGTATGCTTCGCATTCGGATGCTGTCATACTGCAACTTGAGTCTATCCCAATTTCTTCCGAGTTCCCCGACGTGTTCCCCACCGAGTTGCCTGGAATGCCTCCCGATCGTGATGTAGAGTTCTCTATTGATGTGGAGCCTAGAACGCGCCCCATATCTAAAGCTCCATAACATATGGCACCGCGCGAGTTGGAAGAGCTCAGATTGCAGTTAGATGAGATGCTTGAGCATGGATACATTCATCCCAGATCGTCTCCTTGAGGAGCCCCCGTCCTCTTCGTGAAGAAGAAGGTTGGTTCCTTGAGGCTTTGTATCGACTATTGGGAGCTGAATAAGGTTATCATCAAGAATAAGTATCCCCTCCCACACGTAGATGACCTCTTTGATCAGCTCAATGCCAGTTCTATGTTTTCCAAGATAGATCTCAGAACGGGTTACCATCACCTAAAGATCAAGGAATCCGACATCCCCAGGACAGCCTTCCGTACTCGGTACGAACATTTTGAATTCTTGGTGATGTCTTTTGGGTTGACTAATGCCCCATCTGGTTTCATGGATATGATGAATCATGCATTCTGTGAGTTCCTAGATAAGTTCATCATCGTCTTTATAGATGATATTTTGGTCTACTCCAAAACTCGTGAAGATCATGCAGTTCACCTTCGACTCGTCCTCTCCACCCTATGCCCGCATCAACTCTATGCCAAGCTGGTGAAGTGCGAGCTCTGCTGGATCATGTTGCCTTCTTGGGGCATGTCATTTCAGGAGATGGGCTATCCGTTGACCCCTCCAAAGTCTCCGCGGTGATGTACTGGAAGCGGCCTTCTACTCCTACCGAGACCCGCAGTTTCCTTGGGTTGGCTGGTTATTACCGACGCTTCGTCAAGGGTTTCTCCTCCCTTGTCGCTCCTCTGATAAGGCTAACTCAAAAACATGCGAGGTTTGAGTGGATAGATCAGTGTGGGCAGGCCTTTTCTGAGCTGAAGCAGCGACTATGTTCCGCGCTAGTGCTAGCTCTTCCATTGATGGGTTGGACTTTTCAGTCTACACTGATGCTTCTATAGTTGGTTTGGGCTGCGTTCTGATGCAGGATCACCGTGTTATTGCTTATGAGTCGAGGAAGTTGAAAATTCTGGAGCGCCACTATCCCACCCATGACCTGGAATTCGCTGCGGTGGTGTTTGCCTTGAAGTTGTGGCGTCATTATCTCTATGGTGTGAGGTGCTACTTTTACACTGACCGTCAGAGCTTAAAGTACATTTTTGTTCAGAAGGACCTCAATCTTCGTCAGGAGACGTTGGCTTGAGTTTGTTTCAGACTATGTCTTGCAGCTCACGTATGTTCCTAGTAAGGCCAATTCAGTGGCAGATGCGTTGAGTCGGCAGGCTTCTGTTGCTGCTTGTGCACCCATGTCAGCTATTATTGCAGCCCTGATTGATGACCTCGTCCAGATGTACATTTCCATCGCACCCGAGGGTCATGTGGGGGTTTTCAGTCCGTTATGGGTAGAGCAGGTGAAGGATTTACAACAATCTGATCTCGCACTTTAGTGCATTCGCCGACAAGTTGAACTTGGGGCTCTTCCGGATTTCTCCATCTCTGACGATGTTCTTCGTTTCCGAGGTTGACTCTGCATTCCTAATGTCCCTGAGTTACTTGATAGTATCTGCAGAGAAGCTCATGAGTCCCGCTCATCTGGACATTCAGGCAACAACAAGATGTATCATGACTTGAAGCAGATCATTTGGTGGCCTGGTATGAAGAATTACATTGCTCGTTTCATATTTCGATGCCTTACATGCCAGAAGGTAAAAGCTTAGAGTCAGCATCCTGGTGGTCTTTTGCAGCCTTTGCCTATCCCTGAATGGAAGTGGGAAGATGTTTCTATGGACTTCATCACTGGATTGCCTCGCACTCCGAGAGGGCATGATGCGATTTGGGTTATCGTGGACTGCTTGACTAAAGTGGCTCATTTTATTCCATATAAGGAGGGTCATTCCACCCAGAAGATGGCCAAGATCTATGTTTCAGAGATTGTTAGACTACATGGGATTCCTCTGCGAATCATTTCTGATCATGACTCGAGATTTGTATCGCACTTCTAGAAAGGATTTCAGCAAGCTTTGGGCACTAATCTCAACCTAAGCATTGCTTACCACCCGACGACTGATGGCTAGACTGAGAGAGTTAATCAGATTCTTGAAGATATGCTACGTTGTTATATTTTGGACTACAAGGGAGCTTGGGATCAACACCTACCCTTGGTTGAATTCGCCTACAACAACAACTATCAAGAGAGCCTCAAGATGGCCCCTTTCGAGGCATTGTACGGGCGTCGCTGTAGAACCCCTCTCTACTGGTCAGAGGTTGGTGAGAAAGTGGTGTTGGGCCGAGAGTTACTTCAGGAAATGGAAGAAGCCACCAAGAAGACTCGTCTTCAGCTCAGTCGTGCCATTGAGAGACAGAGAAAGTATACAAATCAGCACTGCAGTCCGTTAGAATTTGCCGTGAGTGATCAAGTATTCCTGAAGGTTTCTCCTACTCCTGGGGTGAAACGGTTCAGTCGCCATCATAAACTCAGCCCGAGGTTCGTAGGACCGTATGCCATCTTAGAACGTATTGGGGGATCTGCCTATTGTCTGGAGCTACCTGCTTCTTTGGCCGGTGTCCATGACGTCTTTTATGTTTGTCAGCTTCGGAAATATATCCATGATCCTAGTCGTGTTCTTGAAGAAGTTCCAGTGATTCCTGAAGCCAATCTGTCCTATCCGATCGAACCTTCGAAGGTCGTCGAATATCAAGAATGCAAGCTTCACAAGAGAACCATTCCGATGGTGAAGGTACTTTGGGTGCTTGGCAAGTCTGAGGAGTACACTTGGGAACTCGAGTCTGACATGTGCAGCAAGTACCCGCAACTCTTCTCTTGATTCTTGGTACGTCTATAAGTTTGACTTCCTTGTTATTTCAGTACCTTTCATGGTTAGCTTTCACGCGATAGTCTGCAAACTTCTGTTTGAAGTGTATGTCGTCTGAAATAATGTTGTTTTAGTTCAATTCAGAGAATTCTCATGCAAGTTTCGGGACGAAACTTCCTAAGTATGGGAGAATGTAACCACCACTAATATAATAATAATAATAATAATAATAATAATAATAATAATAATAAATTTTAATATAAACAAAGACCTAAAGGTCTTATAACCTGAAAACCCCGATCCAAATCCCGCATCCCGCAGAAAAAAACATCTCGATCCCGCCTTTCCTCCCCCGACGGCCCCGCCTCCGCCTCCCGAGCGCCCGACAGCCCCCTCCTCTACCCCCAGTCGCAGGCAACATCCCCTCTAGGCCCGACGCCACTTCCTCTTGCTTCCCCGTCGTTTCCGGCGCTCCCCTTGGCCGGCAAATCCCGCAGCAGCCCCTCCTCTCTTGGCCGACTGCATCCAAGGGAGGGGCCGACTACTTTCTCCCTTCCTCTTCTCCTTCTCCGGCCAGTGAGGGCAAGGGCATCGTTTCTTCTCCGGCAACCCTAGCTCCTCCTCGTTTCGGCTGGTGAATTTCGTGATGGACTCCTAGGGTTTCACTCAAAACCCCTCTTCGTGGATTTCTGAGCCCAGATATGGTCTCCTTGGGTAAGGAACCCCGCCTAACTCTCATTTTTAGTTTGCCCTAATTTTATTATGCTAATGTTTCGCTCTCCGATCTAGGGTTTTTGGACGATCCAACCTATGTCCATCGTATAACCCGCTAATCCCGGATTTGTGTGTGTTTTTAGTGCATGTCCTCAGATTTAGGTGTTGGAATCGCTCCAAGCCCTCTCTGAATTAGGGATTTTTGCTTCCAAACACTGCCAAAACTCCCGATCCCTTGCGGTAGTCTCTTCTCCCCTCACTTTCGAGGGAGGTAAATTTCTAAACCCATCTCCCATTGTATGGTGCGAATATCAAATGCACGTGCAAGTGTATAAATCTTGTTTGAAATGCATTTTGATCTTGAACAAGTTTAGCTCAAGTTTCTAACCTCGCTTGCACCACTTAGCTGTCACTAGCATTTTTGAAGTCACCTTAAGGCAAGTAGAGACACCTCTCTCGCTTGCAAACATGAGATCTTATTTACTTCACTTATTTTTGATATGAAGTAACCCCTTATAGACTTAAAACATCTAATTAATAACTTGTTCTAAATATTTTTGAATCCCTGAGATTGTTGAATACATTAGGCGAACAATGAGAGGAGGGTGTTGGTTTGGTGTGACGCATCAAATCGAGCTCCCGACTAACTGGTAACAGAAACCATTAGTCGACCATTGTAAGCACCGTTGTTGATAAGCCTTGCATCAATTCATGCACTAGAATCCTGTACACCAAATGACAACACCTTCACCCTTCAATGTATTCCTCATATGGTATTGAAGCTAGGCTAAACTCTGGAGTAAGCTATTAAAGTAAAAGCATCTTGTTAGACATAGTTACTTGTATGGTAGTAGGTTGCTGCGTGTAAAACTAGTTCACTGAGCACTTGTTTCCTCCGCGTACTTTTGTGCAAGTTATTTACTTGAATCTGTATGTATTTTCTTGTTCTGAGGCATTTTCTTTCTGTTTGGATTTGCCTTAGATTTCGTGACTGCGCCTCCCAGTTCCTGAGTTTTTCTTCTTACAACTACAACTTTGCTTGGTGGTTTCATTTTGCTTAATGTATCAGCAGGTTCTATGTATTTTTTTTAGTTACAGTTGGATTTTTCTATTCCTGTATTAGTTATCGTCAGACATTTTCTCTTATATCGAGGTCAACTTGTAGGGTGAAGCTTTGTACTAGTTCATTTCACTTATGATATTCTTACTTTTGTGAGTAGTTGCATTCATTTAGTTTCAGTACTGCTTGTGGCTTAGTGTTTATAAAAGAAATGCATGTACAACAACTTTTTAACTATTTATGTATGACTTCCGCACCAATTTAAAATATTTTCAATCTCTTTTCAAAAATAGCAAATTTAAAAACTAGTTTTAGAATTTTTGGTTGCGCCTTAGCAGACATGGTGCCTCTCTACATTCCTGTGACATCACGACCCGCCCGAAGCGCACTCTGATCTTATTTATATGGGTCGTGACACTTAGTAAATCATAAGAACATAAATGATTATAATTTATTTAATAAGTGTTGCAAACTAAGTACAAAGATTCTCTCTAAAGCTAGAGATCAAAGCTTTGAAAAAATAAACTCCTTCTGATTTCACCGGTCCTTCTACCTAGAACCGGCCGGCTATAGCGTATCTCTCTCTAGATCTTGCTACTTGCCTCCCCTAGATCTTTCCACGATCTAAACGCTGCACACAAGGCAACAAAAACTCCCTAAGTCACACAAGGACCTAGACGCCACACACAAGGTGGCGATTTCCTCCTAAGCCACGCAAGAACTTAGACGCCACGCACAAAGCGGCGGTTTTATCTATTGATTATAATGATGAAATAAAGAATTACAAAGACTAACTTTTAGAATTAAAACTCTCTCTAAATGAAGTGCTAAAGATGCCGACAAATCCTTGCTAAGGTTTCTTGAGATGTCGCGAACGATTCGTCATTTTTTCTGTCTTGAACCTTCTTGGGAAATGTAGTTTTTCTGAATGCTAGAGCTCCCTGGACAAGTTGCACGGGAAAAAAACTCTCCAGAATCTGAAAGTCGCAATTTCCAAAAAAAATGATCCAAATATATACTTTGGAGTTATCGTTGGCGATACTGGGTATCGCCTGCCAGCGATATCTTATCCGACTACCACGTGTCCCATGATTTTGAAGATTCTGCGGGATGATCCTATCGTGTCCAATCATGCGCTATTGCCTAGGAGATATCGACATCATCGGGCGCTATCGAATTTAACTGAATGCCGTAGGGATCATGCGGTAACTGTTCCGCGAGCTATTGCCTGCTGGCAATACTGGATATTGATAGGCGATATTACCTTAACTTCTCTTTGCAATCTTGAATCCAAGACAAAAATGATTTGAGTGTTAGACCTGTTATATTTATACATCATAAACACACGATAATCAAATACAAATGAAAATTGTTATTAGCAAATCAAGAAGCGTGGAACACATGCTCCAACACCTAAAGCTTCCACCTACACTATGAGAGGAACTACTTGGGTAACCAGATCTTTACTCTCCTCCTCTTTCTAGGTGTGTTGACAGGCTAAGGACAAGGAAAATGTGTGGTACTTGGACTCAGGATGTTCAAAACACATGACGAGCAATAAGTCAAAGTTCCTTAGCTTAGAAATGAAGAAATGAGGAGTAGTTACTTTTGGCGACAACAGTAAAGGAAAGATTATTGGCATTGGAGTAGTAGGTAACGATTCTTTTACTATATCAAATGTTTTGTATGTGAAAAGTTTAAAACATAATTTGATTTATATAAGTCAGTTATGCGATATAGGTCTAAATGTTTTATTTAACTCTTCGACAACAGTAAAGGAAAGATTATTGGCATTGGAGTTGTAGGTAACGATTCTTTTACTATATCAAATGTTTTGTATGTGAAAAGTTTAAAACATAATTTGATTTATATAAGTCAGTTATGCAATATAGGTCTAAATGTTTTGTTTGACTCTTCCACAAACATTTGCAAAATTTTTTATTCCAAAACAAATGATGTTGTTCTTACTGCACCAATGTCTCAAAATGTTTATATGATAAAATTTCATGATCTCTTATATTCATCTTTAAAATATTTTATGTCCAAAAATGAGGAGTTAGATTTATGGCATAAACGACTTGGTCATTCTAGTGTCAAGTTAATTTTAAAATTATCAAAAGATAAATTAATTAAAGGCTTACCGATTTTGAGTGGAAGTTTATCTTCTTTATGTTCTCCTTATCAAAAAGGGAAATTTTCAAAGTCTTTGTCCAAAAGCAAAAAATGTTATTTCTACTACTAGACCTTTTCAATTGATTCACATGGATTTATTTGATCAAATTGCAACACAAAGTTTAGGAGGTAGAAAATACACTTTTATTTTGATTGATCATTATTATCATTTTTGTTGGACAATTTTCCTAATTTCAAAATCCGATGCATTCTTAAAATTTACTAAATTATGTATACATATTCAAAATGAAGTTGACTTAAAAATAAAATGCATTCATTTAGGTCATGGAGGTGAATTTGATAATGATAAGTTTGTTTCTTTTTGTAATGAGTTAGGCATTAAACTTGAATTTTCCGCTCCTCGTACACCATAAAAAATGGTGTGGTAGAGAGAAAAAATAGGACTCTTCAAGAACTAGCACGTACTATGTTATCTGAGTACAAATTACATAGATCATTTTGGGCTGAAGCCATAAATACTGCATGCTATGTTATTAATCGTGTTATGCTTCGACCAATTTTGAAATTAACACCTTATGAATTATATTTTCAAAAGAAACCAAATGTATCTTATTTTAAAGTTTCTTGTTGTAAATGTTTCATTTTGAACACTAAGGACACATTAGGAAAATTTGATGAAAATGTGATGAAGGAATATTTATTGGTTCTTCAACTAGTAAGCTTATAGAGTCTATAATTAGAGGACAAAAATTGTTGAAGAATCAATTCATGTTAAATATGATGAACTTTTCTCTTGTGTAGAAATTAACCCTAGAGGTAATGATGAATAGCCTTTTCCTTCACTAAAGTAAGATGATTATGAAATACTTGGAGATCAATAAGAAGATAAAGAAGAAAAAGAAGTGGAAGAATATCTACCTCCAAGTGAACTAATATTTTCAAAAGATCATCTACAAGATTTGGTCATTGGAGAACCATCAAGGGGGGTACGTACTCGTTCTTCGTTACATGATTTGTTTTCAAACATCTATTTTATTTCCAATATAAAACCAAAAGATGTTTCAACCGCTTTAAATGATGAATCTTGATTTTTAGCTATGGTAGATGAACTTAGTCAATTTGAACGTAATAAGGTTTGGAATCTTGTAGAGAGACCTTCTGATCATCCTATTATAAGTGGATATTCAAAAATAAATTAGATAATGAATCTAGAATCACTAGAAACAAAGCTTGACTTGTAGCAAAAGATTATGCTCAAATTGAAGGAGTAGATTTTGATGAAACTTTTGCACCCAAATCACGTTTAGAAGCAGTTAAAATTTTTCTTGCTTTAAAAGATATAAATTATTTCAAATGGATGTAAAACTGCTTTTCTTAACGGGTATATTAAGAAAAACGTTTATGTAGAACAACCTCCAGACTTTGTTAATGAAAAATTTCCGGATCATGTATATAAATTAGAAAAGGCCCTTTATGGTTTAAAGCAAGCATCCCAAGCATGGTATGATAGATTGACATTTTATTTATTAAAAAATGATTACAAAATGGATAGTGTTGATTGTACACTCTTTATTAAGCATGTTCATGATGAATTAATAGTTTTACAAATTTATGTTGATGACATTATTTTTGCAGCCACTAATGAAGAGCTATGTAATAATGTAGTAAAAATTATGAAAAATGAATTTGAAATGTGCATGGTATGAGAACTTATTTTTTTGGTTTTCAAATCACACAGACATGATAATATTTTTATTTGCCAGTCTAAATATATTCATGATGTTTTAAAGAGGTTTGGATTTGAAAAACTAAAACAAGCTAATACTCCTATGAGTGTTTCTTTGAAATTAAGAAAAGATGAAAGTGGAATTTCTATTGATCAAACATTATATAGAGGGATGATAAGATCACTTTTACATTTAACCGCATCTAGACCTGATATTATGTTTGTAGTTTGTTTACATGCAAGATTTTAGGCTAATCCTAAAGAATCACATTTAAAAACGGTTAACCATATTTTTAGATATCTTATTGGTACTTCTAAAATAGGTTTGTAGTATCCACATAACGATACTTTCATTTTGCATGGTTATTCTGATTCAGATTATTCTAGATGTTCTTTAGATCGTGAGAGCACTAGTGGTACTTGTCACTTTCTAGGCCCATCACTTATTTTGTGGTCGAGTAGGAAATAGAATTCTGTTACCCTATCCACCACTGAGGCCAAATACGTTGGACTAGATAGTTGTGCACAAGCTCTTTGGATGAAATAAATATTAGAAGACGTTGGAATAAATCAAGAGACCATAGAACTAAGGTGTGATAATAAAAGTGCAATTGATTTAACAAACAATCCAGTTCATCACTCTAGGTTTAAACATATAGATGTTCACCATCATTTTATTAGAGACCACATAAAATAAAATTCAATAAAGGTTAATTTTATCAGCACAGATTCCCAACTTGCAGACATTTTCACAAAACCACTTCCAGATTCCCTCTTTTCATTGCTAAGACTAGAATTAGAAATCCTAGACATTTCAAGCTGATGAATTAACATAAATTTTATGATTTTTTTAAAAAAATTAAAAATTAACAAAAAATTAATATTAAAATAACCAACATATTAAATCATATTGTACTGAACAAAACACAAAACTGTCACATCATAGTCTACCAAAATTATTACAATACCAGTTCATCACAAAAAATGGGAAAATATATGAAATAGACCATCGCCTGGCGATAGCGTGCGTCGCCTGGCAATATCTTCCGGACGTCAATTTCTTCCCAAAATCATCAGAAGTCTTTGCTGTCCCCAACACTGGTTTCTTCCTGGTCTTCAGTTAGGCTCTGAACACTGCTCCTTGTTCGATGAGGTTGGCGCATTAATTATCGTGGAAGCTCCACGACCGAATTTTCCCATTCCGCCACCTCTGCCGGAGTTGGCTTTATCTTGAGACTCTTTGTTAAAAACTTGGTAAATTTCTGCATTCTTGTATGGTGCTTTTCACCTCTCTCTTATGCTCCTCAAATGGCTCTCACAAGTCATCCAATCGTTCTCGTAGTGATCCACCTCTTAGTAGTGGTAGATTTCTAATGGTTGATGAAGGTTCACTACTACGTGTTCGTGACGAACGAGTACTAGTATGTGTGGTACCCGCATGGAAAACTGTAGGTTCACAGTCATCAAAGTAAAACTCATGGTCAATCCAACTGTATTTTTATATAGGATTCTGTTGGATCCCTAGTTGGATTTGGGCTAGGTTCACTAAAGTAGGATATTTGACCCAACATGTATAGCCAGGGTTATGATTGTGTCCTAGAGTATAGGCCATATCCTTAGAGTCAACATTGCATGGACCAGCCAACTACAGACTGCAAAAGACTCCAGACTTAGAGAAATTTCAAAGATTCAGGAATGTGAGTTCGACGTTCGTCGAACTCAGCTCGATGAAAGTCGTGCTCAGCTCGATGAACTAAGAGAAAATTCTCTGAGTTGAGCTCAACGAACTTGGTTATCAACTCGTTGATTTCTGGATGTTCTACTTCAACATTCTAAGTCTAGAAACATATCTCTAAACTCCAGTCGATGAAGTTAGATTATCATCTCGACGATCTTAGTGCACAAAATTGGCAAGTGTTTATCAGAAAGCAGTTAGCTGTTCTCAGGTCGATGATCTTGGATCTTAGGTCGACGAACCACAATTATCTGGCCGACGAACACGATTTCTCAGCTCGACGAACTCTGGACCAAGGTCGACGAAATCTGTTCTTTGCTCGACGATTTTTGCGAACATCCATACTTGGATTTTTCCTTCTGTTCTTATTTTACTGCAGTAATTCCTGAGTAATCAATACTTAATATTCTCTGAATATTACCGTTAGAATTAGCATTGATTATGACATTCATCAGGATTATTACTTGCCGCTTTTCAATAGGACAGTTGGGGAAATCAATTAATGCATACATTCTATCCAGCCGTATTACATTCTCTGGGTCGTCAACAATCAATGTAGGAAGGAATTCAAAAATTCAAAGGAGAAATTCTACAGGAAATATAAAGTCTTTTTCTTCCTTCTTCTCGGCACACAGTGATACACAGAGATACAGAAGAGAAAGACACAGCACATAGAGATAGAGAACAATACAGCGACAACATTCACACACTTCTCTGTGCAGGAAAATAATCTGGTTTTCATCTTTACACTGCTGAAGAAGAAGAAGAACATCCATCCAAATCAAGAGTCTTCTTCATTCTTCACTCCAGGATTCTTCAAGGACAACAAATCTTCATCAGTCAAGAAGTTCCTGGATCTCTTCTGGTCAAGGCTAAAGATAGAAGACCTACTCACCCTGAAGAAAAGCTCCAATTTTCCCGAACAACTCAATAACTCAGGGGGAGCTTTGATAAAATCAAATATCCACTTGTCTTCTCAGTTGTATTTGAGAAAGAGAAGACACCATCGCTCTCTCACCCCCTCACTGTACAAAGGGTTCTTTAACTCCCTTCAAAAGTTATTCCTTGGTTGCAAGTCACCCGATCAAAAGACTTGAGTTAGTTTTTGAGCACCAGATCAAAAGCTCATTGGTGGCAGTCACCTGATCAAAACCTGCTAGTGGATTCCTACCAGGGTGGTAGAAGAGTGGATGTACCCAGGTTGGGGAACCACTATAAAAATTCTTGTGTTGTCTGGTTGGCCTCTTTCCTTTTTGTTCTTGTTGTGCCTGTGCTAGTTAGTCTTGCTGTGCCTGTGCTAGTTAGTTTAATTTTGTTGTGCCTATGGTAGATTAGTTTATCTTAGGTTACTCTTTTACTTACAACAAATTTTGGTATCAAATAGCTGCCCTACTCTGTATATTTTATTAACAACAAAAAGTTTTAATGATTTCAAATATACTCTATTCATCCCCCTTTAGAGTATATCAGGTCTAACCCTATTTTTCAGATTCGTTGGATGATCGCACCCATCGGTAGTGTGTTGAGTTTTCTCCACATAAGATTTTTGAGTCTATATGTGTAATGGATAATAGACAAAATCAAGTCTGCCACATCAAATGGATCCCTCTCCAAGATTATGTATATCACATAAATTAATTGAGTCGTTATTTTTCTTGTGTCCCCGGATTTGAGCATAATAGTATGTCTCAAAATTTCTTGCACTGAACGTGCATCCGAGGTGAGTGTGGTCGTCGACTTGATCAGGTTTTTCATGGAATTTCCATGTAAAACCATGTTCAAAAGAGTCCAATTTCTATCTTTCATGTACTTTTCAACTACATCCAGTACGTAGTCCCGCTCTATCAGACCAAACTCATCTCTTAAATCATTATGAGTTATTTCAACTGTTTGCCCTTGGATTTTTGATCTCACTCCCCCGTTCAATTCAGTGAAGTCAGGATCTCTCAAATGATGTTAGAACTCTCTAATTAAAACTGATGAGAACATGTCTGGAAGTATAACTGACATTATACCTGCCATTGTCAGTAGATCATGTATGTGTGCATGAAGGACTTGATCGAATTCAATGACTTTCTGCACTCCGATATTTGAATTCTCAATTCCAGGAAATGTTTGATAAGTGGAGTGTGTATCACTACCTGTACTCCTCCTAGCTTTAGAACTTGAAGCCATTCCTAAAAACAATAACAAAACTTGATTTTAAACACTGCCGAGATATCACCGGACGATAATGACTATCGCCGGGTGATATCTAAAATTGTTCAAATCACCGTTTAAACATGCACTTTCTCAAATCAACAACCCGACTTACTGGATATCGCACATGGATCAATTCTTCACGATTTGTCTTAACAATTTGTTTTAAAAAACACAAACTACTATTCATCATCTTCTTCCCTAAAATTTCATTTTTGTTAAGCAATCACTTATGAAACGCCTAGATCTTTGTTTTTATATACTTCATATTACTAGATCTTTGTTTACACTTCTTCTATCAAATGGATCTATGCCCTCTTCACTCAAAGATTACAATTTTCAAACTAATGCTTAATTCTGGACAAATCAACCTTACATATGAAATTTTCTCCCATAAAATTTCATGAAATCTCTTCAATCTTTCCTCAATACATTTGAATCAACAAATCCTAAGGAAAGGAAACCAAATTTGCATACACATACATTGATTTGAAGCTTTCACCGACGTCCAGAATGGTTTTTGCTCGAGGGTTTCAGGAGAAAATGCTCTAACTGATGCCTTCCTTCCAGATCTGACAGCTTTTATATTTTAGCGTTATCGCCAATCGGCGATATCCGATATCGCCTGGCGATAGCCGAAAATTACTAAACTACCCTCTCTGATCAAATCTCCATTTTTGTTTGACTGCCACTATTCCTTTCATCCACATTTTCTTTCTTTATCTTGTTTAGACATTGTACAATGTATATTCTATTATATTGGGTTACCTCTAATGTTGAAACCAAAAACTCGGTCTCTGTAGAGTTCACCCTCGGGGAAGGGGTGATCGCAGACCTACTTCTCTCTCGCGAGCCAAACGACTAAGGAAAAAGATCAGGGGACAGACCCAAGGGCTAGACATGGAGGGTCCACCACACACCCGGAAGATCTTAGAGCGGTTCCCCTCCTTGGCCAAATGCCGAGCTACGGGTATCTCAGAAAGTGCAAGAAGGCCGGAGCATAAGTAAGCATGCCTTCTGAGGTACCCCTTAGGTTTATTTATAGATTTCTGAAAACGGCATGCAAATTGCCAAACTCCGCTGTTCCAAACAGCTATGTGCAGCCCAACTGGGACTATCAACTCGTCACTCCGCTGTTCTACAAGGCTATAAGCATGCCAACGAGGGTAAAATAGTAAAGATACATCACAGAAAAATCGGCAAGTGGCCCTCTAAAACCTCCACTCACCTGGGGCGGCGAGTGCCCGATGGAGCTGACACACTCCGCCTCCCTATGGCCCTGGACGAGTGCGGGCCAAAACCCCCCACTCTCCAAAAGGTTCGAGTACTGCATAAGCCAGGCACTCTCTTCCCCCCTATGCGCCTGGATGAGTACTGAACTAGGCTTTCCTCTACTCGCCTGCTACTTGTCGGACCTCTACGGCGAGTGTGAGCCGACCTACTCCACTCGCCACTCATTTGCTCCACCCCACTAGGGTGAGCTAAGTAGGCCACTGTACTCTCGCCTCCTCCCAGTTTGCTTGAGACTTGGACTACTGACTCCTGTCACCCACTACTCGCTGGATATGGGTTGTACACAATCCCCGCTATTTGCGAGGTTGTCACAAGCTCGGAAAGAATCATCCAACCCCGCAATATGCTGCGAGTGCGATAGGAGAGGGAGAATCTTTTGGTGGGACCTACCAGCGGCTATATATATGTCCGCATACCTGGGTGACCTTTGCAATTCCTCTTACTTGACCTTGCTGAGATGCCTCTTTACAAAGAACTTCAGGAGAACTTTTCCCGTGCTCGCTAGCTGAATGCCTCCTACGTGGCTGGGCTGACCACAGTGATCCTTGGCTCGGCACAATGCGAGCCACCACATGACCAGCATCCCAAAAAGGCTAAATCCATTCCCAAGGTTGTCAAGCCGATCATTCAAGATCTGGCCGCCACCTCAAACCATGGGCTCGCTTCCTCTCCTGTACCAGCCGCTAAGTTAAAAGGGAATGAGGTCATTGAGGTGCCTACCAATTCAGCCGACCGACAGGCTGATGATGGCGCTTGCATGCCACGGGTCGACTCCCCTCTCCATGACTCGCAGCCTCCAACTCCTCCTGGAACTCGCCTGCAAAATCCATCGCCTGCTTTTGGGACCATGGGACTGGACCAAATGAAGCCAAGATCGCCAGCTCGCATTCCTTCTCAGCAACCCACACCTACTCTTGCACTAACGGGGGAAAGGGCCAGAGATATCCCAGTTCCCAGCTTCAACCTCATTTATCCCAAGGCTCATCCCCCGGGTCGCGACAAGAACCTGGCCTTGCCCCTTCATACACCCTCCAAGGGACGCCAGGCTCATCTCGTAAGTTCTACTTTCACAAGGCCATCTCGCCTAGTTGTTTTGAGGTACTTGCCCCTTCTATTCATTGGGAGAAATGTTTCTGCAGGTTCCTCACTCCCTCTAAATTCAAGGAGCCTTTTGAACAAGCTCGCCACTCGCCACCCCTTGACCCCGTGGTGTTGGAAAGCTTCCTGGATGATTCGCTGGATCCCACTGAGCGGAGGAGGCGAGTGGTAGAAGTTCTTAAAAATAGGATGCTAGTTGCGCCAGCTCTGGGCGGAGAACACATATAGTGAGCAGAGGCTGCAGGAGCTGGAGCAGGGCTACGTGCTACTCGCAGATGAAGTGAAGAACTACTCGGCAAGTGAGATGATGTCCCCCACCCTGATTATAGAGAATATTGATGGAAACCTGCAAATCATCCACCAGGACTTGGACTTGGTCTGCGAGTTCCTCAACCCGCATCGACCTCCGGGGATGGGGATGCAAGGTCGGGGTAGATGGAAATGGCTCCCCAGCTGAGCGTACCAGCCCTCGCCCCCTAGCCCCCAGCCCCCAGCCCCCAGCTTGCGCGTGTTGGCGAATTTCTTCCTCTCAGGATTTCTCTTCAATGATCTGTGAACTTCCCCTGTCTGTAATAACTTAATGATATTGCTTAGATTTTAACCTGTGATTGCATGATATGCTATTTTCAGTTTTAGCTTGCACTAAAGTAGGTCAATTCGCAGGGTCGACGAGTCGGGGTTGGCAAGCTGGGCGCAGCGAGCTGGGTTGATCGGTCAGCACGACCATAAATTCAGTTTTCTATAAATCGGCCCCTCACCAACGCCTAGACCATCGCATTTACTGCCAACACCTTCTATCGGGACGAGCTCGCCTTCCCCATCTCACACATCGAGGTGGGGTTGCGCTTGCTTCTCTGGCCGGAAATCTGCCAGATCCTCAAATATTTTTGGGCGGTCCCAGCCCAACTGAACCTTAATGCGATCGCCATGATGATCGCGTTCGCCTATCTCCTCCGCTGAGTGCGGATTGAATTCAATCTTGTCGTCTTCTGCAAACTCTTCACCTACTGCACGACCAACGATGAGGTCGCCTTTCTGATGGGCTCGCACGTCAAGGTTTGCAAGACCGCGAACAAGAATCATAACTGGGTTTCCAAGGTCATGTTCATCATGGTTGTCCTGGGTAACATACCCTTCTCCCCATATCAGAAGAGCGAGGAGGTATATCGTCCACCCACGCTATCAGGTGAAGATGCCGAGATGCACAAGTTCTTCCTGGGGAGGGACTTCGAGGTCACCTTCCTTCGAAGGGGCCTCGACTCGCTCCTCCCGGTTCTTCCCGACGAAGGTATAAATCTTCCCTCTATTTTTGATTGGCTCGCCAATTGATAGCAATGTTTCTAACCCAAGTTATTCTCTGCAGGGGAGCTGTGAATCCCCGAGCATCCGCCCTATGCATACTCGGAACTCTACCCGAACACGCTCGCGCGTGAGCGGGCAGCCGCGACAGCTTGCCGCGGTGAGCTGGGGGTCAGGTAAACCTTCCTCCAGCAGGAAGCGACCTAGCCCCGAAGGGTCCATCTCTCCTCAGTGCCCCCTGCCTCCAAAAAAGATGAAGCAAGATCTGGTTGTCTCCAAGAGGAGACAACAACAACACCACCAAATCTACATGAGCTCGCCGGAGTCCATGCCAGAAGGATTGCCAGAGAGCTCACAAAAATGTTTGACGGAGAAAGATCAAGGGGATGGTGAGGTCCCGGCTTCTACATCCTCCGAGAAGACTGCGGCCCGCGAGCCGGGCTTGCTGAAGAGTCACTCACTCTTCGGCCTTGGGGGGAGATCAAAGGATCAAGCCAACGAGCCGATGGTCCGATGGGATGAGAAGGCCCATAGGGTCTCCATCTCATCCCTCCATCCATCCTGGTCAGGTCGCCAACCCCCAATTAGGCATGCCTACGCGCTCGGCTTCGGCCTGTACGAGCACGAGGATGCCGAGTCCTACAAGGGCATGGCCCTGCGCCAGCTCGGCCGTAAGGGCTTGCAAGCCCAGATGCGGGCCATGGAGATGCATCACATGGTGGTTGTCCACGGCTTCAACCTCAACCACGTCATGATAAAAGCCGAGCAGGATCGCGACGTCGCGAATGTCAATGCCGCCGACCTGGCGAGGCGACTAGAAATCACTGAGAACTTTCTCGCCAAAGGTGTCGGCGGGATGGTAAGTAGCGGCTATCCCCTTTCTCTTTTCACTTGGGATTCTTTTCTCACCTATATGTTTCTTCTTACCTTTCCTTGCTTCGCAGGATGCCGAGTCCGCTAACGAGCTGCGAGCTCGCGCCGCCGAGATGGAGGGGGAGAACAAAATGCTGAGGAAGGAGAACAAAGGGCTCCAAAGAGAGCTAATCCAACATACGAACATCTTCTTCCCTCAGTTCGATGGCAAGACGAGCATTCCCCCCAAGTGGCCAAAAATCTTCAGTGAGGCCGAAGTCGCCGAGAAGCTGAGGATTAACTCCATCAACACTACCGAGTATGCCCAAAAGATCATGAAAGATACGCAGGTTCTGGTGTAGGGCTGTGAGGAGGTATTAGTCAGGGAGTTGATGCCAGACCTTCTCCTTAGCCCCCCTTGGTGAGAGGGAAGCGAGCTTTGACTCGCTGTTCGGCGAGGTGTCGGGGTTCAAGGATGACCGATCTGGGGGTGGGCGAGAACTAGCTCACCAACTTTTATTTTTTTGTACTTTTCTAATTCTTCCCCTCGTTTTGTAACCTCGCCAAGGAGAGCTCCTTATTTTGTAACAACATTCACCTTAATGAAAAGGAACTTAGCATATTTTTCTATTTTTTTTGTGCTCACTGTATTGTACTCGCGCGTGAGTCACGCCCCTTTGTTGGGCGACCTCGATAGGATAGCACTCACTGTTAGAATGCATTTTAGGATTCGCTCCTGTGAGGAAACCTTCAGAGCTCGCCGGCCCTTAGACAATCAGGAGGCAGGATACTCGCCGCTCCAGGCTCACGACGACCCTGCTCGCCTGTGAGTTCTCCTTCTCTTAGAGGCTTGGAAGAAGTCAAATTTCCTAAGTAAAATCTCAGGGGGATGGAATGTACTCACTGGGAACCGGATCACCTCGTCTTCCTTGGTAGAGGCCGAGATCTCAGCTCGTCATGGTCGGCTCGCCCTGGAATTGCCAGGCCCAACCCTTTTCCATCCTTGTGATCTTTCCTTTCAGACTCAAAGTACCTGGATCCTGATCTTAAGGGCAACCATGTCCACTGGGGATCCCGACCCCACCAGTGAGTTGGAAACTTGGCAGCGGGGCATCTCAGGACTTAGCTACAGAATAAGAATACTTCCCTTCAGCAAACCTCCGGGTGCTACCACTGGCCCAATCAGCTAGGTAAGAGTCTGGAGGCGAGTGTTGAACCTCAACCGGACTCAACTCTAGGGTCATAATGACATCACTCGAGGATCCCGACCCTGCCAGCTAGGTGGAAGCCTGACAACGGGAGCGTCTCGGGACCTAATGCTAGAGCAAGAAAGATGTCCACCGAGGACCCCTTCCCTGCCATCTAGGTGAGAGACTGACAACGGGAGAAAGCTCGGGACTTGGCTTTAGAGCAAGAACAATGTCCACCGAGGACCCCTGCCCTGCCAGCTAGGTGTGAGCCTGATAGCAGGAGAAAGCTCGGGACTTAGATCCAGAGTGAGAATATTATCCACCGAGGACCCCTACCCTGCCAGCTAGGTGAGAGCATGACAGTGGGAGAAAGCTCAGTACTTGGCTCCAGAGAAAGAATAATGTCCACCGAGGACCCCTGCCCTGCCAGCTAGGTGAGAGCCTGATAGCGGGAGAAAGATCAGGGTTTAGCTCCAGAGCAACAACACTGTCCACCGAGGACCCCTGCCCTACCAGTTAGGTGAGAGACCGATAGCGGGAGGAAGCTCGGGACTTGGCTCCAGAGCAACAACATTGTCCACCGAGGACCCCTGCCCTTCCAGTTAGGTGAGATCCTGACTGCGGGAGAAAGCTCGGGACTTGGCTCTAAGGCAAGAATAATGTCCACCGAGGACCCCTGCCATGCCAGCTAGGTGAGAGCCTGACAATGGGAGAAAGCTCCGGACTTTGCTCCAGAGCAAGAACAATGTCCACCGAGGTCCCCTGCCCTGCCAGCTAGGTGGGAGCCTGACAGCAGGGGAAAGCTCGGGACTTTGCTCTAGAGCAACAACACTGTACACCGAGGACCCCTGTCCTGCCAGTTAGGTGAGAGCCTGACAGCGGGAGAAAGCTCGGGACTTGGCTCTAGAGCAACAACACTGTCCACCGAGGACCCCTGCCCTACCAGCTATGTGAGAGCATGATAGCGGGAGAAAGCTCGGGGCTTAGCTCCGGAGCAACAATACTGTCCACCAAGGACCCCTTCCCTGCTAGCTTGGTGAGAGCATGACAGCGGGAGAAAGCTCGGGACTTGGCTCTAGTGCAAAAACACTGTCCACCGAAGACCCCTGCCTTTCCAGCTAGGTGATATCCTGACAGTGAGAGAAAGCTCGGGACTTGGCTCCAGAGAAACAACACTGTCCACCGGGGACTCCTGCTCTGCCAGCTAGGTGAGAATCTGACAGCGAGAAAAACTCGGGACTTGGCTCCAGATCAACAACACTGTACACCGAGGACCCCTGCCCTTCCAGCTAGGTGAGAGCCTGATAGCAGGAGATAGCTCGGGACTTGGATCCAGAGCAACAACAATGTCCACCGAGGACCCCTTCCCTGACAGCTAGGCGAGCCTGACAACGGGAGAAAGCTCGGGACTTAGGTAGACTTTATCATATGTTCATACACTTCATTATGAGAAATTGAGAGTCAAGAAAATTCAAATTAGAAAAAAGGGGGGCTGCGTAAACAATTCATGAGCAGAAGCACTTCACGTTGTCACCAATAACTTAAGGCCCACCCATTCTGTCTTCCTGCCTCCTCCTCGGGTGGCCTCTCCTTCTCCTCCTCAGGGTTATCACCATAGTCTAATGCTAACTGGTGAGAGGGGGCCCATGGCCCTACCTCCAGCCTGGAGGGTTGGACTGGCCCTGGTTCCCCTGGAGGTTGTCCCCTTTACAGAAACCTCTCCGCTGGCCTTGGTCTTGCTACTCCGGCAGCCTCCAGCCGAGCCGGTTGTTCTGCTCCTGACGACCCCACCTGGGCTACTGCTGATGTTGTTGTTGCTGCTTCCTCTACCGAGGTTCAGCTCTCCTCACCTCCTGACCTCGACCACCTCTTGGCCCCTTCTCCTCTTCTGTGGCCCACTGGGCCAACTTCTTCACGAACTCATAGTTCGACGCCTCCCCGCCTACTTCCCTCACTGTCCTCTCCATCAGATCCTCGTAGGAGAGAGTCATCACCCTCTTCTGTTCCATCCTGAAGAAACCATATTACAGCCCTAAGGTGAAGGCCATCATCAGGGTGTTCCCCGGCATCTCCTAGACCTGGGTGATCTTCTCCTGAAACCGGTCCACATAACTCCCCAGCATCTCGTTCACCCCCTGCCTGATGTGGAATAGGGACTCTGACTCCTGATTCCTCTTCTTGGAAGTGGTGAACCTCAACATGAACCCCCTGCGTAGATCCTCGAAGCAGTAGATGGAGCTGACAGGTACCTGGTGTAACCACTCTCTCGCCTTCTCCTTGAGGGTGATGGCGAAGAGCCTGCACTTAAAAGCATCCTATATTTGTCTTACTGAAACCACATCCTTGAACCATTGGATGTGCTGGACCGGGTCATCCTTCCCGGTGTAGTAAGACATCTCCAGCTCCCTGAACCCCTCCGGAACTAGGGTAGAAGAAACCAACTCACTAAAGGTTCTACCTCCCCCTGCTGGGCGAGCCAGAGGACCTCGTGTAAGACCCCCTCTCGGTTCCCAAAACACGGCATGAAGGGGGTCTTATGCCCGGAACAGACGCCTTGCGGTACCATTAGCACACGGGCTAACCTGTACCACAAGACGCCTATTACGCCGGCTACAACCAATATCAATATATACATGCCAACCCAACCATAATATAAAAGAGAGAGAGAAGTCAATCCACACTAAGCATATATATCCAAATACATCAAATAGGAGAAGTTAAAACATGTTTCTTCAATATCAGAGTACAGCTATGAAAAGTTCCCCAAATGGCCTACATCAGAATCTCACAACACTCACATCCGTAACTGATGGTAGGGACGGTACCGTCACTTCAGGCCCTGTCGTCCTGGCCTGGCTGTCCTGCTGCAAAGTGTACGGATGCTCTACCTGCGGGGTGACCTCCTAAAAAAGGAAGACGTAGTAACCGTTAGTCGAAAAGACTAAGTGGCTTCACATCCGCTCCCCCAGCGACTCCTCGGCACCAGGCGGAGAAAAGAGCAAGAGTACAAGTATAATAAATAGTGTAACAGGCAGAAGCAGGTGGTAATGGTACAATAAGATTAATAGAATTTTGTTCTAGCATTTCTATATAAACAATAACAAACTATCAAGTACATGTGTCTACAGCAGGAAAGTAACTTAACTTATAAGGATGCCCATACAAGCTTATAAGTTAAGGATCGGGTTACATAAAAGTAACTCATCGTATAAGAGTGCCCATACAAACTTATACGACGAGGATCTTGTTTGTGCAATGCTATGTAATGGTATGTATGCTATGCAATGACTCACCCATGATCACACCATGCAAACACTATGTCAACATAGACTAGTAGTTCTCACTATTCGAGCAGGTAGCTAACCTCTCAGGAATCAACCGTCGGGGCCAGGCGGTGACAGTAGAGCAGACATCTCTACTACTAGACGGGTATCCACACTACTTCACCTAGGCCTCCGTACGACTCAACGCTAAGAACACAACAGCGGAGCCCATGCGTACTATGGCCCAGTGGGGTTTCGGGTAGATATGCACCGAGAACATACCCCGAACTAGCCTGGTGTGACCCAGAAGGGGCCTCGGAAGAAATCATGAGGACACGACCCAACTGTTCACTTGGCACGGAAGGGGACTCGGGACGTGAACACCGAGGACACAGCCAAACCGCCCAAAGTCTAACTGTCAACTCCCGTCGGTGTGACGATCGGCAAGCCCGTAGACCTGCCACACTATCCTTAACCCAGGATTACAACACCGCATGTCGACTCACACCGCATGAAAATTCCACATCACCGTGGTATGGAAGGGGCCTCAGAAGTAAGCACGAGGACACATCCCAACCATCCATCTATACCTCATCTCAACTCGAACCCAATTAGTGACGGTCAACACCGCACTTACATCCCTCCACAATATTACCCGTAGGGAGACTACGCTCTAAGTATTGGACTACTAAATTTCATTCCAACCCTCAAATAAACTCATGGCCATAGTTTATCATTCTATATGTCATTCCAAATGATTTCAACATAATATAATATAATGCGCATAAATAATAGTCTACCAATTTCTAACAAGTCACTTTGTTCAAATAAGCTTGCTTCACAATTCAGTTATATGAAATCCAATTAGTAATCTTCATCATTCATAGCACTAAGGTGGTTAACATAAAATAGTTCACCAAAATCTCGAGTTAAATTTGCAACATTAATTCCACTGAATCCAAGTTCATATCATATAAAAACCCAGAATTTAAGTGCAGAATAAATCTGGACAGCAAATTCAACCGGAGATTCCCGGAGCTACAGGAAACCGGTGAAGACTTGTAACCCCTTAATGGAAAGGTCTTTCCATGGGCTACAACTTTTATGTTCAGACCACAACCCAGATTAAATAGTATCAACCTTGAAATCAGCCTTGAAATCCGCTGCGTACTGAACACAATTTCTGCATGCAGGATTTATCGAACGTCATGTTCGTTTAAATGTTCCCGTGGCTACAGACTTCATATGAAGATGTGCAACCACTCGTTGGAAAGGTATTTTCAAGGGCTTCAACTTTTGGATTTAGTCAAAAGCCCAGATCTGGACATATCACATCAGAAAATGGCTAGGAAGATTAATGCGCGCATAACACAGATTCTGCACGCATCTTAAAGAGGAATGAATGGCATCGGTTCATCTTCCTCCTCAAGTCGATCCTCCAAAATCACATCAGAAGTTCCTCCTCCCTTATTCACCCTCATGAGGCCATGATTCTTCACGAAACCATCCCCTGTCTTCACATAGAAGTTTCGAGAGGTTGAGTACACAACTAGCCTTAGGGCACAAGCCCTAGAACGACCTCTTCCTAGAGAAATCACCATCTCACTAGTCTAAACTCTTTTGAGTCAACATCTCACCTAAATATATACAGATCTAGCACCAAGGGAGATGAGAGGAAGATCACCTCATTTTCGGTGTTCCCACAATTTCCGTCCATGAATCTTGTGACTCTTCTCGACGGCATCTTCTTTTCCACGGCGGCGACGGTTCTCCTCCTCTAGAACTTGCTCCACCAACTTCTCTCAATAGGAGTTTTCCTCAGAAAATAGGGGATGAAATGAGCATGAAAACGGCTAGGGTTTTCATTTCCCCTTTTATATAAAAAAGTGACACGGGTAGGGACATGCCCGTGTCCTTCTTACATAAAGCGGTACAGATGGTTTCAGTGTCAGTTCATTATTCGACACGGGTAGGGACACGCCCGTGTCCCAACCCGCGTCCACATGACACAGTCGTGTTCCCTGGCTGTGTCCTCCTATGGATACATCTCGACGAACTTAAATCGACACACTTCATCGATCTCAACACGCTCTGTCGAGTTAAACTTGTCTCTCACACACACACACAGGTAGGCCCGTGTCTTACCTCATTGTGTCGACACCAGAGTGTCGACACCTCAACATCTGGGTCTCGACACACTGTGTGGACACCTGACTCCAGTGTGTCGACACAGTGTGTGTTGACACACGGTGTCGACACCAGTGTGTCAACACCTCAACACCAGGGTGTCGACACACTGTGTCGACACCTGGTTCCAGTGTGTTGACACAGTGTGTGTCGACACACGGTGTCAACACCAGTGTGTCGACATCTCAACCTGAGTGTCAACACACTGTGTCGACACCTTAACCCAGTGTGTCGACACAGTGTGTGTCGGCACACGGTGTCGACACTAGTGTGCCGACACCTCAACACCAGAGTGTCGACACACTGCATCGACACCTTGACTCCAGTGTGCCGACACCTCGACACCAAAGTGTTGACCAAAGACTTGGGTGTTACAAATCCTATTCACATGTGCTGCCCAGTTGTCAGCACCCCCGAACCCAAGTCAGCTCTCCTGACTCAAAAACACACACGAGGGGCCTAGCGCGATTCGGGACGTTACAAATCCGATAAACAAAATAAAAGATTTCGTCCCCGAAATCAGGCTGAGGCTATGGGGAGAAAAGCATAACAAAAAATATAATATGCTTTTAAATAAAATTACCTTGAGCAAACAACTTCGGGAAGTGTTTTTGCATCAAATCCATCGGCTCCCATGTATATTCCTCCTTCCCATGATTAGTCCATAGCACCTTCACCATGGGAACACTTTTGTGGCGCAACATTCTTGTCTCGTTATCAACGATCTGCACCGGTTCTAGTCGCACAGACTATCAGATGGCACAACACCATCAGTTGTGGGGATGTATTGATCGGGCTGCAACAGCGCCTTCCGAAGTGACGACAAATGGAACACGTCGTGGAGGTTCTCTAACTCGGACGGTAACTCCAACCGATAGGCCAACGGGCCAATCCTTTCCAATATAGTATAAGGCCCAACATACCTTGGGCTGAGCTTTTTCACACCACGCACACATGACACTCCATGCATCAGTCGGATTTTCAGGAACACATTATCACCCACTTGAAACTCCACCATCCGGTGCCTTGCATTATAATACTTCGCCTGCCGACTTTGAGCCTCCAACATGCGACCCCGTATCAGTCTAACCGCCACATCGGTATCATCAATATATTCAACACCCAAAGCCTCCGGGTCTTCATCTTGCACCCAAGACAAGGGGGTTCTACTCCTTCCATAAAGAGCTTTATGAGGAGCCATGCCGATACTAGCCTGGTGGATGTTGTTGTAGGAGAATTCTACCAACGGTAAGAGTCTTTCCCACGACTCTCCTCTATCCAACACACATAATCTCAACAAATCTTCCAATGTCCGGATGGTCCTTTCAGATTGCACGTTCGTCTGAGGATGAAACGCGATGCTGAAGGTAAGGCGCAAGCCCAGATACGCCTGTACCACTTTCCACTCCTTGGAGGTAAACAGACCATCACGATCAGACACGATCGTCTTAGGCTAGCCATGATACCATACGAATTGCTCCACAAAGATGCGTACTAAGACATCCACATGAGCTTCTTTCTTCATTGGGATGAACTGGGCTACTTTCGTCAGACGATCAACTATCACCCACACTGAATCATTTCCTAAGCGTGAGCGAGGTAACCCATGGACAAAGTCCATGGAGTTATCCTCAAACTTCCACTCGGGGATGGGCAACGATTGTAGCAAACCACCGGGAATCTTTGCATTCTGCCTTCACCCATTGACAAGCTTCACAATATGTAACAAAATATCGGACATCCTTTTTCATTCCCGGCCAACACATGGTCTTCCATAAGCCGACATAAATCTTAGCAATGCCCGGGTGCACTTAATATTGAGAGCAATGAGCCTCTCTCAAGATATCCTCCCGGATTTTGCCACCTTTGGGAATGTAGAGCCGGCCACGAAAATAAATGAGGCCATCTTTTAGTGTATACTCATCCGTAGTACCATCTTCGATTGAATTGATTGACGGGGCCAGGGCCGCATCCATACCTTGCTCCACTCTGATTCGGTCCCGGATATCACAAACTATACTCATGCTTGCCATGTACTCCGTATACTCTACCGAAGGAGCCTTAAATATCAATGTAATATCCATCTCCTCAATCATCTGAGCCAACTCCATACTCATCAACCGAGACTCTGGGCTAGAACCTGGTACCTTTCTACTCAATGCATCGGCCACCGAATTCGCCTTTTCGGGGTGGTAGTTTATGGTGAACTCATAGTCACATAGAAATTCTAACCACCGCCGTTGTCTCAAGTTCAACTCCTTCTGAGTATGAACGTACTTCAAGTTTTTGTGGTATGAAAAGATTTTGCAGTGGACGCCGTATAGATAATACCTCCAAACTTTCAAGGCGAATACCACAGCTCCCAATTCCAAATCATGAACCGGGTATATGATTTCATGCTTCTTCAACTGTCTTGAAGCATAGGCAATCACGTGTCCGTGCTACATCAACACCGCTCCCATCCCTTGATATGATACGTCAATGTAAACTTGAAATCCTTCCTTCCCAGACGGAAGTGCAAGGATGGTGGCGGAGGTAAGTCTATCCTTCAGCTCCTGGAACGCCGCTTCACATTGGGGAGTCACTCAAATGGCATACCTTTCTTCGTCAATGATGTAAGAGGAAGGGCAATCTTTGAAAATCCTTTTATGAACTTGCGGTAGTACCCGACAAGTCCAATGAAACTCCTTACATCGGCCGCCAACTTCAAGGGCGACCACTCCTTCACGGCACACACCTTGGCCGGTTCCACCGCTAGTCCTGCTCCACTGATCACATGCCCCAAGAAAGCAACCTCTTTAAGACAGAATTCGCACTTGCTGAACTTGGCGAACAAGGCGTGCTCTTTTAATTTCTTCAGTACCAAGGTCAAGTGCTCAACATGCTCCTCCCCTGTATTTGAGTAGACCAAGATGTCGTCGATGAAAATAATGACGAAGACATCCAAATAAGGTTCAAACACCTTGTTCATCAGGATCATGAAGGCCAAAGGGGCATTTGTGAGCGCAAACGTCATTATCGTGAACTCGTACAGTCCATATCTTGAACTAAAGGCCGTTTTCTGGATGTCACTTTCTTGCATTCTCAACTGATAATACCCTGAGCGCAAGTCCAGCTTAGAAAACCAATGCGCTCCCACTAGTTGATCGAACAACTCGTCGATCCGAGGTAGCGGGTAAGTGTTCCGCACCGTCAGCCGATTGAGTTCCTGATGTTTATGCACAAACGCAGAGTTCCATCCTTCTTCTTCATGAACAATACAGGGGCTGTCTAGGGTGACGAACTGGGGCGAACGAACCCTGACTCCACCAGTTCTTGCAGTTGAACTCTAAACTCCGCGAGTTCCTTCGGGGCCATTCGGTAAGGGGCCTTGGATACCGGCTTGGCACCCGGTACTAGATTAATCTGAAAGTCAACCTCTCTATGCGGGGCTAATCCTTGTAGTTTCTCAGGAAATACCTCGGGGAAGTCCCGCACTACCCGTATTTCTTTTATATCCAATGCTATCTCCTTCAACTAGAACCAGATCATGAAGACTTCATGATGGCGAAGAGGTCCGGCCATGTGTTCGTAATGCTCGTGATCGGTTGATTGGTGGCGATGATGTCCCGTCACTTGTTTGTGATGATGTTGCAGATGGTGCTGACGAGTTCTTTGGCGAGCTCCATGGCGACGCCGGGTCCATGCATTATGTTGATCGTCGCCACAACCGTACGTTTGGAGACTCGGATGGACGATGCCGCAACAATAATTTCAATGCACGCCATCGTCGCTACAACGCCATCGTCGTGGCAATTATTTTACTACAACACCATCTCCGCTACAACGCCATCGTCGCGACAATAATTTTGCTACAACGCCAACGCCGCGACAATAATATAATAATTATAATATTATATTATATTTATTAATTTCCTTGTTGCATTGTTTTAGTTTGAGAGTTTTTATTTCATGTATTTTGATTTCATGTAACATGATGGGTGCATAGAACCATCATGAGGTGTTTAATTTTCAATGGTGGTGATTGTGTGGTGTAGGCTATAAATAGCCATGTTATGAAGGAATTTAATGGAGAAGAATGAAAAATTGAAACTTGAATTCAAAATTTGAATTTCCCCCTTATCACTCTCTTCCCCCTTAGGCAAAATTCAGCACCCCTCTTTCTCTTGCCTTCTCCTAGCCGCCGCCTCCCCCCTCTCCTTGGCCGCCGGCCTCATATCTTCCCTCCTCCTCTAAGCCCTTGTGGCTGACCCCTTCTCTCTAATCCCGTCTCTTCCCTCTTGAAGAATCCTAAGGAACTTTCACGTATCATATTCTGTGGATGTAACACCCCCTATCCGTCGCATAGCATATAGCAGTAGGTCCGGCCGGGGCCCAACGCCATATACCACAGACAGACCGGGTGGTTACTCAATGGAAACCATCCAACCAATCATAACGTCCTACACAGGGCATTCTAGCGGAAAAAGTTTTATAAGTTGCAATTAAAAGAACCCAGCAACAAGCATGAATGTCCACTAACAAGCCAAATACGAATGAAGTACATACACAAGTACTGGCCTTAAGGCCTTACAAATGGTTTACTCTTATTACATGTTTTCCATACCACGGTACGTAGGCCGGTCATACATGAACAAAAGCAAGTAAACACTCCAATTAGGACTTCGAGGGCCGGCTTTGCAATTTGGGTTTTAGCCCGCTATTGACCGCTTGGTCCAGCAGCACCTGCAAGCAACAAACCACCACACGGTGGCAAACAAAAGCAACGGTCAGCAATGCTGACTAAATTATAACGATCCCGCCCCCAATTCGGGGCGGTGATGCTCCTTCCCTGCATTTTATTAGCACAACCAAGCAGTAAATAAATACATTGCATCACAGGCATTGGCACGCACGGCCACACGCCCCGTGCTCTCAGGGCACATTCTCGGTGATCACAGTCTAAGTCTGCCGACTCATCACCATCCCCGGGACGACAATCTCTCGTGAGCATTTGTTCTTTCTGGCCACTGCCTAAGACCCTCCATCTATGCCAACGTTAAGTGCCAAGTAACTTTAGGTCTCTTTAATCGAACGACATAGAGCGGGTACGGTTCCGCCTGACCCGTTGCTCACAACGCAACGTTAATTTAAAACATATGCGCGGGTCAAACTTTCCCGAGTCCCAAATCGTTTACACACAACACATAACCCAGTTGTGTTCAAATTGGCTAGTAGGCCCACATGTTTGGCAGAACCACGCATCTTCCCGGTTTTCCGGGTGCACCTTTGGGGTAATCCCCAAGGCTCCCTGTTGCAATCTACCACGTAGAAAAACCCGAAAACAAACATTCGCACGGAGTCTTCTCCAGCCATTTATGCAATGCAACATCACCGATCCAGACCAACATGTCCAGATAGGCTTCACACATCATGCCTATATCCGTTCTCGATTACGGACTCTACATGTACACAATGGGGACTATTCATGTCTACCCGAAGGAACGCCTCAAACTCACTGCAAACTCGCGAGAGCGGGATTCCTTATGCAAAAGAATGAGAGCTTCACATGCTCAAATAAAGAATCGTTACCCTAGCGTTCTTCCTTGGCGCCATGGAAATGTAAGCGGATGAAAAGCACCGCACTCTCTTTGTCTTCGTAGATCCGAAGTCGTCTCACGATTTGGAGCTCTAAAACTCCTCCAAAGACTGGATCTAAGCTTCTTCTTCCTCCTTTGCTCTCCCCTCTCTCTAGGATTTAGACAGAGAACACGACAGGAAAAATAAGGGTTCTGAAACCCTTCTCTCGGGTATAATCTCTTCGGGATTAACCATAGCCGCCGGATCCCACAGAAAGGGATGCAAGGACACGATTCAGGTCGGACCTGGATAAATAGGGTTAAACACCGCATGGCTCACCAATCCGGAGCAAGACACGTCGGCGGCCAATAAATTGTGTCAGGACATTTAGTCAACACCTGGCAAAACCCTAGCGTCACCACTCTGCGTCGACCGAGTCAGACATGCCAGAATCAGCCCCGCGCTCGACGATCGTCGAACCAAGATCGTCGACCGCTGACAGATCGTCGAACGGAGATCTATAGCCCGATCGTCGAACACAACACTCTGGCCAAATCGTCAAACGCGCGGCCCGATCATCGAACCCACGACCCGATCGTCGAACCAATAAAACTGCCTGTTCGATGAACACGCGGCCCGATTGTCGAACCCACGGAAAGCTGGCCCAATCATCGAACACAGATAGTTGGCCTGATCGTCGAACCCAAAAAGCTGGCCCGATCGTCGACCGCAGCATTTTGACCAGATCGTCGAGCAGCTGCTCGACAATCGTCGAACCCAGATTTCTGCCTGAACGTTTTTGCCAGATCTTCCAAATTTGGTACAGATTCGTCACCCGTCGCTCTTTTGAGTTTTGGGGCGTTATAGCTCTCTCCCTCTTAAAAGAAATTCTTCCACGAAATTACATAAAGGAAAGATAAGTACAACATTAAATTGTACCTGAGTGAAACAACTCCGGATACTCATCAAGCATAGTTTGCTCTCGTTCCCAAGAGAGCTCGTCTCGACCGTAATTGTCCCAACGGACCTTGACCATCCTGATCTCTTTATTGCGTAGCCACTTGACCTCCAAGTCCTCAATCCGCACGGTCTTGACCTTTGTCGTCAACCCATTATCAATCGACACTTGATCGACTGCGTTCACTTGCGTAGGCTCTTGCACCACCTTCCGTAGGACCGAAATATGAAATACATCATGTAGACCACTAAGCTCCACCAATAGCTTCAACCGATAAGCCGCTTCGCCAATCCGCTCCAGAACCTCAAACGGCCCAAGGTACTTCGGGCTTAGCTTTTTCAAGCGCCTCACCTACGAGACACCCTTGAACGACTTGATCCTTAAGTACACTCAGTAGCCCACAACGAACTCCGCGTTCCTGTGCTTGGAATTATAGTACTTCGCTTGCCGGTCCTGAGCGATAAGTAACCTCTCCCGAATGGTTCGCACCAATAAAGTAGCATCCTCCACCTCTTGATGCTTGTACAACTTTGACTCAACCGTTTCCAACCAGGACAACAGCCTGCGACATCTCCTACCATAAAGTGCCTCGAAGGGCGCCATTTGAATACTCGCCTGGTAGCTATTATTGTACGCAAATTCCACCAAATAAAGATGGTCTTCCCATTGCTTTCCAAAGTCCAAGACATACAGGGCTGTGCTAAAACTCAGCTTTGTTCCCAACATTTGCTGCACAAACCTCCAATCATTGGACGTGAACCGCCCATCTCGGTCACTCACGATGCTGCGGGGCACACCATGAAGCCGCACAATGTTATCCACATATAACTTTGCCAACTTTTCCACCGGATCATCCTTCCTATGCCGAATGAAATGTGACACCTTCGTTAGCCGATCTACGACCACTCAGACGGCGACGTTCCCCTTTTCTGACCTTGGCAAACCGTGCACAAAGTCCATAGAGATGTCGTCGAATTTCCACTTCGGAATAGGCAAGGACTTCAGAAATCCTCCCGCCGTTTGGCACTCCGCCTTCACCAAGGCGCAAGTTGGGCACTTCGCCACATAGAGCGCCATATCCTTCTTCAAACCCGGCCACCAAAACAGTTTCTTAATGTCGCGGTACATCTTTGTGCTCCCCGGGTGACTCGAGTACTTGGTATGGTGCGCCTCGTACAACAAATCCACCCGCAAACTGCCCATGCTTGGGATGCAAATACGACCGTCTTTCCAAAGCAATCCGTCCTCCACAACGAATTGGGAATTTGACCCATCCAGAGCCTCTACCATGAACTGCTACATGTGGTCATCCAAATCCAAAGCCTGCCGAATCCGATCAGCCAGGTCATATTGAACTTCAGTCCAATTCAAGAGTGCTTCAACACTTGACTGCTTATCTACACAAACAATCTCCAACGCCTCCAACTCCCGAACCAACCGCTCATCATGCACCAATAGCCAATTGGCTTGACCTGGGGCTCGGCGACTCAACGCGTCCGCAACCGCATTACCTTTACCAGGCACGTAGTGGATCTTGAATGTATAGTCCCCCAGGAACTCCATCCATCTATGCTGCCGCATATTCAGATCTTTCTGATCAATCAAATAATTCAGGCTCTTGTGATCAGTGTAGATATCAATCTTCACACCGTACAAATAATGCCTCCACAGCTTCAAGGCAAAAATCACGGCAGTTAACTACAAGTCGTGGAACGGATAGTTCCTCTCGAGCACCTTCAGCTGTCTCGAGCCATATGCTATAACGCTTCCATGCTGTAACAGCACACAACCCAAACCCCTGCCCGAAGCATCGCTATAAATCTTGTAACCTTCGGTCCCACTCGGCGAACTCAGCACAGGCGCCGTGGTCAATCGAAATTTCAACTCCTCAAAAGCTCGCGCACACTCCGGCATCCAAACGAACTTCTTCTCCTTCCTCGTCAAAGTAGTGAGAGGTAATGTTATCCGCGAGAAGTTCTCTACGACACGCCTATAATAGCCGGCAAGCCCCAGAAAGCTCCGGACTTCCGCTACCGTAGAAAGCTCAGGCCACTCCCGTATTGCAACAATCTTCACCGGATCCACTGCAATACCTTCCCCACTCACTATTTGACCAAGGAACGCCACTGAGGACAACCAAAACTCGCACTTCGAGAACTTGGCGTATAATTGATTCCTCCGTAGCGTCTCCAAAACCAAATGAAGTGATCTTCCTCACTCTGCGAGTACACCAAAATATCGTCGATGAAGACGATCACAAACTGGTCCAAGTACTCCCTAAACGTCCTGTTCATCAAATCCCTGAATAGTGGCGGTGTATTAGTCAGCCCAATTGGCATGATCGTAAACTCGTAATGCATGTATCTTGTACTGAACGTTATCTTAGGGATATCAGTCTCCCTTATCCTCGGCTGATAATAACCAGACTTGAGATCGAACTTAGAGTACACCGTCGACCCGACCAACTGATCGAAAAGATCATCGATCCTTTGGATTGGGTACTTGTTCTTTTCCGTTAGTTTGTTTAACTCCCGATAATCAATATAGAGTCTCAAGCTCTCGTCCTTCTTCTTAACAAAGAGGACCGGTGCGCTCCAAGGCGAGGAACTTGGATGCACATACCCTTGCTCCAACAACTCTTGAAGTTGCACCTTCAGCTCTGCCATTTCCTTAGGCGCTAGCCGAAACGGAGATCGTGACACAGGATTTGCACCTGGCACTAGCTCAATCTATCTCCCGTTGAGGCGGGGCTCCAGGAAGATCTGCGGGGGACACATCACGGTACTCAGCTACCATTGATCTACTATCCAACGTAGGCTTTGGCTTTGCAACCTACACTAATGTAAAGAATAGTTCTGCACCAGCACGAACCGCCTTCACCACCTGAAGAGTAGACATCAGCGTCTTGCTCGACCATTTCAAGACCGTAAAAGTCGTCTCACGACTTGCTCCCAAATTGACTTCCTTGCGACCTCGATCAATATAGGCTTGCTGCTCCGAGAGCCAGTCCATGCCAAATACCACGTCGAGCTCCCTAGCGGTAGTAATGACACTTGTAAGTCAAATTCTTGATTCCCTAACCACACCTAAGCGCAACAGATTCTACCCGCGCGCATTGAGCACCATTTGACCATAGCGCATCCAATTTGTCTCTTACCATCGAAGGAGGTACTCCGACGCATAATATAATTCCTAAGTAAAGGAATGCGAAGCTTCGTTTACACGAACGGTGTTCTCTCCGGATAAACGAAAATCAGAACAAAGCTTAGCACAAGTAGTTCTAAGCTAACATGCACACGTGTGACAAGTATTTAAGGCTAAACTGCTATAACTTTAAACCATACCTGTCCTAACGGCGGCGTGCTTTCTCCCGGACTTTAGGCACCCACGGGCATAATGCCCCGACTCCCCACAGTTGTAACATGCGCCCGGGGTTTGGCCTGTAGATGCCCCCGAAGCACAGAAAGGAGGGACTAGACCCAAAGTCCTACCCTTCTTATACCACCTACGATATCCAGACTTTGAGGTGTTCGGCATTTTGAATGTCGTTTCCTTTGCACTAAAGTCCTCAACTGCTCCTGACATAACTTCCTTAGCCTTTTGAGCACCATCCCGACACTCTCGGGCAAAGTGCCCTTTTTTTCCACAAGTATGACAAGTGTAAGTAGCTTTGCTAGTCGATGTCATAGCCCCCTTCTCCAGCATTCTACCGGATGTAGCTCTTATGGGGATTGCATAGTTCGATACCATAGTCGCTGGCATCAGGTGAGTCTTCCTCAAGTCTGCCTCCAAAGATCTAGCTGATTCCACCAAGGCTCGGAATCCCAATAACTTTGGTCCTAGCAGTAGAACTCGTAACTCGGCGCGCAGGCCATTATAAAATCTATCGACTGTCGCTTGCTTATTATCCAACTCGAAGCATGGGTAGCGGCTTACCATAAGAAATGCTTGCAAATATTTATCAACTGAGTGCGCTCCCTGCACTAAACACATATTCATCTGCTGCCCTGATGGTCTACCAAAAGTCATCTGCTCCATCATGCCACCCGGTGTTGAAGCCACAACAGGGGCACAGGGTTGTACATTTCTTCCATGCTGTGCACTCATCACAGCGAACACTGCTTCAACGATCCTTCTTACTGTTTCATACGAAGGAGGGGTCTCAAACACCTCACCGGGCGCACTATACTCCTCAGAAACCGGACATTCTGGCGGCCCAGCACCGCCTCTGGTTCCCTATAGTTGCACAAAACACCGTTAAGCGACCAAATAAAATTGCAAACAGCAATTATAGGAACACGCAGGTTCCCCAAACACGTGTATTTTCATTCCTAAGTGGACATTTATGGGTTCTTTTGTTGTTATAACGATGACGCACACACATGTGCTCACCACCCCTTAAAAAGAATTCGTCCACGAATTCATGTTAAGCCTGAACGAAACTAGTAGTCTGATACCAAATTGTAACACCCCCTATCTGTCGCATAGCATATAGCAGTAAGTCCGGCCGGGGCCCGACTCCATATACCACGGACAGACCGGGTGGTTACTCAATGAAAACCATCCAACCAATCATAACGTCCTACATAGAGCATTCTAGCGGAAGCAGTTTTATAAGTTGCAATTAAAAGAACCCAGCAACAAGCATGAATGTCCACTAACAAGCCAAATAGGAATGAAGTACATACATAAGTACTGGCCTTAAGGCCTTACAAATGGTTTGCTCTTATTACATGTTTTCCATACCATGGCACGCAGGCCGGTCATACATGAACAAAAGAAAGTAAACACTCCAATTAGTCCTTCGAGGGCCGGCTTTGCAATTTAGGCTTTAGCCCGCTATTCACTGCTTGGTCCAGCAGCACCTGCAAGCAACAAACCACAACACAGTGGCAAACAAAAGCAACGGTCGGCAATGCTGACCAAATTATAACGATCCAGCCCCCAATTCGGGGCGACGATGCTCCTTCCCTGGATTTTATTAGCACAACCAAGCAGTAAATAAATACATTGCATCACAGGAGTTGGCACGCACGACCACACGCCCCGTGCTCTCAGGGCACATTCTCGGTGATCACAGTCTAAGTCTGCCGACTCACCAACATCCCCGGGACGACAATCTCTCGTGAGCATTTGGTCTTTCTGGCCACTGCCTAAGACCCTCCATCTATGCCAACGGTAAGTGCCAAGTAACTTTAGGTCTGTTTAACCGAACGACATAGAGCGGGTACGGTTACTCCTTACCCGTTGCTCACACCGAAACGTTAATTTAAAATATATGCGCTGGTCAAACTTTCCTGAGTCCCAAATTGTTTACACACAACACATAACCCAGTTATGTACAAATTGGCTCCCAGGCCCACATGTTTGGCAGAACCACGCATCTGCCCAGTTTTTCGGGTGCACCTTTGGGCTATTCCCCAAGGCTCCCTGTTGCAATCTACCACGTAGAAAAACCCGAAAACAAACATTCGCACGGAGTCTTCTCCGACCATTTATGCAATGAAACATCACCGATCCAGACCGACATGTCCGGATAGGCTTCACACATCATGCATATATCCGTTCTCGATTACAGACTCTACATGTACACAACGGGGACTATTCATGTCTACCCGAAGGAACACCTCAAACTCAACGCAAACTCACGAGAGCGGGCTTCCCTATGCAAAAGAAGGAGAGCTTCACATGATCAATTAGAGAATTGTTACCCTAGCATTCTTCCTTGGCGCCATGGAAATGTAAGCGGATGAAAAGCACCGCACTCTCTTTTCCTTCGTAGATCTGAAGTCGGCTCGCGATTTGGAGCTCTAAAACTCCTCCAAAGACTCGATCTAAGCTTCTTCTTCCTCCTTTGCTCTCCCCTCTCTCTAGGATTTAGACAGAGAACACGGCAGGAAAAATAAGGGTTCTGAAACCCTTCTCTCGGGTATAATCTCTTCGGGATTAACCACAGCCGTCGGATCCCACAAAATTGGATGCACGGACACGATTCCGGTCTGAACTGGACAAATAGGGTTAAACACCGCATGGCTCACCAATCCGGAGCAAGACACGTCCGCGGCGAAAAAATTGTGTCAGGACATTGAGTCAACACCCGCCAAAACACCAGCGTCACCACTCCGCATCGACCGAGTCAGACACGCCAGAATCAGTCCCACGCTCGACGATCGTCGAAGCAAGATTGTCGCCGCTTACAGATCGTCGAACGTAGATCTATATCCCGATCGTCGAACGCAACACTCTGGCCAAATCGTCGAACGCGCGGCCCGATCGTCGAACCCACGGCCCGATCGTCGAACCCAGAAAACTGCCTGTTCGACGAACACGCGGCCCGATCGTCGAACCCACGGAAAGCTGGCCCGATCGTCGAACCCAAAAAGCTGGCCCGATCGTCGACCGCAGTATTTTGACAAGATCGTCGAGCGCTGCACGACGATCGTCGAACCCAGATTTCTGCCTGAACGTTTTTGCCAGATCTTCAAACTACCCCGACACGTCTTGGGATACGCCCGTGTCCCAGGCCGTGTACCCCTGCCAAATTCCAAATTTGGTACAGATTCGTCACCCGTCGCTCTTTTGGGTTTCGGGGCGTTATAGTGGATCTGCTCTGGTGACTCCGAAGAAAACGACGTGCGTCTTCTCCTTCCGGTGCGGATCCATGGAATTTCGTGGAAGTGGATCTTTCCACCTTCGTCGTGTGATTCCTCCACTCATCCTAGTGGAAGATTTGAAGGTGTATTGCTTGGGATTGGGTAACGAAAACATCTACACTTGTGTGATTCCTTTGTTAATTAGTTGGAGGTTGCGAGACATCGACTTTTATCCGCGTCTTTTGTATCCGTCATTTTAAAAATCTGATTTTATCGTTTATGTTCTTCAATTTCATTAATTGAATCCGGATCGGGTGGATCCTTTTCGCTTGATCCAAATATTGGCAAATAGCCCTTATTAAATCTCTAAAGGATTGGCGAACCATAATGTTATATTCGGATTTTTGGGAGCGAACAAGACTAATTTTGGATCGTACTTTTTAGTCAAGTTCCTCTCGGATTGTGGTTGTGACGTTGCGTTATACATGACAAATATTGGAGCGGTTAGGAGTCATAATTTTAGGTGTTGTGAATGTTGTGGTATTGTTTGGCAAACAAGGATTATGCATGTTAAATTAATCTCGTGTGTTAAAAGACCTCAATTAAGAACTAAACCATTTGATTTGTGCGACCTAGAATTGGAATGTGAGAGAACGATTAAGTGTCGTTTTCTGTTGCGGTTTGTCAGGAGACGTCGCCTGCATCACTTCATCCCCCTTCATATGGGCTTTTACTGTCTGAACTGAAGAAAGCAACATGCGAGGTGCGAAGCTAATACCTTGGAAGATGACATCGGAGTCCCCATGTCTCAAGTAGATTCGTTTCTCTACACATTCAATCCTTGCAAAGTGCCAGTCCAACCACGCCATGCCCAAAATGATGTCAAACTCTGACATTCTCAAGACCGTGGCAGGTGTATCAAAGGCCTTTCCTTCAATAAATATCTCGAAATCGCACTTAGCGGTTGCAATCATCTCCGAGCCGTCCAGTAGGTGCACCCGTCGGGCTATACCAGTAAAGTATTGTACGCCCTCCATGTCCTTAATGATGTCCTCAGACACAAAAGTGTGTGAGGCACCGTTATCGAACAGTGCATAGGCTGTCTTCCCGCCAACTATCACGGTGTCTAAATACCAATAAACAAAACTTATTGCTATGTGTCTAGTATATCCCAAGCAACTTCAAGTTAAACAATGAAAACGTTATAATTACTTAAATCATACCTGCAATCACATCTTGGGGATTCCGTTCCTGCGCCATGTCCAGCGCATACACTTGATCCCAAGCAGGGCCGGGGTTTCCTCCTCGCGGTCCTCGTCCTCGACCACGTATGTAACCCCATCCCCGCGGAGCTGCCGGAGGGAGAGCAGGAGGGACATTCCCAAACAATCGCGGGCAAAAGCATCAAATGTGGCCCGGCTGGTTGCATTCAAAACACACCAGACTACGACGCCCTTCATGTTGCTGAAATTGTTGAGGCTGAGGCGTTGGAGGCAACGCAGGTGGCTGCGGAACCGGATGCTCCACTCTAAAGTCTCGATGGAAACGTCCTCCACCTCTTTGTTGTCCTCTTCCTCCTCTGAAGTCCCGCCTCCTTCTATTGCTTGGACCAGCTTCCATCACATCTTCCGCAGGCCTCTTACCACTACTCAAGTGATCCGCCTCCAATCTCTTCGCCATGTCGATAATCTCCACCAAGCTAGCGTCCGCTATAAACAAAAGGGCCTGCCTTAGGGGATCTCGCAGCCCTTTGTAGAAGCGTTTGGCGTATCCTCTATCATCCATGTCATATGAGTCCGCAAACTATGCGAGATGCTGGAACTCTCGCTGGTATTTCGTAACCGATTTTGATCCCTGCTTCAGTAGTAGAAACCTCTGCTCGAGCTCATCTCGAGCCGATGTAGGTATGAAGTGCTCCAAGAAAACACCCGAGAACTCGCTCCAACTTATCTCGGTATACACTCGTCCTTGGAATGTGGAGCCCATGAGTGACTTCCATCACCTCTTAGCATGTAGATCCAAGACGGACACCGCCAACGACACAACCATGTTGGACGGGCAACGGATCCCCGCCAATAGCTCTTCGACCGTGTCAAGCCATTCCTCCGTGCGTACGACCGACTCCGTCCTGAGGTAGGCGGGAGGGGAGAGAGCCCGAAAGGTGCTCAGCCAGTTAGAGGTTGGAGCCTGTTGTTGAACCGGAGACAGCTGCGCCCTAAAGGCATCCAGGATGGCGGTAAGCATCTGCCCCAACTCGGATTGTTGAAACTGAGTGGGTATGGATGGGGCAGGAGTACCCCCCATCGGCTCAACATGGACTGGAATCTACACGTAGAACACAAACTTATGGTCAGGTGGGCTAATCTTAATGTCAAAGTTAGACAACCTAGTGTGAATTACATATGGTCACACCACTGCTTCCACTAAGTCAATTTGTCCCCAAACAGACTAATCGAGCGGGGGTGGCACCATTGTTGAATGACTTCTTGAGTTGAGGATCGTGGCAAACTGATACCATTTGTAAGACCCCCCTCCCGGTTCGCAAAACACGGCATGAAGGGGGTCTTATGCCCGGAACAGCCGTCTTGCGGTAGCATTAGCACACGCGCTAACCTGTACCACAAGACGCCTATTCCGCTGGCTACAACCAATATCAATATATACATGATGGGCCCGCGAACAGACTCTTACTGTGGTTGGTTCGGTGAGTCGATCGCCGCGGGCTTGCTCGGGTAGGCAAGTGCACCTATCGCAAGTAGTACTCGATATTCGGGGGAATACCGAGGTCGTATTGTTCTCGGGGTCGCGTTGACTATTCTTACTCCTCCGGGAGGACTATTATTTTACTGAAAATAAGGTGGATTTTTTTTTACTTAATAAAAAGGCGGAAAAGCAAAGGAGCGAAAAACGATTTAGAGAATATTCGATGAAGGGTTAACGCTCGGCATCGAATCGGATTAAGACTAAAATAATTTTTAATAATAAAAAGACTTAATTTTCAAATTAATAATAAGACAACTTGGCCGTGGAGGTTCCACAAATGTGAGCTCACCTAGCTATAGGGATATCGCTCACCTAAACGTTAAGACTATTCGACCGAACGTTAGTCCGACGAAGGATTCCTCTTAACGCCCGCTTTACGCTAAGAACCCCGCTATTGGGTGGGGGACCCAATCCGGTAGAATTACGCTAGTCCTCTCTCGAGGGGGCGCACGCAACTCTATTTACCCAGGGGTGATCGGTCCATATGCACGGCCTCTCGGCTAGCTAGCATATGGACTACGGAAATAGGGCCCACACATCGATTATGTGGTCCTACGCGTCGTAAACCCGGGGTAAACCCTAAGTGCTTAAATTAAAATGAAAAAAAAAGAACTTTAATTATTATAAATCATTTCAAATGTCCCAATGCTCTTCGATGCCGAGGCTAATAGCGATTAGCCACACATCGGTATGGGGACGGCTTATAATTTAGTGAGGCGCGAGTTCGAAATTAAATGCTACACGATTATAAGAAAGAGACAAAAGAAAAATAACAATATTTAGAGAGCTAAAAAGTTAACTAAATGAGAACTCACGCACACTCCAAATTATAAAAAAAACTAAGTTACACATGAATGAAAATTTGCATAATTTAATTTTGCGAGTCCCACTCAAACGAGTGGGGGCGGTAAATAAAGGCTGAAAATTGCAAGTCCTACTCAAACGAGTAGGACTGAAATGGAAGCGAGTCCTACTCAAATGAGTAGGAGAAAATAAATGCGATTACAGGGCTAAAAAGTCCGGCCATTTAACTCAAGTGAGTAGGCGGAAAAAAATAAAGAAAGTAAAATTGCAAGTCCTACTCAGACGAGTAGGACTGAAATAAAGTCCGACCATTTAAACTCAAGTGAGTAGGCGGAAAAATAAAGAAAGAAAAATTACAAGTCCTACTCAGACGAGTAGGACTGAAATAAAGTCCGACCATTTAAACTCAAGTGAGTAGGCGGAAATAAATGCACACAAACACACACACTCCATATGAAATTCAAGAAAGCGATAAAATTATACACCTACACTCACACACTCTACATAATTGAACAAAGCATTAAAAGAAAACATGAAAATTATACACCTACACTCACACACTCTACACAATTTAAATTAAAGCATAAAAGTTAATACACCTACACTCACACACACTTCATGAAAATATAAGAAGAACAAAAAGAAATTTAGGCTCATACACTCACACACACTAATAACAAAGAAAAATTAAAGTTACCTAAAAATGAAAATAACAAGATTTCTACTCCTAAAACTTACCCAAAACACATAAAAAGAACAAACAAAAAGAGAATGAGCAAAAAGTTTTACAAAATAAAGTCAAAATCAAAGGTGCTCAAAAATTAAAATTTTAACTTTTTCATGCTTAGGTTTTGCCAAAAATGAATAAAAAGAGAAAATTTCAATTTTTTGAAGACAAAAGTTTTTCAAAGTAAATCAAAATCAAAGTTTTTGGAAAATTAAAATACCAACATTTTCATTCTTATGATGTTATGAAAGTGATAAAAAAGGGTGAAAAAGAAGTTGAAAAGAACAAGAAAAAAGTTTTACAATCCTAAAAGAAAACTAAGTAAAAAAAAAGAACAAAATCACTATTTTAAATCTCTTTCAAAAAATCATAAGAATGAAAATCAAAATCCTAAGCATGAAGACTAGTTAAAGGAAAAAGACATGGAGAAAAAGGGGAAAACCTAACATTCCTAAGCATGAAAACAAGTAAAAAAAACATGAATATTAAGCATGTTACACTCATACACACACACACACACTTCATAAATGAAGAACAAGTGAAGAACAAGGATGAAAACAAGGATAAAAAGGGAAAGAGGTGAGCCATCCAAATGAACTTTTCATGCCAAATAAAGAGAGAAAATCTACATTTTTATTAAAATTTTCAAGCTATTACAAAGATAAAAGATAAAGCAAAACAAAACATGAAATAAAAAGGGAGAAATCTCCTTACATAGCACTAGTATCCACGGATTAGCCCACAAAAAGACACTAACTTGGCCCAAAAATCTGAACCCTTGGACCTTACAGAACTGGGCTATTTATAGGAAAAAATTTCTAAGTACACGCCCTCGGTCACGGGCGTGACATGGGGGCGTGACAGTACTATTCATGAAGGCGGCTGGCGATTGGACAGCAAAGTTGACTTCGGGCTGAGTTCGCAGCAGTCACGCCCCTGGTCACGGGCGTGACCTAGGGCGTGTCGGGGAGGTAGAACCGGGCGCGGGTTGCGTCAAATGTCCTCGGCAGCGTCTTGTCGGGCCAGCTGGAAAGGTCACGCCCCATGTCACGGGCGTGACTATGGGCGTGACAGTCGGGTCGACACTCGACGAATGTCGAGCGGAAAGTGTCGAGTCGAAATCGTTGAGCTGAAATTGGGTCACGCCCCAGGTCACGGGCGTGACTATGGGCGTGACAGTTGGTGTCGACACTCGACGATCGTCGAGTGGAATTCGTCGAGAGGAGAGGACACGGGCTTGGGTCACGCCCCGTGTCGGGTGACACGGGCGTGTCGCCAGGCGTGTCAAGCCCTCTTCTTCAGAAATTTTCCGATTTCACGGGAAATGCGCAGTCACGGCTAGGTCACGGGCGTGACCCATGTGTCACGGGCGTGTACTTCCCAAAATTTGGCAGATTCTGGAATTTTTCTGCAAAATAAAATAAAACAAGTTAGGAGAAAATTTACAAGAATAGGAACATTTTATTGAACAAAAATAAGTAAAAACGACGAAAATAAATGAAAATGACTAAATTAATGTGCATAAAAATACGCATATTTACAGTTCATCAAATACCCCCATACTTAGGCTTTTGCTATTCCAGAGCAAAAGTTTGAGGTGAATCTATAAGGAATAAAAAAAACTCTAAGTTTTGGCTATCGCTTAATTAATTATAAGAGAGATCGAAATAAATATACGGGGTGTAAGAGTTAAGTCCTAAAATTATGTAGATGATTTAAATAGCGCAAAAGTTTTGGCCAAAAGACTTCTTGATGTAATCAAATAGAAGGCAACATTTGTAATGGTTAGGTTAACGAAAATAGTTTGGAATTATAAGAATTCTAGCTTATACGAGTGCTACCGGAAATAATACAATTTACTAATTATGCTCTCAAAAAGATTTTTGAATTAATTCTAGAATCGAGTAATTGGCTAAGGGGGTAGTGTGGTTTATGAAGAGGGTTTTGATATTTGAGGTGAGGTAATTTTTTCTCGAACCTCCATTTTTTTTTCTTTTGGATTATTAGGAAAACGAAATCTTATTTTCCTAATATGATTTTTGTTTTTCAACTTCATAATAATAAAAATTAACCCAATGTATATTTGTAGGAGTAATGAATTTTATCCTCTTACTCCCTATATAATCTTTTAAATTATTGGGTGCCTATGTTTACGGAACGAAATCTTGTTCCCATTGACATAAGATCTTTTAAGGATAAAATTTTTCATGCCAAGTAGGTCATGAAAAGTGAGGGGAGAAAGGAAAACTAGATTGTAATCCTAAAAATTTTTGAGAGCAACCTTAATAATTTGTACGTTCCAATGTTTTCAGAAAGCTAAAAGTAAGTATAATTGAATTCTATAGTCGTTATTTCCTAACATAATATACGTGCTCCTATTAATGAAAAATTAGAAGTAGTGCCTAAAACGAGTCCGCTAGTTTTAACAAAGCATAAAGAATTCTTTAAAACTTAACCCCGGCTATTTAAATGTTTCAATCGATAATTAACAAACGGGTAGTAAACAGAGAATTAATAGTATTCACATATAAATAAACTCAAAACAGAATTTTTGGATAGCAGAAAAGTTAAGTATGGAATATTTGATTTATTTGTTGCAAAACATTTTTTTTTGTTTTTTTTTTTATAGTTTTTTTGTAAACATTTTTTTTGTGTTTTTCATTTATTATCTTTTTTTTGTGTTTTTGTTTTTCTCAATTTTTTTGTATGTTTTTTTTGTATTATAAATCATTTCATAATTTGTACAAAAATAAGGGAGAAAAAGAAAAAAAGTTTGTACAAGAAGGAGAGAGAAAAGAGTATGTACGAAAAAATATGTACAAAGTGAAAATAAAATTTTTTTGTTGTTTTTGAGTTTTTTGGAAAAAAGAAAGAGAAGAAAACAAAAAAAAAATTTTTTTTGGAATAATCTTTTTTTTTTTTTTCATTTAAAAAAAATTTTTTTTTGTTTCATTTTAAGATGTTTTTTAATTTTTTTTTTTGTTTTGTTGTTATATGTTTTTTTTTTGTATTTTTCTTTTTTGTTTTGAGTTTTGAAAAATTGAAGTGCAGAAAATAAAGCACGAAAATACCCCCATACTTAAGTCCAACATTGTCCCCAATGTTGTATCGTAAGTATGCGGAACAGAAATGAAAGACAATATGTACAACAAAAAGAAAGGGAAGGGGGGTAGAAGCTTCCCTGAAACGCGGAGGGGGAGGCCGATCAAAAACCCTGCGTTTATTAGAAAAAAATAACAAAGATAATAAGGAAAGAGCGAAAAAGATAAGCGAGGGGTGCCTCCCAGGAGCGCTTTGTTTATAGTCGTGTAGCTTGACTATTTTGGCGGGTTTATAATGTGGAGGAAAGTTATGGTTTCGCTAAAACCGATCACTGGGTCGCCCGCGATGTAAGACTTTAACCGATGACCGTTTACTTTAAAAGAGCCTTTGTCCGGGTGGGAGACGAGTACGGTTCCATAAGGAAAAACTTCTTCAACTAAGAAGGGACCGGACCATCTAGATTTTAATTTACCTGGAAAAAGCCTAAGGCGTGAATTGTAAAGAAGGACAAGATCGCCCGGAGAAAATAATTTTTGGGACTTGATTTTTCGATCGTGATAGAACTTAGAGCGCTCCTTATAGAATTTATTGCTCTCGTAAGCGTTCGCACGCCATTCATCGAGCTCGTTTAGTTGCAGTTTTCTATTCTGAGCGGCTAAGTTGGAGTCGAGGTTTAAGAGTTTTAAAGCCCAAAGTGCGCGATGTTCTAATTCTACGGGTAAATGGCACGCTTTGCCGTAGACTAACCGGAACGGCGTACATCCGATAGCGGTTTTGTATGCCGTCCGATACGCCCACAACGCATCGTCGAGTTTAACGGACCAATCTTTCCTATTTAGCGAAACGGTTTTTTCTAAAATTCGCTTAATCTCTCGATTTACTACCTCGACTTGGCCACTTGTTTGCGGGTGGTAGGGGGTGGCAAGCTTGTGCGTGACTCCGTATTTAGCTAACGTCTTAGCCATAAGAGCGTTACAGAAATGCGTTCCCCTATCACTAACAATTGCGCGAGGCGTGCCGAAGCGAGAAAATAATTTTTTAAGAAATGTAACGACGACTCGCGCATCGTTGGTGGGGAGAGCCTGCGCTTCCGCCCACCTCGATACGTAGTCGACCGCCACTAAAATATACATATTTTTGAAAGACGGAGGTAGGGGGCCAACGAAATCTATGCCCCACAAATCGAAGACTTCGCATTCTAAAAACATATTTTGGGGCATCTCGTCACGACGAGAGATGTTACCCGACCGCTGACAGCTATCGCATGCGCGCACAAAATTATGCGCGTCTTTGAAGAGAGTGGGCCAAAAGTAGCCCGCCTCTAGCGCCTTCCGAGCGGTCCGGTTGGCTTGATAATGCCCACCGGCTGGACCCTCGTGGCAGTGCTTAAGAATTTGCAAGCACTCCACACCCGCAACGCATCTTCGGACCGCTTGGTCCGCGCAGATACGAAAAAGAAATGGGTCCTCCCAAAAGAAATTTTTCAAGTCAGAAAAGAATTTCTTCTTTTGGTGACCGGAAAATTCTTTTGGAAGGACCCGCGCTACTAAAAAATTTGCAAAATCTGCGAACCAAGGCGAAGATGACGAAGATTTATTAATGGCAAGAAGGCGTTCCTCGGGGAATCTGTCATTTATTTCAGATTCGACGAGCGCTTCCGCACCCGGATTTTCTAAACGGGAGAGGTGGTCGGCCGCTAGATTTTCCGCTCCCCGCTTATCTCGGATCTCCAAATCAAACTCTTGTAGGAGGAGAATCCATCGAAGAAGGCGGGGCTTCGCATCATTTTTAGCTAATAAATATTTAAGCGCGGAGTGATCGGTAAAAACGATAACTTTAGATAGCGTTATATACGAGCGAAACTTATCGAAAGCGAAAACGACGGCTAAGAGTTCCTTTTCCGTTGTCGTGTAATTTACTTGTGCGGAAGTGAGCGTCTTGCTAGCGTAATAAATAGGATGAAAATGTTTTTCTACGCGTTGGCCAAGAACGGCACCTAAGGCAATATCACTAGCGTCGCACATTATTTCGAACGGAAGGGACCAATTAGGGGCCACTAAAATTGGGGAAGAGATAAGTTTTTGTTTTATCAAATTAAAGGCGGACTCGCATTCGCTACTAAAGATGAAGCGTGATTCCTTTTCCAAGAGGTGAGTTAGCGGCTTTGTTATTTTTGAAAAGTCTTGAATAAAGCGTCGATAAAAGCCCGCATGGCCTAAGAAACTCCTAATAGATTTTACGTTTGTTGGATGCGGAAGTTTTTCTATAATTTCTATCTTGGCCTTATCCACCTCTATCCCCTTAGACGAAATCATATGGCCGAGGACCAAACCTCCTCGAACCATAAAGTTGCATTTTTCCCAATTTAGAACAAGGCTTGTGTCCTCGCACCGTTGAAGGACACGATCTAAATTGTTAAGGCAATCGGGAAAAGAGCGTCCGAAAACAGAGAAGTCATCCATAAAGACTTCCATAATGTCTTCTACTAGCTCGCCAAAGATCGCTAGCATACATCTTTGGAATGTAGCTGGCGCGTTGCAGAGTCCAAATGGCATTCTTCGATATGCGAAGGTGCCGAACGGGCAAGTAAAAGTTGTTTTCTCTTGATCATCGGGGGAAATGGGGATTTGGAAAAACCCCGATAAACCATCAAGAAAACAATAATACGGATGACCGGATAAACGCTCTAAAATCTGGTCTAGAAATGGCAGAGGGAAATGGTCCTTGCGGGTGGCGTCGTTAAGTTTCCTATAGTCGATGCACACTCGCCAACCCGTAACAGTACGAGTTGGGACAAGCTCGTTATGCTCATTCGCCACTACGGTAAGACCGCCCTTCTTGGGCACGACATGCACGGGACTAACCCATGCACTGTCCGAAATAGGGTAGATAATCCCCGCATCTAATAACTTAATGATTTCGGCTTTAACGACGTCTTTCATGTTTGGGTTAAGACGACGCTGCGGCTGAATCGTTTTGCGGCAATTATCGTTTAGGAAAATCTTATGGGTGCAAAAGGAGGGGCTAATCCCCTTTAGGTCAGAGATTTGCCACGCAATTGCGTGGCGATGTTTAAATAAAACTTCCAATAAATCGGAAGTCTCCGAATCACTCAAGTCCGAAGAAATGATAACGGGGAGCGTATCACCTTTTCCCAAAAAAGCGTACTTGAGCGAGGCGGGTAAGGGTTTGAGGTCTAGGATGGGCGGTTCTTCTAGGGAGGTTTTAATTCCTATGTCTTTCTTACCAATTGGTTCGAAAGGCAAGTCTATAGACGTATCCTCATCGCAGTTAAAATTTTCGAGCGCATAAATATCGTCATTTAAAAATACGGACTCGAAAATGGGAGAAGAACGATCTCCGAAAAAGGTATTTAAAGAATAGCAGAAATCGTCGCTCGATGACAAATTGTCCATCGAGGGATTAATAGAGAAAGTAACTTGGTCATCGCCTACTCGGAGGAGAAGGCTACCATTACTAACATCTATTAGTGCGCGGGAGGTGGCGAGAAAAGGGCGACCGAGTATTATTGGTACCTCGGCGTCCTCCTCGATATCTAAGATGACGAAGTCTACCGGGAAGGTAAACTTGTCGACTCGGACAAGGACGTCCTCCACTACCCCGATAGGGAACTTAACCGAGCGATCCGCTAATTGGATGCGCATATTCGTAGGACTAGGAGTACCCAAACCTAAACGCGAAAAGAGCGAGAACGGCATCAGATTAATGCTAGCCCCTAAATCAGCTAAGGCGTACTTTACTAATATATCGCCAAAAAGGCACGGGATGGAAAACCGTCCCGGGTCGTTTTGTTTTGCGGGCAATTTATTAGTAAGGGCCGCCGAGCAGACAGCGTTGAGAGATACATGCGAAATATCCTCTAATTTGCGTTTATTAGAAAGTAGTTCTTTTAAAAATTTCGCATATTTGGGCATTTGCGAGATAGCCTCGCAAAAAGGAACATTAATGTGAATTTGTTTTAATAATAAAATAAATTTTTCATATTGCGCGTCCTTACGCTCGTTTTCTAACTTATGCGGATACGGAGAGCCTTGTTTAAAATAATTTTTTCTTTTATAATAGGTAAAGGTGGCGTGAGCGAAGAAAGGGGAAGAGGGGTCGGAGGTGAAATATGTACCTGAGGGTCGGTCCGTTTTGGATCGACCACCTCCTTTCCGCTACGGAGGGTTATAGCGTTGGCGTTCTCCCGCGGATTGGGCTCCGTGTTTCCCGGCAGTGCCCCGAGCGCGCGCTCGGACATCATCCTCGCCAGCTGTCCAACCTGTTGTTCGAGTGTTTTTAGCGATCCGGTGATGTTCCGGATATTTGACTCGTTGGACGCAATATACTTCGAAAAATTTTCCTCCATCGGGGAGGGTTTCGGAAGAGGAGGAGGAGGAAGAAATCCGGGCGCATAAGAAATAGGGGGACGCTGAGCATTATTCGGGTTGCTCCACGAGAAGTTGGGGTGATTCCTCCAACCCGGATTATAGTTATTACTATAAGGGTTGTTGTTGGGGTTGAAGGGAGGACGACCCGAATTTCCCATGAAGTCCACGAACTCTTCAGCTACGCAGACGTTGGGGGGAATAAAACAAGGCGGAGTGGAGGAGGCAGCAGACATCTCCGCCACCTGCTTTGTTAACCTTTCAACTTGAAGGGTCAAGAGAGCAGTGGCATCCACTTCAAAAAGACCAGCCGCCGGCTTTGGCCGTCCCCGCGGGACGTTCCATTGATAGGCGTTCATAGCCATCTCTTCGAATAAAGCCTGGGCGGCCTCGGGGGTTTTGTTGTTAAGCGTACCCCCGGCAGCCGCGTCAATCATTTGACGCGTCTGAAAATTCAGCCCATTATAAAAAATTTGAACTTGCAACCACGTTGGCAGCGCGTGGTGCGGGCAACGGCGGAGGAATTCCTTAAATCGTTCCCAAGTCTCGTATAGAGACTCGGGATCGTTCTGCACAAACGAAGAAATGTCCGCCCGCAACTTTGCAGTTTTGGCGGGCGGAAAGTACTTCGTTAGGAACCGTTCCGTCAACTCAGCCCACGTGGTGATACATCCTCGCGGGAGGGCATTCAACCACGCCTTGGCTTTGGACTTAAGGGAAAAAGGAAATAAGCGCAAACGAATGGCGTCATCAGTGACGCCATTGATCTTGAAGGTGTCGCATATCTCCAAGAAATTGGACAAGTGGACATTCGGGTCCTCATCCGGCAGTCCATCGAACTGCACGGCGTTTTGGACCATTTGAATGACACTTGACTTTATTTCAAAATTATTATTGGCCACCGCAGGGCGAACAATACTCGACCCTGAATCATCCAGGTTAGGCCGGGCGTAATAAGACATAGTACGCTCGGCCGCCGGGGGAAGGTTAGGGGCGGCCATAACTACAACAGTGGGTTCTCCGATAGATTCCTCGGGATCTAAAGAAGGATTTCGGCGATGAGATCGGATACGCGCAAGAGAGCGTTCGATCTCAGGGTCGAAGTCTAAATCTTCAGACTCTGAGGGTTGTCCTCGGGTCATACACCCAAACAAAAATAAAACAAAAATAAACTTTTTTTTTTGTTTTTAAAATAAAGTTTTTAGTTTTTTTTTGTTTTTTAGAAAATAAGTAAAATTAATAGACTCCGGAATTCGAAATAGCAACTCGAAAAGAGGCTCCCCGGCAACGGCGCCAAAAACTTGATGGGCCCGCGAACAGACTCTTACTGTGGTTGGTTCGGTGAGTCGATCGCCGCGGGCTTGCTCGGGTAGGCAAGTGCACCTATCGCAAGTAGTACTCGATATTCGGGGGAATACCGAGGTCGTATTGTTCTCGGGGTCGCGTTGACTATTCTTACTCCTCCGGGAGGACTATTATTTTACTGAAAATAAGGTGGATTTTTTTTACTTAATAAAAAGGCGGAAAAGCAAAGGAGCGAAAAACGATTTAGAGAATATTCGATGAAGGGTTAACGCTCGGCATCGAATCGGATTAAGACTAAAATAATTTTTAATAATAAAAAGACTTAATTTTCAAATTAATAATAAGACAACTTGGCCGTGGAGGTTCCACAAATGTGAGCTCACCTAGCTATAGGGATATCGCTCACCTAAACGTTAAGACTATTCGACCGAACGTTAGTCCGACGAAGGATTCCTCTTAACGCCCGCTTTACGCTAAGAACCCCGCTATTGGGTGGGGGACCCAATCCGGTAGAATTACGCTAGTCCTCTCTCGAGGGGGCGCACGCAACTCTATTTACCCAGGGGTGATCGGTCCATATGCACGGCCTCTCGGCTAGCTAGCATATGGACTACGGAAATAGGGCCCACACATCGATTATGTGGTCCTACGCGTCGTAAACCCGGGGTAAACCCTAAGTGCTTAAATTAAAATGAAAAAAAAGAACTTTAATTATTATAAATCATTTCAAATGTCCCAATGCTCTTCGATGCCGAGGCTAATAGCGATTAGCCACACATCGGTATGGGGACGGCTTATAATTTAGTGAGGCGCGAGTTCGAAATTAAATGCTACACGATTATAAGAAAGAGACAAAAGAAAAATAACAATATTTAGAGAGCTAAAAAGTTAACTAAATGAGAACTCACGCACACTCCAAATTATAAAAAAAACTAAGTTACACATGAATGAAAATTTGCATAATTTAAATTTGCGAGTCCCACTCAAACGAGTGGGGGCGGTAAATAAAGGCTGAAAATTGCAAGTCCTACTCAAACGAGTAGGACTGAAATGAAAGCGAGTCCTACTCAAATGAGTAGGAGAAAATAAATGCGATTACAGGGCTAAAAAGTCCGGCCATTTAACTCAAGTGAGTAGGCGGAAAAAAATAAAGAAAGTAAAATTGCAAGTCCTACTCAGAACGAGTAGGACTGAAATAAAGTCCGACCATTTAAACTCAAGTGAGTAGGCGGAAAAATAAAGAAAGAAAAATTACAAGTCCTACTCAGACGAGTAGGACTGAAATAAAGTCCGACCATTTAAACTCAAGTGAGTAGGCGGAAATAAATGCACACAAACACACACACTCCATATGAAATTCAAGAAAGCGATAAAATTATACACCTACACTCACACACTCTACATAATTGAACAAAGCATTAAAAGAAAACATGAAAATTATACACCTACACTCACACACTCTACACAATTTAAATTAAAGCATAAAAGTTAATACACCTACACTCACACACACTTCATGAAAATATAAGAAGAACAAAAAGAAATTTAGGCTCATACACTCACACACACTAATAACAAAGAAAAATTAAAGTTACCTAAAAATGAAAATAACAAGATTTCTACTCCTAAAACTTACCCAAAACACATAAAAAGAACAAACAAAAAGAGAATGAGCAAAAAGTTTTACAAAATAAAGTCAAAATCAAAGGTGCTCAAAAATTAAAATTTTAACTTTTTCATGCTTAGGTTTTGCCAAAAATGAATAAAAAGAGAAAATTTCAATTTTTTGAAGACAAAAGTTTTTCAAAGTAAATCAAAAATCAAAGTTTTTGGAAAATTAAAATACCAACATTTTCATTCTTATGATGTTATGAAAGTGATAAAAAAGGGTGAAAAAGAAGTTGAAAAGAACAAGAAAAAAGTTTTACAATCCTAAAAGAAAACTAAGTAAAAAAAAAGAACAAAATCACTATTTTAAATCTCTTTCAAAAAATCATAAGAATGAAAATCAAAATCCTAAGCATGAAGACTAGTTAAAGGAAAAAGACATGGAGAAAAAGGGGAAAACCTAACATTCCTAAGCATGAAAACAAGTAAAAAAAACATGAATATTAAGCATGTTACACTCATACACACACACACACACTTCATAAATGAAGAACAAGTGAAGAACAAGGATGAAAACAAGGATAAAAAGGGAAAGAGGTGAGCCATCCAAATGAACTTTTCATGCCAAATAAAGAGAGAAAATCTACATTTTTATTAAAATTTTCAAGCTATTACAAAGATAAAAGATAAAGCAAAACAAAACATGAAATAAAAAGGGAGAAATCTCCTTACATAGCACTAGTATCCACGGATTAGCCCACAAAAAGACACTAACTTGGCCCAAAAATCTGAACCCTTGGACCTTACAGAACTGGGCTATTTATAGGAAAAAATTTCTAAGTACACGCCCTCGGTCACGGGCGTGACATGGGGGCGTGACAGTACTATTCATGAAGGCGGCTGGCGATTGGACAGCAAAGTTGACTTCGGGCTGAGTTCGCAGCAGTCACGCCCCTGGTCACGGGCGTGACCTAGGGCGTGTCGGGGAGGTAGAACCGGGCGCGGGTTGCGTCAAATGTCCTCGGCAGCGTCTTGTCGGGCCAGCTGGAAAGGTCACGCCCCATGTCACGGGCGTGACTATGGGCGTGACAGTCGGGTCGACACTCGACGAATGTCGAGCGGAAAGTGTCGAGTCGAAATCGTTGAGCTGAAATTGGGTCACGCCCCAGGTCACGGGCGTGACTATGGGCGTGACAGTTGGTGTCGACACTCGACGATCGTCGAGTGGAATTCGTCGAGAGGAGAGGACACGGGCTTGGGTCACGCCCCGTGTCGGGTGACACGGGCGTGTCGCCAGGCGTGTCAAGCCCTCTTCTTCAGAAATTTTCCGATTTTACGGGAAATGCGCAGGCACGGCTAGGTCACGGGCGTGACCCATGTGTCACGGGCGTGTACTTCCCAAAATTTGGCAGATTCTGGAATTTTTCTGCAAAATAAAATAAAACAAGTTAGGAGAAAATTTACAAGAATAGGAACATTTTATTGAACAAAAATAAGTAAAAACGACGAAAATAAATGAAAATGACTAAATTAATGTGCATAAAAATACGCATATTTACAGTTCATCAATACATGTCAATCCAATCATAATATAAAAGAGAGAGAGAGAAGTCAATCCATACTAATCATATATGTCCAAATACATTAAATAGGAGAAGCTAAAACATGCTTCTTCAATATCAGAGTACAGCTATGAAAAGTTGCCCAAACGGGTTACATTAGAATCTCACAACACTCACATCCGTAACCGACGGTAGGGACGGTACCGTCACTTCAGTCCCTAACGTCCTGGCCTGGCTGTCCTGCTGCAAAGTCTGTGGCTGCTCTACCTGCGGGGTGACCTCCTAAAAAAGGAATACGTAGTAACCGTTAGTCGAAAAGACTAAGTGGCTTCACATACGCTCCCCCGGCGACTCCTCGGCACCAGGCGGAGAAAAGATCAAGAGTACAAGTATAATAAATATTGTAACAGGTAGAAGTAGGTGGTAATGGTACAATAAGATTAATAGCATTTTATTCTAGCAGTTCTACATAAACAATAACAAACTATCAAGTACATGTGTCTACAGCAGAAAAGTAACTTAACCTATAAGAATGCCCATACAAGCTTATAAGTTAAGGATCGGGTTACATAAAAGTAACTCATCGTATAAGAGTGCCCATACAAACTTATATGATGAGGATCTTGTTTGTTCAATGCTATGTAATGGTATGTATTCTATGAGATGACTCACCCATGATCACACCATGCAAACGCTATGTCAACATAGACTAGTAGTTCCCAATATTCGAGCAGGTAGCTAACCTCTCAGGCATCAACCGCCATGGCCAGGCGGTGACAGTAGAGCGGGCATCTCTACTACTAGGCGGGTATCCACACTACTTCACCTAGGCCTCCGTACGCCTCAACGCTAAGAACAAAACATCGGAGCCCATGCGTACTATGGCCCAGCGGGGTCTCGGGTTGATGTGCACCGAGAACACAGCCCGAACTCTCCTGGTGTGACCCAAAAGGGGCCTCAGAATAAAGCACGAGGACACAACCCAACCATTCACTTGGCACGGAAGGGGACTCGGGACGTGAACACCGAGGACACAGCCCAACCGCCCAAAGTCTAACTGTCAACTCCCGTCGGTGTGACGATCAGCGAGCCCATAGACCTGCCACACTATGCTTAACACCAGATTACGACATCGCGTATCGACTCACACCGCATGCAAATTCCACATCACCGTGGTATGGAAGGTGCCTCAGAAGTAAGCACGAGGACACAGATCAACCATCCATCAATACCTCATCTCAACTCGAACCCAACTAGTGACGGTCAACACCGCACTTACATCCCTCCACAATACTACCCGTAAGGAGACTAAGCTCCAAGTATTGGACTACTAAATTTCATTTCAACCCTCAAATATACTCATGGCCATAGTTTATCATTCTATATGTCATTCCAAATGATTTGAACATAATATAACATAATGTGCATAAATAATAGTCTACCAATTTCTAACAAGTCACTTTGTTCAAATAAGCTTGCTTCACAATTCAGTTATATGAAATCAAATTTGTAATCTTCATCATTCATAGCACTACGGTGGTTAACATAAAATATTTCACCAAAATCTCGAGTTAAATTTGCAACATTAATTCCACCGAATCCAAGTTCATATCATATAAAAACTTAGAATTTAAGTGCAGAATAAATCTGGACAAAAACTTCAACCAGAGATTCTTGGAGCTATAGGAAACCGGTGAAGACGTGTAACCCCTCTATGGAAAGGTATTTCCATGGTCTACAACTTTTATGTTCAGACCACAACCCAGATTGTAGTATCAAACTTGAAATCAGCCTTGAAATCCGCTGCGTATAGAACACAATTTCTACATGCAGGATTTATCGGACGTCATGTTTGTTCAGACTTTCCCGTGGCTACAGACTTCACATGAAGACGTGCAACCACTCGTTGGAAAGGTAATTTCAAGGGCTTCAACTTTAGTGTTTAGTCGAAAGCCCAGATCTGGCATATCATATCAAAAATTGGCCAAGAAGATTACTACGCGTAGAACACAGATTCTGCACGCATCTTAAAGAGGAATGAACGACATTGGTTCATCTTCCTCCTCAAGTCGATCCTCCAAAATCACACCAGAAGTCCCTCCTCCCTTTTTCACCCTCATGAGGCCATGATTCTTCACGAAACCATCCCATATCTTCACATAGAAGGTTGGAGAGGTTGAAGACACAACTAGCCTTAGGGCACAAGCCCTAGAACGGCCTCTTCCTAGAGAAATCATCATCTCACTAGTCTAGACTCTTTTGAGTCAACATCTCACCTAAATATATACAGATCTAGCACCAAGGGAGAGGGGTGGAAGCTCACCTCATTTCCGGTGTTCCCACCATTTTCGGCCATGGATCTCGTGACTCTTCTCGGCGGCATCTTCTTTTCCACGGCGGCGGCGGTTCTCCTCCTCTAGGACTTGCTCCAGCCCGCCTACAAGAATAAAGTACTCGGCGAACTCCTGTTAAGAGATCCGCCCATGCCGGCAACAGGTCGCTCAGTCCTTACCACCAGCTACATGGGCAGTCGACTCCTCTAGGCTGCCTACAAGGCGCGGACTCCATCTCCGGCTATCCGGTAAGACCAGTAGCAACCTCCAAGTCCCTCGCGAGCTGGGCAGACTCGAAGTGCAATCTAAACTTCCAGTCCTCCTTCATCGCTGAACCCCAACAGCCTCAACATCCAAGCTCTCCATCTCCAGTATATGTGGACTCAGCCTTGCAGCAGCCGCGGACTCAGCGAACTCTCTAAGCAGTCCGCCCATTCCTTGGCCAGCACCAGCTTCTCAGCCAGTAGTAGTAGCCTCATCCCTCAGTCCGCAGCCTCCTTACAGACTCAGCCAGTAGTCGCGGACTCCTTCCAGTCTGCCACTCAACAAATCCTCCGGAGCAGTCTCGGTCCGCATAACCTTATGCGGACTCGCCGGACTCCGCGGGCACTCTCCATCTCGCATTTCTTCACAGCTCGATCAGTTCAGCAGTGGCGGACTCCACAGATTCTCCTCGCAGTCCGCCACATAGCTTCCAGTGTTCGCCACCCCAGCTACAGGCGTGCAGTCCCAGCTCAGCAGTGACGGACTCCGCGAACCCGTATCGCAGTCCGCCACCTAGTCTCCCAGCTCACCATCAGCAGCTCCAGCTCCAGAAGCAAGCCCCAGTCTGCCCAGTCTGTTGCAGACTCAGCGGACGCCGTCTCCTTCTCGCTCCAGTCACCGTCTCAACGGGGGTAACGTTACCGCAAGCCGTTACCTCCTCGGGCCTATAAATAGCCCCCATGCCTCGCATGCGGGGGCATCGCAACATCAAGGATCGCCGCTGGAGGGTCGTCGCCAGTGTTCCTGCGGACTCCGATTCTCAGACCGCACCTGTCTCTGCGGCTTTAGTCGCGCAGCCTACCGACCTGGATTTCTAGTCCGCGCGGTCTGTTTCCTTTGCTTAACTGCGCGGCCTGCCAGCTTCGCTCTTCAGTCCTCGCAGCCTCCTCTGGCATTCTTCTCCCTTATCCGCCAACTTCCTTTTGTACCCTTTTATTGCTTTGTTGTGAAGGTGTACTAGCAAGTTGTAGCCCTCGCTATTAATAAAAGGAAAGCCCATCGCAAGAGTGGCATTCAAGCCGCGGCGGGCGAAGTCTGTTGTTGCCGCTGCTAGCGGCCCCTTCTCCCTCCTTCTAGCCTAGCTCAGCTCAGCTCTTCTCGGCTCCACCATGCAAGCTCAACTATCATATTAACCATCTGCTTGACAGCTCCTGATCAACCTCCTCTCTTGATCAACCTTCTCTGTTGATCAAGCTCCTCCTCTGCTCTCAGCACCCTCTCCTCTATCCCCGCAATCCCCTTGACAAGCTGTTTGCTCCACTCTTGAGCACTCAGAAGCTTCCTTCTTCCCCTCTTCCTCTCCTAGCCTGTGAGATCGAACACCCCCTCTGTGTTAGCTACCCCGGTGCCGCGTTTTCGAGTATCAACAGTTAACAGGCGGCCTTCAGATCCGTTCAGACGGTGAACAACGACAATTAACCATATCAGATCATCACTCAGCCGAAAACCTTGCTCCAAGTCCCAGTGAAGATCCTCTCTGGGAGGCCTTTGAGCAGTCGCGCAGTGAGAATGCACAGCAGTTCCAAGCAATCAACAAAGTTCTTGTTACAATCACGCATTGATTAGACTCTCATCCAGCAACAGCTCCAGTTGCCTCAGCTGCTCCAATCAACCCAGCACCAACTTTGGAGCATCAGCAAGCTTATCCTCAAGCTTGCTCGCCAGTCTATCCTCCTCCTTTCACAGCGACCTTCCCGCAAGGTCCTGCAGCTCCTCTGCAACCTCAAGATGAAGAATTTGCTGCTCGTCAAAACTTCTTCCGGGAAGCAGCCTGGGGAAGCACTGCCAGATTTCTCAATTTTCAGGGAAGTCATCCCTACCGTGCAGTTCCTGCCTTTGCTCCTCCTGCAGTAGCTTTTCCTTTCTATCCTCCTGCTTCTTTTGCAGCTGCAGCTTATGCCCCCTTCTTTCCTTATGTTATAGGAGAGCAAGAAGAATCTTTACCATTCAAAGAGAATGTTCACTATGAGCCTACTCCAGCAAACTTCAGAGAACCTCGACTGCCAATATACACTGGAGAGACTGATCCAGTAAAACATCTCCAAGATTTTGAATCAGCTGTTGCTCTCAATACCCTATCAGATGCAACTAAGTGCAAGCTCTTTGTCACTACCTTTGATGGGCAAGTGAGGGACTGGTTCTATGACCTCCGTCCTCACTCCATCACTTCCTTCGTTGATCTACGAAGAGAGTTTCTTCTCAGATTCTCTACCTCAACCAAGGGAAAGGGCGGTCCTGAAGCGCTCTTTGAGATCAAGCAGCGCAGTGATGAAACTTGGTCTCAATTCGTTGATCGATTCCAAAGAGAGATTTTGGACATCGAGATTACTGATCAAGAAATGTACAGAGTGGTTGTAAGACCCCCCCCCCCCCCCTCCCCCCCTTACCAAGGAGGCTACCGGGCCTTATGCCCAGAACCGCCGTCTTACAGTGGCACTAACGCACGGGTTAGTCGACACCGCAACACGCCGATCCTGCCGGCTAGTACGATCATTCAACCTGTAGGACAATATGAGAAGAAGAAGTAAAACAGTATATAAATCCACTAGTCCACAAGTCACATAGTACAATCATATATATGAAATGAAAGGTACACAATATAGTCCATAGAAGAGTACAAAAGAAAGAGTAATAAGGGCTTATGCCCGGTACATCAAATCAACTCTCTCTCTCACAAATAAAAATGGAAGCTACGCTAATACATCAGAACTCGTCCCACCTGAGGACGCATAGTAGTGGTAGTAACCTGCTGAAGCGGTATCTGCTCCTCAAGTCCTGCCTCCTCGATGTGCTGGTGCTCCATCTCCACGGGCTCCTAAAAATAGTTTGGTCACCGACCATTTGTCAAAAAGACTAAGTCATTTCCTCCGCACCTCGCCCCGCAGCTCCTAGGCACCGAGCGGGAGGATGAAGCGGAGGACAACAAGGGGTAGCAAAAGTGGAAGCAGGTGACAGAATCTAACTAGCAGTTGTAATAAGTAATAATGATCTACTCTAGCAGTTCTAAGTATAGTACAATTAAGTAAGAGCAGTACAGTAAAGGAAGTAAAGACAGCAGTAAGAGCAAGTATATAAACTATTCTACCATTATACTATCATCACAAACGTACCCTAACTTATATAAATGCCCATACAAATATATAAGTTAGGATTTCCAGGAAATTTAACTTATCATATAAAAGAGCCCATACTAATTTATATGATAAGAATCTATGAAACGTATGACCTAATATGAATGAATGTTATGATGCAATTTCATGCACAGGCAAGTGCAACTCACACACAACGACTCTGTGATCACAGACCTTTAGTTCCCACTTTTTGAGAGCTAGCATCACTCTCGGGTACCACCGTTGTGGCTACGGCAGCAGCGGAGCGGGCGTCTCCGATTCTAGGCCGGTATGCATACTACCAAGCCTTAGACCCCTCTCATACGCCTCTGTACACGTCCAAGGTGCACTCTAGAGTCTCGCATACGTACTTTGCTGACAACCCGTCAGTCTTGTTGGGTCGGATGTGCATTATCGGGGGTCGTCCTCCAGACCGCAGTGTAAAACAACCCACTGGCCCTTCTAACCCTCACAACCGCCTGGTGCACCGTACTGCCATCTGTGTGACGAACGGCCAGTACCGCATGCCCCGCCACTATATTTATGCACATGCAAGTATTTTATTCTGAGCCTTCCGCTCGCAGGACCAAACCCATCCTGAAAACCCTCAAACTCAACCCGGGTGAGAACGCACATTAGTGCCTTTATTCCAACTCCCTCAAACCCTACATGGGTGAGCATATATCATGAATCTCTCCAACCATACACGGGCGAGAAGGTACAACAAATGTCGTAACCTATTAGACTACTCTTGTCTATGGGTTATCATACTTAGTGATTTAAGGTTAATCCCAGGACTGCCCCCGGTATTCCCTGTGAAGGGCTCTCAAGGGGCACTAGGAACTGTGTTGGGATTACGCCCAGCGTTCCCTTTCGCAAGAATATTTACTTTAGTTAATGGCTACCCATGTTTCACCCCAGCTCTCTTTATTGCTCTGGTACAACCCTAGTGACTTAAGGTGTTACCAGGAAACCGACGGTCTTCCGTCGACCCCCACTCCAGTTACTACCTAAAGACTTGCACTTTTAACCCATCACTAAGACCATACTACCCACCAGGTATCATTCATGTTGCACTCTCTTATTTCTTCCGATAATCAATCCCCTGGTAACCCCTAAGGCAAGACATATTTATGTTATATGCAGACCATGTACTATTATTACCCTAAAAATGGAATCTTCCAATCCTTAAGGCATCTTGCCCCTAAATATTTATCCTAGGGTGGTATCAGCTAAGCGAACTATCCTATGAATTCTCATAATTTTCCTTTGCCAAATAATCCTTTAATTAAATCTTTTAAATTAATTACTAGGTCACTTTACACATGAAGTAGTATGATTTAACATCCACTGACCTAGGTAAGTTTTTCTTGAGTTGTATAATGATAAATTATTACTGTCTATAGAGTTTCATAATTTTCCTTTGAATATTTATTCCAATTTCTTATTTAATACCAAATTCACATAAATTCCATTTTCCAAATGAAGTACAGGTAATATGTAATCCAAAATTCCAGAAACATTACAGAACATATAAAACATTAATTTATGACTATTGGCAGAGTTTCATCAACTTTTATTGTGTAATGGCCTATCAATTGCCATTCTTACATATTTACCCAAAATGCCATTATATTAATTTAAAGACTATCAATACACCCATTAATTCTGAAAAAATTATGCAAGACTAATAATACAATTTTACAGCAGTAGAATGATTTTCAAATTTTTCTGAGGTGCATATCCATCAATTCAAGAATAAATGAACGAAGGGTAAAATTGGCATTTTAAGTTATTTTATTCCAAAAGCTGTTCAAACAGATGGATCAAATTTTTCCTAAGTCAAATGTAACCTTATCTATATCTTAACAAAGTTTGAGGATTTGTGCTTGAGGAAAACCTATTTTCCAAATTTATTTTCAAAAGAGATACATTTAAAATAAATTCCAATAAATGGGATTTTTGATTCCAAAAATCCCATAATTAATTTGAGGGGTGACATGTACCCTAATGAACCACTGTAAATAAATCCAAGATTTTTGCATGCCTCCATTAGGCCGAATACACAATATTTGTACTATTGCTATTAGCACCCAAGGCAATATGTACACCAACACATGCAAGTGGGTTTTCCCATCATGCGGTGATCCAAAAATTCTGAAATTTTTATCATACACTAATGGTGTTCCCAAGGACCCACCCCCAAAATTTGGGGTCATGAGGAGTCATATAACTCCCTATATTTCATTTATTTACATTTTGAAATTATGACCAAAACTATAGGAAACGTTGTTTCACAACTTCCTAAATTTTGGCAGGGGCTAGGTATGCCCTAATCATGAATGTACCCAAAATTTGGGGCCATGGTGATTGCTGGTTTGACTTGGGCATCCAAATGCATTTCTGCCCTAGTCTAGGACCAGTCCTAGGAGAAATGCCCTACAGGACTGTACACTGCACCAAATCACAACTTTAAGGTGGCAAATTAAAGGTACGACAGTCAGCTAAATTTTTCATGTAGGGACTAGTTTCTGGAAATGCCTCTAAGAGACCTAAAAATAACATGCAAATGACTATATTTATGTGATAGAATTTATACTATTCATCACTTGAGATTAATTCATATTAATAAATCTTGCACGAATCTT